>OY757937.1:39956938-40209438 GCA_963585895.1 Sepioteuthis lessoniana
AGCCACTCATAGTTCAACGTTTATGATTGTAGGGAGTGGACTTTGTGACCCGAGTTCAAATCCTGGATGAGGCTATTTGCATTTCATGTAGTACTAATACATTTAGGCAAGGTAGGATTCGAACTATTCTCTCTATAGATAAATAGTAGGGCAGACTGGGCTCTTTAACCTTGGTATGACAACTGGTTTAGGAGAAGGAAAACACTGTATTCAAACTTGTTAAACCTGCTTAAAAACTGACCTTGTGTCATTGCCTGCCCATATCAGAAGGATTGTGTAAATACTTTCATATATATATATATATATATATATATATATATATATATATATAATTTATTTATTTATAATAATTTATATATAATGATTTATTTATTTATTGTCTTTGATTGTAAATGTTGTTTTGGGGTTCTAATTAGCCAACATATTTGGTTGTGCTGATAAAGAAACAATGATAGGTTTGTTATACCAAGATTTGCAATCTTGAAGAAAAGATACTTTTATTTCTATTCAATTTCTGAAGGAAGAATCTCATTTATTTATTTTTTTACCTTTCTTTCTCTTTGGCTTATTTATAAAAAAAATAATTTCCAATTGAACAATTAATTTTTATTTTATATGATAATATAGTTTTAACTATATTAATAATGCTGTAATATTTCAATGAAAGTGGTAGAGAGTGGTTGGCTTGAACATATTAAATATATAGGGTTTGGTTTGGTTTTATAGCATATCAACCATTGTTGGTTATTTAATGGCAAATCCTGTTTTTACACACACACACACACACACACACACACACACGTACATATATATATATATATGTGTGTGTGTGTGTGTGTGATTTGTAAATACATTTTGTAGATACATACAGTTAAATGATCAAATTGTTCTATTTCTAACAATTCAATTTAGCATGAGTGAAAGTAAATGGTTCCAAGTATTGCTATGTCTGATTAACAATTCAAATTAAACATTAAAAAAGTGCATCTTATATGGGATCAAATATGGTACTATAAAGATTAATGAGGCTCTAAATTAGTTCTTACTACAAATTCCAAGTATACATGCTTTCATGCCTTAGGCAAAAGTCTGTGGCAAAGTGGTCTGCTGTATCTGTCTTCAATGAAACTACTATTCATGGTTTGAAGAGATCTTTTATTCCTACCTCCAATGATGTTTAGGTTATTTGATTCAATGGCATATCAACCCTTGATAGACATGTAATGCTAAATCATATATATATATATATATATATATATATATATATATTATATATATATATATATATATATATATACACACACACACACACACCATATTTGATGGCATATAAGGTGCATATTTTTTTTTTTTTTTTTTTTTTTTTTTTTTTACTAATATCTTTTAAAATTCTCTGTATCTTATATGCCATATGTAGGTTTAAAATTTGTGATAGCTGAAATTGCTACCTGGCAATTCCTATTAGCTTAGTCTTTAGAGTAACTTTCATATAGCTATTGTCATTATTTAAAAGGCTATTATGCAGATTAAAAGTCTTATCATTGCTGATATTCATTATATCAATTTCATCATGTTTAATATCAGTACTTTGTTTTACTAAAATTTTTTCTTGATTTGCCCTGATGAAATGGGGGTGCATCTTATACACTTGTGTCTTAAATGCCATCAAATACAGTATATGATTTGTAAGTAACTATTTTTCAACAAAGTTAGAGTTCATTTGTTTGCACACTGTTAAATGGTTTTGATTTTTAACATTAGTAATTTTATCTATCAAATATTTCTATCTAATCTAATATTAATTAATCTAATGTTTAATCATTTGTTTGTACACAGTTAATAATATTGATACTTTGTTTTCACACAGTTAAATGGTTTTAAGTATTATCTCAGTTTGATAGACCCTCAGCCATCGCCTTCTTGCACCTTTAAGATAAAATAGGGTTTGGTATTTGCCATAATAACAATTTAAAAAATAAAGGTTGTACAATCATATAGGTTTAGTTTCTTTGTTTAATGGCATATCAACCTTTGTAGGTTATCAAATGCCAAAGCCATCCTTCTAGAAGAACAGTAGTGGTACTATTTAACCCATAGCTGGGAGGATAAGGGGGTTCATACTTTTTCCAAGGGCATTTGTCTGAAAGGAATCGCATAGGTATTCGGGCTTGACATGACCAATTGATTGATTTGGATCTGACCTCTCTAGTGCAGTAAGGGCCAAAGTGAAGTGTTGCTTATATACATACATACAGTTATATTGATTATATAGATAGTTACTAACCTACAGATGTCTGTTAAATTATTATCCTTTTATTTTAAAATTGTCTGAGATATATATATAATTTTTTTTTGTACACTAAATTCAGTTACATGATTTATGGGATGAATTTTTTTTTTCATATTGGCCAAACTTTGAAAAAGAGCAAAATATATCAAGGTAGGTTTATAATCTAGCTTGTTAACTCTTAACCAACATTGCCATTTTATTCACATTTGTGGATCTCTTTCCCTTTGTTTTGTCTGTCTTTATTTTTCTATCTGTCTGCTTATTACTATTACTCTCAGGTCCACTCTGAATGAGAGTGGTAGAACCTGTTAGGATCTCAACTATGGGTCAAATAGAACTGTTCAATCTTTTACTTGGGATTATTATCAATAATTAATAGAATTTGTGTTAAATAGCAATACTTTAAACCATTTAACAGTGTGCAAGCAAATGATCTCTATCTCATTTAAAAATAGTTACCAACAAACAATTTACTTAAAAAAATCTATCTATCTATCTATCTATCTATCTATGACTTGGCATTAAATAACCATCAAGGGTTGATATTCCTTTAAACCAAATAATCTCATCTATCTACCTGTTTGCCTTTTTCTCTCTCTCTTTCTCTTTTTCTGCCCTTTTCTGTTTTTTTTTTCTATCTGTCTACCTTTCACTTTATCTTTTCCTACCCACCTGTCTCTTAATGACATTCTCTGCCCATCTGTCTTTCTCTCTCACACCCCTGAGATTGACCTGTTCACTTTCAGAATTCATGTCTGCCAGTGTGGTCATGCCATTTTATTTATTTGTCTATTTTTGCCATCTATTCCTAAAGCTTGCTGACCAGCTTGCTGCTACCTGAAAAGAAAATGGTGACACACTTACACATTTTTTCCCCTACCACAGAATGACCGACTTGGTTGTCATGTCAGTCAATATACTCACTCAGTTTTTATCTTGGCCAACACCTAGCCAACAGGATATGGACAGTCTAATAAACTGTCTTCACATGCTGCAAAGCACACTTGTTGAATTTTTTTCCTTCATCTATTTAATTTAAATTTATTTTCATTCTTTTCTATTAGTTTTAGTTTTGTATTTAACTGATTGTTTTTGTCTATGGCTAATTTCTCTCTCCCCACTTCTCTTTCTCTCTTCTCTTTCACTGTCTCATCTCTCTCTCTCTCTCTCTCTCTCTCTCTCTCTCTCTCTCCCTCTCCCTCTTTAACTCTCTCACATCTCTCTTCTTTCTTGCTATTTCCCCCAATGTCACTTCTTTCTTCCTTCCATATCTCGCGTTTCTCTCTTCACCCTCCACTGTCTTACTTCTACCTTACCTCTTATATCTCTCTGTCTCACCCTCTTTGTCTTTCTCTCTGTCTCACCCTCTTTGTCTTTCTCTCTGTCTCACCCTTTTTGTCTTTCTCTCTGTCTCACCCTCTTTAAGATCTCTCTCTTGATATTAGATTCTGTTTTGTTTTTTAAAGAAAAAGGTTAAAAAATCTTCCAGGTCTTATATTTGAAGTTAAGGTCAGCATTTTGATAAATAAGGTGTTCTTATTGATTTAGCATGGTCATTTACTGATAAATGTTTACACATATTTAACATGTATATTCTAAACATTTATTGAACAAGGTTGACTCAAAGTTCTTGTACCTAAACTAACTCCCTAATACTGTAAGTGTAAATGGTGAGTTTTATGTACCATCAGATATTCTAATTTATGAAGAAAACCAATTAAGGCTTGGTTGTTTAAATGTTGGTTATGTTGAATTTTTTTTTTTTGTTTAGGGATGAGCAAGTAGAAAATTTACTTCAGAAGAGAATTTTTTTATCTTAAAAGTAACTGGTCTTGAACATAGGTGTTTGGCAGGTGACAAATTCCATGATGTCATTGCTAGACACAAGTTACTTATGACTCATTCCAGTTCCTCTTGATGGGAGTGGAGACATTCTAGTCTGGCAAGTCTTTGTATGTTTGATAGTTAACCCTGGGGACCTTTTTAGTATATAGATATGTATGGCTTTATGTATCACTTTTTTTTTTTTTTTTTTTTTTTTAGTGTTGACCAATAGTACCTCAAAGGTCATGACATCAAGAAGTAATGACTGGATTTACTCCTGAATTTATAAATTTTTGTTTTTTCTGGGGGTAGTCTTTCTTGATTGTTTTTATTTCATTTTGTAACTAAGTAAGTAAGTAAAGTTAGCGACCATAGTCGAGGGTGACCCGAAGGCTCCCTTTTCGATAGCTACTACACCAAGGTGTAGGGGAGGGCGCTACTCCATTCCCAGGATTGCTCCACTTTACCCTTGACCGTACCTTATAATGCTGAGTGTTAAGCAAGGTGGTATCAAGTACCATTTTTAAAGTCTTTGGTATGACCCGACCTGGGATTGAACCCAGGTCTCCCGGGCCGTTAGCGAACACTCTAACCGCTGGGCCAAATTATACTAATTTTTCCTCTTTGTCTCTAATTCCTTCAGTAGCTAGATAGATATTGTCTGAAATACACTCATATGACCAAACTGATATAGATACACTGATTGAAATATGAAAAAGAGATAGTATTGCCCATAAATCAGTGCATCCTGAAAGATTATTTTATAAAAAGTTAATTTTCTTTTAAACCCAAGATACTAAAATTTTATTTCTAGAGGAAGATTATACAATCAAAATGGATTTTATTAGATGTTATTTATTACCAACTTCTATAAGATTTAAACTCTGAACCAAAAATAAACTTACACACATGTAAAGAGGTGTACATATTTTAAACAGCTGCATATTCATATTTTTTATTAGTTTCAATTATGTAGACTGTCCTGTCAGTTGGAGCTGTGGAATATGCTGCTTATATCTCTTCAGAGGGGTAAGACTCCCACCAGTGAGTTTTCTGGGTATGACACTAAACCATTTGATGGTGAGGCTCCAGACCTGGAGTTTTGGGGAATGTGGTGTGCCTCCTTCGTCGTTATTACACCCTGGCCTACACTGAACTAGAGTGGTAGTAACTGTTAGGGTCATTTACTATAGTTGAAATCATTTAGGTGTGTGCAAAGATTGACTGATGAATCATTAGTGTTAGTCAAATAGTTTCAAGTATTGCTATCTATGTGTAAACAAATGAGCTCTGACTCCTTTAGAAATAATGTTGCCTATAAACTATTCTCTTGCAAATCAAAATATATATATGATTTGGCATTAAATACTCCATAAAGGTTGATATGCCACAAAACACAACCAAACCAATGATGTAGAGTTTAATAATTAATAATACAAGTTTTGATAGTTTCCTCTAGAAATAACAAAATCCTAGTATGTTTGGTTGAGAGGAAAATTATTCTTTTTATAAAAAGAATTAGTAGGGTGGTGTTTATTTATAGGTGTTAAAACCTTCCTTTATGTCAATATTTAGCTTTTAATGCTTTAAACTGCTAGTATTTTCTAAATGTTCTTTTTAGAAATGAGGGAGTATTTCTTTCTATGTGAATTCTATATTTTATCAAATAAAGCACCCATTATTCTATCGATTCTTAACCTTTTTTCAAAGCTCTCCTTCTCATACACCTTGATCTTGGACTTAAAATATAGCCAAAATTAGCAAATTTGATATTAAAGTGTAAATAAATCATGAAAATTTATCAGTTGTCAAAATGAAGTCTGTATCAAGATATTACTGATAAAATACTAATGTGCTGTCTGTTATGCTTTTTCTTAACTAACTTTGAAAGTAAGGGCATTTTGGAGATAAGATTGATGTTAATGGCATGTCAACCCATTTAGGGTTATTATATTCTTTGATGTTAGGGAATCAGGTTCATTGTCTGTTCATATTTACTTGTTTTGTATAGTTGTTTCTTAAGAGGTTTTACCATCAGGAAAATTTAGAGCTAAGAGTTACCTAGATGTCATGTTGTCATTTACTAAGCTTAGCTTATCTTAGCTCAAGGATAGAAATTTGGAGCACCCAGTGAGTCAAATCTGCTAATAATGGCCTGCTAGTCTAGCTTGCTATCCATTACAACACTTTCAGATATCATGTTGAAAATCCAGGTAAGTTTTAAATTTTATCTTGATATATCAATGTGAGTGGTATTACTCACTAGCAAGCAATTTGCTCCTTTTAAGAGGACATTAGTTTGATTTGATGAAATTTAATTTATAACTCATTTTATCAGTTATTTTTGTACTAAATGTAGTACTGCAGAAATGAAATATTTTCTAGAATATGTAAATGTGAGGTGTGATTTTGAAAAAAAAAAAGTGGAAGCCCTCTGCTTGACCACCATGTTTATTATTGAAATGTTTTCAAATTTGCATTGAGAAATAGTACATAAAAAAATATAATCCTACTTTCACTTTCACTTCAGTATCATGTTTATGGACAAAAAAGAAAATATAAATAATTGAAAAAAATATACTCTGCCTACAACAAAACATCTTGTGTAGCTCAATCCATATGTAAATCAAAAAAGTCTTATGTCTTTTTAGGATTTTTAGTCCAGGTTATTTATGAAGAATTTACAGTTGACCCAGAACAAATTGCAACAGAAATGAAATGTATGTCTGGTAGGCCAACATGTACTGTATAACATCAAAAGTTAACTAAAACATATTGAGCCAAACAGGTTCAAATAGCCTGTTGGACTTTAGTAGTTATTTTGGTAATTTAAAAAGTTATCTGCCAAGTTTCTGGTGACACAAATGTTAAATCAGAATACATTTATTTATTTATTTATTTATTTTTATATTTCAGCTATGTGAAGTTTTTTTGGGGAAAAAAGAATTTCATTGTACCACAACTATAGATGAAATACATAAGATATAATCAAGTCAAATTACTGATCAGAGCATAAAATATTTTTCATAATTAGTGAGGTTTCACAGTTGGAACATTCTGCAACTGGTATAGATGATATCTTTATTGGTGGTCATAATCAAACTTAGAATCTGTTTCATCTAATAAACATTGCTAAATATGGCTAAAATAAAAATATATATGATCTGTTTTTAATATTTGTGTTGTGAAAAGTTTCACTAACAGTGAAAAAAAAAAAATTGCCAAAATAGTTCCTAAAGTTCAACAGGTCACTTGAACCTGTTTCATTTAAGGTTTTGGTAAAGCTTTAACACATGCAGTATGTGTTGACCTACCAAACACTTTAATTTCAGTAATAATTTGAGTCTGTGAGCTTTGATTCCAGCCTGGCCATACATTGAAGGGCTTGACTTCAAAGGGACATCCCTCCAGGTGCCTCCCAAACTGGATAATGCTAATGGAACCAAGCAATTTTTAGTACAGCCCTCAACCATTCATCTGTGTTTGTGTGGGAGGGCCTTTGCTGAAAAATTGTCCCTATGTTGCATCCAGTTTGTGGTAGAGGAGTTGGGTAAATACCATTTCTATTGTAATTTGTCTTTGGTATATCCACTGACTGGACTGCTATTGACAGGCTCTTGATCATATAGAAATATGATCTCTCTGATGAAATAAAACAGGAATTCTTCCAAGCTGTAGCCATGTCAGCACTACTGTACAGTTGCACCACATGGACTTTAACAAAACGCTTAGAGAAAATGTTAGATGGGAACTACATAAGGATGCTGCATGTTGTTTTGAACAAATTCTGGAAGCAGCATCCCACAAAATAACAGTCACGTCCTGTCTCACAAATTATTAAAGTAAGACAAAGATGACATGCTGGACAAACAAGAACGAACTCATAAGCAACGTTCTTCTATGACCTCTTACATATGGACACGCCAGTGTTGACCGGCCAATAAAAACTTACATTCATCAGCTCTGTGTGAACACTGGATGCCATGTAGAGAACCTGCCAAGATTGATGGCTGATAGGGACAGTTGGGGAGAGTCAAGGGTATCTGTACTGCTAGCAATATAACTTGATATATCAAACTATACATATCATATATTAGAAATTTTATACTGATTAACCCATTGTGTCCTGTTCATGAACTTATAGCATTTTGTCTCTTATGTTACCCATGAACCTGTAACATCATTGAAAGGAGTAGGGAAATTATAAAATTCTATATTCTACCTCAAAAATACATTTTTTTGTTTATATATGTATATGCTTATAATTATTGACATATATATTTTTAAATACATCAATCACATATTTTTAATTATATTTATAATATTTACAATGATTATAAACTTTATTGATATATTGACTTCTTAAAAACATTGATACTGGAACCAAATATAAAATTATCTTTTCTATATTTTTAGCTATAAATATGTTAACAATTACGTTTATCCACCATCATCAAATCATGCTGACAGTATGAACTCTCTTGACTCTCTCTTGCCCCCACCTGTCCCTCCTGACAAGTTCTCTAGGCAGCAGCCAGTGTCTGCGCAGAGTTGATGAATGTAAGTTTTTCCCGTTTGACCAACACTGGTGTGTCCATAGGTTGGAGTCAATGAAACATTGCTTATGAGTTTGTCCTTGTTTCTCAAGCAGTTCACAGCATACCTTGCTCATCTTACTTGAATGGCCTGTGAGAGGAAAAGCTGCTGTTTTGTGGGGTGCTACTTCCAAAAAATAAAATGCCTGAATAGACTAAAATGACCCAACAAGGGTTGATACATCATAAGTAAGTTGGCAACCTTAGTCGAGGGAGACCTGAAGGCTCTTTTTTCAATAGCTACTACACTGAGGTGTAAGGGAGGGCACTATTCCATTTCCTGGATTACTCCACTTTACCCTTGATCCTTACCTTATAATGCTGAGTGTTAAGCTAGGCAGAATCAAGTACCTTTTCTTTTTTTTTTTTTTTTTTTGAGTCTTTAGTATGATTCAACCTGGGATTGAACTCCGCTTTCCTGGACCATTAGCAAACACTCTACTCAACCAATCGACTATCATAAGTTAAAATGAATATTTTGCTTGCCTGACCCTGACTGGTCATGTGTTAAAAAAATGTTAATATGATATATCATGTGATGTCTTTGGTTAATTGGACTCTGTTTTATGAAGCTGAATTGCTGTTGTTTTGAATATTAAGCATCATGTTTTTTGTGCTTTTAGTGCCTAATTCTCAGGTGCATTTAATGAAAGTGACACATGACTCTCTTCTATTCTATTGAGAGAAAACTGGTTGCATATTTAATTTCTCTCTTTAAAAATCACTGAGATGAAGGCAGGAAAAATAATTATGTGCAATAACATTAAAATGAACAAGAACCCTTTGCCTTTTTCACTGTATTTAGCACTTTTTGTTCCCTCTTTTTTGTACTTTGTTTTGCCACCCTCTCTCTCTCTCTCTCACATTTACTTCTGCCCCTCCTCTCTCTTGCACTTTCTCCTCTCCCTTCTTTTGCACTTGTTTTTGCCCTCTTTGTCTCTTGTGCTTTTTTTTTTTTTTTTTTTTTTTCCCTCTTTGTTTCTTGCACTTTATCCACCCCTAGTCTCTCACATTTTCTTGCTACCCCTTTTCTTTTGTTCTCTTTCTCATTTTCTATTTCTCTCTCTCTCTCTCTCTCTCTCACCTCCCTTGCATCTCTCTCTAGCCTCTTTTTTTTCTTCTTATCCCACTCTCTGTTTTGCTTCCTTTTTAAACTACAATTATCTGAGATTTTTTTCTTTTTTCCATCTTTTGTTAACTTGCTCTACTAAATGCACATCATTGAAAACAATTGTTAAAAATTTACTTGAAATCTTATTCTACTAAGAAGCTATTTTTATTTTCAAAAGGAAAACAAGCTCATGACAGGAAAGAACAACCTGACTTTTATCATTGTGCTGATAGAGGCAGTGGCAGTATCTCTTATGTCTCCACATCTTAATCAATTGAGTCAGTAGTTGCTATCACTTGTCTTTCACCTGCTCTAGTGTAATGGTTACTAAGTTTCTGGAACACCAATTCAATAGTATAGTAAGTTTGATTCTCATTGGGTGACCCACTACTGTGG
Source organism: Sepioteuthis lessoniana (assembly GCA_963585895.1). Taxonomy (NCBI): domain Eukaryota; kingdom Metazoa; phylum Mollusca; class Cephalopoda; order Myopsida; family Loliginidae; genus Sepioteuthis; species Sepioteuthis lessoniana. The sequence goes on from OY757937.1 coordinate 39,967,155, forward strand.
CTTTGTACCAGACTAAGCTATCTATTTTTTTCCACATTATCTCTGTCCTTGTCAATACATTTAACACATAAATTACGTAGAGTAAATAGAGGAAATTTCCATATCAAACATCAAATAACTGTCAAAATGAATTTGTTAGCATAGAGAATTTAACCCTCACTGAATGCCCAAAATTTGTAGCTTTGTTTTGGCTGTAACCTAACAAAAGGGATATTGAATAAAAAAAATAACCAAAATGGAAGTTGGAAATGAAATGGAAATCTTTATAACATTAACAAAATACAATAGTTGCCTGCAGTGTGAAGAAGGTAACTGTTGCCTGTGGTGACTATTCAGTATATTATCACCCCCTCCCAATAGTGTCCAATATATTTGAGGGATGGGATATATTCATTAATGTTAATTGGTAGGGTATATAATGGTTTCATAGTAAACTAAATTTAGAGAATGATTATGAACAGCTTGGCAAAGTGATAGCAAGCGAATTTCATTGTCAGTTTTTGTGTCTTGGGTATGACACTAAACTGCATCTGATGGTAAAACTCTAGTTCTGGGGAGTGTGGTGTATCCTTTCATTGTAATTACTCCCAGGCCCACTCTGACCTAGAGTGGTAGTACTTGTTAAAGTTCGTGATATTGGTTAAATAGATCTATTTAAAGATTATGTCTATTCAATAAGACCATCTGCAAAAAAAACCTCTTAAGAAACAATTGCACAAAAATATAAATGTACTATGAATGCACTTCCCTAACCTAAAGACATAAAATAACCCTAGATGGGTTGACATACCATTAAAATCAATTGAAGACAGTTTACTATAGTGAGTTTGTACTTTAATGGGTGTACTCAGCACTTACAGCTTTGTACCAGACTAAGCTTGGTAAATACTTATTTTGTTACAGTCTAATTTGAGATGAGGAATGGTTTGTATCCCTCCAGCTTCTCCATCTTTTCTTCATTTTCCTATTTTTTTCATTCTCTCTCTCTCTCATCAGAAAGAGAAAGTTAGTAGGAAAAGGATTGTTTCTTTTGTTTGTTTAATTTTATTGATTTATTTATTTATTTTATTTTTTTTGTTTTTGTTAATATGATACCTTGAATATTTAGTTACATAGTACTTTTCCTGCCACACATGATATAGAGATAGGTGATGGAAGTTTAAAAAAATGTTCTAAATACCTTACCAATACTCCTCCCCACAACAAAATCCACATCAAATTATGTTTCTTTTATACAGGAGATAAAAGATTAGCTATCTCATCAGACCTCTACTCCAACCTTTTAACTAGAGATGGAACCTTAGATTGCTGTCATTCCAGCTATATTCTTAGCATTGAATAGAAGAGGCCAAAACAAATATACTACAGCTGAAGATGGTACAATTTTCTGAATTTTTTGCTTAACTTTTATCTTTCCTGATCACTATTAACTTGAAGGGAAAATACATTATTCCCATTCCCTCTACACTTCCTGTTTTAATTTTTTTTTTTTTTTTTTTTTTTTTTTTTTTTTTTTTTTTAATGCTTCAACATGAATTATTTAAATCACTAAAAAAAAAAAAAGAAAGCTGAGTTCACTCTGAAAAAAAAAAATTTTAAATAGATACTGATCTGGTTTTGGTTTCTTTATTTAATGGCATATCAACCTTTGTGGGTCATTTAATGCTAAAGATATCCTTGTAGAAGGATAGTAGTAGTACTATTTAACCCATAGCTGGTGGTGGTGGGGGACTAAGGGATTTCATATCTTTCTCAAGAATATTAGTTTGACTGGAGCTCTAGTCCAGCACTTTAGCGACTAAGCCACTGGGACTCTCCCTCACTAGTCTGGGTTGAAAATTTATTCAATATAACAAAAAGAAAAAAATATGAAGGTTTTATTGATTGAAATTACCTTTAGTATAATTTTTGTTTTTTTTCTATAAAAATGGTACCATTTCTTAAACTCTGTCCTGGTTATATCACCTGCAGAGAGATAAGACTCCCTCCCAAAAGGGTTATTCTGAACTATATCTGATGTTGAGGTTCTTGAGAGATCTGGGGAGTGTGAAGTACCTTTTCATTGTCATTACTTCCAAGTTCACTTTGACCTGGAGTGGTAGTATCCTATCTATTAGTTAAATGGACATGTTAAAAATTATTTGCATTCATTAGGAATACTTGATGCCATATCACTGCAAATTATTTGTTTTAAGAATAGTTACTTGAAGCTATAATTGTTTACTAAAGATTATTAGTTACTTGAAACCATATAACTGTGCAAACAAATGACCGTTATTGAATAGAAATAATTACTTGAAACCATATAATTATTTGGATTAGATAGGAATACTTGAAACCATACAACTGTGTGCAAGTTATTTGTATTGATATCATATAACTGTGTGTGTGTGTGTGTGTGTGTGTGTGTGTGTGTGTGTGTGTGTGTGAAAAAAATTTAATTAAGGAGCAACTACACAAAAAATATAGGTGTACAATGAATGCAATTCCCTAACTTCTAGGCATAAAATAATCCTAAACAGGTTGACATGCTATGAAAATCAATCAATCATTACTTAAACTGAACCTTCACTGCCAATGCTTATTAAGTAAAATTCCCTTTAGAAAAAAACTAAAGGAAAAATTTGTTTGCTCATAATAAATATGGAATATGTGAATGAGATTGATGTCATAATTTTGGGAGGGTCTGCTATTTTTTTGTTTGAAAGAATCAATAGGACATTTTTTATTTATTTTATTTTATTCTATTTTTTTTACTGTATATGAATCAATCAAAAATACTTAATTAGCAGTTTGAAATGAGGGAGAGAAGGCTTCTTTTTCCATTTGTCCTAGGTCTACTGGTGGCTTAGCCCAACCCTAGAAATCATATTTTATTTCATTTAATTATTTCTCTTTAAGAAAAATAATTTACTGACTGATACCTAATAATTTATTAATGCTATACCTATAAGTCTCCCATTAAGATTCTCAATCTATTTGAATTAAGTTTTGGATATATTCAGCACCAATTATAATATCCAGTACTTATGGTTCTGTTTGTGAATGAATTGAATATTTTGTAAATGGTAGAAAATATCTTTTAATCAACTCTTGTGCCTAAAAAGAGTCGCTAGCCTAGTTAGCTGGGGCTGCAGAATACACTGACTGCCTCACTGCAGAGGGGTAAGACTACCCCCTATGAGTATACTAATTATGACGCTAAACAATCTGATGGTGAGGCTTCAGTAATGCTGGAGCTTTGGGGAATGCAGACTACCCTTTCATTGCCATTGATCCTCAGTCAACTCTGGTTTGGAGGGGTAGCACCTGATAGGGTCCTATCTATGGGTTAAATAGAACTAGGCTGTGTGCTTATGCTAAACTGAATTGTTTGAAATAGAACTGTTTATATGTATAAAAATGGATTTGGTATTAAATAACCTACAATGGTTGATATGCCATAAAACCAAACCAAACTAAAAAGAGTTGTACTCCCTCAGCAGCACCCAGAGAGTGTTTACCATAACATAAATGTTAGCAAGCTCACCTTATAGTCTAGTTTGTAAGTGGAATGAATTTAATTTAGTCTTCATATGAAGAGGGCTTTTTATATCATGACAGCTAGCAACTTCAGAGGCCAGTTTATTTATGGAGTTAAGTTGATTCTCACAAGACTCTTTTAGTTGTACTCTATAGATCTCATCTGAATTAATTCTAGTAAAATATAAGTAAATTGGATGTAGTCTTTAAATTTTAATAAGTAGAGCTATATACAATAAAAAAAAATTTGGACACATGCTTATAATGGCTATTCTCAGGAAATGGAATTGACAATCCAAGTTCAAATCCTGATGAGACTGTTTGTGTTTCACTTCTGGCTAATGACCTTGGAAAAGGCATGAATCCATCCATTCTCTCAACCTCCAACTATGGGTAAATAGTATGGTAGGTTAGATTCTTTAGCGTTGATTAGGTAATCAGTCTTAGAGAAGGAAAGCTCTGAATTCAAACCAGCTTTACTGCCTATTGCTGAGGGGTTGGGTAGATATATATGATAAAATTAATTGGCATTGAAGATTTGAGACAAAGATAGGAAACTTGTGGTGTTAGGGTTTTCTGTGGCCTTGTTGAAAGACCAATTAAAATTTTGAACTTCCATTTTAGAACCTGATATCTCAATGCTTTATTTACAGAAAAAAAATCAAAGTAAAAGTAATTAAAGGTTAAAAACATTTTTTAAAGCAGTATGTATCAAATTTGGACTAAGTTTTTTACTTAAAAGTTTAAAATTTAGATTTTTTTGTAAACATACTAAATTTATTAGTTGATAATAAATGTCAATGTAGCATTTAGATATGAAAAATTTCCCAGCTCCTCTTGAATAATAGATTTGTGTATTTTTAGCATGTGATCTTTTTATATTATTTCTGATTTGTTGTTGTTTGTTTGTGTTGTTGGTTTTTTTTTTTGGTTTTTTTTTTTTGTTTGTTATATATATACTCCAGTTTTCACTTTTGCTAGTTCCTAAAAAGTGCTATTTCTCAATTGCTTATACCTAAAGTAAATGGAAAGCCCTATTTTTCTCTTGAAATTTTCAACTTTATCCATTTTCCAGAACATTCTAGGTAGATTCAGTGTTGAGTAACTGATAGAGAATTTTCTACTTGCTTCTAAACATTTTTATTCATTTTTGTATAACTTTAGTATGAACACATGTTCATTTTGATTCATATGTTCTATTCAGAACTTATGTAAATCAAAATGTAAAAATTTGTCAATTTCATTATCCAAGCTACAAAAACAAAATTTGAAGGGAGTAATGACCCTTTTCTATACTTTTACAACAAATGTTATTTCTTAATTTGATTATCTTGGAACAAAATTTATGCTACATAAAATCATTAATGCAAAAACTAGAATTGTTTGTTGACTTCATACTAATATTCTTATGAAAGGCATGAATCCAAACCATCCTATAAGTAAAGTCACTGATCACTCTCTGCTGCTGGTAATGTGTAACCCAATTTAACCTATTGCAGCTTACTTGGAGAGAAAATGAATCCCACCAAGTAACATTCATAGTTCCAGAAATGCTATGAATGACCCAGGGTGATATACAAACAATATACTGCATAATAGTATAATTTGATTTTTGGTTAATTGGTATATTTTCTGGACTGTAATAAGATTCCATTTACCTTTTCAGGTGACCTCTGCATAACTATATCCAGGATCTATCTTCTGTAATGATCTTTGTTTTCTAAATTCAATATGTAGTTCTTTTCCCTAAATTTCTACTTCTTTATTTCTTTACTGCTCCCTCATTTATCAATAAAATGGTTGCCATGTTGCTTTCTCTACTTTTCTGTCATGTTTCTATTTTTTTTATTTAAATTTTATCATTGAGTTATTTTAAACTACTTTCAATCTCGGCTGTGATTAATAATGATGGAATTAGCTGATGAAACTCTACCCAGCCCTAGAGAAAGAGGCATTGTCCTTTTTTCTTCTTTCTTTGCTTATATGGTAATTTTGAAGATGTCCATTAAAAATAAACCTTAGTAGAGCAGGATTGATTTTTAGCACAGATTAGTATTCTAATGTATAGTAAAAGGTAATTGCTATTTGAAAAAAAATCCTATTTGTAGAAGATTAAGAACAAGAGACACAAAAGATGAGCACAAAAGAGAAAGAAAAAGAATGTCAAATTGATTTTTCTGACCAAGTCATTTTGTTGTCAATACACATTCATATTATCAGATGCACACACACAAGCTGTTGTACCTATAAATTTAGTAAACCTAATAAAAATAAAAAAAGAAATAAACTGATAAGCCACTCAAAGTATTGTTTAAAAAAATGGAGAGTAATTGATAAAAAAGAGAAAAAATAATGTAGAATGCTCTCTTTCCAACCCCAATTTTCTTTTCTTTTTCTTTTTTGTCTGAAAGCTTATTGTTCAGGGAGTGTTTATGGTTTAACATTAAAGTAAGTTTTTAACTCAAAACCAGACAGTTTAATAGAAGGCTCATAAGCAGTGAAAACACACCCTAAAAGAAACCCATCTTAGTCAGAGATGCTTTTAGTCAACTCCATAACATCCTGCTCAGTACTTAGATGGGTGACCAATTAGTAACAAGAAGAGCAGCCAAAATACACAGCATGCTAAACATAATACTCAATGAAACATTATCTAATTAAATGCAGCAATCATGCTCTTATAAGATAGACAGTATGTTTAAGTTAACAGACCCAGACCTAACTCTAACCCTAACCTAGAAAAAAAGAAGCTTACTGAACATGTACCCTACCTTATGAAATTGTCCAATACTTAAAAATTCAACTTTTTATTTTGTGCCAAACATAAAATTCAATGAAATATTTTCTTATTGAGTTCTGCAATCTCACTCCTCTCAGACAAATTCAACATTAAAGTTAACACTTGCCGACTCAACTTTGGATTCATGCTTTTCATAAAAATATTAGCATGAAGTGAACAAACAATACTAGTTTCTTCATTGACAACACTAACATGTAACTTACTTGGTATTACTATATATTCTCATGTTTCATGTGATTTCTGAAACCTAAATTTTAACCCAATATTTGGGAGTTATACCATATGCATTTGAATGTGTTTATCTCTCCTATGTTTTCTTATTTACTAATCTTTGCCTAATCTGGCACTTAGGCTTTAAGTTGTTTACAATGCCCACTTAAATACTGAACAGGTTCTCTGCTGCTTAACTTTTGTGATCTAGCTAAACTAGTACTTAAAGTGTGACTTTAATGAGCCTCTGTCATGTTTAACTAGCAAACTACACTATCTCTTCTATCTTCTGTCAAGTCTTTTTTGTTTTTTTATTATGCTTGTTATTTCTTGGTCACCATTCTCCTAACCTCTTGCTCTATATGCTATCATTCTTTCTAGCTATGTATCCTGCCTACTTCCATTTTTGTTGTTTAAAGATTTTTATATTTCTTACCATGGTCTGCTTTTTGATCTGTGTTGATCTTTTTTTTTTCTCTTTTTTTATGATTATGGACATTGATTAATAGGTTGTATTATTTAGTTGATTAATCATCCCTGTTTTCTTTCTTTTCTCATATGACAGTTTATTGGCAAAATAGAAAATGGTGTAATTAGAATAAATTACCTCATCCAATAAAAATAGTACAACTTCCAAGAGATATTGGTTCAATTAAAACATTGTGAATTTTATGAAAGTTTTTTCCTCCCGATTCATTTCAGATTTTTAAAAATTCTTTAAAGTCATTTTAAGTTCAAGTATTAGGTTAGCCAAAAAGTTTGTTTTTATGAGGTGGCATTCAAAGCATTTATTTATTTATTTTAGTAACTGATTCTTTGTGCTGATGAACTGGTAAAGTTTTTCATGGTGAGGTCAGAGAAAAAAAGAAAGGAAATGCAGGGAAGAAGTTAAATATATATAAAAAAAGAAAAAAATGTTGAGGGTTTATTTAATGTATTTTATACACTGAGATGCCCATGAAAGTTTATTTTATAAATGAAATAGATAAGACATTAAAAAAATCAGTTTTTGATTCTATTCATAAGGCTGCCATATCAGCATGCATTTTTAAAAATCAAAATTTGATTTTTGTCTATTTATTTCAAAATTGAGTTAGTTAAAAATAACTGGTCTAGGAAAAGGGAAAAACTCTGAATTCAAACCATTACCAGTGTGGCTGAGTAACTTGCTATGGTTGAATGGTAAAACCAGGAACTGGAGTCTCTTAGACAGCATCAGTGTCATGGAAAGTTGTAATATGGGCAACTGGTAGTCATCTACATAACAATGTCTGAAAAAGATATGTGGGTGTAACACAGAGCAGAGGATCAAGAAGAGGCACTTTAGTCCAGGTCAAAAGTGTGGTAAGGGTAAGCTGAACTTTTTAAGAACTTTTTTTTTTCAATCCTGGTATCTTAGGGAGAAGAAAAGTTTTGATAATACCTGCATCAGAAAAATAAGGTCTAAAAATGTTTGGCTTTAGGATACCCTTACCCTATTTACCAACCCCTCCACTTGGGAAGGATATGACACAAGGTCAATTTTTAAGCGGAGTTTAACAAGTTTGAATTCAGTTTTCCTTCTCCTAAACTAGTTGCCTTACCAAGGCTGAAGAACTCGGTCTGTCCTACTATTTACCCATAGCTGGAGGGAGAATAATTAGATTCATACCTTTCCCAAGGGTATTAGTGCTATGTGAAATGCTATCAATCTTGTCCAGGATTTGAACTTGTGTCGCCATGTCCATTTCCTATGACGGTAACCATTACACCACGGGCACCTCTTTTAGGATACCCTTACTGAGCTTTTAACATCGGCTATTTTGAATTTAGCCAGAGCACTCAAATGTTACACTGTAATACAAACCAGAAGTGCTTATTAATGATAAAGTTACGCCATCATTTTTTATGGGTATGATATTTTCTCACAAAGGCAGCATTTGATACCAGGTCAAATTTAATGTTTGGATATTAGTGATTGTGTGGGTAGATATAAAAATATGTCCAGTCAGGTTTTTTTTTTTTTTTTTTTTTTTTTAAATACCTTTTAAGTATCCTTATTTTAAGTGCAATGAAGAAGTGCTACCTGGAATTGGGCAGTTCCTTGGAATGAGACATACTTTTTATTCACCAATCACTGATGATCACCAGTTTTGATACAAGGGCCTGGTTAGTCATGAATTTTTCTTTTTAAAAACTGACAATTAGTAAATTTTTTTTTATGTGAAACATGATCTGAAGCTTAATAAAACAACCACACCCTGTGGTAACTTTGATAGGCTTTTTACATCTTACATTTTATTTTTATTTTTTTGTATGTCATAGATATTTTATAAAAATAGAGGAATCAATGTTCCTTAAAAAAGAAAATTGTCACCTAACATATACACTATATAATGAACTTTTTAGTTTTCTAAGAAAACCTTGTTTATAGTTTAAAGCATCTTTGGAATATGAAATCATGGTCTTGTGTTTGTTGTTTTTACTTACTCTTCACTGTTTTCTATATTCATAATTTCTATATTAAGGAATGGTGTAATTAGTGGAGTCTTTTTCATGTATTTTTGTCAAAATTTAAAATTTTTTGACCTTTTTAAAAGTTTGTTTGTACTTTCCACATACCTTAAAGTAAATGGTATTATTTATGAAGCTTTGCTCACTTTAGAATAAAGGCTTTCGTTCGCTTACTGTACTTGCTGTTACTAAATGGGTCACTTAAAGTGTGCAAAATAATGGCAACATTCACAAGATTAATTGCTGATTAAGAAAAACTTTAATTTGAAATTTTTGTGGTGGCATCTGTGAGTCTCATGAGATCATAGATCTTTGACTGGATCTAGGCCTGCTCTGGGCAAGTTTATATAGAAAACCAACATTTGTCTATGCAGCAGCTCTCTCTTCTCCATATCACCAATGTCAAAAAGAATAGGGAAGGGCAAGGGCCAATACTGCTAGGTGCCAATGTTGGCACAGAGCTTATTAGAATGAAGATCACTTTGGTTTTGAATTCTAGATTAGAGAACCCAGTCTTCTTTACTTTAATATGGTATAATGATACAAAATGAGGTGTTCTTAGATATCACTCAGCATTCATTTTAAACATCTAGGATCCTGTATGCCTATTTACCATCCAATGACCATCTAAAATTTTGATAATTTTTCCAATCACTTAACAGATAATTTTGCTAGTTGCCTGAGTTATTAATAAAGATAAGTGTCAATTGAGAGATACTCTTGTAAAAAGGCTATCTTTGATATTTAACAGCTTCTGTTGCTTTGTACTATATTATGTTTACTGCTTTCTAGGTATGTTAGACATTTATCAGTAACACCAGCAATCAGTTTTCAAGTTCTGCTAACCATACCATAATCTTAAATGGTTATTTTCAAGGCAGGCACTTTCCACTTTGAATATTTGTGATATATAATTGCCTTAACCTCAGTTCTTCCCTCCATGGAAATAAATATAATTAAAAATCATTCAATAATTATTTTTAATATAGTTTCATATTGATAAAATTGAGAATATTAAAAGGGCCATAAAGATTCAGTATCACATAGACTTGATATGTATGATATATATACTTTTGTGTGTGTGTGTGTGTGTGTGTGTGATTAAAGAGCATAGTTATTTTTAATTTTTTAGTTTGTTGTCTATGTGTAAGAGAATTCATGTTTGGAGCTAATGACAATACATATTATTCAAACCTTATGGATCTAAAATTTTGAATATATATTACATCTTTATCATGATAGCGAAAAAAAAAAAAAAAAAACATATTCAAAACCTTTTTGCACTGGACCGAAAGCATCTTAGATATTAAAGATGAAAGTTTTATTGGAATGTAAAAAAAAAAAAAGAAAAATCTTCATTATTCTTTAGAAAATGATCAGTGATAGTGGAAATCACTTGGAAAAATATTGGACGATTTTTGTATGAAATTGAACCAAACATTAAAAAACTCTGTAGTTTTATAAAAACTGCTAAAAATAACTCTGTGGTTTTCAATGGCACATGTTGAAAAGGATGACTGCTGCCTAAAATATACCTTATGTATACTTACCCATTACCTCTACAATAGACAAGATGTGACACAGTCAATTTTTAAGCAGAGTACAGCTGGTTTGAATTCAGTTTTCCTTCTCCTTGACCAGTTGCAGTACCAAGGCTAAAGAGTCTATTCTGTCCTATTTAATCACAGCTGGGTGTAGAAGAGATGGATTTATGTCTTTGTCATGAGCATTATACCCTGTGGAAAGTTATGAACTCCCTTATCCTTACTCAGCTGTGGGTTAAATAGTACTACGACTGTCCCTTTACAAGGATGGCCTTGGCATTAAATGATCCATAAAGGTTGATATACCATTAAACAAAGAAACCAAAACTATGGCATTCAGGCAAAGTGAAATGCTAACAACCTCAGCCAGGATTTGAACTCTGCTTGCCAAGTCCATTTCCTATGATGATAACTCTTAGACCACACACACACACACACACACACATACATATATATATATATATATATATATATGTATGTATATGTGTGTGTGCACATTTTTTACAGCTACTTATTCATATTTTTGATTAGAGAATTTCAATGCTGTAAAGTTTGGTAATTAATAATACTTAATAATAACCATTTTCATTAGAATGTAAAATAACTGACTAGAATTATAAAAAAAAAAAAAGAAAGAAAAAGATTTTTTAAAGAGAGTACAGTTTGAATTGTTTTTTTCTAGACCAGTAGCAGAGCCAAAGACTAGTCTGTCCTACTATTTATTCATAGATGGAGGGAGAAGACTTGAATTCAATAGAGAAAAATGAAATCCTAACAGTTTCATCCAGGATTTGAACTGGGTTCAATAAGTTTATTTCCTATTATAACCGTTATACCATACACACCTCCTTTATAAAACATACCATCAATGGATGAAATGTCTGCAAACATTAACCAACAAAAGGATTTAACATTAAACCCAGAATAATGCTGGTTTGAAATATGAACAGATTTGGGGATGACACATAAACACCTAAATAAACAGACCAGGCTTAACTTACACCTCCCAAATTAAGCACTCATTTGCCAGCTGTCCTGACATCAGATATATAAAGATCAGTTGAAGATACTTGAATACCAGAAAATGAATTTGCTATGTCACCAGTGTATTTTTTGTTTATTCTATCATAGTTTATCAATATAAAAAAGATTATTTTTAAAACTTTCCAAATAACTTTTTTTCCATTAACTTTTCTCCTGACAATGACTTAAAGTTGGAACTATTTGAGAACAATAAAAAAATAAAGAGCATAAAACAAATGTTCCTATTTGTGTTATATATATATATGAACAAAAGTGATATATATCACTTTGATCACATTTTTCATTTGAAGCTAATACTATTAACATTGAATAGGTTTGGGGGTTTTGTTTATATATTATAAAAGGCTATAATACCTGTTTAGTGGTAATTAGAGCTGATCAAGGTAAGAGCCATTTTAGCTTTAGTTGTTGAATAACTGGACAAGAAGAAAGATGCAAACAAGTTTGGTTTATGAATAAAGTCAGGGAGATGAAAATAAAGCCTTGGATTAAAATGCTGTTCATCAAGTCTGATTTTTCTAATTTCTTTCTTTACATAAAGAAGTTGAAGTAGCCTATGTGTATAAACATGCCTACTCTTGCATGTAAGTAATTATGCGTCTGAGGGTGGAGTTTGTCGTGTATGGGCATATAGATGAAGTGTTGTCAAAAAAATGTTCTGGATAAGGCACAAAACTGCATCTGATGGTGAGGTTCCAGTTCTGGAGATCTAGGGAATATGGAGTACCCCTCCATTGCCATTACTCCCAGGTCCACTTTGACCTGGAGTAGTAGTACCTGTTAGCGTCTCATCTATAGATCTAAAAGATCTGTTTTTTAAAAATTGTTTGTAATTGATAGGACTGTGTGCACCCCCCCCCCAAAAAAAAATGTAAATATGAATGTACAATGAACATAGTTCTCTAACTTTAAAGTCAAAAATAATCCTACATGCATTGACATGTTAAAACCAATTGACCAGTCATGATACAAATATTTTACAGTTATATAGCATCAAGTGTTCCAATTGAATATAAATAAATTTGTAGTGATTACATCTTTTACCTTCCAAATAGTACTTCTAATAGCTACTAGATGATGTGGCGAAAGTAGCTTATAAAATGGCTTGAAATCAAAATCTCTCTCTCCATTCCTGCCTTGACAAGAAGAAGCACACAGGAGTATGTGTTTTTCCCAACAGGGGCACTATCACCCAAACAAACCTCATTTTATACTACACACCGTACTGTACTTTGATGTAAGTCTTCATGCAACAACTTTCATTCGATTAAGAACTCTTTTAACTTATTCCAAAGGACTCTTCAAGTGCATGATAGGATTTTTCTCTATAATGTACTCTTTTAGCATTTCATGTCATTTCTGTATTCATAACATTAAGTTTGCTCAGGCAATAAATATATGGTTAATTTGTCATAGATTGTTTTACATTACTAAGCACAAGGAAATATTAAACCATAATACATTTCCTCTGCTACAAGGGTCCTAATTGTCTTCCTCACATTCAAATAATTGTGATAGTGAGTTTTGGTACTCAAATATAACAAATATGTGAAGACAAACCTTCAAGTCATTAATACCTAAGTTCCACAAATGCAAATAGCCTCCATTATGATTTGAAACTGGTTGCCAATTCCATTTCTTACAGTAATAACCATTATGTTAAGAGTACTTCAAATTCTAATATATGGTACAGTTCTATTATGTTTGGCAACTGTGTTATGGATGATGTTTTTTCTTCTTCACCTGATTCAAAATGTCAGAATTTATTTTACCAAGTTACTAGTGACAAGATATTGGTTTCTCAGAACACCTCTTAACCTTAGCATTGCCATTTGTTTGGACAAATGATCAACAATGTTGTGCCTGATGTTTTGAAATTAAACAGATCACACTGGATGAATCTTAAGTCAGTTGATTCATTCAGTGAAGCCTGCTAGGCTATTTACCTTGTGTCCTGCAGTAGGCAGGTCTTGACACAAAATCTTTTTGGATTTTTTTTGTTTGTTTACTTTTTAATTTTTTTTTTTCTTTTTTCAAGTTGAGATCCCTCTCATATGGGATGGCTATATTGAGAACAGTTCAGCTCTATGGCATTCCCTTTTTCAGAGTGCCTCCGGCAGTGACTACTACCTGTCAGGGAGGATCGACTCCCTTGATGAGCAATTCATCATGGAGCTTCAGGCATAGTATGTCTGATTTTTCGATGATCTTCTGTCCAATGTGTTAATGGGTTTGTTGTATTTGGTTATCTGGTACTTGTATGGAATAGAACAATAAAGAAAAGCTCTGTTATTTACAAACAGAATTATTTATATATATATATATTCTCTTAGAATGACCATCATAAGAGTCAGTTTTACACATTTGATTTTTTTTTTTTTTTTAAATTTTTTTTTAATGAAAACTTAAAATTAAAAAAAAAACAACTATCCTGGACTCATGGACCACTCCCTGTTACCCAACTGGTTTGCTGTTGGCATAGCTTAGAATATACTGACTGTTATCTCCTGCTGAAGGGTACCCTGCCTAAAACAAAGAGGGTGTTCTGAGTATGACACTAAACTGATGGTAAAACTACAGATCTGGAGATATTAGGAGTGTAGTGAACCCCTTCACTGCCATTACTCCCAGGTCCATTCTGACACAGTGGTCGTACCTATCTATGAATCAAATATGTTTAAAAAATTATTTGTACCAGCAAAAATATGCACCTTCCAGGCACAAGTAATCGAGTTTTAATGTAATAAAATATTATATTAGAAAGACTAACAGAACTAAATAACAGATATAAAAAGATTACTTATTTCTATTTTTTTTGTATCTGAACTGGAGTGGTAGTATCTGTTAGTCTCAACTATGGGTCAAATAGCTCTATTTAAAATTATATGTATTCGAAAGAATCATGTAAAAACAAAAAAAAAAAAAACACTATTAAACAACTATTCAAAAAAATATAAATATGAACGTGCAATGAATGTAATTCTCTAACCTCTTGGCATAAAATAACCCTAGATAGATTTACATGCCATTAAAATCAATTGACTCCAAAACCTCTTTTTAACCTTCAACTAATATTTTTCCTAGTTATTATTATGAACTTAATATACATGTCACCCTACATGAGGTGACCTATACTAGTCTTTAATTGGAATCATTTTGAGATGAGTCTTCTTAATCTGAGAATTAATTTTTTTATTCATTGCGGACTTTTTTTCCTCATCTTGGTAGTTTTTTTGTGTTGTTTCTTCTTTCACTACGTTTCAGCCAAATTTCACCTCTGGCTTTCTTCAGGTGATTTACCATGACCTCGGATAGGAATGCTGAGTCTTGTAACCGTATCCCCAGTAATTACTGCCTTCCATAGTTGTTGTCTATCGCACCACGTTTTTGACCAAGTAAACCTCTGGCTGGCTTGGGTAGGATTTGAAACCGCTATCTTCTGACAACGCTCACCTGGAACCGTAGAGACTCAATGCCTCTATCCGCTGCGCCATGGGCCCTGAAGGGCGATCAAGGATGGATTTTTTTGGTCTTATAAATCCTTATCTGGTCTTCCAGAGTCGGTTCTGTACCGAATTTTTGTACTTGTCTTTAATTGGAATCATTTTGAGATGAGTCTTCTTAATCTGAGAATTAATTTTTTTAATTTATTGCGGACTTTTTTCCTCATCTTGGTAGTTTTTTTGTGTTGTTTCTTCTTTCACTACGTTTCAGCCAAATTTCACCTCTGGCTTTCTTCAGGTGATTTACCGCTGCCAAACGTAGTGAAAGAAGAAACAACACAAAAAACTACCAAGATGAGGAAAAAGTCCGCAATAAATAAAAAAATTAATTCTCAGATCATGACCTATACTATTGTTTATTATTAATTGTCGCTTTAACATTTTTGACATCTTTACAATGTAACCAACTTTCGGGATACGTACCTTACCAGTCCAAAATGGCTTTACATTTTATTAGCAATAATTTCTGTAATCTTTCTTTTCAACTGATAGCAAATATAATAAAAACAGTATTTTTAAAATCTACAATACCTTATTACATATCTTTTGTCTTTGTGAAGTCTATTACATAAAGCACATAAGCTTTTGATTAACAGCTATAGGAAAAAACTGAGGTTATTGTTTTTACCTATTCAAATATCACAATTATGCTTAGAATGTGCAAATTAATCTCTCTGCATTTCAACTTTCTTGTTTTAAGACTGTTATCTCATGACCAAGGCATGCCAATAGCATGGATCCTTTTGACTCTATCTCACCATCCATCCCTATTGTACTTAGTAAATCCTCTAGATGGCACCTAATGTCTACATAGAACTGATGAATATGAGTTTTGGCTGGTCAACCATCACTGGTGTGTCCATGTGTAGGAGTTCATAGAACATCACTTATGAGTTCTTTCTTACTTCTCCAGCATTGCTTGCTGGATGACTTGTATGGTTTGTGAGATAAAGCATGGAGTGCTATTGACAAGTCATTGGCCATATGGAAATCTGATCTCTCTGATAAAATAAAACAAGAATTTTTCCAAGCTGTAGCCATGTCAGTACTATTGTATAGTTGTACCTCTTGGACTCAAGCAAAATGCCTAAAAAAAACCTGTTATAACTAGTATGATAAAACATTGAACATCTGTGAACTTTACAAAACTTACTGGAGAAGTCCCCACAGTGTAATGGCTAAAGTGCTGGATTGTGGCCTTGAAGTAAGAGTTTGAACACCAGTTATGCTATTATATTCATTTTCAGACTAATGCACTTAAGGAAAGGTATGAATCCAGTGTCCACACAGATAGTTTGTGATAAGGAGTATCCCTCAAGCTATGGGTTAAAGAGTACTGTTATTCTTCTATGAGGATTGCTTTGGGATTAAATAACCTATGAAGGTTGATATGCCATTAAACAAAGACACCAAACCAAACAAAACTTATTAAAAATCATATAGGAATGCATTACTTACATTGACCATCTAGTAATTAGCTTTTTCTAATTAAAATTTTTTTTTTAACTGATTTACATTAAATTTAAAAATTACATCAACTTGTTACTATTCACATACCCCTATTTCTTTATTCTTTCCATTCCCAACCACTAAGGTATCAATTTGTGGCCACTTGACAATATATAATTTTATCATATAGATATAACTGTTCAGTAAAAAAAGAAAAAAAAAATTAAACAAATGACAAACTTTATCTTGATGGTAAATGTAATTACATTTTTATATAATTTTTGTATGCATTGGCCTAATGAGTAATGTTCACCAATAGTCCAGGAGACCGGGGTTCAATCCCAGGTTGAGTCATACCAAAGACTCAAAAAATGGTATTTGATGCCGTCTTACTTAACACTCAGCATTATAAGGTAAGGATCAAGGGTAAAATGAACCAATCTAGGGAAGGAGTAGCACCCTCCCGTACACCTCGGTGTGGTAGCTATTGAAAAGGGAGCCTTCGGATTGCCCTTGACTTAGGTCACCAACTTACTTACAGTAGAAATAATGAAAATTTTCCTAATGGGAATTCTTCCAAGTTGTAGCTGTGTCAGTACTATTGAATGGTTGCATCACATAAACTCTAACAAAATACATGGAAAAAAGCAAGATGGGAACTACACACTTCTAGTGCCAGTTGTTCTAAACAAATCCTGGAAGTAGCACCTTTCAAAATAGCAGCTGTACAGCCTCTTATTGTCCATCTCACAAACCATCTGTGTGGACACTGGATGCCCTCTGGAGGATTTGCCAAAAGGAATGGATAGTGAGAGTCCATTCAAAGGAATGTTTGCTGTCAGTAAGCCATGATGATACAAGCACTATTTATCCTAATGATAAATTTTCAGGTGCAGATACCTGACTTTTATCTGACAAATCTCAAAGGATCCATGGAACACAGTTTAACAATCAAGTTAAGACAAAGCTTCTTGATAAAATCCTACAAATGTCTTTTCTATTTACTTGTTTTTTTTTTGGGGGGGGTATTGCTTGTATAATCATTCAGCTGTTATACCTTCACGACAAGCATTAGAGAATCTCTTGAAACTATCAAATTACATATTGGGTTCCACCTGAACTTTTGAAGACAAATATTGGTTAACATTTGAATAATTATGCTTAAACTTTTGAGAAGGAACATTAGCATTCACTGAATTATTTGAACAAATGAACTTTTATGTTTTTGTTATTCACACAATGATTTAAACAGCATATTCTTCAGCCTTCAAGTTTAATAATACCTCTATTAGCAAAGAGATTTTTTTTTCTGGTTTTGCAAATCTAAAAAACAATTGTGAAAAAATCTGAAAACAATTCCATGTTAAAAAAAAAAAAAAATGAAGAAATTCTGTTTGACATTGTCTTTGTTTTGCACCACAGAATAAACAAATATTTATGTATAGAGAAATGTACTAGTACACAAGCAAACACACACACATACATACTAATAGGAGCACACATATACACAGGCATGTGAACATACTCAGATACAGATAGATGTGCACAAACATGCATATATAGATACACACATGTATATATGTACACATACACACACTTAAGAAAGAAGAATTTTTTTAACTTTCATAAATAAATATATATATATATATATATATATATATATATATATATATATATATATATATATATATATATATATATATAGAGAGAGAGAGAGAGACTAGTGAACAAATGAAAACATGTCTTAGTTATTATAAGTATATAAAGAACATTCCCTTCCTGGTACTGAAAAACATCAACTTGTCTAAGTTTCACAAACTTGTCTGTCCTGTTTGACATGATGGATACACGCACACACAACCTACCATGTATATTTTTGTGGGTGTGTATTGAAATATATATGCAGGTGCTTGGGTGCATGCACATATATAAATAGATCCCTATATGGCTATATAATCATGTCTTTGAGTTAAAAACTGTATGTATTGTGTATTTCTACTTGATATTTACTAAATTTAGCTAAGTATGACACAAGATCAAATGAAAATAGGAAGATTATGCTGCACTACATTGGCCTTATGAGTAGTGTTTGCCAATGGTCCAGGAGACGGTGGTTCAATCCTAGGTCGAATAGGATGGCTGATATGCTATTAAAAAGAAACCAAACTGATATATGCATCAAAAGACATATATACAATATTCATGTGAAATATATCAGATGTTTCTGAAGTTTAGAGGCATAGATTTCCAAATGATTTGAAATAAAATGAGGTTTGTTTTATTTTATTTATTTATTTATTTTCCATCAACTACTGATCAGTTCTCTCTATTCCTCTGTGTTGATTGCATCTCATCACAGTGCTCTCTGATGAGATGTGAACGAAAAAATGTCCTTCTCAAAAAATGGTACTTGATGCCACCTTGCTTAACACTCAGCATTATAAGGTAAGGATCAAGGGTAAAGTGGAGCAATCCATGGAAGGAGTAGTGCCTTCCCCTACACCTTGGTGTAGTAGCTATTGAAAAGGGAGCCTTCGGGTCACCCTTGACTAAGATCTCCAACTTTACTTTTTTTAATTGTTCAAAGAGAATGGTTTTAACTGAGTTTAGGTCTTGACTTTTCACATCAGTGGAAAATATATCATTATTGCAGCCCATTATATATTTTTTATTATCTCACCCTCAAATGTAGATTATAAGAGAGAAAGTGTTTTGGTACATTGGGTAGACTGTAGTGATGAGATTTTTTTTTTTTTTTTTTTTTTTCTTTTTTAAATGATATATGGATCGGTGGGGGCTTCTTGGGTGTAGTGGCTAACATGCTGAACTGTGACATTGTAATAAGTGAGTTCAAATTCCAACAGCGCTATTATATTCACTTTTGGACTAATACCCTTGGGAAGGTATGAAATGTCTTATCAGCTTAGTCGGCTGAGACTACAGAATACTCCTGCAGGAAGGACGAGTTTCCTGGATACAACATTAAACAATCTGATGATGAGGCTCCAGTAATGCACTTTGAGGAATTTGGAATACTCCTTCATTGCCATCTCTTCCAGGTTCACTCTGGTCCTGGAGTGGTAGCACCTGATTGGGTCCTCTCTATGGGTTGAATAGAAATGTTTGACATTTTAAACTGAATGCAAACCAATGTCTTATGCTAAAGATTGTTAAAAATAGAACTTTTCGTTCATTTAACTTTGTGTATCTACAAAATGTGTTTACAAATCATATACTTAATATGTATGTATGTAAAAACAGGATTTGGCATTAAATAACAAACAATGGTTGATAAGTCATAAAAACAAAGCAAACCAAATTTGTTATCTCCTCCACCCCGGCTATGGGCTAAATAGCACCACTACTGTCCTTCAAGGATGGCTTTGGCATTAAATAATCCACAAAGGTTGATATGCTATTAAAAAGAAACCAAACTGATATATGCATCAAAAGACATATATACAATATTCATGTGAAATATATCAGAAATGTTTCTGAAGTTTAGAGGCATAGATTTCCAAATGATTTGAAATAAAATGAGGTTTGTTTTATTTTATTTATTTATTTTTTTTCCATCAACTACTGATCAGTTCTCTCTATTCCTCTGTGTTGATTGCATCTCATCACAGTGCTCTCTGATGAGATGTGAACGAAAAAATGTCCTTCTCAAAACTTATGATGTACGGTCTATTTAAAGCTATACTAACATTTATTTATTTATTTTTGCTTGGAAAAAAAAAAATTTTTTTAAATAAATAAAAAGCAAATTTTCATAATTTACAGCATATAATT
Source organism: Sepioteuthis lessoniana (assembly GCA_963585895.1). Lineage (NCBI taxonomy): Eukaryota > Metazoa > Mollusca > Cephalopoda > Myopsida > Loliginidae > Sepioteuthis > Sepioteuthis lessoniana. The sequence continues at coordinate 39,987,512 of OY757937.1, forward strand.
GGATATATAATTTTGACTTGTAATATCCCTTATTTTCTAATTCTAGTTAGTTTTTATTGCAATCCACTTAGGTTGTCACTTTGACTAGTGAGATCTGATAAAAAAAATCCCATTGGATTTTGAAGAATAAGGATAATAGTCAAAATTATTACTTATAACATTCAGTTGTATATGAAAATTCCTTTTTCTGAACAAAAATTTGACCTTATCTATTTTTAGCAAAAACAAAATATCTTAAATTATAAAAAGACTCCTAACATTATTAAGGAAATGAATGTTACATACTGCCAAACTTAAAAATATCATATGCAGATCTGTTGCACCTCTAACATGTACTATACTTTTTTATTCACTAATATGTAGTTATGAGCTGAATTTTGATGTGAAATTTTCACTATATGTTTGATCTGTATGTATTTATCCATCACCTCCATTACAGGCCGAATGCAACACAAGGTCAACTTTTAAGTGGAATACATCTGGTTTGAATTCAGTTTTCCTTTTCCTAGACTGGTTACCATACCATACCAAAGTTAAAGAGTCAGTCTACCCTACTATTTACCTATAGCTGGGTATTATACCAAAGGTATTACTGTTATGTAAAAAGCAATTAGACAAAGCTGTTTGCATTTCACTTAGTGATGATGGCCTTGGGAAAGGCATGAATTCATGTTCTCTCCCAACTATGGAAAAATAGTTGAGCAGACTGGGTTCTTTAGCCTTGGTTAGGCAGCTTGCTTAGAAGAAAGAAAACCCTGAATTCAAACCAGTTTTATTTCATTTAAATATTGGCCTTGTCACGTCCTGCCCATGGTAGAGGGGTTGGGTAAATACATGTGTGAAATGCAAATAGCCTTTTATAGGACTTGAACTTTGGTCACTGGATCCATTTCTTACTGTAGTAACAATTTCATCGTGAGTGCCTCTAATAATAATAATGTTTGATCTTTATGATTAATATTCACCACTGAATTTAGTGCATCGACAAGGGAAGAAATTCTTTTGAAAGAATAAACATGTGTAAAATAAATGCTTTTTACTCATTAGGTTTATTTGCTTTCCTGAGTACACAAATGATTTCTCTTACTGATAAACTAAGTTCTTGATTCTTGTTTCACTTAAGTGTTTTTCTTTCTCTTAGATATGTCCTTTTGTATCAACATCTCTCACCAATCCAACAGTAAGGGATGATATTTGGTGTAAATATGTCTCCTTATAAATACATTTGTATCAAATAACCTTCAGAAAGGGAGTATCCCCTACTTAACACTGTTTATTATTTTTGTTAATGACATGGGCAATTTGAAATATGTGCCAAGAGCTGCCTAGTATGTAAAAAGTGTTTATAAATTTCTTCATCTGAAACATTTTTCCCACCAGTGTCTTTTGCCTATTTAATAAATCTTAACCTTTCATAATGGCAATTGGAGTGATTTTGCTACTTGGGGTAGGTTTTTAAAAAGAATGAGGAGTAGAGTTTGTAATGAAGGTAAAAGCAACTGTGATTTGAAAATTTTTGAAATTTTTTTTTTTTAAAGAGACAAAACTCGTAATGCATTGTGTAACTTTCTGTACCTTTCATCAAAAGTATTTTAAATATGTAACTATTTGCATAAAAAGTAAATTGTATTGTTTCAATGAGTATTTTTTCATCTTTTAAATCTTATCACAACTCATCCAGATCATCATTTCTACTACAGAGGAACAGGGAGTATTAGAAATAAAAATAAGCTATTAAAGAACTCTTTAAAAAAAAAAAAAAATATTCAGTAAAAGTTTAAAAGAAAAAAGGTCATTCTCTTAGATGGGCTGAGAACTAATGACTTTTTCTGTTGTTTACTAGTGATTATTATGAGGTACTAAAAAACCATATAATTACTTACAAAAGTTCAGTATTAAATTACCTCCAAAAGGATTGATATTCTGTAAACAAAAACAATCAAGCAAGGAGTGGAGGAAAAAAAAGTATATAAAATAATATATAGCCATTCAATAAATGAGGTGAATTTTCCATAAGGAGTTGACAATAGGCAGCACTGTTTACAATTGCATCTTTTCAAGAAAATCAATACAAATGACTTTTTTCATGTCTTGGAAGACTGTCAGCTTAACCTTCTTTACTGATCACTGTCCCTGGGAACTTTTTCTTTACGAGAGAGTCAGTGTTTCCATTCCATGGGGTTTCTTTTTTGACTCAGACTTGTGGCAAACCCATTTATGAACATTTTTTGACTAAACCATACTTTGTACACATCAAACATTCTTCTGTAAATTTCACATGGTTAGCACTTTTCAGACATCAAATATTTCATGACTGGCCTCTGTTCAAGCCTGGAGCACTGTTTGATTTGCCACTATTTTGAATAGCCTCAAAACAAATATTTTTGCAAGATTAATTTTTGCTATTAAGCAATTCCAGAATAATTCAGTGTTTATATTTATGAAAAAAAAAAAAATTATTTTGTGTTTTTCAAAAAATTACCGTGTGTGTGTGTGTGTGTGTGTGTGTATATAATTTCATTGCGATATACCATGAGTTTTTGAACGTAGCAATGAAAAATGAACTGGTAATGTAGCATATCCACTTATTAAATGAAAATTATTTTTCAGTATCCGAGTGTTTTGAACTGACCATTTTATCATCTCTTAACCTGAACACCTGACAGTGAGAGCTACATTGGGAAGATATTTGTAGTGGGGCATGTTTCAAATTAGATGTAACTGTTTTAGTTTGATATTTGACTTAGGCTTTTGGTTATTTATATACTGATATGGCAATCCATCTGTTCATTCTATTGCAAAGTATGTTTAGAACAGTGGTTTCAAACTGTAGTCTGGGAACTACAGTGGGTTTGCAATGTTGGCAGCAGGGATCCACAAACTTTTCAAGAATGTCTTGAAAATTTATATTATCTGATTAGCAATAGAACTGAAAATTTGTATTTCTACTTATTAGTAAACACCTATGAAAATTCTGTTTAAACAATAACCACTTCTAAAATATTGGCTTAGTGTGGCTTCTAGGTACCCCTTCTCTCAAAAGGTAATGCAAGTACTTTTTGCAACAATAATATTTATGTGGAACAGTATTTTCAGTACTTAGCAATATAAAGACCAAATACAGATCTAGACTTGTTGTGCGAAGTGAATTGCGTGTATCTTTGTGAAAAGTATCACCACGAATTGACAATTTGTGCCAAGCAAGGCAAGCACACCTCTTCTCACTAAATGTCATCATTTGGTTTAAATATTGGATGAAATTTTTATTAAATATCTTTGATGAATTTCATTCATATTTATAGGGGTGGGGTGGTCTAAGATTTCAGTTTGATTTATATGGGTGACCACAAGATAAAATGGAGTTTTGGCTCTAAAAAGTTTGAAAATCACTGGTTGAGAGGATGGTTAAAACCACTTGGGGTCAATATCTGGAGATATTTTATCCATTTATCTGTGTAGTTCCATTATCATCATGATATTGTCTAATGTATTTTTTAAATTGTTTCTATGATGGTGAGTTTTGTATCTCTTAAGTTATGACTGTTATAGTAGAAATGTAGTTCTTCAAGAATTAGTTTGTTATAATCCAATGTTATTTACCCTAACTTAATGCACACATTTTATAGTTTGATTAGAAATAAACATCAAGTGTTAAAATAACCAACTAAGATTAATTATCTTTACCCATTACTTATGATTAAAAAGATACCCTCCTCACCCGCCAAAAATGTTGAAGCAATTCAAATTTTCTTTATTTCTATAAACATTTGCACCTTTCTTGGTAAAAATAAACCTACTTTGAAATATATGGTGGTCTGCTCTATACCAGCTGCTGTAAATTTATATAGTCATACATAAAACACAAGAGTGTGTGTGTGTGTGTGTGTGTGTGTGTGTGTGTGCGTATATAATCATTCATGCAACCTAGTCTCACTACAAAGTAATGAAAAAGTCTGTTATGGTAACAGTAGGTATTATGTTGTAGACTCTTCTGGTGAGGTAGAAATAGAATTTTTCTGTCAAATTTGATAAATAAACTCCTATAATTATTTGATCATGAATAGAATGTTAATGTTGGTCGGCAGAACATTTTTTTTTATCTTAGAAGCCAACAGATGTGTATTCAAGGAATATTGTGTTAAAGGGACAAGTGAATTGTGATTTGCTCTTTAGATTTGTAAACTTTTAAAGATATTTTGTGTATGTGCATATAATATATATATATATATATCTATATAATCTCCAACGTCCTTTGGTATTATCCTTTCATAGTCCTGATGGTGGTTCATTAGGACCAAAACATTATAGCATTGACTTTCTTTTACATTAGATTTTCTTTTTGGATTACCTTGTTCTTCAGTTTGTGTATGTGTGTGTGTATATATATATATATATATGTGTGTGTGTGGTCTGATGATTACATTGGTAAGAATCTAGTTATCTAGTGCTAGCAACTGTATCTAAGCTATTCTTAGTGTGTGTGTGTGTGTGTGTGTTGGTTTGTTTGGGTTTTATGGCATATCAACCTTTGTAGGTTATTTAATACCAAATCCATTTTTATACAAATAAACAGTTCTATTTCAAACAACTCAGTTTATCATGAGTAAAGTTTAATTGTCAAAAACATTTCTATTTCAAGCTATTCAGTTTAGTCAGAGAGCTCTAATTCAAAGAATTCAGTTAATATAAGTATAGTTTTTGTTTACACACAGTTAAATGTCAAAACAGTTCTTTCAAACAATTCAGTTTAGTGTAAGTACAATTTCAATGTAAAAAGCAGTTCCATTTTAAGCAATTCAGTTTATAAGTACATAGTTTAGTTCAGTTTGATAGAACCATATCAGGTGCTACCACTCTGGGCCAGAGTAGACCTGGGAGTGATGGCAATGAAGGGAAACTCTGCATTCCCTAAAGCTCCAGTTTTACTGGAACATCATCATCAGATTGTTTAGGGTCATGTCCAGGATGCTCATCGGGAGTGGTCTTACCCCTCTGCAGAAGTGCAGCTCTGTGTGTGTGTATGTGTGTATGTATATATATTTATATATATGTACACACACGCACACTACTCATTCTACAAATAAATATACAAACATGATTTTGTTTTTGTCTTGATTTTCTGGTGACCAGGAGAAAAGTCATGATTGATATCTGGCTCTGAAATTCTCAGGTAGATATCTACTTTATACAGACAAAAAGATAAATATTTAGTTTAGCAAATATGACAGAGTAAAGATCCCATTTATCACATATATTATTTTTTAGAGAGGTGTTTGAATTGTGTGTATATATATATATATATATATATATATATATATATATATATATATATATATACATACACACACACACAATAAATCTATAACAGTAAGTAACAAGGTTGATCAGTCCTGTTGCCTTTGTTATATTAAGAGAAGAAAGAAAACAAATGAGTCAACGAGAATGAGTTTCAAAATCTTTAATGTCAGCTTGAGACGAAATCTCTTGTACTGTGAGATGTATAAATAATAGAAGAAAAGAGTTGCTGATGTCAAAGCAGGAATAAAACATCCAATTTGAAGCTTTGAGGATCAGTTGGTCTAGGAGGGATGAAATAATGATAAAGGAATGATTTCCTAGAAAACAACGGTCCATAAATTGGATGTGCTCTCCTCATGTTGAATGGTAGTCTGCTGCTGAAGTGAGAAAGAGAGGATCGTCTGCCCTGCTCGAAAAATATGTGAGGAAGAGAGAATTGGTCTGTCCTGCTCAAAAAATGTGTGAGGAGAGGTAGAGCGCGCATTTTCACTGCCTTTTATATTGCCCAGGAAAGTCATCCGAGCAGAATGGGATAAATCATCCTCATTGTTCGAAATAAGGGGATCGAGACCACAATGGTCACAATAATTCTTGCGCTAAATATTAATTTGAAATTCTTTCTGTTACAAATCAAACTTCTCTCTCATTAAAAACTTTAAGTTTCAGAATTTTCAAAACCTAATATATTAAAAGCATACTCTAAGGTTCTATTAGTAAAAACAGAAATTGTGGTGAATATAGGTGTCCATGATAAATGGGCAAAAATGACATTTCATCATTTAGATGATAGTCCCTCTCCCCTTTTAACCGTATATGAATTTTTAAACAGATAAGTTAATATAAATATATATATATATATATATATATATTTCACTCAAACTAGTATCTTCATCTTTGTTGATATAGTCATAACATTTCAGTTATTGTTATCTTCAGGTGTCTGCTACAGTCAATAGATAACCTGAGAACTTCAAAACGAATAGATAGTTCTCATTGAATTGCCTATACTTAGAGGATCTCATATCAGATAGACTTTTTTTTTTCACTCAACTGGAGTATGACTTTTATGCACTACTAGGGATTGAACTCTGGGTCACTAAATATCCTTTAACCAATGCTTTTATCCAATAGTTTATAGTCTTAAAGCATTGTGACTATAGCAACCCAGATTAGGACACTAGTCTTAATATTTCATCTTACTATAATTTACCAAATGTATTTTTTCTATGTCTTTTACCTAGTCTGTCTGGGTTTTAGAATATGCTGATTGTATCCTCTGAAGAGAGGTATAACCTCCAAAAAAGTGGTATACTGAACATAACAATAAACTGCATCTTATGGTCTGGCTCAAGTTCTGAATTTCTGGGAAATGTCGAGTACCTTCTCATTGCCATTACTCTCAGGTCCACTCTAACCGATAATGATAGTACCTGTAAGGGTTCCATCAATGGATCAAATAGATCTATTTGAAAATTATTAGTATTAGTTATTTGGTTTCAAGCAGTTCTATGTGCTAATTATTGATATTAGATAGGAATACTTGATGATATGAAACTGTTTGGAAAAAATTATGATTATCAAATAAGAATAGTTACTTTATATACAATTATATGGTTTCAAGTATTTGTATTAAAATGTCACTTGAAGTTATAATTGTTTACAAATGATCATTAATTACTTGAAACCATATAATAGTTTAAAAAACTGACTTCATCATTAAATAAACCAAAAGTTGACATGCCATAAAACCAACTATCTTTTATCGTAATTTAAGGACAGCTTGAACTATAGCTGTGATTATTGATAGGTTTAGTTTGATTCACTTTCTTTGTTTTATAGCATTATCAACCTTTGTGGGTTGATATGCCAAAGCCATTATTTTAGAACATTAATGGTACTGTTTATCCCATAGCTGGTTGGATAAGAAGGTTCATACTTTTCCCAAGGGTATTAGTCCAAAAGTGAATGTAATCATGACTGAAGTTCAAACTCTCTTACTATAATGTTGCAGTTCAGTACTTTAGTCACTACATCATGGGGACGGCTCTTCTATTAATGCAGCCCTTTCAGCTGGGTCTGTAGAATACACTGACTGCATCTTTGCAGGGGGGGGGGGTAATACCCCTCCCCATGAGTGTTCTAGATATAACACTAAACCATTTGTGGGAAAGTTCCAGTCCTGGAGCTCTGGGGAATGTAGAGTACCTCTTTTTTATCATTACTCCCAGGTCCACTCTGACTTTGAGTTGTATCTTTTTAAGGTCTCATCTATGGGTCAAATAGAACTGTTTATACTTGAAGCCATCTGTGTGCAAATAGAACTACAAATGTTAAATAGCAATACTGGAAACTACTTTATTGTGTGCAAACAAATGAGCTCTGGATCATTTTAAAGATGTTACCTGCAAACTACTCACTTAAAAATCATTATCTCTCTCTCATATATATATATATATATATATATATATATAATTGTTTTTTTTTTTTTTTTTTAATAACATGGGTTCTTATCTGTGACCTTTTGGTCTCTCCAAATTTAACTGCATTTGGTCTACCACTAACCCACCAGATGAGACAGCGATAACAATATGGCTGCTTTTTTTATTAGTAACGTTAGTTTCTCATCTCAGAAATTCATTTAAAAAATAAGCCACAATTTAAAAGCAAGTTATATTAAATTTTTTTCTTTAAGATCATTGTATGTCATTAAGTCCAAGTTTCTGCACAAGTAAATCCCTATAAATCCCTATAAATCCATGACTGGAGACCAGCTTTAGGAGGCCCTCCTCCCAGACAACATCTAACACATTGTACTAAAAGGAAGTATGGTTAGGGTCATAGTTGATCCCTATTGCTTGAGGCACCCACAAAAAGGTGAATGCTGATGAAGTTAGTGTTGATTCTGTTTAACTCAATGAGGGGTATATGGGGTCTTAGAAATATGATCATCTTGAGATAAGTCTCAATTCAAGATGGGTGATTTTTTTTTTCTTTTCTCCTGAAATAACAGTTTATATTGCTTTTGTAATCTGTAGTATTGGCTCATCTTTTAGCGCATTTTATATAATCATATCAGTTTGGTTGGTTTGGTTTTATGGCATATTAACCTTTGTATATTATTTAACACTAAATCCATTTTTACACAAATAGTCAGTTCTATTTTAAACAATTCAGTTTAGCACGAGTACACAGTTTAATTGTCAGTTCTAATTCAAACAATTCTGTTTAGTATAAGTATAGATTTTGTCCACAGTTAAATGTCTAAACAGTTCTATTTTAAACAATTCAGTTCAGCGTAATTACGCAGTTTCAATGTCAAAACGGTTCTATTTCAAGCAGTTCAGTATAAGTACATGGTTTAATTGTCAAAAATATTTCTATTTCAAGCTATTCAATTTTGTCAAACAGTTCTAATTCAAACAATTCAGTTCAGCATAAGTACACAGTTTAATTCTATTTAACCCATAGATAGGGCCAAATCATGTGCTACCACTCCAGGCCAGAGTGGACCTGGGAATGATAGCAATGAAGGGGTGCTCCACATTCTCCAAATCTCCAGTATCACTGGAACCTCACCATCAGATTGTTTAGTGTCATATCCAGGATACTCGTGGGGGGTGGTCTTACCCCTCTGCAGAGGTGCAGTCAGTGTATTCTACAGCCCCAGCCGACTTGGCAACATATCAGTTTGTAAGTTTCATGTTTTTATTTCTTTTCTGGGCAGGAAATACTACTTTTTTTTCTTTTTTTTTTTTATTATCTTTTAAAATTTCATTCAGAAGATATACCATCTAGGAAGCATAAGACTCAAAATACAAAAATATTTTGAAAGTTCTGTGTCAGCCAAAGAATTGCTGAAGATATGTAAAGAAAACACAGAAATTAACCAATTTACCAGCCAGTTTTGATTATAATTGATGAAAGTAGTTTTTTTTTTTTCCCTAATCACAGAAATTTGGGCCTTTTTTTAAAATTCTAGCTAAAAAAAAACTCAGCTTAACTACATTTTTTTCATTTTTAATTTGGTTTAAATACAGGCTGTCAATGTTTCTGGAATTAAAAAAAAACCCAAAAAGTTCTTTCTGTTCTTACCTAGTCATCTGTCTTTCGTGATAAGAAAATAATTAAGATCCAACTAACAAACATAAATAGACAACAGAGCACACCCAAATTAGTTTGTATTCATTTATCTGTACAATCAGTTGCAAGGAATATTCTTTAGCTATTTTAACTTAGGTCAATATACACATACTCAGTAGTGGCTCGTCTATAGGTAGTGTTGAACTGCAGCACCTCCTTTCTCTCAATCAGTGGTGGCTCATCTATAGGCAGTGGGGACCTGCAGCACCTCCTTTCTCTCAATCAGTGGTGGCTCATCTATAGGCAGTGGGGACCTGCAGCACCTCCTTTCTCTCAATCAGTGGTGGCTTATCTATAGGCAATGTGGAACTGCAGCATCTCCTTATTTTCTAATATATACTAAGAAAATATATATTTATTTATATTTGTAAAATATATTTGATACTATTATCAATAATTTTTAAACTTAATGTCAATGACCAATCTCTCATTCCTATAAAACACAAAAAATATTATATATTTTCTGAAGCAGCACCCTCACAAATTAGTGTTATGAGTCACTACTGTTCATATTCATACTTTATACATATGATTGTTTTTGTTTATTGATATTTACTAGGATTAATTTAGTAGTTTACAGGGCATGTCATAGAATATGCCAACTACTTTCCCTGCAGAGAGGTAAGGCCCTCTCAAAAATGTCCTTGATAAGACTCTCAACTGCAGCTAGTGTTGAGGCTTCATTTCTGGAGCTCTGGGGAAAGTGTAGAGCTACCTTGTTGTTGTCATTACTCCTGTGTCCACTCTAACCATAAGTGGGAGTGATTGTTTGTATTTACCTAACTCTTCTGCCACAAGCAGATGGAGAGTCCCCACAGTGTAGTTGCTTATGTGCTGGATTGTGTCATTATTGTGAGTTCAAACTTCAGTCATTCTATTACATTCACTTTCAGACTAATACACTTGGCAAAGATATGAACACTCTGATACCCCACCCCCAACTATAAGTCTAATAATATCACTTCTACAAGAATGGTTTTGGCATTAAATAACTAGTATTTAATCTGCCATTAAACAAAGAAACCAAGAAACCAAATCACCACAAGCAGGATGGGACATAAGGCCACTTTTGAATGGAGTGCAGCTGGTTTGAAATAAGGTTTTCTTCACCTAGACTGATTGCTTTTCTATAGTTAAACAGCCCATTTTACCCTACAATTTATCCATAACTAGAAGAGATAGATTCATACCTTGACCAAAGGCATTAGCTAGAAGGGAAACACAAACAGCATTATCCAGCAGTTGAACTTATAGCGGTTTTGAGGGCAACACAAGTGAAGTGGTTATGATTTAACGCTATATTTTTTAAGGCACACAAATATGAATTATGAGACTTTTCTTTAACAACACACAACAGCGAAAGTTTTTATTTGCAGCTTTGAGGAGGTTTGTTCTTGGTGCTGCAAGACTCGTGGTGTTTAGGCTTGCTGGATGTTTGAGACGAAATGGCTTAGCGGGATGCTGGAAATGGCAGCGTGTCGTTGGACGTGTGAGGGAAGTATTCAAAGTCACAGTGTAGTTTTGTCTCGAGAGCGGAGTGGCGCTCGGATCGACATAGTAAATTTTTGTGGTGCTTGTGGAAGGCATGCTGAACGTATCTAATTCATATTCAACTGGGATTCCTTGGTCTAAAATATTAGACGCAAAGAATCCATAAATTAGAAGGTTCCCTCGCTGTGCTGCTGCTAGGGTTAAAGCCACAGTGATATGTCCGCACTGGGTGGCTTGTTTAGCTAAAGGGCATCGCTAAGCAGGGGCGACCAGAGACACATCCGTTTTGGTCGCCGTCTCAAGCCGAAGAGTGTGTTTGGCCGTTCACCCGTTTTGCTAGCTGGAAATGAAGGTCCGGGCTGAATGGGATAAGTCATCCTGATTGGGTGAAATTCAGTGTTGAATTAAATAGCGCGCCAAAACAAAATATGAGATTTTCCTCTTCTCTACAAACTCTGGTCACCAATTCCATTTCTCATGACGATCAACATTACACTAAGTGTTTTTTTAGGGTCCTATCCCAAGATCAAATAAATCTATTTAAGATGATGTTCAAAATGATTTTGAATGATATTTGTTCTCAAGACATTCATGTTTTAACTAAGTATGACATGTTTATGAGTTTGAAATGATTGAACTTTGATACATTGGGTTTTCAAATATTGATATTACAACTAAGTATGAAGTATTTAGCTGTTTAAAATGATTACTAGGAATAGTTACTTTAAACCATATAATTGAAAAAAAAAAAAAAAAAAAAAAAACTTTGGCATTGAATGACTCCTCAAGAGTTGACATGCCATAAAACCAACCATTATACCATTAGCAGCACACACATTTTGGTTGTTGAAGCATTTAATTTTAGGCAAAAAAATGCAAAGCAAAATACTCTTAATTTTGAAAATTGTTCTACCACAAGAAATACTTGATATATTACAAAAAATGACTCAAGCAGAGAAGTCAGTTGGCTTCAATAAGATAAGGTGACATTGAGTCTATGTAAACTGGGTTTACTTTATTTATACTTTATTAGATAATATATTTATTTATTCAATAAATCCTACTCTTAATATCATGGGTTATAATAATAGCTTATGATAAAATAATTTGCTATGTATTCTTGGTTTAGTTTCTTCATTTAATAGCATACCAATCCTTGTGAGTTATTTAATACTAAAACCATCCTTTAGAAGGACAGTAGTGGTACTATTTGGTCCATAGCTGGAGAGTTAAGATTTCATACCTTTCTCAAGGGTATTAGTCTAAAAGTCAACATAATAGCTTGACTGGAGTTCAAACTCACTTATTACAATTTCACAGTCCAGTACTTTTTGCCACTATGCCATGGGGACTCTCCCACTAACGTATTTTTATTGTAAAATAATTTGCAGTGCTCTTCTGTAGAAAAATAAATTGTGGTATATTTCTATGGTAAAATAAGTTGTGCTCTTTTGTAGTATAAGTCTCTATGCCCTTATATATGAGGATAATAATGGTCAATTTACCTACATCTTTTGAATGAGCTGATAAGTGTATTAGTGTGCTAAAGAGTCTCTAAACCATACTCTTTAGGTTTTGAATCACTTGTTACCCTACTGAGCTAGAGAGCCCAATCTGCCTTACTATTTTACCCGTGTTTTTATTATATGCTATATCATATATGATGAGTCATCTGGACATCCTAAAAGATATTGTAGTTACCATGCAATGTCTGTCCTTGTGTAGGCAGAGAGAGAGCTTGCTCTTAGATTAGAATTACTTAGGGATTTGTCATAGTACCTCTTTATTTTTTTCTCCCCCTCCTCTTTTGAGATCACACCCCTCATTGTTTTAATGTCCATTAATTGCTGACAATTTCTTTGAAGTGTCTGTCTAAAGGTGCCTCAGATTTATTTTTGTCAATTTTATTTCATTATATATTAAAACCAGGTCTTTGTCCCTTTTGAACTTATATGTAAGTTAACTTATATGTTAAAATAAAACTGAGGCACCTTTCCATCAAAACTTTTCAAAGAAAATGTCAGTGTTTAATAGATATTAAAACTAAGGGGTAAATGATCTCAAAAGAGAAGGAGGAAAGGAAAAAAATTAAGGGTTATTATAACAAATCCATTAAGTAATTCTAGTCTAAGAGTAACCTCTCTCTGCTTACATAAGGGTGGACGTTGTGTTCAAATGATTCCATGTGTGTAAAAAATATATATATATATATATAAGAATGAGGGAATGTTTTCATATATTTGTTGAATAACCTCTACCTGTGATATCACTGGTTGTTTAAACAGCTAGTATTGTACAAATTGACTACTTGGCCTGATGAAAATTCTGGTGTGTTAATTAGAGGCTAGAAAGAAAATAGGCATGTGTTACTTGTAAGAGTCACTGTTGACATAATGACAAGAAATAAACAGTATTAACCCAAAATAGGTTCTTAGAATAAGATTAAGCAGATTTTTTATAATGCCAATAAATCTAGAATAAAGCCCAAATCCTGGATTAAAGTAATGTTTTTAAATCCTCAATTTTTTAAAAGTTACTGTAAATATTTAGTAGTAAAAACAATGTTCTTCATAATTGTAGATTGACAAATTGAGTTACAATAAAAAGCAATTAAAAAATTCAAGGCCAGAAAATACTCATCAAAACTGATAAGTATAAGGGCTACCTGGTGTTGCCTATGCAGAGTAAATAATATCACATATAACAGAATAGTAAGAAATGTGTTAAATGAAATCAAGGATGTAGAGTTGCTTTCAATAAAGAAGATACTTATTTAAAGAACATTTTTTTTAATTCTTTACTAGTAGGGCTACCTGGTGTTGACTGCTTGTAATTGTGTAAGCAATGTATTTTATGATATATTTCTTCAAAATTTATTCATCTATTTTTACTTAGAAGTGGATCTTAGTAAAATCTATCCTTAAAATAGTTTCATCTCATTGCTAAATGAAAACAATGTAAATAAAGAGACATTTAAGAATGTGTTGTTTTTTTTATGACTACATTTTAAGTCATACACATATTGGAATGGTTAGTAGTAGGGAAGATGTCTCTCTACTCTCCAAAGACCAATATTAGCATTAGTATATCTGTGATATACTAACACTGGGTATAACAGAAGGAAAGGCAAAATAAACTCAACTTCACAAGCAAGCCATTTCATTTATATAAAATACCCATTTTAGTGACATTACAAAGAAAGAATATGCAAATGTGTCCCATGGTTGAATCAAATACATTGTTTCATGAACAAGTAGTATGTGGAAGAGGTGCAAAATGAAAAAAGGCTTACTTGCCAAGTGTGGATAATATAAGCCAGATAGTCTCTGACCTTATAAGGTAACAGTAAAACTATGTCTTTACTATTCAAATAATAGATGCAAAAAGAAGTTTAGAATGGGTTTCTTGGTCTGTTATAAGATACCATATGGTCCCTTAACAGATATGTAAATTATGAGGGGAGTAAGTATTATATCTATACACACAAAACTATTGCTCATATGTATGAAAATAAAATCACACACACACACACACACGTATATATATATATATATATAATATATATATATATATATATATATATATATTAAAGGGATGTAACTCTGCATAAACAAATGTATCTTACCTTTTTACCTACTGTTTATCTTTTGGATGAGAGGGTAAAATTGAACAAAAGTTTTTAAAGCCTCTAAATAATTAGAATTTGTCCAATTTAGTCCTGAATGGATTTTAATATCATGTTTCTTGTGTTACCACTATTTAAAAAAAAAATCTTTGACTTTTTTTCTTTGACCTTCTGCTCAAATGCTATACAGAGTTGGCCATTAGTACTACTTGTGTAAAATGTAGCAAGAGAGGTTTAGAAATTGAATAAGGGATGAATCTGTATGTTTGATTTCAGCCTCTGTAAACAATAAATCATTGGTAGATGAGTTTGAATCTCACCAAGAGCTTATTGAAATAATTTCCTATTATTTTTTTATTTGTTCTGTTCCTCACTGCTATAAATTCATGACCCAACTGAGTTAATTAAAATCAACTCAAAAACTAAAGAAAATACTCGTATTTATATTGCCCAGTCAGCTGGGGCTGTAGAATACACTGACTGCACCTCTGCAGAGGGGTAAGACCCCCGCCCCTAATGAGTGTCCTGGATATGACACTAAACAATCTGACGGTGAGGTTCCAGCAGTGTTGGAGCTTTGGGGAATGCAGAGTACCCCTTCATTGCCATCGCTCCCAGGTCCACTCTGGCCCAGAGTGGTAGCACCTGATAGGGCCCTATCTATGGGTTAATTAGAACTAACAGCATACTTCTGTTAAAATGAATTGTTTGAGTAAACTGAATAGCTTGAAATAGAAATGTTTTTGACAATTAAACCGTACTTACATTTAAACTGCGTGCTTATGCTTAACTGAATTATTTGAAATAGAACTGTTTTTTGACATTAAAACTGTATTTATACTTAACTGAATTGTTACATATAACTGCTTGAATAGTTTGAAATGGAAATGTTTTTGACAATTAAACTGTGTACTTATGCTAAACTGAATTATTTTAAATAGAACAGATTATTTACATAAAAATGGATTTGGCGTTAAATAACCTACAAAGGTTGATATGCCATAAAACCCAACAAACCAAACCAAACCATCGTATTTATAAAGTTATTAATGATATTATTAATAGTGAATTATAAACTTTGTTGTTCACATTTTGGCTAATAAGATAAGAACATGATTACCTATGAACCTGTTTGTACTTATTATAACAGGAGTTCATGAGGATATTTATACTTCTATTTAAGGAGTAAAGGTTTCTACCAAGCATCTTGGTACTCTCTATTATATCGAGAACTTGGATGATTTCAAAATTTTTTTAAAATGACATTCAGAATAAATACAGGCCTCACAACTATCATTTAGTGATTAATTCATTTGGAAACAGTCTTATTTTTTTTAAGTTAACATTTTAAGGGAATTGTTTTAATAAAAATCTTATGATGTGCTGTTTTTGCTGGGTTTTGGTTACACACACACACACACATATTATAAGCCAATGTATCCACACCACTTTGTTGCAACATTTTTTTCTTCAAGATAGTTTCAGTTCACAAACATGCAAAAGAAAAAAAAAAACCTTGATTGATTTCAATTTCAGATTATTTATACAAATCTTCCCACCAATAGAACCTGATTACTTTCATTGTTTAATGGCATATCAACCTTCCAGAGTTATTTAATGCCAAAGTCATCCTTATAGAAGAACAGCTATGATTCTATTTAATCCATAGCTTGGGGTGGGGATAAATGGGTTCATACCTTTTCCAAGAGTATTAGACCAAAAGTGAACTTAACAGGATGACTAGAGTTTGAAGTCGCTTACTTCATGTTAGCTGCTACACC
The DNA here is from genome assembly GCA_963585895.1 of Sepioteuthis lessoniana. Classification (NCBI taxonomy): domain Eukaryota; kingdom Metazoa; phylum Mollusca; class Cephalopoda; order Myopsida; family Loliginidae; genus Sepioteuthis; species Sepioteuthis lessoniana. The sequence continues at coordinate 40,003,847 of OY757937.1, forward strand.
ATGGAATTTCCCTCCCCATTAGAACCTAAATGATGCTATATGAAAATAAAGACCATTACCATATATCTGTGTGTTGGTTTTTGTTTTCATTATTGCCATCACAAAACAATTTGTTCTCAATACTTTATTTTGTATTTGTTTACTCATGTGCACACATCGGTGTAGGTGGCCTATTTTAATCAAAGGCAATCAAAAAGCTGAAACATTAACAAATGTTGCAGATTGTACCCCTTCATTACAACTTAATAAAATTAAAATAACTTTTAGCTTTCTTATAAAAGTTGGACACAAAACTGTTTCTTATATGTATGAAAATAAAATTATAAATGAATACCCTGGACAGTTATTTATTAAAACCTGCTTTTTATAATCATTATGCAAATTAGATATCCCATGACAATGATGAATACCATTTGTTTGTACATATATGTTCCACGTTGTTAATATGTATTAACGATTTAACATTGTTTAATTGAGTGCAGAAAAATAGACAGATTTGCATTAATTGCTAAATAATATTCTGTTGGCAGAATCATTTCAAGAAAAGTTCAGAACAAAAATCAGAAATGGAATTTAAAATTTCATTAGAATTTAATACTATTTCATATTACAACCTCTCTCTCTCTCTCTTTCTCTCTCTCTATTTGAGCACTCTGGTAGCCAATAGGGTATAAAAAAAAAAAATCTAAACAAAGGCTGCTGCTGCTGTTTCTAAAAATAAAAATACCTTAAAATTTCCTTAGCCAACGTGGTCCGCTTGGTGGTCGAGTGGTCTGAAACACAGTCTAACGTAAAGTTGGACAGGTTTCGATCCTGGCTTCGAGCGTCCTGCGTGTCTAGCCACACTGAAGAGTTCTTGATAGAACGAAACAGTCTGTCTGTGGATGACTATATATATATATATATATATATAGCCAGTTGAGTTAGAGTGATAAAAAGATATACTTGAATGATGCATTTTCTTTTTATTCTATAAAAATATGATGATAAAAATGATGCTAAGAATTAAAAATGTGTTCTTATTTTTAGTGGAAAATTTTGTTTGGTTTGGTTTCTTTGTTTAATGGCATATCAACTCTTTTCAGGTTATTTAATGCCAAAGCCATTCTCCTAGAAGAACAGTAGTGGTACTATTGAACCCATAGCTGGGAGGATAAGGGGGGTTCATACCTTTCCCAAGGGTATTTGCTTGAAAGTGAATGTAATAGCATGACTGGAGTACGAACTTGCGTACTACGATTCCACAGTCCATTGCTTTAACCATTACACCACGAGGACACCCCCTGGAAAAATTTTGTGTATTAATTCAAATCAAAAATATTTGTTTTTTCTATAGTTTATTTCTTTTTTTTTAAAAAAAAGTTTTTTGAGTTACACTGATTAAAATTAATATACTTTGTTCTAAGAAATATGAAAAGTATTTGTTTTATAAACAAAATCAGTTTTTGGGTTATTGATTAATTCTTTCATTTTAATTTTTCAATTTTTCTCTTTTACCCTCTAAAAATGTAACATTATAGGTGGTACTATATAAAGAAGTTAAGAAATAAATGTCTTTACAATAAAAAGAGGCTAAGAAAAAAAATGTAAAATTTTTCATATCACAATTTTTTTTTGTTTGTTCTGTTTACAATAGTATTTTGAAAAGGGTATAGTTTAGAAACATTTTCATGATTTTTTAGTTCTCCAAAAAAAAATTAGAATTTATTTTATTACAATTAGTACTAAATTACAAACTATAATTTTCAAAAAGCTTAAATTCAAATTTACTTATAGAATTTGTGATATCTAACATGGCAGGGCTTCAGAAGAACTGAAGAGTTGCATGTGCTTTTTATACTTACTCATGAAGAACTGTAAAGAGTTCTACAAATTGATTTTTTACTTATTGAATTATATTTAATGAGTAAAATAAGACTAAATTTTGTACTTTTCCTTGTTAAAAAATATTTTTAAGTGGTATACGGGATTTTAATGTTCAATGACATCTCTTTTCTGAGTTTTAAGTCATCGACACTTACATACCAAAACAGACCTAACTCCTTTTTGTGTGTGTGTGTGTATGTATATATATATATATAATATATATATACACACACACACATACATTTTATATATATATATATATATATATATATATATATATATATATATTATATATATATATATATATATATATAATATATATATGAGAACTTTAATGATATATAGATGTTGAAAATGGGGGTGGATTTATAGAACAGTATTTGTATTATTAATGCAGTCAAACTTGTGGCCCTATATTCGTAATTATTATCATAATGTTTCATGTAATACATCCTCTGCCTTCAGGTGCATATCAGTATGTATTTACCCAATTCTTCTGCTATGAGTATGTGAAACAAAGCCAATTTTTTAGCATAGTACTGCTGATTTGAATTCTTGATTTTCCTTCTAAACTTGTTGCTTTATCAAAGCTAAAGAACCCCATTCTGCCCTACTATTTACTCATAGTTGAGTGGAGAACACATGGATTCATGCCTTTTTTATTTTTTTTAAAGTATTAACACAAAGTGAAATGCAGAACATCCCCATCCAGGTTTGGAACTTGTTTCACTAATTCCATTCCCCTGCAAAACGATAATTGTTAGGCTAACTGCACCTCCTATATCATAGTAAATTTCTATCTGACAAATACCTATGCACAAGATTGTTTTTTTTTTCTTTGTTTAATGGCATATCAACCTTCTTGGGTTATTAAATGCTATCCTTGTAGAAAAAAAAGTAGGAGTACTATTTAACCCATGACTGGGGAGATTAGGGAGCTCATACCTTTCCCTTAGGTCTGAAAGTGAACATAGTGTGACTGGAGTTTGAACTCACTAATGATGTCATAGTTTAGCATTGCCTAGTCAGCTGGGGCTGTAGAATACACTGACTGCTTCTCTGCAGTGGAGTAAGACCCCCCCCCCATGAGTGTCCTGTTTATGACACTAAACAATCTGATGGTGAGATTCCAGTAATGTTGGCGCTTTGGGGAATGTGGAGTAGCGCCTTATTGCCATCACTCCCAGGTCCACCCTGGTCTGGAGTGGTAGCACCTGATAAGAGTCCTATCTATGGGTTAAATAGAATTAAACCATGGTTTCTTGACTTTACTGTTTTTTTTAATTTAAACTGCATATTTATGCTAAACCAAATTGTTTAAAATAGAACTGTTTTGACAAACTGCATACTTATGCTAAACTGAATTATCTGAAATAAAACAGTTTTTAAACTGAATTGTTTCAAATGGAACTGTTTTTGACATTGAAACTGTACTTATGCTAAACTGAATTGTTTAATATGGAACTGTTTTGACATTTAACTGTGTGGAAACAAAATCTGTACTTATACTAAACTGAATTAGCTGAATTATAACTGATTGAATAAACTGAATAGCTTGAAATAGAAATGTTTTTAACAAACTGTGTAATCATGCTAAACTGAATTGTTTGAAATAGAACTGACTATTTGCATAAAAAAGGATTTGGCGTTAAATAGCCTACAAAAAGTTGATATGCCATAAAACCCAACCAACCAATCAACCAACTACAGTTCAACACTTTAACCATTACACCATGAGGATTCCTCACTAAAAAATTGGCTTAGAACTTTGAATATATATGGTACCTATGCATTTGAGAAAAATGTATGTGCAAACACACACATCATGCACACCACATACCTACTGATAAATTTATTTAGTTGACTCTTGAATTTGCCTGATAACTCAAAATTGGCATTTGACAGAATTTCAAGAATGTCTGTTTTATGCTAAGTATAAATTAGCTACGCATCACAAAAGCTTCTAATGCCTAGAATTTATTTTTTTAAGAACCATAAAAGTTGCTTTTTGTCTCTCTCCTCTTTTTTTCTTTTTTCTTCTTTTTTTTTTTTTTCCCCCACTCCTATCTCCTCCACCTCATGTTCTTCCTAATCTGACTCATGTGATAAGAAAGTCTGTGTGGGTGTGTGTATATTTGGATGTGCATGTCTGGATGTTGGTATGGATGAATAAATATGTGAATATATAGAAAACTTATCTATTTTATTTGTATGTTTATTTTCTTTTAAATGAGATTTATTTGCTTTATCTGTTGTTAAAAATTTTTTTTTTTTTTTCTTTTAAAACAACTTTATCTCTTCAGTAGTCCATCTATTAGAATAGAAATAAGATACTGAATTGCTTTACCTGGTTTTCATATGAGATGACAAAAGGTCAGATTAAAATTGACATTGGTTAATAGATTTATCTCAGTTAAATAATGTAGGATCAAAATTTCTTTCGAAGGAAAAAAGTCATCAAATTTTAACTCAATCTTATAAGAATATTTCAAATAAAGAATTTACATATTTTCTCTGTTTTGTATGTTCTAATTTTTGTCAACTTTTAAACATAAACTAATAAAATATATAAGTTTATCTATGTCATTGAAAAATGGAGGCAATATTTAAGTCATGTTAGAATAACATTGTACTTCTAAAGTATCAAACTTTGTTGCTCTGCATTTTCTTTGTTTAAATACTTTCTGGATTTGTTAGTAAAGATAAAATTGAGCAAAGATAACAGCTAAATAAAAACGATTATTATAGATGAAACTAACTTTTAATATATATATTGGGTTGAGTTAAATAATTTCTGTTTTTTAAAAGCAATTTGAGACTTTGCATTTTAAACTTCCAGTGTTTTAAATGTAACTAGAAATTACCTGATTAAAGAGTGCCTTCATTGGTTATTTTTCTTTCAGTAGTGAAAGAGTGTGCATCATAATTTAATCTATGATCTCAGACCCCTAAAATGGAGGAACTGAAAGTGCATATTTGATATGTAATTTTGTGGGAATTTAAGAATAACAAAAATGCTACAGAAAGAGGTAAGAAGATTTGTAGTGTTTATGGCCAAGTCACAAACTGGTTTTCAAAGCTTTTTGTTCCAGTGATAAATCATTGGGAGATGAACCCAGACTAAGATGCTCATCAGATATCTATCAAGATGCTTTAAGAGAATTGATTGAATGCAATCCATGCAAAAGTAGTCAAGAATTAGTGCTTAACATCAACACATCCCAATCCACTGCCACTTGAAAAAGCAAACTGGACTTTTGGGTTCTTCATACTCTTAATGAGAAGAATAAGGAAGATTGTAAATCCAAATCTTCTTTCAAGGCAGAAAATGACCTGTTTCTCAAGAATATCATTACAAGGGACAAAAAAAAAATGAGTCTTTTATGGACAATGTTCAACACAAAAGGCAATGAATTGACAAGGATAAATCTCCACTGCCTACCCTAAAGATGGAGCTTCATGGAAGAAAAATCATGCTGTGTGTATGGTGGGATCACTGCGGTATTACTCAGTTTGAGTTTTTGAACCACAATTAGACACTCACTCTCAACAGCTGCAATGTGTGTGAGAAAATCTTAAGAAAATGCCCTCTACTCATCAACAGGAGAAATCTTTTGCTTCTCCATGATAATGCAATATTCAGCAAGAATCATGCAGGAAAAAAATATTGAATTTTTTCTGCACTGCCCTGCCTCATTCATCAAGTGATTTTCATCTTTTTCATTCTCTCCAAAATGCTCTAAATGATAAATATTTTCTTAAGATCAGGTGAAAATATTTGTGCTCGAACTCAACTGAATTTTTCCTTGAGAGGAATCGACAAGCTACCTGATAAAAATGGCAAGAGTTGATTCAAAATAATGCTAAATATTTTACTGATTGAAATTAATTCATAGTCTAATTATTCATGTATAAATTATTTTACTAAAATTGAAAATATTTATGGTTTAACCCAATATATCATATCTTTCTTTGAAAAATTATTTATCTCTATCATCATATCGTGTCGCTAGCACGGATATCCCTGACCCTCTCTCGCCACTTTTCCCTATCACTCATCACCTCTGGCAGGTCTTCAGGGCTACATCCCATATCCTCACATAGTTGCTGTATGTATGTTCTAGCTGGTCGTCCTGCTTTTGCTCGGCCATATGTGGGGGTCCATAGGAGTACATCACTTATGAGCTCATCCCTTCTTCTCCAGCTGTATCCTGCGTGTCTGGTTCATTTAACTTGGATAGTTTTCGTGATGGGAAGCAGGTGGCTGTATAGTTGGTGCTTTGTGGGGTGTTGCCGCCAGGACTTATTCAATATTGCTCGCAACATTCTTGTGTAATTGCCATCTAGCTTCTTCTCCAGGCGTTTTGTTAGCGTCCATGTGGTGCATCCATACAGCAGTATCGACACAACTGCTGCCTGGAAGAAACTGCATTTCATTTTATCGGTCAGGTTTGATTTCCATATGATCGATAGCTTATCGATCGCTGTCCATGCCTTTGTTAGCCATGTGTCGATGTAACTGCAATTTAAGTGTTTTTAGTATAATATACCTTGTATGCATGTGTAAATTTAAAAAAAAAAAAAAATTATAAAAAATATTCTATCTTATAAAATTAATAAGTAACATTTTACTTACCATTGAATTATTATGGAATAGTTGAATTTTGAATTTATGGAATTTTATTCATCAATATCATTTTAATATCACAAAATTATATTTCTATATCACAGTCTATAGCATAATGACTTGTGCTACTAATACAACAGAATTTTTCATTAGCCTGTAGTGAGATCAGATGATATATATGGTTGGGAGTCCCTATAGTGTAGTAGCTAATGTTCTGGACTCTGACATAGTACTTGTCTTTAAGAGGTGAAATTTGGCCGAAACGTAGTGAAAGAAGAAACAACACAAAAACTACCAAGATGAGAAAAAAAAGTCCGCAATAAAATAAAAATTAATTCTCTGACATAGTAGTTAGCAAGTTTGAACTCCAGTTGAGTTATTATGTTAACTTCTGGACAAAACAAAAGAAATCAAAGAAATATATATTTCTGTTTTGGTTTATTTTTTTCCAGTTTAATGACCTATCAACTTCCATGGTTTTTTTAATGCCAAAGCCATCCTTGTTAAAGGACAGTCATGGTACAATTTAACCTCTGTGTGTGTGTGTGTGTGTGTGTGTGTGTGTGTGTGTGTGTGTGTGTGTGTGTGTGTGTGTGTGTGCGCGCATTTTTTTTATTTTTACCTTTCTCCTTTTGTATCTACTCTTTCTCTCTTTAACTTCCATCTCATTCTCTTTCTACCCAACCTCTGATTTGATTTGATTCATCTTGGCTTGTAAGAGGTAACAAAATGACAAGCTGTTATGGGAAGTACTCAACAAATGACACTTCCTGATCACTCTTGACCAATTTTTAACACATTTCAGCTTTCTCTCAGGTCAAAGTTTTGTCAAAAGAAACTTTAGAAAAATGATTTAAAACTGATAATCTACTTGAGGTTATTTGGCATTATATGATCTTGATATAGTAATTGACATGCCCCAAAATGTAAAATTAAAACATTTTCATAGACATTGTTTTGTTGGAAAAGTTTTATGGGAAGTTATCTCTGAGCTGTATTTTTGCAGACTTGAGTACACAATCAGAAAATGTAATTTTTATACAAGTACATTATGGTTTCACTAAAAAATATTAAAAAGCTTGAGAATAATTTTGCTACTTTGTTATTCATATAAAAAAAAATCATATATATATATATATGCACTAAACTGCATCTGATACTGCCACAGTCCTGGTGATCTAGGGAATGTAAAGTACCTCTTTATTTCCATCATTCCCAGGTTCACGCTGCCTCAGAATGGTAGTACTTATTAGAGTCCCATTTAGGGGTAGAATAAATCTGTTTAAGAATTATTCATATTTGATCGAACCATGTGCAAAAAAAGTCTTAAGAAATGACTACACAAAAATGTAAATATAAATGTATGATGAACATGATTCCCTAACCTCCTAGGCATAAAAGGATCTTAGATTTTAACAGCATATCAAGTCATTTATCAATCAATTTACTGGCAAAAACAATCAATAGCTATTGAAAGTGATTTCATAATTCTATTTTCAAATTGTTTCTAACTCATCTAAACATCTTGAAATTTATTATGTAAGTTGCTCAGCTGTTTCATTCCTTGTTCCTTTCTATGTCAGTAAATACATCTTCAATCTTTTCAATATTTTTTTAATGCATCTATATATTTTTATTCTGTTTCCCAGTAGAGTAAGTTTGCTGTTGAATCAATTTGCTTAATATATATATATATATATATATATATATATATATATATAATGTTTTTATATTATCATAACACAGCAAAAATGACACCTAATAACAGGAAATTTACTAGGGCAATAGTGCTAAATTGCTCTAAGCTAGAGAATGAGTTGCCAATCTAATTTGAAACTTAATGATGTAAGGTCTTTGTGTTCATCCTGATCTTTAAAATTTTTCAAGGGAGATAATTATTAAGTGCTTTATTTACTTATTTTATATCTTTCTGACTAGGTCTAATAATTTTGTTGGTTCATCTTAAATATATCATAAATCATATTTAGCAGCACTATACCACATACATAATTACTTATATACAAGACTTGGTACTTTTATACAAAGAAGCCACTTCAACTTCTTATGTAAAAATAGAAAGTCTGACTTGATGAATAGCATTTTAATCCAAAGCTTTTTAACTCTGACCAAACTTGTTTGCATCTTCTTGTCCAGTTATTCAACAACTAAAGCTAAAATGGCTCTTACCTGGATCAGCTCTAATTACCACTGGACAGATATGATATCTGTCCTATGGTAAATAAATCTCCCTAATCCATTCAATCTTAATAGTAATATCTTCAAATAAGTCTTCATCAAAGTTTATAAAAGATGAATATATAGCGGTTAGGTGATATGATTAATTGTTTAACGCTATATTTTTTAAGGCAACAAATGAATTGTGAAACTATTCTTTATACAACACACAACAACGAAAGTTTTTATTTGCAGCTTTGAGGCGGTTTGTTCTTGGTGCTGCAAGACTCGTGATGGTTAGGCTTGTTGGATGTTTGAGACGAAATGGTTTAGCGGGATGTTGAAATGGCAGCGTGTCGTTGGATGTGTGAGGGAAGTATTCAAGGTCACCGTGTCGTTTTGTGTGTCTGGTAATTGAGGAGAGTAGGCGTTATCTTCATTAATGTGGACCAGAGGTGAAATGGGAGCTAGTGTGTCGAGAGCGAAGTGGCGCTCGGATCGACATAGTAAATTTTTGTGGTGCTTGTTGAAGGCATGCTGAACGTATCTAATTCATATTCAACTGGGATTCCTTGGTCTAAAACATATTAGACGCAAAGAATCCATAAATTAGATGGTTCCCTCGTTGAGTGTCCATGTTGCTGCTGCTAGGGTTAAAGCCACAGTGAGATGTCCCACTGGGTGGCTTGTTTAGCTAAAAAGCATCGCTAAGCAGGGACGACCAGAGACACGTCTGTTCTGGTCGCCGTCTCAAGCTGAAGAGAGTGTGTTTGGCCGCTCACCCGTTTTGCTAGCCGGAAATGAAGGTCCAGGCTGAATAGGATATGTCATCCTGATTGGGTGAAATTCACTGTTGAATTAAATAGCGCGCCAAAACAAAATACGAGATTTTCCTCTTCTCTACAAACAAAACTAATAAAACAAATAGAAATATTTATTTATTTTTTGATTGCTCTCAACTAATTTTGACCTAAGGTAATCATCATCAGGAGAAAAGATTTTGTAGAAAACTTATAAAGTTGATCTACTATAAGAAAACAGACAAAAAATGCACTGGTGACATCATATATCCATTTGTTGAAGGAAAAGCATTTTCTGGTATCCAAGTGTCTTCAACTGATCTTTATATATGTTGTCAGGACACCTGGCAAATGAGTCCTTAATTTGGGAGGTGTAAGTTAAGCCTGGTGCAAACTAGCCATGACTGCTTGGTTTCTTTGTTTAGGTGTTTGTTTCACCCCAAATCTGTCCATCTTATTTCAAACCAGCATCATTCTCGGTTTTGTTAAATTTTTTGTGCGCCAGTATTTGCAGACATTTTGTCCATTGAAGGCATATTCTATAAAGGAAATGTGTATGGTGTAATGGTTATCATCTTAGGAAATAAACTAGTTGAAGTGAGTTCAAATCCTGGATGAAGCTGTTAGCATTTCGTTTTTCTCTAATACCTGTGAGAAAGGCATGAATTCATCACTTCTCCCTCCATCTATGAGTAAATAGTTGGACAGACTGTTCTCTTTAGCCTTCATTCTGCAACTGGTCTAGAAGAAAAACAGAATTCAAACTAGTTGTACACTGCTCAAAAAATCTTTTCATTTTTTTTTTTTATCAATTCTTGTTGGACATTATTCAATGAAAATGAATATTATTAGGTATTATTTATTACCAAACTCTACAGCATTGAAATTCTCTAACCCAAAATATGAATATGCAGCAGTAAAAAATAAGTACACACATTTATTTATATATATATATACACACACACACACACACACACAAGGTGTCTCAAAAAAGATGCAACCCATTAATATGATAATGATTTATTACTGAGACAAGTGCAATGGCGGTCATTTGGAACACATCCTGTAAAAAATGCATCCTTTGAGTTAGACATCTAATCAATATATTTTTTTAATTGTTATTATATCAGCTTCCAGGATATGCAATCTTTTTTGAGTTTCTTGTTTCAGTAATCAATCATTATCATATTAATGGGTTGCATCTATTTTGAGACAATTTTGAATGGTTTTTGTCTCTAAATAAGTAGTGACACAAAATATTTTTCCTCTCTTGTCTAAGGCATTGTGATCGAAGATTAATAGTTGTTATAGTGTAGTATTTTCAAATCTGAAACAAAGAACAATATAATATTATTAGTAGAGTTCTTAGCAGTCACGTGAATCCCATGTATATTGAGACACTCCTATATATTGGAGGTGTGTGTGGACTAATTGTTATCACCATCAGAAATGGACTTGGCAAGCAGAGTTCAATTCCTGGCTGAGGTTGTTAGCATTTCACTTTGCCTAAATGCCCTTGGAAAAGCCTGAATCCATTTCCTCTCCCAGTTATAGGTAAATAGTCAGACAGACTGGTTTCTTTAATTTTGGTACTGGAACTAATTACTGATACTTTTATAAGATTATTAGAACTGCTGATTGAAGTTTATTGCTTTGGTGTTATTTTGCTGGGTTTGTATTTTTTGTATTTCTTGGTTTTGTTGGGCAAAGGTATACCTTTTAAGGCAAGATTTTGCTCCCCTTAAAGTGCTTAAATTTTGGATATTATATTTTATATTAAAGATGTTTCTGATTCATTTGCACTTAATTATGATAAAAATTCAAAAAGATAGCAAACTTAATGGCCCCTAAAGTCATTCTTTAAGTGAGTTATTTATAAGAAATATTTTCAGGGTTAAAGAATGTTAGCCACTTTGACCGGTTGGATGTGTTAACATTTTTTTCCCCTTAATTTTGATTTACATTTATTTTATCCAAAACAGAATTGTAGACAAATTATTAGCCAATGAGATCTTTTTTCTGTATTTCAAAATATTTTATCTGTCCAAGGTATAATTATGACTGCTCTAAAATAGCTAAACTTTTGTGTTAATCTTTTTTTATGGATTTGAACATCACACTACTAAATTCCCCCACCCACAAAAAATCTTTACTTAAAATGTAATTAAAGCTTTCTTAACTAATGTACATGATTTCACAAGTGGGTGAAAAATTTGTTTAAATTCAAATAACAGGTTAGACAAGTTTTCCTCTCTCTCTCTCTCTCGTAATAAAACTCATCTAAGTTTAGCAAATACTATTGAATAATCCTTGACTAGTGACCACAAGGCCTGCTGTCTAGTAGTGGGCAGGTGAGATTCATTATCAAAGTGTAGTCCTTGGAGAATATGTTTAATGGTAAGGGGGGAATGTAATGGTTTAGTCTGAATTATTACTGATATTAATTATTTGAATCTGGCCATTTTAAGAAATCATACATCTATCTCTCTCTCTCTCTCTCTCTCTTTCTCTTTTTTTCTTTCTTTCTCTTTTTTCTCTTTCTTTCTCTTTTTTTTTCTCTTTCTTTCTCTCCTTCTCCCCTCTATCATCTCTGTCCCTCATGCTTTTTTTCCCATTTTCATTGTCTCCTCTTTTTCTCTCGTCCTTTCCACACTAAAACTTATGCCACCTCCACCTCCAATTAGGTTTATAGGTAGTTCTTAAAGTTGGAGATGTAAAATAATTACATGTTATTTTTGAGTGAAGACTGATAATTTTAGAGGAACACAGCCAAATTTTAATTTTTCCCCCTCACACACGCACACACACCCTCTCTAAGTAACATATGACAGATTGTATGAGTTTATATAGTACTACTAACAAGGAACAATCCTTGATCTGACTTTTATAGCGGGTTTGAATTCAGACGTTTCCTTCTCCTGATTTGGTTTCCCTACAGAAGCTTAATAGTTTGGTCTACACTACTATTTTATCCATAGTTGAAAGAAGAGATTGATATATGCCTTTCTGAAGTGCATTAGCGTGAATTGAAATGCAAACAACCTCATTTAAGATTTAAACTTGGCTCACTAATATAACTATATTACACTGAGCACATCTCCAAGTAGAAAATTAAATATTGGTCTACTAGTATTATTATATATATATATATATATATATATATATATATATATATATATTATCTGCACCAACTTTGTCTTATGGTAAATTTTTTATCCTTTTCCTTCAGCTTCCTTCAATTTTTGCCAGTCACTATCTCTCTGTCTCTCTCTTTTTATATATATATATATATATATATATATATATATATATATATATAAGAATGAGTTTTATCTAAGAATTTCTGAATTCTTGTTAATAATTGGCACTTGGAGATGTGGGTGGTATAAGGGTTATTGGCATCGAATTGTTAAGTTTAAATTCTGGCTTTGGCTGTTTATGTCTATTTCACTCCCCCTTCACATAAGGGAAGTCCTCATGGTGTTATAGCTAAAGTGCTAGACTAATGGGGGGGGTAGGTTCCCATATTAAACTGTGCTTGTGTTTATGTTAAATCCCACCACCATGCTAGAGGTTGATAAATTCTACCAGTCTAGGAGAAAGACAATTTTTAATTCAAATCATCCACCCTGATGGTAGGGCTTGGAATATGTTGACTGTATCTCCTGCAGAAAGATAGAACCTCTCTCCCTCAAAAAGGTGCCTTGAGTATGACACTACACTGCTTCTTGTGGTGAAACTCCAGTTTTGGAACTCTGTGGAGGGTGTAACTCTTCATTGTCATTACTCCCAGGTCTACTCTGGCTTGGAGTGGTAGTACCTGTTAGTGTCCCCTTTATGGGTCAATTAGAATTGTTTGCAAATCTTCAGTATTTGATAAGAATATTTTTATTATATATGAATGTGCAAAAAAAATCTTAAACTATGCAAAAATTTAGATATAAAAGGACAATGAAGGCAAATTCCTAACCTTATGACATAAAATAACCTCGGACAGTTTGACATGCTGTTAAAATCAATCATCCATCAAATCATTTCATGATTTTTTTTTTTTCTGCCTCATGTGGGTTTTGCTATGTGTGAAGCCTCCACAATAAAATGGCCTTGTGCCATATTCTGACATCGTGGGATGTTAGATGAATACCATCATCAATGCAAACTAGGTGAGATATAATAGAAAATTGATCCATTATTCCTCTTGAAAAATAGGGTAATTCAGTTTACTATGAAAAAAGTTATGATCACACATGTTTTGTAAGGCATTATCGATTCCAATTAGTGTTTTATTTGATTTTTTTTATTAGTTTCTTTGATGTTTCTTTTTTTTTCTGTTTTTCAATTTTATCAAATTCAGAGTATTGTTGTTATCCTTGTTATTCCAATAAAATGTTGGGCATTATTTATTGTCATTGATTGATGTCATAATGAATTAATAATTCAGCTATAGAATGATTTGGCAAGTTTTGTGCAGCTCACAAACTTGATTATAAAGAGAATTAAGATGACCAGTGAGATTGAAGAAGGCTGTAGGTTAAACCACCTAAAAATAGGGTCTAACAAAAATGAGGATAATGAATTAAAAAAAGAAACACTGAGTAAATTTTAATAGATTTTATGAAAGTTGCAGCTAAAACTTAAGATTTCATTCCTGCCAGTTCATTTGTAGGAAGAAATGATATTTGCATAAGCACACACACAATTTGGTATGTGCTGTGTGTATACATATACATGTATATTTGTGTATGTGTATCTATCTAACAATATGTCATCATCATCAAGTCGTGCAGCTGGTATGGATTTCCCTGACTCTCTTTCACAAGTCATCCCTATTATCCACCGCTCCCGGTAGGTCTTCTAGTCTATATTCTGTGTCTATACAGAGCTGTTATAGGTATGTTCTTGGTCGGCCAACACTGGCACGTCCATGTGAAAGAGTCTATAGGAGAATGTTACTTATGAGTTTATCCTTGCTTCTCCAGCAGTGTTCTGCATGCCTTGTTCATCTTACTTGGATGGTTTTAGAGATAGGAGGTAGGTGGCCATAAAACTGTTGTTTTGTGGATGTTGCTTCCAGTATTTGTTCAATACAGCTTATAACATTCTTGTGCAGCTCCTGTCTAGCTTTACCTCTATACACTTTGTCAGCATCCATGTGGTGCATCCATACAGTAGAATTGACACAACCACTGCATGGAAGAAATCATGTTTTATTTTATCAGATAGGTTAGACTTCCATATGATTGATAACCTATTGATAGCAGTCTATGCCTTTGTTAGGCACTTGTTGATGTCACTTTCAGCAGATGCGATGTGGATACCGAGGTACGTAAATTTGTCCACCTCATTACAGAGAACTGCCATTTAGAGTGGAGATGTCTTCTTTTTGATGAAAACATGTGTGTGCATATCCATTGTCAATTTTGATATTATTCTCCCATAAAATAATATCTGCCAAGTAGGGTGAAATATGAAAAAAGTCAGGGTATTGTTTAATGGTTTGATTGGAATGAGAGATGATTGCAGATTCTAACAATCGACGAGATTTTCTACAATTTAATTTAAAGTGGCCAGTGGAAAATTGAAAGTATGTTTGAAATCTAACATTTGGGAGAAAAGGGCATTTCGGTCATCATTTTATTTAATTGATTGTTTATGTTTGTTTATCCTTTTGTCTAAATTACATCTGTGAAACCCAATGTGTGGAGTACTCCTTCATTGTCATTACTTCTCGGTTCACTCTGACTTGGAATGGTAGTACTCATTAGGGTCCTATCTATACATCAAATAGATCTATATGTGAATTATTTTTATTAAATAAGAATACTTCATATCATATAACCATGTGCAAAAACTCTTTATAGCAACTACATAAAATTCCTTACCCTCTTGGCAGAAAATAATCCCAGATAGGTTGGCATCCTGTTAAAATTAATCAATTAATTATCTAGTGCTCTATGCACATGAATGCAGAGCAATATCACAGTGTTTCAACTATAAGATAAAACAAGGTAAATTCAGTCATGACTCTGGTGATATGTGCCAGCCATGAAAGAGAATTAGTCCAGCACTCTACATTTCTTACTATGTAACACTATATAGGTGGTCCGCCAAGCAGACGATTCCTTTGTCTGTTTTGGCGCAAAACCAGACAAAGGGTTTTGGACCCGCGATCTCGACGTGACCGGAAGTGGTGAGGGGATGCCAGTCAGAGAGTGAGACAAAGGGACTGAGAAGTTGGCAGTTGGCGACGGAGGATGGAGAGAGGCAGTTGACACCGGACACCGGAGCAGAGAGGCGAGTCGGCATGAGAGAGGGTCCAGACCAGTGAAAGAAGATCGAGTCAAGATGAGTCGGCATTCCAGTTGCTTTGTGAAAGTTTCGCTAGAAATCCATGCTAGCATTAGTCTATATATGCTAACAGGAACGCAGAGTGTTACATAACTCCTTGTCTTGCACTTTGAGTTAACCCCAAGCATATTGTTCGTTTGTTTGTTCTCTTTCCTCCCACTCCCTTGATTGTATTCTTGTAGTGGTAAGAAATGTGCGTTGCCCCTATCGGAACCACTAGTTAATCACTGGCCGTAAAGAAGTGGAATGGTTAGAAGAGGTTGATATGTCTGTGGGCCGAAGGGGAACGTCACACTCGGTGGAATGCCCAGTGAGCTAGGCTAACACACCATTGTTAGCAAATTTGGTTCTCACTGGATGCCCTATACTTCTGTCTTTGTGAAAAGCTTAGTAAATATTCATTCAGTATATGTATTTACCCAATCCCTCCGCACAAGCAAGATGTGACACAAGGTTAATTTTTAAGCAGTTTAATTGGTTTGAATTAAATTTTCCTTCTAGACTAGTTGTCATACCAAGGTTGAAGAGCCCAGTCTGCCCTACTATTTACCCATAGCTGGAAGAATGATAGTTGAATTCATACATGTCCTCTGGGTATTAGCAGTATATGAAACAAAAACAGCCTTGTCCAGGATTTTGAACTCTGTTTGCTGGGATAACCATTACTCTATGAGTGCCTCTATTCAGTATTGCAGTTTGATAACTATTAGATTGTTTGAAATATCCATCCATGTTAAATATTTGTTTATCAAAGACTCTTTGTAGGAGGAAACCAGAAGAAAAATGTTTTTACCATTTGTGATCAGTTAATCTAATATTTAAGATTTAATGATGAACTTGGTATGTTTGCCTTACATCCTGTCTCCTTTTCTTTAAGATTAATAGATCCATCATAAAAATTTTCTTTTGGACACTTTTGATTACCTGCCTTGACAAAAAAAAAATTATCACCTTGTTTGAATAACAGGTTGAGCAACTCTATCTAAATAACTTTTTTTTTTTTTTTTTTTTTTTTTTTTTTTGAGAAAGGGGGTGTTCTTCTTTCTTATTTGGGGGTAAAAAAACTGATTTTAAATCTTAATTTACAAATAACAATAATGAACATTTTAGTAACTGTCTATCATTAAGTTGTATATTTACCCTGTCAGCTGGGACTGATTGCACCTCTGCGGAAGGGTAAGACCCTCTCACCCCAGCCAGAGTTCTTGATATGATACTAAACCATCTGATGGTAAGGCTTCAGTCCTGGAGCTCTGGAGAATATGGTATACTCTTTCATTGCCATTACTTTCTGTCTGCCCTGAAGTGGTAGTACCTGTTAGGGTCCCATTGATTGGTCAAATAGAACTGTTTAACCACTTAACTGTGTGCAAACAAATGATTAATATTAGATTAAATTATTAGTATTAGATAGAAATACATGAACCCATTGAATGTGTGCTAACAAATGATTTCTGGCTCATTTAAAAATTGTTACTTATAAACTATTCACTTAAAAATCATATGTATAAACAAAATTTAGAATTAAATTACCCACAAGGGTTGATATGCCATTAGACAAAAAAAACCAAACAAACCAAGTTTTATATCTTGGGTGATATTTGAGGTGCATTGTTAAAAAAAAAAAAAAAAGCAAATGGCCATACAGATTGAATATAAACAGTATGGAGATTCGATCAAATTTAAAGAAAATTGAAAAAATAAATATTTAATATGCTGATAAAATAGTTAAAAAAAACCTTGTATGGGGAAATAGAATTTAAGATTCATTTGATTTAGTCAATGTAAAGATGCACACTCTACTAGGGATAGCACTACTTTCTCCACATAAGGGGTCTAGAAAAAGTGACTTAAAAAAAAGCTTACTTTTATATATATATATATATATATATATATATATATATATATATATATATAATTTGAGTGTGTAATTGGATGCCCAGTCATTTATACCTCATGACAAGGACATGTGTATATATATATATATATATTTATTTTTATTTATATTTATGTCCCTGTCATTTGGTGTAAATGGCTGGGCATCCAATTACACACTCAAATTTGCAACAAAAGAAAAATCATGAAAAAAGTGCATAAGAGATGAAGTTACTGAAGCCTCATCTATCATTCTTGATGGAAGAGTCCACAAGCTATGGGTAAAATAGACAGATTGGTTGCCCTACCAAAGCTAGAAAGCCTTGTCTTGCAGAAGGAAAAACTCTTAATTCAAAACCTGAGGAGTATTGTTCAAGTGAATCTGTAGCACATTGATACACCATTCTTCTGTTACCAGCTTATCCAAGAAGTGTGACTGGTTCTGCTTTCACGACTATAAACAAATCATTTGTATAGGTAGTATGATTCATATTTTGGATATCATATATGCTGGATTCATTAGCTGAAAATTTTTGTATATTGCTTCCAATGATTTTTACATTTAATAGTTGTGATTTTTCATACATAATAATTACGAAAAATGATTTGAATTCAGGGAAAAAATTATTTGAATTTAAAAAAAAAAATGAGTTAAATCCTCTGTTTTAATTTATCTAAAAAGATTTTTAAAGTTGAAAACAAGATAAATATGTGGAATAAGATATACATATCATGCTTGAAGGTTATTCCCTACTCAAACTGAGAATTTTTCAGCACCCCCCCCCCCTATAATTAACAGCATAATTTTTTATCTACACTTAATTTTTTATCAAAACCAACTAGAGAATTCTGTCTGGATTTGAATGTTTAACTTGTAGAGAGAGAGAGACTGATCCCATAATTTGGTTTGGTCTTGGAGAGTGCTGCTCATATATGTATTTATCAACCCCTCCCCATGAACAGGATGTGACACAAGGTCAATTTTGAAGCAGTTTATCAGGCTTGAATTCAGTGTTTTCTTTCTCCTTATAGACCAGTTGCCATACCAAGGCTAAAGAGCCTAATTTGCCCGTTGCTGGGGGGAGAATAGTTGAATTCATACTTTTCCTAAGGGTATTAACTCTGTTAAATGCAAACAGCTTTGTCCAATATTTGAACTCGGGTTGCCATGTCCATTTTGTACAACAATAACCATTACACCATGCTACTCATGTAGCATGTTTTAGGCAGGAATAGACTGGCAGATCTCATCCCTGTCCAGGTCTACAACTGGTTTTGGATTCAGTTTTCCTTCTCCTAGGCTGGTTATCATACCAAAATTAAAGATTTCCTACTATTTACCTATAGCTGGAAAGAGTATAGTTAGATTCATACATTTCCCAAGGATGTTGATGTTATGTAAAATGAAAACAGCCTCATTCAGGATTAGAACTCGGGTAGTTAAGTCCACTTTCTATAATGATAACCATTACAATACAAGTGCCTCCATAACTTCCACTCACTCTAAAGCCAATTGTAAAATTAATAAGAGGATCCTGTTTGCATTTGAATGTAAATAAGTAGACAAGTAATGTATTGGCTATGCCAGTGTTCTGTTGATTGAACAGTATGTTAGAATTAATTTGGAAATACTAACCTAGGTAGAGTGTGCAGATACTACATGAGGTAGAAGGCTGAGGAAGGACACTTGAATCATGGAAACCTTTGTGCACACACACCTAATAATAACTTATCTTAAAATATTGGATAAAAACTGAAGTTATGTCTTTTATGAAGATAGTTTTCTTTACTTATATTTTTACAAAGTATCTTGTTTTGTTTTTTTGGGGTTTTTTTATAGATAGGCATGTGATGAAATTTTATGACAGATAAAGAAGAGTGTGTGAGAGAAAGAGAGAGGCAGTATTGACTCAGAATGATAATCTGATAAACTATTTTGTCCCAGACTCTGCCAGGTCATATAATCCCACACAATGAGAGTATATGTATAATCAAGGATATCCATACACACACACACAAACTATTCTCACAGTACCTTCTTTCTTTCACTCAAGTTCCCACACATTCCTATTATATTTAAACCACTTTTTGAATTTTCATGTTTTCAAAGTGAAAAGAACCACAATTTTTTTATTTTTTAAAAACAAAAACTTTTCTTTAATTCTTGACTAATTTTTTTCTTCATCTAATACTTGCTTTAGATTGTAACCTTTTATGTTAAATACTTTCTGGTCTTTATAAATAACTACTATAAAGTCAGAAGAAAGAGTAGTTTTTTTTTTTTGTTTTTTTTTTGTTTATTTTTAAACAAAACTTGAACACATATCCCCTCTTCTGAGAGGACACTTGAACTAACTTGGCTATAGGCATCAATAAATTTGGATAAGATGTGGCAATATGACTTGATTTGTGCCTTTTTTTTACTTGTGAGCGTCTATAGTTAAATTTGATAAAGAGCTATCTATGAAAAACAAGCTATCAAAATATGGGATGTGAATTCCAAGGCTCAATGGAAACTACTTTTGTCAGACTTCATCCTATCATTGCTGATCATTACAATTTCCAAAGTCAAATATGCAACCATTTGAGAAAGTAGCATGAAGAAAATAAAAGCCAAAAATCGTATATCATAATGAGCAGTATAAATTTTCCTGTGTACTTCTTTCTTTGCAAGCATATATAAAATTCAAAAATAAATCCTGACCTGATTCAAAGGTATCCCACCTGGAGGTAAACAAGTAATATATCCACAATGTCAATGTTTTTCTGCTTGAACAGCACAATAAAATTAACTGTTAAACAAGATGAACAGATACTACATTGATGTTAGTCAAAGAGCCATGAAGTGAAACTTACATACTAGGCACAGATACTATACTTTTATCTAAGGCCGAAGTACTAATTCATCTGTAAATAATCCCATTTTTTAAAGAGTGAATGTATATCAATAATTGGGAAGATTGTTTGTCTGTTCTCTATAGATGGACTGACAGTTCAGTGTAGTAACCAAATTTGATATGTATACTTACTAGATTCTTGGGAGGGTTACAAAATTTAGAAAAAATGTTCCATCAAGTGAAGCGGATCTCTAACAATCATCATCATGTCATGCCATGAGAACAAATTTCCTTGACATTCCCTTTCTATTCGTCTCTATTGTCCATCTCATTCGGCAGGTCCTCTAGACGACATCCTGTGTCTGTATAGAGCTGTTGTAGACAAGTTCTAGCCAGACGTTCTACGCATGCTTATTCATGTGAAGAGCTCCACGGGAGAACATCGCTTATGAACTCACCCTTACTTCTCCAGCAGTGTCCTATATGTCTTGTTCATCTGATTTGAAGGATTTCAAGCCTTTTATCTATGCACTTAGTCAGCATCCATGTAGTAGTAGTAGTAATATAGACACAACTGCTGCTTTGAAAAAATGTTTTATTTTTTTGGATAGGTCTGACTTCCATATGACTCATAACCTATCGATAGCTGACTATGCCTTTGCTAGTTGCATATTGATGTCATTTTCCATAGATGAGATACTGCTTCCAAGGTAGAATTTAAATTACCAAACTTCAAAAGGAAAGAAAATCAAGGAATTATCTTAGAAAAGAAATTATTGATATTTAATTAAACATTACTAATTAGATTTATAAGCTCGTTTTTAAAATTGGAAATGTAAAATAATCACATAGCGTTGTTAGGATTAACAATTGAGACAAAAACAAAAATGTTCAAATTGATAAATTTTTTAAGTATCACTCACTTAAATAGAAAAATCTCAGTGAAACTTTTAATAGAACAATGTTTGCTTCTTAAAATAGTAAAAAATATAATTGGTAAGTAACGATTATTCTTTGTTCAGTATAAATTTTTATTTGACAATGGAGATGTTATTTATAAAAAAGGGTATTAGTGCTATGATGAAATGCAATCATTCTCGTCCAGGATTTGAACTCGAGTCGCCGGATCCATTTCCTACGACTATAACCATTACACCACGGGCACCTCCATGAAATAAGTTAAAGGGATTAAAAAAAAAAATTTGTCCGTCTTGCTGTGTTTACAATCCAGTCCACACATGAGTACTTCAACTAGTATTTAATCTGAGACTTCAAATAAAAACTTTATTTTTACTTCACAAAAGGGCTACTTTTCATGTTGAATTAGAACCAGAAAAACATTTTTCTCTACTTTTTTAATTTATTTTTTTGTCTTAACCATCCGATGTGAAAATTCCTGATTTAACATTTAAAATCTTCAAATGTAACCCACACCTTTTTACTGTGAGCTTGAGAATTAAAATAATTGCTGTCCAATTTACTGTAGAAAAAAGTCATGAATCTTTAATCACATCTAAGAATTAAGACATTCAAATCAATTGAAGATGACAACAACTACCACTATCACCAGTTTAGATTTCAGACAAATACCATCTTTTACTATGGCTACTTTAAAGTGTCTGCTTTCTCTTTAATAATTCAATTATATTCTATATTATTTAAGCATCAGATAACTATATTAGTTTAAGAATTTTTTTCCAATGTTTGTTGAATGAATGTTATTGAAAGGCAAGTTTTAAACAAGAATAACTGAAAATAAATCTTTTCTTAGGCTCAATAGAAATTTTTTATTTTGCATTATTATAAAATCATTTATCATATTGCAAGTACACTTAGATAGGATTTGAAAATATTAATTATATGTGAAGCAAAATATTGTTAATAGTAAATTATTATTATGAGTACATTGAAATTAGTGAATAATTAATGTACTCTTTAATTATAATTTATCACTAGCAACAATCTATGTATATTCTAACTGAAAATAAAAACTACTAAATTCGTGAAGTCCTATGTACAAAGATTAACAAACCTTCCTTAAACAAGATCAACTTCAAATATAGCAGCCACATTCTAAAATGCCTATAACACATTTCCTGAGGTGCCCGTGGTGTAGTCATTATTGTCGTAGGAAATGGAAACGGCGACACGAGTTCAAATCCTATACGAGACTGATTGCATTTCACATAGCACTAATACCCTTGGGAAAGGTATGAATCCAATTATTCTCCCTCCAGCTATGGGTAAATAGTAGGACAGACTAGGTTCTTCAGCCTTGGTTAGGCAACTAGTCTAGGAGAAGGAAAACTCTGAATTCAAACCTGTTAAACTCCGCTTAAAAATTGACCTTGTGTCATATCCTGCCCGAGCGGAGGGGTTGGTAAATAGTATAACACATTTCCTGCCAATTTTCCTCCTCCCTCAATCCTAATACCTTAAATAAAAATTCTAATCTTCTGTAAATTCTTCTCTCACTAGTCCTTCCTCTTACTTATATATATATATATATATACGCACCATTTCTTTGTTGAGGCACATTTGATTAAATATTAAGGACATCCTTTGTCTACATATTTTTATTTTGATCCTTTCAAATCGTCATATGGATGTTATGATATCGGCTGGAATTGGCTAATAAATTTTCCGTGTGTGAGAGTGAGACTCATCATTGTGTATGTCATTTGATCATTTGCTCCCCTGAAGATGGTTCCAGATAGGGTTGAAAATACTTGGGAAATGTATGGTGCCTTCCTAAACTCATTCCCTCCCAAAGTTAAAGGACTCATTAGGTGAATTGAATGGATCAAGGACAGAATAGTGTCTGTCCTATTTAATCAAGCATGTTTAAAGGAAAAAATGCTGCCCAAAAATAAATAATTTTTTAAAAATTTGCAACTCCAATTGAAGAAAAATGAATATATAAAAAGGGCTATGGATGCATTAAATTTTAATATTTATTTTATTAGGTTTTACTGGGTTTTTACAACTGGTGTTTCAACCTATTAAGTGCCTCTTCAGGTAGGCTGTTCAAAGCAAAATATTCTAGTTTCTACTTACTTTTCATGTTCTAATAGTCTATTTTCTTTGATATGATTGGTCAACAGCTTTATGGGTGATTGCTTTGAGACTGGTCATGATTCTTGTGTGTGGTAGTACCATTCCACTTCACTGACTGACTGATGGATTGTCTTTTCAGTTAAAACCTTAAGTATTACTTCACAGAACTATTGGATGAGATTGGGAATAAATTAAAATATCAAAAGTTCAAGGTTAAAACTGTAGGGATGCTGGGTAAGAATCAAATTTATTTGAAACAATGATTATCAAGCCAGTTTTACCTATTGTCACAGTTGCTTGAGAAGGTTACTGTAATAAATTTGATAAGGCTCCAGTCAGATGTTAGATCCTGAGAGTCATATCACTTTTTTTTTTATTGACAAATAACAATGGCAGAACCAGTATTTTCCTTTTCCTTGCACAATGAGGGAACTGGTACTTCTGGTTTCTTAAAACCCCAGAACCAAGTTACAACAACTGTACCAGAACAGGTGTCTTTGATATCTAGTATTTAATTGAATAAATTTAGAAATTTTTAATCACATCTTTATCAAGAAGACAAACTGGTCATTGTTTTCAATAGAATTAATTGTTTTTAAAATTGCAAAAGGTGTGAGATTCAAACTTTGTAACAGAAAAATATATTGATTATTTTAAAATAGAACTGTATATAAGTGTTGACTGAGAAATTCATAGGCTGAAGATACTCTCATGGAATGTAACCAAATGAAGTTTATTTTTCAACATTGTCTCCCTTGTGGTCCACACACTTCTTCCATTGCAGTGCTTGGATCCTATTGGTAAGAAGTCATCAACGACAGGTATGACATCATATGACCTTTTAAGCCCACCATCATATTTCCTTGCTCAAATCTTTCTTGTTTTATAAAATTCTGGCCATCAAAGGAAACTTGATTTTTTTTTTTTTTTGGTTTTTGTTTTTTTTGTTCCAAATTTATTCTCTAACTTATAGATTGTTTTATTGGAGTAAATATATGAAAAGACTGATCAACATGAAAGATTAAAGAAAAATGGCTGATGTGTTAGAAGTTGATTTGAAACTGAAATGAATATTCTTTTGATCACAGAATATTTAACTGGCATAGGTAATATTCCTAGTCTACCTTGGTTGAGAATAATTTTCTGGCTTGGCTTTTAAGAGGTAAACTATCATCTAGCAACAGCTGCCCTATAGTACTAAAAGGTTATATTGTCAAAGTCAGTGCCTGATGCCTAATGTTCCCCTAAAAGAAGCTAATCAATTTTGGTACCACTCCCCCGTATGTAGTTGAGTCTCTGCTTTAAAAAATTACTTTATGTTTAACCTGTCTTTATTGAAGGGGCTAGGTAACCACTGTACTAAAACAGGTGTTCTTGATATTCAGTATTTAATTGAATAGATAGCATATTGAGAATAATGTCAAGAACTTTTAACCGACATGATAGATTAAAGAAAATGGTTAATGTGTTGGAAGTTGATTTGAAGCTGAAAGGATAAATAATCTAAGATCAAAAGAATACTTACCTTGTACAGGTGTCTTTTGTTGGCTTGTTTGAGGTATCTTTTATCATAGTCAGTAACCTTCTGGGAATTTCAAATTGAGCCTTTTATTCAAATTCTCTGTTGGTTGCCTACTATATAAAAAGACATTTGAAAAAGACCAAAGGATACAGCAGCTAAATCATTGTGAATAGGACACCTAAGATGAGGACAATATGTAAATTTGCATAGCTCCTTATCTCAAAAATTGAGACAGGTATAGTCAATAAGTTTTCAAAAAAACAATCTATTATGATATTCAAAATATAAATAAATGAAATCTAGTTTTAAAAAAAGGCTAACTACAAACATGATGGATTAAGAAACAGAATAAGGGATGAGTTTATATATCTGATTTTGAACTTCTGCAAACCAATGGCTTTCCATGGCAAAAGAGGTTATGAGTTTAAGTTTATACTTTATTTTCAATCTGTGCTGTTTCATAGATTGACAGCCTAAGAGTGTTGTGAGAGAAAAACAGTTAAAAATCAAGATGAAAGAATATACTAGTCAAAATTTATGATTGCTAATCATTTATCTAAAATAAAAATTAATAACTGATGCTATAAATACCGCAAATGTAAAAAAATAGAAGATAACAAATATGATTCTAATTGAAGTCAAAAACAGAAGGCAAGAGATTATAGGTCTGAGTTGAGATTCTGCTAAGCAATCTCAATTGGTAGAACATCTTGTGTGTTCAACTGCAATTTATGATTGCTAATCATTTATCTAAAATAAAAATTAATAACTGATGCTATGAATACTGCAAATGTAAAAAAAAATAAAAGATAACAAATAAGATTCTAATCAAAGTCAAAAACAGAAGGTAAGAGATTATAGGTCTGAGTTGAGATTCTGCAAAGCAATAGCTCAATTGGTAGAACATCTTGTGTGTTCAACTGGACTTCTCCATGGTAAAAGGTAGAGGAGTTTATTCTTTATTTCCAATCTGTGCTGTTTCCATATTATCATCAGCTTTGTTTGTAGGACTTAGAATATGCTGATTGTATCCCCTGGAAAGGGGTAAGGCACCCTCTTCAAAGGGGATAACCAAGGCATGATGCTAAAATAAATCTGGTGGTAAGGTCGGTCCAGTTCTGGAGTATGTCTGTTGCCATTACTCTCAGATCCACCCTTACCTGGAGTGGTAATACTTATAGGGTCACATCTGTGAGTCATATAGATCTGTTTCAAAATTCTAAGTATTAGATTACATGAAACCACATAACTGTGTTCAAATTATTTATATCAAATTTTGGCATTAAATAACC
The DNA here is from genome assembly GCA_963585895.1 of Sepioteuthis lessoniana. Taxonomy (NCBI): domain Eukaryota; kingdom Metazoa; phylum Mollusca; class Cephalopoda; order Myopsida; family Loliginidae; genus Sepioteuthis; species Sepioteuthis lessoniana. Next base: position 40,030,246 of record OY757937.1, read on the forward strand.
CTTGATGGGTTGATATTCTGTTAAACTAATAAACCAAACCATCTATGTTATCATAGGTTGACAACCCAAAGAAATTGTGTGGAAAAAATCAGCTAAAACATATGATAAAAGAAAATACTAACCAAAATTAATAACTTGCAGTACTTATCTATATTAGGTACAAGTTGTAAATTGGTTGTTATTAAAAATAAAGGCCTTAGAGTTACTTTTATTGAAGTTTAAAATAATTATTTACATTTAAAAGTCTTTTTTTTATTTATTTGCTGCAGGTTACTACTTTGTTTACACTATGGAAGACAACTTTAAGTTCAGTTTGATATCTCAGATATGATAAAAAAATTTCTAGATTTTAATGAATATTTAATTTTATTATTTTTCAGGCTTGGAAGGGTGGTATTACCCCCCCCCCATTTTTTTTTTTTTTTAAGAAACTGGTTTTCTAAACCATTTTTTGTTGTTTTTTAAGGCCAGATGGCTGTTAAGATTGAATGAGTTTCCTTTTATTGGTTTGATACCTTGCTATAGATACACATAGAAAAGGAAAAAAGCCATCTGCCTCTTGTAATTAAGAGGTTAAGTGCTGTGAGACAGTCATCCTTTTATAGTGGGGGAGAGATGGTAAGACAGAAAGTGGGAGGAAAAAAAGCTCATGTAAAAACCAGATTGAGCTGGATTTCGTATACTTAAAGACCTTTCCAAACATGACAATTTTTGATAGTTTGGCTGAAATCTGGCTAAGAATGGTGGCGCTTTAGCTGGATGGACACACAGATATTTCTCTGATAGTGAGGCATGATCTTACCTGAAAACTGGCTGGTGGCCATCATTAGCACTCACCATGTGGTGTCAGTAGGACATGAATAAATTCATTCTTCCAGTATAACTATTATTGGAGTTCTTTATACCAATTTACTGTGTGCACACACAGCTGGTGAATGTCAGTTTTTGCTGGTTGACTATCATTCGTGTGTCCATATGTAGTAGTCTATAAGACAATGTCACTTATGAGTTTGTCCTTACTTCTCCAGCATGTCTTGTTTGCCTAACTTGAATGGTTTGGGCCCAGTCGGCTGGGGCTGCAGAATACACTGACTGCATCTCTGCAGAGGAGTAAGACTCCCCTAATGAGTGTCCTGGATATGACACTAAACAATTTGATGGTAAGGCTCCAGTAATGCTGGAGCTTTGGGAAATGTGGAGTACCCCTTTATTGCCATCACTCCCATGTCTACTCCGACCCAAAGTGGTAGCACCTGATTGGGTACTATCTATGGGTCAAACCATGTACTTATGCTAAACTGAATTGTTTGAAATGGAACTGTTTTTTGACATTTAAACTGTATACTAAACTGAATTGTTTGAAATAGAACTGTTTATATGTATAAAAATGGATTTGGCATTAAATAACCTACCATGGTTGATATGCCATATAATCAAACCAAACTAAAACATGAATGGTTTGGGAGATGGGAGGTAATTGAATGTATTGCTGATATTTTGTGAGGTGCTGCTTCCAGAATTTCTTCAAAACTATATGCAACCTCTTTGTGTAGTTCCTATATAGCTCCATGCATTTCATTTACATCCAAGTGGTGCAACCATCCTGTAGTACACACAGAGCTGAAGCTTAGTGAATTATAAAAAAGGTTTTAGTTGTTCACACTGATTGTTTGATGTTAAAATAAATTCATATTTAAAAAGAAATTAAAAAAAAAAAAATAATGCTATTATAAATTTATATAAATTTTTATTTGAAATGTCATGCTTTGGATTATGTATAATATATATATTTTTACATTGATTATTTTTACAGAGCACTGGAGACTCTCTTGATGAGGAAGATGATGGGGACAAAGTCGCCTTGGAAACTAAAAGGAATACTACATATAATGAGGTAATTCATGCAGATAGTCGGAATCTCCCTATGCCATCGGATGTAAGTTGCACCTGTCCTTCTTGTTTTACTTCGTTTCACCTGCTGATAGAACAATTAATAAATTTCACTTTAAGTGCAGTTTAAAATTTGTCATGAGTAAACTGTAAGATTAGCTTTTACACCCAAAAAGAAAAATACTATCTTTATATTTCTAGTTATTTTAGAATTTAAAATACTTTTTGTATTTAAAAGAAAAATGGGGAAAATTTAAAATAAAACTGTTACCAGTTAATTTTATTCCTGGATAATGTTATTTTAAAAATCATTTTGTGTATGTCCTAATTGCTTATATTCTAAAATATGGAAAATGGATATTATTCCTTTCAAACTTTGCTTTTGTGTCCTGGATAATACAAATTTTATTCTTGGATAATATTCATTATTTCTTGATTGCTTATTTTGTAAAAGTACTGAAAATGGACATTATTCTTTTCAAACTTGGTTTTTGTGTCCTAGATAATACAAATTTTATTCCTGGATAGTATTCATTATTTCTTGCTTATTTTGTAAAAGTACGGAAAATGGACGTTATTCCTTTCAAACTTGGTTTTTGTGTCCTAAATAATGAAATTTAGAAATCAACCTAGTTTCTATGTAAAAACAATTCAAAAATTTTTTCTTGAAAATTCTTTATCAGTTACCCAGCACTGAAACTATTCAGAATGTTCTGAAAAATGGGTAAATTAGAAAATTTCATTACCCAGGTCACAAAAGCCAATTTTGAAGAGAAAAATTAGTCTTTTTCATTTACTTTAGGTATAAGCAATTGGGAAATAACATTTTCTACACAGGAAGAAGAAAAACAAAAATTATGTTTTTATATATGAATAAGTAAAATAGCTTTTACATCTGAAGAGAAAATTATTTCTTGATATTTGAAGATTTTAAATTTTTGTATTAAAATATACTGAAAATTTGAAACTTTTTAGAATATGTGAACCAAGCTCTCTCTCTCTCTCTCATATATATATTCCTTTGGGATCAGTCTGTAAAATCTCTGTGGGACTATTTCCCAGGAAACAGTCAGATTCATTGCCTAAGACACCCCTAAAAGGGGAATGCCACAGAACCAATCTATTCTTGGCACTGCCTACCCATATGTTTAAAAAAACAATGATCTTGTGTTAAAACCTTACTGAGTACTGAGGCAAGGTAAATAACAAAATATCACAGATTTAAAAAAGCCTTTCCCAACATCATATTTTTGACTATATTAAAATATTTTTTTATTTTATGTTCCCTTTTTCTTTAATGAATAATAATAAAGTTGCTTCCTGTCTTAATTTAAAATAACTCATTTTTACAAAAATCAAAACATTGGCTTTTATTGAAAGACAAGTCAAAAAGGAAGAAGTAAGTGAGAAGATTGAATGCAAAAAACATTAACTGAGTTAGACTGGAATTATGCATCACTCTTTAGATATTTGCACTGTATGTATGGAATGAATTTTCTGCTTGAAATGATCAAGAAATTAGTTCTTTAACCAACTGAGCCTGAAAGTGCCTTGAACATTTTGTTTATTAATCTGTTGCACTTAATGGCTTCTGAATATGCAATATTTAACTTCCAAACACTATATTGAATATTATAATATAATCTAAAAAAAATAATAAATACAGTGGATTCCATTTTATTAGGAGCATGAGCTATTAGGTGCACAATAGGATCAATTTTTATAAGAATCAATTCAAACATGTAATGATTACTAATTTGCTTCATTTATTATGACCAATGCATTGTTATTGGACCAATCAGCATTATCATTGTTACCCAGGTATGCCTCTCTTCCATTCCTTAAGCAAATAGACAAAAACATTTTTTATATTATCTACCTTATACTTATGTATAGGTTGAATTTAAAGGGCTTAAATTTTAGGCAAAAGAAAAGATGTGGATGTATGTATACATGAGTAATAATTTTGTAAGGTTGAAATTTAAATATAATGCAAAGGAATAAGGATGACTCTAAGATTAAAATTTGTGATTTTATATATATATATATATATATATATATAGACCCCCACATATGGCCAAGCAAAAGTAGGACGACCAGTTCGAACATACATACAGCAGCTATGTGAGGACACAGGATGTAACCCTGAAGATCTGCCAGAGGCGATGAATAATAGGGAGAAGTGGCGAGAGAGGGTCAGGGATATCCGTGCTGGTGGCACGACATGATGATGATATAGGTATTATTTGGTCCAGTTAAACTTGAGTTGGGAGTAATTCCAACAGGACAAAAAAAACATTCAACAGTGAAGATTTAAATTTTCCTGGTAAAGAGCTCAATGTAACTGATATTACAGAGCAATAATTTCTTTAAGTAAAAACAAAAATCGGTCACATTAGGATTATAAATTTATTTCCATCCTGTTATGGGTTTTGATATAAATCAAAAACACCAAAAATAACAGGACTTCTTCAGATCTTATGAATAAAATAATTCAGAATAGACACAGGAAAGAAGGGTGGGAGGGGGTAGAATAGCCTACTTCCGGTTTGTTTTATTGCTGGTTGGAATCATAGTAAATTAATTTATTTTGTAAAATGTAAATACATTTCAACTTAAAACTCCGGATTAAATACTAATTTAGGGAAGTTCAACTTTCTTTAATAACCTTACATAAAGATACAGTAATATTTCCATTGAATTAAATTCAAAATTTAAAATTTCATATTTTTAATTTCAAACTGTATTTTTGTACCTATTAATTCAGTTACCCTTCCATTGAAGAGTATGTACACATCACATGGTTTCTTCTCATCTTTTTTATTTTATTTTATTTTATTTTTATTCATATGACCTTAAATCTCAATTTAATCCTATGTTTTTTTATTTAAGCATTATCTATGATAATTTGTCTATAGTTTAAATTTATTCCTATGTCTACATCTAGCTATTAATTCACATCGCTGATTTAATAATTTTTCAGGGTTCTGGGTATATCATTTGTATTTTTTCCTCTAGGCACAGATTACATCTACTATCAAAACATTTTGGAGTATTTGACTTTTTAAATACTTTTTCCCCCCCTATTAAAAAATTAATTTACTATAATTCCAACCAGCAATAAAAAAACAGAAGTGGGCTAAATGAGGAGAAAACTCTTCAACCCTCTTTTACCCCTCCCACCCTTCTTTCCTGTGTCTATTCTGAATTAGTTTATCCATAAGATCTGAAGAAGTCCTGTTATTTTTGGTGTTTTTGATTTATATCAAAACCCATAACAGGATGGAAATAAATTTATAATCCTAATGTGACCGTTTTTTGTTTTTTCTTAAAGAAATATATATATATATATATATATATATATATATATATATATATATATATATATAAAAAGAAATAAATCTGACAGTATGAAGAAAATAGAAAAAACAAAGTAATCCAAAAGTGATAAATTTATCATTATGGAAAGTCAACATTTAAGACTTTTTGGCCTTAATAAACCTTCATCAGGACATTAAGATGGTGAAAAATGTTGCTAGAACAGTGATGGATGTTTTAATAAAATAATAGGAGAAAAGATATATATATATATAGATCCCATAGGTGTTCAATAAGTGTTTTGTTTTTTTTTTGTTTTTTTTTTAACTATCACATGATTGACTCAGGCAATGATGTTTAAATGCATAGAATTTCCAGGAGATACAACGAATTGAAAGATGATAAAAGCAAAAATTGTAAATATTTTTAAGAAAGAAAAGAAAAAACAAACACACCAAATGTAAATGAATATGATAAATCTTATTAATATTGTATGTAAAGTGTTATATCTATATATTAAATAAGTTATATACACTGGGGCTAAAGGAAGTAAAAATTTGATGGAAAGATGCTAGTGAAAGTTTTAAATAATGTAACTATTACAAGCAAATATATACCTAAGAAAGGGGATAGATTGAAAACCAGTTGTAAGATATATACAAACAAAATGATCACGAGGAATATTTTAAGAGGATAAAATTTGGAATATGTTTACTTCATGGAGCTGAAAGAAGTATAAATATGTATGGAAAAATAATTAAAGTTTGATATGTTGTAGCTATTCAAAACTAATTGACCTAAGAAAGGGAATCTATTGAAAAACCTGGGTCATGTATTAACATGAAATTGCACCGGCTTCAAAAATTTGTCTCCATCTTTTGTAATGGATATGAGCTAACATTGTAGCTGCATTAAAATCAAAGTTGTGATCAGTTTTGGATATATGTAGGGAAAGTGAATTATTAAGATTGCCTAATCTAATATCATGTTTATGTTCATGTAGACATTTATTAATTTCTGCAAGTCTCACCTATATATTTCAATTTAGTCTTTGCAAGGAATAGAATAGACACCTTTTCTTATCTTTCCTTTCTTCTCTTTTCTCAAAAATATTTTGACAATTTTTGCTTTTATCATCTTTCAATCCGTTGTATCTCCTAGAAGTTCTATGCATCTAAACATCATTGCCTGTGCCAATTACGTGAAAAAAAAAACCCAAAAAAAAACGCTGATTGGTTATATGAACTTTCTTTGTATATATATTTTCTGTTTTTTCCTATTATTTTATTAAAACATTCATAGCTGTTCTAGCAACATTTTTCACTGTCTTAATGAAGGTTTACTAAAACCAAAATGTTTTTACAATTTTCCATTATAATAAATTCATCACTTTTAGATAACTTTGTTTTTCTATTTTCTTCATATATAACCTAAAGAACCAGAACCTATCCACCTTAGTTTCACCTACCGGATCATCAGGATAATTCTGAGTCAGGAATATCCTGATTATCTGGTTAGAACCTAGTTACCTAGGTTTCACTATCTCTTTAGGTATTCTAACTTCACTCTAATTAGTGTATTGAGCACTTTTACATATCAGCTTAGGTAACTCAGTCAGTTGCCGGGGGGGGGGGCTTCTTTTGGCTAGACATGGCAGTGCTGATTGATTATTTTCAAGCAGTGTGAATGTTTTAGTCTGAATTTTTTTTCTCACATATTAGTTTGTATAATACTTTTTTTTTTCTTTTTTTTTTTTTTTTTTTTTTTTTTTTAAACTTACAAATTGTAACATCTGGGTTTTTTCATACTGCCAGAGTTATAGTAAGGGTATAAAAAAATTATATATGTATATAGGATGTGACATCAAGATTAATTGCCACTAAAAGTAGCCTTTGAGTAATAATTATGGTAACAATATTCGGGTGAATATTATTATAGCTTAATGGAGTTAGGCTAAGTAAAAGTACTGTTAGCATACTGTGACTGAATAAATATTAGCCTACCAGATGCTCCAACTTTACATATAAGCCTATCAGCTAATTTTTATATAGATACTATCAAATACCTTAACTCCCTATATAAACCAGAGAGGTATTTTTAACTATTTTCCTCTGGTATTACTATATCTGATAGCATTTAAGACCCTGCCCTCCATTTTCATTTAATATTTTAGTATTATAGTGTCCAAATACTGTTTAAATATTAACCAATCAGATACCTCAACTTCATATATAAATGAGTCTCCATTTAAAAATTTTTTTTTTTTTTTTAAGCTTTTTGTTCGGGGAAAAAGGGTTTAAAAGTAATTACTATATCTAATAATATGTAAGACCCTGCTCTCTGCATAAAAAAATGATTTAATATTACAGTATTATCAAGTTAGGCTTGGTACAAGGACTGATAACCTACAGTGTTTGGGTAAACATTAACCGCATATCTCAGCATCATTTATATTTCCTTCTCCATTTACATTTAATATTACAATACATATACATATTAAAGAGTTAGGCTGGGTACAAGGACTGTTAGTCTATGGCATCTGTATAAAGGTATCTGAATTTTATATAGAAGAAGACCCAGGAGATTGTTTTAAGGGGAAAAAAAGTCTTATATGCAATCAAATACAGTAGTTTATTCATTTTAAATCCATTTCATGTGAGCAGTTTAAATTTGGTATGAAAATTTTTCAAAAGAGGTGGGGGGTTTCAAGTCTTGGGGCTCACCTGAAATAAGCTAGTGGGCTGAAATGTTCATAGGCTGATGTGATATTTGCTATTGATGACTTTTTTGACCAATGGGATCCAAGTACTACAACACTGGTGAAAGAAGTGTGTGGACCACAAAGGGGACTGTTGAAAAATAAAACCTCATTTGGTCACATTCCATGAGAGAATCTTATTCAGCCTATGAACTTCTCAGTCAACCCTCATATTTTAAGAAATTGAGTGAAGGTAAGTCAGAATTAAATACATTCAGTTTCTTAATGTCCTTAAAGCATATAAAGTTGGTTAATTTGCACTGTAATGCATCACAATCAGTAGCGGTAAATGCTATAGATAATGAAAGTTATTATGCATTAGATAAATATCCAGGAAGTTTCTTCATAGCAATCTACTCCCTTTTATTTGTGGAACAATGGTTATCAAGTTCAAAATGCTATTAAACAAACCAAACCAACTCCTGACTACTTTTTTGAATATATGTGGTCTGTACTTCTGGAAAAGAAAAACGTTTTTCCAGCACAGACATCACCCCACTAAAAAACGAAAACTAAAGATCTTTGAAAAATGATACCGTTGTCTATTGAACTCTGATGATACTAGTGCTAAAGACTTTAGTTTATTATGAATCTTTAAAAAAAAAACAACTACTCCTCCCATTCTCATTAAGAAATCCTTCTCTTTTAAGATATTTTATCTATTAAAATCTGCCAACCTCCTTAACTTGTTTAGCTATCCTTTTGATTTTATTATACACTCACATCCATGTACATACATACAACCTATGCTTACACCCATCTATACAGATATACTTGAACCCACACTTGTATACATATTTATACACTCATAGGCACTCTGGAGCCTATACATCTGTATTACTGTACCTAAATATATACACCCAAAGATAGAAGTGCTTATAGTGTCACATCTGTAGTAAGTTCAATTTTCATAAGGTGCTCCTTACTTGCAGGGTTGTGCCAATTCTAGCTAGACTTAGTTTTTTAATTTGCACCCTTCATGGTACAGTGGTCAGTGAACTAGACTAGCAGATGTCTGCTAGAAAGTTGAATTTTCATTGGTTACTCCCATACTTCTGACCTTAAACTAGGCTTTTTAGTTAGATTTATGATTATATGTTTAATTGATTATCCTTTAATATTATTTGCATGAATCAACTTATAAACACAAGTGAGTAGATTAGTCTTAGAAAACACTTCCTGGATCTTCACAGTTCCACATCATAGAAGAAGAAACTTTGGTCACTGGAATGTGTTTGATCAAAAATAGATATTAGATTGATTCCCAGGTTATGAAGACTGAATTTCATGGAATAAAAATAAAAATTTGTCATTGTTTGAAAGAGTAAAACTTTGCACTTGTTTACATATTATTATTATTATTTAGTTTAGTTGTAGACACACTTTTACCACCACCGACACCACCACTCCCTTCTATAATAAATGTTGTGTGTCTTTTCAGTGGAGATATTGTCATGTTTTCTTTTTCACCAAGAAATTTTGTGAAATTTGTTTATATTTTTGTTTTTCTTTTAATTATTCATTGATTTTCACATTTTTAAACAAATTTGAAAACTATTTTCATAAGTAAAATTACATTAAAAAATATATTGTAATTCAATAGTTTCAGTGTAGCAACAAATTTGCAAATGATTTTTTTAAGTACATATTTTTCACATATTTTTTCTGCCAAATTCTCAAGTAATTTCACTGATTACTAGATTGAAAATTTTCCAAATGATTGTGGAATACATCCAAGGATTTTTTGAAATGGAAAGATCCATGATGATAGGATTTTAAATTGGGGAGATCCAAAGTTGTAGAATTTGTATAGGCACCATGAACCAAAGTTTTAAAAAAAAAATTGTTCAATTCATGTATTTACCCAACCCCTCAGCAATGAGTAGGATGTAACTTTTTTTTTTAAGCAGAGTATAACTGGTTTGAATTCAGAGCCTTCCTTCCTTCCTTCTAGACTGGCTTCCATACCAAGGTTATAGAGCTCAGTCTGTTCTATTTACCCATAACTAAGAATAGTTGCATTCATACCTTTCCCAAGTATATTAGCACGATATAAAATGCAACCAGCCTCATCCAGGATTTGAATTCTAGTCACTGGATTCATTTCCTATAATGATAACTATTATGCTATAAGTGCCCCTATTAATTTTATAGCTTAATGAATCTCTTAACCCTTGAACCCCCAGAATTATTCGATTGGAAAATTTTGACTTTTTTTAATAATCAGCATGGAGGCTTTCCAAAAATAATGTATACGCAATCCAAGATTGATATAATTTTATGGGGTCCTGACAGAATATTGCAAATTTTGAAACATACCATAAATGTAATGCCTATAGAATATCAATTTATTAATATTTTCTAAGCTTGGTTTAGTTTGATATAATGTCAAATGGAATTATTTTCTTCAGTCTTCCAAAATAAGCATTTGAAATCCTTGATTTAACTTGGGATTGAACTCTTACCCTTAGGGATAGTGGACATACATAATCTACCAAGCTTGCTACTCGTATTTACCAAGGATTGCTTAGTATGATATAAGGCCACAGAAAGGATTGAACTTACTGTGAAGTTAAAGATATGACAGGAATTTTTTAAAAATATGACCAAAAAATTTTAGAATATAACAAAGAAATTCAAAGTATTAAAAAAAAAAAAAAACAATATACAGTGTTTCAGAAACATTTTTATCATTTCATTTTGAAATGGCCACTATCATTTGAGATGTAAATATCTAAGTAACTACATAGTCTAGGCAAATGAAACTAAACAAACTTGATGTTGAGTGAATTAAGATTTATTCATCAAAACTGAATGAGAAATTCACAGGTATGTGGTTTTCATAAACAATTTCACAAGTTTTCAGTATGCACACCACCTGTAACACGGCACATGTGTTGGCCATTTCAAAATGAAATGGTATCAATTTTTCCAAAATACCCTGTGTGAAATTATGTGATGAGGTGAGGTCAAAAATTGCTTTGTTCTTTTAAAATTTACTGTTTAAATAAATTACTATTCAAACAAATGTATTAGGAGACAATTTTCAGAAAATTTAATTTAAAGAAATCAACTTTTACTGCTTGTGTCAACCAGTAAAAGTTAATTTCTAAAACAGGTTGGTAGCAGAATCACATCAAAGAAGTTTTGGATTTTGCATTATGCTAAATGCTACGGGTATAGCAATATGCTATATTCTTAAATGTTATTCGATATTTCCAATGCATAGTGAGTGACATTATGCTGCAGTATTAAACAGAAGATATTCTTTGATGGATGATTTTTTTTTCAATCTACAGGGTGTTTCAAAAAAATTGATATCATTTAAGATGTATAAGGTTTCATAAAAATCGATATCATTTCCTAATCTAATAACTTGACCAAGTTTCATTCAAATGATCTCAAATTTTAACAGCATGTGTAAAAACCATTCAAAATTCTATGTATAATGTTTAAAAGCCCTTTCTTCTTCAGTGAATAGAATTTCTATGCCTGAAAAGAAAGCATCAAAACATTAAACTTAGAATTTTGAGTTGTTTCTTTGGATGCTGTTAAAATTTGATATCATTTGAACAAAAATTGGTCAAGTTATTTGATTATGAAATGATATAAATTTTTCTGAAACAGTCTGTGTATTATAGGAATTCTTTAATTGTGTTTTAATATTTATTTTTACAATACTTTGTGATGGTTTCATCAAATGTACTCTTTGATTAAATTATAATTCAATTAAATGTATTAGGAGACAATTCTCAATTATTAAAAATTAACATTTATTTCAACTGTTGCAGTATTAAAATTTGATTCAGCATTTTTTGTGATATAATGGTTAGCTAATGAGGCTAACAGACCATTGTTTGTGCATTTGATTCTCACAAGATACCTTGTGCCAAACTAGGCTCAGCTTAGTTAATGACCATTGCTAAAATTTGCTTATTCCTTTTCATACATTGTTTTTGATTTCTTTGTCATATTTTTGAATTATTTGCATATTTTAAAAGTTCTCTGTATTTTTTAAAACTCTTCTGAAACATATATATATTCCAGTGTCATATTATCATCAATAAGTATTAATTTCCTTTGAAAAAGTAATTGTGCATAAAAAGTTTTTCTTAAACTTTTTAAAAAAATTTAAATTGCTAGTGGCAGAACTAATATAGTGGTTAATAATATGCCACAACTGTGTTTTTTTTTTTTTTTTTTTTTTTTTTGGGGGGGGGTATCATAAATTTTATCCAACTGCCTTATCACTTTTTTGTCTTAGATGAGACATTATCATGATTATACATTGATAGCCTTTTAGTAGAGTCCTTTTGGTTGTTATAGTAAAAGTTTTGGACATTGTACAGATACCGGAAGAAGGTCAGGGGTACAATAACTAAAATATTATTACTGTAACAACCAAGATGGGGGCACTACTCAAAATATGTCAGTTTATTATAAAGACCTATTACTTCTGCTCTATCCTGATTGTTGTAGATTTGTTTCTCAATGAAGTTTGATTTATTTGGAAAGATTAAATATCATTGAAAGATTGTATTTTTATATTATCAGTTAACTGAGACATACGGAAAAACACTTGCTCTCCTCTTCTTTCTATTTTTCTTCCTTCTCTTCCATTTCTTCTATATTTCTGGGTTTTTTTCCTACTCCATTTTTTATCTTTTTCTTCCCTTTTTGTCTCTTTTCATTTCTCCTCCTCCTTTTTTGTCTCTTCATTTCTCCTCCTCCTCCTTTTTGTCTCTTTTCATTTCTCCTCCTCCTCTTTTTTTGTCGCTTTTCATTTCTCTTCCTCCTCCTTTTTGTCTCTTTTCATTTCTCCTCCTCCTCCTCCTTTATCTGTTTTCATTTCTTCTCCTCCTCCTCCGCTGTCGCTTTTCATTTCTCCTCCTCCTCCTTTTTGGTCTCTTCATTTCTCCTCCTCCTCCTTTTTTGTATCTTTTCATCTCTCCTCCTCCTCCTTTTTTGTATCTTTTCATCTCTCCTCCTCCTCCTTTTTTGTATCTTTTCATTTCTCCTCCTCCTCCTCCTTTTTTGTCTCTTTTCATTTCTTCTCCTCCTCCTCTGTCTCTTTTCATTTCTTCTCCTCCTCCTCCTTCATCTCTTTTCATTTCTTCTCCTTTTTTGTCTCTTTTCATTTCTTCTTCTCCTCCTCCTCCTTTTTTGTCTCTTTTCATTTCTTCTCCTCCTCCTTTTTTGTCTCTTTTCATTTCTTCTCCTCCTCCTTTTTTGTCTCTTTTCATTTCTTCTCCTCCTCCTTTTTTGTCTCTTTTCATTTCTTCTCCTCCTCCTCCGTCTCTTTTCTTTTCTTCTCCTCCTCCTCCGTCTCTTTTCATTTCTTCTCCTCCTCCTCCGTCTCTTTTCATTTCTTCTCCTCCTCCTTCGTCTCTTTTCATTTCTTCTTCTCCTCCTTCGTCTCTTTTCATTTCTTCTTCTCCTCCTCCGTCTCTTTTCATTTCTTCTTCTCCTCCTCCGTCTCTTTTCATTTCTTCTTCTCCTCCTCCGTCTCTTTTCATTTCTTCTCCTCCTCCTACTTTTTTGTCTCTTTTCATTTCTTCTTCTCCTCCTCCTCCTCCTTTTCAGTCTCTTTTCATTTCTTCTTCTTCTCCTTCTCCTCCTTTTTAGTCTCTTTTCATTTCTTCTCCTCCTCCTCCTTTTTTGTCTCTTTTCATTATTCTTCTCCTCCTCCTCCTTTTTTGTCTCTTTTCATTATTCTTCTCCTCCTCCTCCTCCTTTTTTGTCTCTTTTCATTATTCTTCTCCTCCTCCTCCTCCTTTTTTGTCTCTTCTCATTTCTCCTCTTTTTTTCTCTTATATCTTTTCTTTTTACAAACCTACTCAAAACTTACATAATTTTAAAATTTAGAACATTTTCCCATCTTTATATTTCTATTATGTGTGTATGTGTGTGTGAAAATTCTCCTTTCAATTAAAATTCTTTTTATCATTCTTGAATGGATACAGGTTGCGACAAAAGTACAAAGTCTTTACTCACTATTATTTTGTTATTGACTTCCCTCCACCCTATATTGCAAATTTGTTTTCAAGTGCAAAATGCAGTTTGATTTTTCTAAGGATTAAATATCATTGAAATATTATATTTTTATATAATCAATAAATTGCAGCATAACAATCAAGAGAAAACACTTCAATCAATAATGCATGATTGTCACTTAAGATATTTGATTACACAAATCTGTATATCTAACCTTGACATTTCGGTAGCCTTTTAAACTGATAGGTTAACACTCCGTTGATAAAAGATAAATTCAATTCCATCATGTTGCAGAGACTAAGATCTGATATTGAAGCACTTAGCATTTATTTATTAGTTTAATCATTTATTATTTATGCTTTTTGACATTTTTTTTTTTGCTGCTGACAATAACGTAAATGTATCAATGTATAAGATTCATCTATTTTTTTTTTTTTTTTTTTTTTTCAAAGATCATTTTTATCTGGCTCTCCATTTATTTGAACTCCTCTGCATTTGGTCCTTCTTTTTCTCCTTCTTCTTTGACTTCTTATTTTTCTTCACTTCTCTCTTTTTCTTCTCTTCCTCCCTCTATTTCTGTCCTCATTTTTCTACTCCTCTTTTAACTCCTTTTTTTCTTTTCTCCCTCTGCCTCTTTTTTTCTTTTCTGCCTCTGCTTTTTTTTTTCTGCCTCTACCTCTTCTTTTCTTCTCTTCTCTTTCTCTCTCTACCCTCTCTACCTCTACCTTTTCTTCTCTTCTCTGTCTACCTCTACCTTCTTTTTTCCCCCTCTGCCTCTTCTGTTTTTACTCCCCCCCTCTGCCTCTTCTTGTCGTCTCTTCTCTCTGTCCTTTCCTCCTCCAGTTCTTCTCAAACTCATCTGGCTATCCCTTCTCTTCTTCCATTTCATTATATGCCTCTCTTCCTCCTCCTCCTCCTCCCAGAATTCTTTTTTCTTCTATTTCTTCCCTTACTTAATGTAAATGTATTTAAATAATTATCATTGCAATCAAAGATAGTCCTGTAACCAATACCCAGCATATTCAAATTTCTGTGGAATCAGTTTATGTTAACTTTACACCAATGTGCTTCACTATGCATCATCTATAGCATGCATAATGATTGATTGAAAAGAGTGGGTTAATGAGCATCTGGTCAAACCACTCAACTATAACTACTTGTCCAAACCAAAGATGTAGAGATTTTATTATTTCTAGTGGAACATTATACAATCTCTGCAGTATTGAAACTCTAACCAAATTATGAGTATGTAATAATCCCCCTAAAGTACACTCCTTATATATATATATATATACACACACACACACTAGGGGTGTCCTCATGGTGTAATGGTTAAAGTTATGGACTGCGGAATCGTAGTACGCGAGTTCGTACTCTAGTCGCTCCACTTTCAGACAAATACCCTTGGGAAAGGTATGAACCCCCTTATCCTCCCAGCTATGGGTTAAATAGTACCACTACTGTTCTTCTAGGAGAATGGCTTTGGCATTAAATAACCTAAAAAGAGTTGATATGCCATTAAACAAAGAAATCAACACACACACACACACACATATATATCCACACATATGATTAGTTATTTGAACTCCTTTGCATTTAGTTCCTCTTTTTCTTCTCCTCTGGCTCTTTTTCTTCCTCTTCCAAGTGTGTGTGTGTATATACACAAAGGTTTCAAAATAAGGGGTGTATCAACAGTACTTTGACCCCATATTAATACACTGTATATCCTTCTTGGAAATTAAAGCGATTGCACTCTCGTGCATACAGTTATACAAATGGCAAATACCATCCTGTGCTTAAAAATTTTATGAGATATCTACTATCGCCCAGCATATGCATACTGTCTGGCTACACCACTTGAAGAAAAAGCTAGATGGGAACTACATAAGGATCCTATGTGCTATTTTGAACAAATTCTGGAAGCATCATTCTACAGAAAAGCAACTGTACAGCCACTTACTTCCTATCTCACAAACCATCTAAGTAAGTTGAGAAAACTATGCTTGGCACTGCTGGTGAATTAAAGACAAACTCATGAACAATATTCTCACATGGACACACCAGTGTTGGCTGACATGTAAAAACTTACATTAATCATTTCTGTGCAGACGCTGGATTCCGTCTTAAGGACCTACCAAGATCAATGACCAATAGGGACAGATGATGAAAAAGATTCAAGGAAATCTGTTGTTGGTATGCCTTGATAATGAGTTTTATTGAATGTAATCAACAAGGAATATCTTAACTTTTTTTTCATTCAAGAAAAAGTAGTCAATATACAAGAGAATTTACATAAGATTAGAATTCTCCATAAAATTTTCTTTTGGGTTCAAGTACTTTCAGTTATTGGAATTCTTGGTAGAAGAGAAATATCTGCAATATCATAGTAAGCAAGTTCAAACTCCAGTCACACTATGACATTCACTTTCATGCTAATATCTTTGGGAAAGGTATGAACTCCCTTATACCCTCAGCTATGTGTTAAATAATACTACTACTATTCTTCTACAAGGATGACTTTGGCATTAAATACTCCAAAAAGGTTGATATGCCATTAAGCAAAGAAACCAAACCAAGCATTGAACAAAATGGAAGGAAATATAAAATGAACTCAAACATAAAAGAACAGTTAATATTTTATGTAGACAATATACAAGGAAAGAATATACAAACATGTCCTATGGTAGAATTATGCACATTGTTTCATGAACAAGGAGTACAAAATGGAAAAAGGCTTATTTGATGAATGTAGATAATATAAGTGGTTTACCATTCTCTGGCAGGGTTCAAGACAATATCTCTTCTGTTGAAAGAACTGAGGCAAAAAGAAGTTGAGAATGAGACTGTCATGTGACACCCTATGAAGCTCCTGACAGACAAGCCAATTTCCGATGGGAGATAATTTCTTATTGTATCCCTCCACAGCTATTGTCTCCCAAGATCAATCTTCAGTACCTCTCTTATTGAATGCTAAAATTTAATCTGATTCAAAATCAAGGAAATCTACTGATATGCTTGTTTACATGACAGTGTCTCGTTTTAAGAATATTGTAATTTTGAAATAGTCTTGAAAGATATCTAGGTCTGGCATATTCCTTAATTCTTAAAACTATTTAGAGTACCATTTCCAAAGCCATATGACAATATACCATTTAAATGCTGAATAGGTTTCAGATAAGATTGATCTGGATTTTGATTTAAAATTTAGTTAAATAATGCATACAGTGGCATTTATAAAAAATATCGTTTAAAATTTTTCTTATATTGCTAAAAAAACATTACATAAGAGCACCTCATGTGGAGTAATGATTAACAAGCTAGATTAGCAGAATATTGTTACTGAGTTTGATTCTCATTGAGTGCTCCATACTTTTGGTCTTGTGCCACAACTAAGCTAAGCAAATAACTAAAAAGTTACATAAAGATTTTAGAAAATTATTATATAAGACAATTTTAAAACATCAACAATGATGAAAAAAATTCTTGTTGGTAATTTGTACAGGGTGTCTCCTAATAGATGCAACCCGTTAATATGATAATGATTTATTACTGAGACCAGCACAATGGCGGCCATTTGGAACATGTCCTTTAAGCTAGATATCAAATCAAAGTTTTTTTAATTGATATTATATCAGCTTCCAGGACCTGCAATCTTTTTCTTTTTTTTTTTTTTTTTTTTTTTTTTAGTTTCTTGTCTCAGTAATAAATCATTATCATATTGATGGGTAGCATCTATTTTGAGACGGTTTTGAATGATTTTGTCTCCAAATAAGTAGTGACGAAAAATATTTTTTCCTCTCTTGTCCAAGGCATTGTGATTGAGGATTAATAGTTGTTATAGTATACTATTTTCAAATCTGAAACAAAAAAGAACACAACATTATTATTAGAGTTATTAGCAGTCACATGGGTCCCTTGCATATTGAGAGACCCTGTGCTTTATTTGTACAATTGATATTTTACTTTCATTCATTTATGTATTTATTTATTTTTTAGATGAAGCATTGGCAACCATCTGTATATTAATACACTTATTTGTAACTATGTACCTATCAGTTTGTGTATCACACTTTCAGTTATAAATATACATGCAGTGTTGGTTGCTTTTGTTAAGCAAAGTCTAAAAAGAAAGAGAGAGAGAGAGAGAGAGATAGTTCTTAAATAAGCTGGCATAGAGGGAAAGAGGGAGAAGGTGAGAGAAGAAAAAGAAGATAGAGATGGTGAAGATGAAAGGAGGACAAAAGAAAGGATTTAAATTGTCAGTATGTATAGAAATAGAATTGTTAAAGTTTTTTGTTTTCTTTTTTGGAGAGGAGTATTAAGTATTTTGTTATGATATAACCAGAAAATTATAAAAAAACTATCTTTCATTATATTTGTTTGGTATTTGGCCAATTATTCATATATTCCATGAAATTTCCACTGACCCAGTGAGTTATTAATTTAGATTAGTATTTTCTTTCAACTTTTAATTTTAGCTATTTTAACACAACTTATTCATGTTGTTATATTAGCAACATGAAGGCACAGAGTATATCACAGTATATATAAAGCTGCATATTCCATCTAAAGAAATTTTGTAACTTTTGAGAAGAAAACAGTTCCCAATTAAACTGACTTTTGCAATGACTGCCAATAAAACACAAAGGCAAACAATTTATTTGGACTTCTTATTCTCATAGGCAACTCTACATTAGTCTTAGTAGATGTGGAGACAGTAGTCAAATCAAAGTTGTTGTTAATAATAATAATAATAATCATCATCATCATGTCGTGCTGCCAGCACGGATATCCCTGACCCTCTCTCGCCACTTCTTCCTATCACTCATTGCCTCCGGCAGGTCTTCAGGGTTACATCCTGTGTCCTCACATAGTGGCTGTATGTAAGTTCGAGCTGGTCGTCCTGCTTTTGCACAGCCATATGTGGGGGTCCATAGGAGTACATCACTTATGAGCTCGTCCTTGCTTCTCCAGCAGTGTCCCACATGCCTGGTTCGTCTAACTTGTATAGCTTTCGTGATGGGGGGGCAAGTGTCCGTATAGTTGGTGTCTCGTGGGGTGTTGTCACCAGGACTTGTTCAATACTGCTCTCAACATTCTTGTGTAGTTTCCATCTAGTTTCTTCTCCAGCCATTTAGTTAGCGTCCATGTAGTGCATCCATATAGCAGTATCGATACAACCGCTGCCTGGAAGAAACTGCATTTCATTTTATCGGTTAGGTCTGATTTCCATATGATCGAGAGCCTATCGATAGCCGTCCATGCCTTCGTCAGTCGTGTGTCGATGTCTTTTTCGGTTGATGAGACGCTACTTCCTAGGTAATAATAATAATAATATAAAAATAATTTTCACTTTTCTTGTTCCTGAGCAGAAAATGTTATTTCCTAATTGCTTTTATCTAAAGTAAATGGAAAAGACCTATTTTTCTCTTAAAATTTGGATGATCTAGATAATGAAAATTCCAAAATTTGGTAGACTATATTTAGGGGCTCATACATAAATGTTTTTTACATTACAGTTGGAAATCTCAAAAAAGCAAATCACTTTGAAACATTTTTTTTCATTTTTGTATAATTTTAATATAAATACAAGTAAATTTTTATTCGTTTGTTGTTTTATTCAGATCTTATGAAAATTTGCAACTTTTCCTATTTTTACACAAAAAAATAGGTTTCATTTCATTATCTAGAACATGAAATCAAAGTTTGAAGGGAATAATGGCCATTTTCTATTCTTTTACAAACATAAGCAATTAAGAAATAACACATACTATCCAAGAACAAAATTTGTATTAAATAGTGTCATCCAGGGCACAAAAGCCAATTTTAAAGGAAACAATGTCTATTTTCTATGCTTTTACAACATAAGCAATTAGGAAATAACATATTATCCAGAAAGAAAATGCTTTACATAACATAATGATTGATTAGCAATAGTTTATCTAAATATGCTATTAATACTACTATTGTATAAAAATAATAACGACAAACCTAGCACTGAGATATTGAGAGGTGAAGTAAAGAATGAGTATTGGTATGATTTATATTTCAGCAATATTAGTGGTTTTTGTAGTGTAGTTAGTAAAGCTGCTGGTATGGATAATCAGGCTTTCCTGAGGCAAAAGAGAATGGAATTTGAGCCTCTCGAGATGGGGAGGGGCTTATCCTTTATTATTGTCTCACTGTTACAAATATAACAAACCCAGTGAGTTTCAATAAAATCAAGATGAAAGAAAATCTTAGTCAAAATTAATAACATAAATAGATTTTATTTATATTTGCACATTTATTCAAATAATCAAAATACCATCTAAAACTTATAGATAATCAATAAATTTATCTTTTTAAGATATATTTTTTATCTTGCTTAAGTAACTCTTGTGGTTATTCAAGCCATAAATTCTGTGGCAATGAAAGACATGTACTACTTATCTAATTAAGAAAAGTTAAAATTTTCAATCCAGAAAAAGTCAAATTTGTATGTGTATTAGATCCCTAATCCAGGGGCCTGATTTCTCCCCAAAACTTGCCCCGAAGACTTTATCTCTTTTTAATCAGAGATAACAGATTTCATAGAGAAATCTTGAATTTTTATGTGTGTGTGTGTGTTTTAAGTAATGTAACATTTTTAAATGAGCCAGAACTCATTTGTTTACATACAGTTAAATGGTTTAAAGTATTGCTATTTGACACTAATAATTCATTCAACATTATTTATTTGTTCACACACAGTTAAATGGCTCTAAGTATTACTATGTAATACTAATAATACAATTTAACTTCAGTCATTTGTTTGCACACAGTTTAATGGTTTCAAGTACAGTAAATGATTTGACATATACATTGGTCCCTAACAGGTACTACTACTCCAGGTCAGAGTGTACTGGGGAGTAATGGCAATGAAGGGGTACTCCACATTCCCCAAAGCTCCAAAACTAGAGCTTGACCATCGGATGGTTTAGTATCATATCCAGAACACTCATAGCAGTGTGTGGGTGTGTGTGTGGGGTCTTACCTCTCTGCAGAGATGTAGTTGGGTTCTTCTACAGCCCTAGCTGACTGGGTGAAAAAAAAAAATATATATATATATATATATATATATATATATATATATATATATATATATATATGAGAGAGAGAGAGTTGAACTTTAATGTATAATCAGAGCTCTCAAAAATATAAAGTTGTTTTACATCATAAGAGTTATATAAACCAAAAGTCATTATTTTTCTTCTTCCTATTTTCTCAAGGGAAGGACTTAAGGCTAAGTAAACCTGTGACCTAACACATTTCCTTCTGATAATTTTTTTGTTAGATAGTATAATAGTGACTGCATTTATATGATGTCTTAATTTCTGGTTGAGTGTGGGTATATGTTTGTGTATACCTACACACACACACACACACACATATGTATGTGTATGCATGTACATAATTTGTGTAAAATATATATATATGGGTGTGTCTGTGTTGTCAGGAGAAAAAAATTAAATGTGACACAAATTCATTTTACAGATCCACAATATATTCGTACAAATTATCAAAAACATTGATATTTTTTGTTTATATTCAATACTTTCTGAATAATTAGAAATAAAAATTATTCCTGTACCTTTATCCCCTTGCTGTAAATGGAAATAATTGCAATGATCAAATCAATGTTTGATATATCATAAAATCATGCTGACTCTCTTGCTATCCATCCCTATCATCGGGTCTTCTAAACAACATCCAATGTCCACACAGAGCTGATGTAAGTCCTTGCTGTTCAGCCAACACTTGAAGTCCATAAGAGAATGTCACTTATGAGTTTGTCCTTACATCTCCAGCAGTGACCAGCTTGTTTTGTTCATCTTATTTAGATGGTTTGTGAGATGGGAAGTAAGTAGCTGCACTGCTGTCTTGTGGGGTGTTGCTTCAAGGATTTGTTCATAATGGCATGTAGCATTCTTGTGTAGTTCCCATCTAGCTTTTTTCTCTTTGCATTTAGCCTGTATCTCATAGTTTCTTCAGGATATCATCTGCTTCTTGTTTTTTTTTTTTTAGTACAAAACCATTTTATGTTACACTAATCTAATGAAAGTATTCCCTGAACATAATTCAATAGATAATACACATGTATTCACATATGTAAACGTTTTGGGATTAAAAAAAAAGTTCTCTGCCACTTAAAATTAACAAAAATAGTATTCTAGTAATTGTTATTTTATTTATCAAACTTAGCATAAAATTCTATTCTGACATCATCACTAAAATCCATATCATGCCTCATTTTAACATAAGAAAATTTCTCCTTACTGGATCCTTCTCTTCTCCCCACCTCACATATGAGTAAATTATTGGGTTTTTTTAGCCTTGGTATGGCAACCGGTCTAGGTGAGGGTACTCTGAATTATATATATGCCAAAATATTTTTAAAGCAAAGCTATTATCAGCTACTATTTACACTTGTAAAAAAAAGAACAAAACAAAAACACACATACATAAAATTCAATGCAGTTATCACTTACAAGTCACATGACTCAGTTTTAAACCATGTGGACAATTTCTGATGTCTGAAAATTTGATTGAATGATATAAAGCTGAAAAACTATAGAGTATAGAAATTTAACATTTTATCCCCAATCCAACACATTTCTCTCTTTTTGTGTAATTCTATTTAAGATGCTGTTTGAATTTATTCTTTTTTATCTATTAAAAGCAGGTAGGTGATAACTTTGAATTTTACTTTTAGTTTTGCAATTTATCTTTAATATTTTATGGCAGTAGTCCATACTTTATAGTGCAGTTTCATAATATATAGGCTTCAAAATGAAGTGTTAAATGGAAAAAAATTGATTGTGAAAGGGGTTAATACAACACCTTTATTCTTATATACATGAACATATACACAAAGAAAACATGCTATTAAGGCCACTTACTTCAAAAAGATTTCCCCGGAATGTCTGATCTGTGGTTCTCACCCAATCCTTCTTTTGCAATTCTTGTGGTTTTCCTTTTCCTAATGAGATATCTCCCCAGAAAATATTTTTTAATATTTTCCACTTGATTCTTATTTTTGTAGTCATCTATGACACATAAAATTATAAGATGTGACATATTGGCTGGATATTTTTCCAATGTATCACAGACTGGTACCATGTCTATGTGATACTATTTGATTCATGATCAAGTTCTGTTTATTTCTATCTGTTGTACTGTCTCACAGCATGTGAAAAGAATAATATGAAATAATACAGAAAGATTTTATGCTTTTTAATTTTCTAATTTTAATATTAGACAATGAACATGCTGAAAAGTTCATATGATGACATATCTCTTGTTGATGACTTTTTTGAACAATGGGATTCAAGCACTGCAACACGAATGGAAGAAGTGTGTGGACTGCAAAGAAGACTATTGAAAAATAAAACTCATTTGGTCACATTCCATGAGAGTATCATGGTCAATCTATAAATTTTTTAGCTTATCCTCATATATATTATATGAAACTGGAAACTCTTCATATACCAGCAGTTGATAACTGGTGAACCAGTACTGGTATGCATACCACCACTTTGAGTAGCATTGATCTACAATACAGTTGTACTCTGTTGACATAGACACTCTTAGTTTAAAAGGAAACTTTTATCTATTCCTCTTGGAGAATTATTTAAAATATAATTTTTGATATATTGATTCTTTTTTTTTCCTTAATCAAAAAAATGTGTAAACCTTTTAAATAACTTGTATAATGTCGGCCCTGTAATTTTGTTTCTGTGTAACTTTGATTCAATTGTTTTTTTTGGTTTGAACATATGGTTGCCAAGAAAGAGATCTTATAACAGGAGCCATTTTCAATCAATATATTTGATACAGTCAGCTTAATTTTGTGCTTTTTTTTTCTTTTGCAGGATCATGGACATAAAAGCTATACAGCTCGACGAACTAAAAGGTGAGGTTTTTAATTTCTCTTCTGTCTACATTCCAAAGATTTTTGTCTTAATTTCTGTGATGAAGTATCATTATCATACACTGATATACTTGGACTAATATCCTCATTTAATGACAATGTTTTGGTTGGTTGGTTGGTTTTAACCAAGATTTGTCTAATTTTTCTTAATCTCTAATAGTGGTCTAGATATTTTCTTTTGGTTGATAGAAGGGGAATCAAACAGTCATACTGTCTTATCCATTGACAAATATTCAGTCATAAAACCATATACTTAATGATCTTACCTTTTTCTATGGATTAGTAGTAGTCATATTGAAAGCCAATTAGTCTTAGAAACCATGATTTATAAGTTCAATCCTCTCTGAGGGGTTTATGCTAAAACTGTCTTACTTCAAATATCTTGCCCTGTGAAGATATTTGCTTTATGATACAATTCAAGACTCTCTTATTCTTTTTTGGTTTGATTAATCTTGCCTCTTCCTCCTCCCTCTCTTTTCTAGTCTTTGCTTCTCCTTTCTCTTTTAACCCCTTTCCCTGTCCCTCCTTTCTCTCTCTCTCTCTATCAATCACTCCATCTTTCTTCTTTCTGTAGATGACATTCTCTATCCTTCTCTCTCTCTTACCACCTTCCTACTTTTCAATTATGGAAAATTTTATAAATGAAAAAAAAAAAATAGCCATCTTTATGTGATACTTTAAAATGTTCTCAGCACCCATTTTTTTCTTCTACACTTTTTGTTTCTTTTTCTATTTTTCTCCTTTTTTTCATTTCTTTACCTCTCTGCTTTCTTTTCTCCTCTATTTTTGAATCATGAATTCTTTTTCAAGGAAAGGATTAGGATAAAAATTCTCATGTTGATCCTTAAAATGATAATTTTTAAATTTCCTTTGATGATGGGAAATAAGAAATTTCCAAAAAAAGTTGCTTTTCTTTGATCAACTGTCAGAAAGAATTTTAATTTTCACATCAATCCAATCAAACTACCTGTGATTCTGTACATTATTACAGATGAGAAGTCTATAATTCTTGGATGACCTTTTTATTTTTATTTTTTTATTTACTTTATCTGCAAAATCAATTTAAAAAAAAAGAGGATAAAATGGTGGAGGTGTTAAATTCTTTTTCTTACACCACTTCAATTCAACTTCTTCTCTTACCCCTTTAAACATCTTTCCTTCTCTTATTTTCAACTTTTTTATCAATCTCTTATTCTGTCTCAACTTCAGAGAAAGAAAAAAGTTGAGAAGAGTAAAAACTCTTCTCAACTTTTTTCTTTCTCTTTTTTTCTTTTTCTTACCTCCAAATTTTCTTTCTCTTATCCACTTAAACTTTTTTCTTTCTTTTACTCACTTCAACTTTTCTGTTTTATCTGCTTTTTTTATCAATTTTTTTTATCTTAAGTATTATGTAACAAAAAGGACAGTCTTGTTTCTCATCTACTTAATGTGTAAGATACTAAGAGACTTATATATATATATATATATATATATATATATATATATATATATATATATATATATATAAATTCTAAGTCTGTTTCCGGAATAATAAGAAATTCCATTGTTATAATACTATATCCATTTTTTCATGATTAATAACTAGGTAGACTACACTACTTAACCTCTCTTTTACTCTTTTCATTTCCTCTCTCTCGCCATAACTTTCTATTCTTCAGTCTTCTTCCGTCTCGGCATCACTTTCTATTTTTCTTTTTCACTTTTCCTTTTCTTCCAACTTATTCACAATTAGCTACTTTCTTTTCTTTTGTTTACTTGAGTATATTTTAAAGGAATTATACTTGCCCATTGTTACCATATTCTCATCTTACCATCATCTTGAACCCACAAACAAGCAGTATTGAACCATATATAAATAACCCTGTCATTTATTATAGGAGGTACATTATATTTATAAACATGAATGTTAAAGTGAAATGCTAGAACATGTAAAATAATACCTGATAATATGTTTACATAGTTTGTGGTATTTGAAAAAAATCACATTTTTCTTATATATATTTTTAAATTTATTTTTATTTTTGGTTCAAAGCCAATCAGAATACAAGAACAATCTGTGTACATGGGTTTCGTACCCGGACTCACGTTCAATCAAAATGGGTTGCTGGGTGATGTGAGATAAGATGAGTATCATTTGGTCAATTCTTCCTTTTCCTAACAACATTAAAAAAAACCCAAAAAACCTTCTTATCTCACCTGCCACAAAGCTTTATTCACCTGTGTAAAGAAGGAAGTTCTTGTCTGCAGACTTTCCCCTAACAAAAACCAGCTGTCTATCTCTTTATCTACACCTACACACATAAATGTGTACTTGCTTACCCTTCCACTTACATTATTTACTCTCCTTTCTTTCTTTCTCTCTCGCTCTCTCTCTCTCTCTCCCTCTCTCCTTTCTTTCTCTCTTTTCTTTTTCTCTCTCCCTCTTTCTTTTCTTTGCTTCTGTCTCTTTTTCTCTTTCTTTTTCCTCCACCCCTCTCTCTTTTTCCTCCTCCTTTCAATTCCTTTCATTTTCTTTTTTTATTTTTTTCAATCAATCTCTTCTCTCATGTACAAACTTTTTGCTGTGGGTTTCTTCCTTCTTCCTACTTTTGCCAAGTGGAAGTCTTCCTCTTTTAGAACTACACAAATATTCTTCACTTGGGCTGCCAAGTTGATGCTTGGCTAAGTTGCAATATCTTCAAGGCAAACTTCATATTTTAACCTTCAACCTTTTTATTTATTTGTTAACTATCTTCACTCTGATTTTTTTCACTCCTATTAACATTTGAGAGATAAAATGCCCACCAAAATAGAATGGCTACAGATCATGTTTTACCAATCCAACCATTGTACCAGTGTACCATTGTACAATAATACCTTGAGTAGTCGATTAAAAATCAGGGAAAATATTATTATTCAAGAATTAATTCAAACATTACTGAAAGATTATGACTTTCAGATGCTAATTTCGAATTTGGGAATTCTAAAATTGAAAATTAACTAGAATACTTTAAACCATTTAACTGCATGCAAACAAATGAACTCTAATAACTAGTATAACTATAAAGTTACCTACAAACTATTTGCTTAAAAATCATATAAAAACAGCCAATAGGCATTAAATAATTCACAAGGATTAATGTCATAAAATAATAATTAAAAAAAAACAATTAAAAAAACTTTACAACTTAAACTCAAATTTTTTAATTTCATACCAAACCATCTGATATATATATATATATATATATATATATATATATATATGTGTGTGTGTATGTGTGCGCCAACCCTTCTACACAAGCAGGATGTGACACTGTCACTTTTTAAGTGACATTTAATAGGTTTCAATTCAAAGTTATTCTTCTAGACCAGTTTCCATACCAAGGTTGAAGATCCCACTATGCCCTACTATTTACTTAGTGCTGGAAGGAGAACAATTGTATGCATACCTTTCCCAAGGATATTACCATTATGTAAAAATGCAAATGTCTAGGTGTCTATATTTCTGAGATGAGGTATTATGTACATTTTTCAGACTATTGTCCTCATCTTCGTCGCCATGTTTATCACAACATTTCGGCCATTGTACGCTCTGGCCTTCTTCAGGTGGTTGGAATGTTGAACTTAGCCCTTTATTTCACTCATGGGGTAGACTGTTCTAGTTCCATGAACCATGTTTAATGGATGTCAGTTATCTCCTTCCTCTTCTTCACTGGATATTGAACTCTCACTCTTTTGGGTATGCCACTGGATCTAACCAACGCCTTTATCCACTGTGCTATGTGTCCTTGAGGACATCTGTGTATGAATTTCTGGGTATTATAAACCTAATGTCTTCAGCAACCATTTTTTACCAGTGCTCAAATTATTCTTTTTGCTCAAATTTTTGACCTGTCCTTATATTCATTTGACAATGCAAATGTCTTGGGTTTTATTGATATCAATATTCCCTTTACTTAACAAAGCTACATGTGAATAGGAAGATTGTATTGTACCAATCATTCAATCCAAAGAGGACTGTTGGCATTTGAAATCAGTATACAGAATCTTGGTGTTTTATTAAGGTTTGAACACTAACTCAGTGTCACTTGTGAGGAATACACAACTGCTTCAGTTAAGGAAAACTTCATATATCATATTATATATATTATATTTATTCATATATTATATTACTAAAGTTTTTATTGTGTGTGTGTGCATAACCATAATCAAACAAAGATGGCACATTGTAGAAAATGATCTAACTTGAAGAAATAAGATATTTCCAAGTTTCATTTGTAACTAAATAATGATTTTTTTGTGTGTGTGTGTGTGTGTGGTATCTGCATTCAAAAATTCAAATTTTAATCATACAGATTCTTAGTATAATGCTAATTAGAAATCTTCACTCTTTCCAAAATAGAAACTTCTATATCATCATAGGCTGCTGTTAAAATGGATATCAAGTGGGTTCACAGATTGTCTAGTATACCATATTAACGAATATATCTTTTGCTTTTAAACAGTAATATCTTCCCTTAACTTATCTAGTCAAATCAATAACGATATATATATATAGATAGTGAGAGAGATAAGAACTATCAATCACTTATGAAATGTTTGATAAATCATAAGTGCTCAAATGTTGATCAGCAAAGCAGTATCAAAACTAAAAACAACTTAAATCTTACCACCTTAGTTTTGTTTCATTACTAATGGTTTTATGTTTTCTCTTAGATATAAAACATAATCATCAGATTAAAAAAAAAGGTTTCATCTCTGGTTGGTTGGTTGGTTTTTATGGCATATCAACCTTTATAGGTTATTTAATGCCAAATCCATTTTTATACAAATAAACTGTTCTATTTTAAACAAATCAGTTTAGCATAAGTACACAGTTTAATTGTCAAAAACATTTCTATTTCAAGCTATTCAGTTTAGTCAAGCAGTTCTAATTCAAACAATATAGTTTAGTATAAGTATAGTTTTTGTTTACACACAATTGAATGTCAAAACAGTTCTATTTCAAGCAATTCAGTTTAGCATAATACGTAGTTTAGCTCTATTTGACCCATGGATAAGGCCCCATCAGGTGCCACTACTCTGGGCCAGAGTCGACCCAGGAATGATAGCGATGAAGGGGTGCTTTGCATTCCCCGAAGCTCCAGCAATACTGGAACCTCACTATCAGATTGTTTAATGTCATATCCAGGACACTCATTGGGGTCTTGCCCCTCTGCAGTGAAGCAGTCAGTGTATTCTACAGCCCCAAACCAACTGGGCAATTTCATCTCTGATTGTGTTATATATAAATATATATGTCATCCACAGACAGTTTCGTTCTATCAGAACTCTTCAGTGTGGCTAGACACGTAGGACGCTTGAAGCCGGGATCGAAACCCGTCCAACTTTACGTTAGACTGTGTTTCAGACCACTCGTCCACCAAGCGGACCATGTTGGCTAAGGGAATTTTAAGGTATTTTTATTTTTAGAAACAGCAGCAGCAGCCTTTGTTTACATTTTTATACCCTATCGGCTACCAGAGTGCTCAATTTTTTCGAAGAGCTTTGCATTATGCTAGCGGCAGCCGGCAATTCCTTCGCCAGAGAACACAACCCCCATGGGGGGGCATATATTATATCTTTATTTTTATTTTTGAGGTTAATCTTTGTCAAAAATCCTTATTAATAATTTTGATTGGTATTTTATTTCATTCTTTTAATTTTAGCTGCATTTTTATTGCAGCTCACTAAGTTTGTAATTTCTTTAACAGCAAGGAACTGAATGTATCAAAAACAAAAATAAAGATTATAAAAATGATATCAAGTATACTCTATTCCACAACTGTCATAGGACTCATGAACTAAGTTAGAGCAATAAAATGCAACTAAAATTAAGAATGAAAATGCTAATCATAATGGTGAAATATCTGTATGTAAAATTTTATTTAATAATTTGAGTTTTTAGAACTGCATATAAACATGTGATCCAATGAAATAAGTGATATTTTGCTTTTATTTTACAGTCCATCAGATTTGGATGCAGACCTTGAAGACAACCAAGACTATGACAGCGCTGTTAGTCAGTCCGAAAGCAACCTCACCCTGGTTGGCCAATCAGATCCTACGCCTGGCGTCAAGACAAACTTTAGTAAACCCTACAGAAGTTCCAGAAGCCCTTGCTCTCCGCCTGGACCCAGTTTTCCATCTGGCTTTCGCAACCTGGGAAGTGACCACGAATCAAAGACCCCTACTTATTCCACATCGTCTTCATCTTCCTCCTCCCTCATGAATCGGCACAGAGAGATTGAATTAGGGAGGCAACAAGATACATTGGTGGGGTCACAGTTACGAAGAGATAATCGATACCATACTTCTGACCAGGACTCTCAACAAGTGACCAGTCATCTTAGTAGTCATATTCAAGATGGGAGGCAACAGAGGTCAGAAGCTGGTGGGAATTATTCTGCCCATGGGCGGGAAAAGGACACCTCCCCATCAACATATATTGGAAGGATTGGAAGGGAGAACCATTTACAAGGATCTCTGCATTCTGCTTCACAGGAGGAATCAACTGACAAGGTTAGAATATTTACAGAAATCAACAAAAAGGGCAAAATATCTAATTTCATGCCTGATTTTTTTTTCTTTCACAATAAAAAAACACAGTTTGAAATTAAACTTAAAATGCAGAAAAACATTTAAAAAATTATTCTGGTTCTATATAACTATTTACAATGCTTAGCTTAGTTATACCACAAAGACAAAACATGGGGCACCCAGTGAGAATCAGACTCACTAACAATGGTCTGCTTATCAAGCTTGTTATCTATTACATTATGTGAGGATCTCATTTTGGTTCCATATAATGCTACCTCTGTCCCATAATAGTTATTAGATTTGAATGTAAATTTTTCAGACTAAATGTAACATCTATTATAGGACAAGATCTATATTATAATTCTATTACCTCTGTCCCATTATAGTTGTTGCATTTAGCACATGAAATTTATATTAAAATGTAACAACTATTATGGAACAGCAGTAGTAAAACATTCAAATTTTGTCCCATAATAGTTGTCCCATTTCAATATAAATTTCATACATTAAATGTAACAATTATTATGGGACAGATAGTGTTGTCAGTAACTTTGAGAAGAATCATCAACCTGAGAAAAGAATCAATAAACTGTATATCCTGTCATTAAAATCAAGGTTGGTGGTGTTTTATGACATATTGACCCTGGTAGGTTATTTAATGCCAAATCCTGCTTTTGTATATATATCAAATATATATGATTCATTAATGAATAGTTTGTAGGTAACATTATTTTCAAACCAGCCAAAGCTCATATATTTGCACATGGTTAAATGATTTCAAGTATTGCTATCTAACACTAATAGTTTTATTTACACACCGTTAAATGGTTACAAGTCTTGCTATGTAATATTAATAATTCAATTTAACATGTCATTTGTTTGCACACAGTTACATCGTTTCAAGTGTAATAAAGGATGAAATATTTCTATTTGACCCATAGATAAGACCCTAACAGGTACTACCGCTCTGGGTCAAAGTGGGCCTGAGAGTAATGGCAATGAAGAGGTACTTAGTAGATCCAGGAGACACATTGGGTGAGAGGTCATACCCCTTTACTGAGATGCAATCAGCATATTCTACAGCCAACTGGGCTAGTTAAAAATCAATGAATTGATCAAACTATAAATATGAACACACCTTTAATTTTTAAATCATTTTTTGATTGGAAGAATGGGTTTGGTGAGCACTCAGAAAATCACAAATATCAGGTTGCAGCTTTTTGAGTTTGAGCCACAAATTGCCATGTTCAAAATGATTCTTTGTTTGCTTAATAAATTTATGCACATTGTTAAACCCAGATTTCACCATATACAAACTTGGAAAAGCTTATAAAATAGGCTCAACAATTGCACAAAGCTTGGGCTATTTTACAACAGTTTTTCCTCAATCCAGTTATGTTTAATTTACTTAATTTAATTTAATTTACATAGACTTTGCTTCAAGATTAAAAGTAATTTCAATAAATTCTTTAAAAAAAGGCGTCTAAATTTGCACTTTCCACTTCAATATCAAATGGGAGAAATAATCAATTCAGTAATTTTCTTGTTTAGAAGATCCTTGAATCAAGTTTTAAATCAATAATGTGGTTTATATAAATAAACAAATTATCTCAAATGCTTTCTTCTGATTTTTTTGTAGAAGACAAATTCATAAAACACTGAAAGTTGAGTCAACCCTAAGTAGACTTGTATGTTCCAAGTTTAGTCTGGATATTTAAATAGATCTATAAATGCAAACTAGTAAATTCTCCTCTGTAGATACCAATACTTTTATTCACACTGCCAAAATTTTATTTACCCCTCCAGGGGTCTATATGGACCATTTTGAGAAGCCCTGATATAAATGCACCACAACCTGTTAGGATTGTAGGCCTAGAGTTTTCAATTCAGGGTTGTTAGTGTCCTATTGATTACTAAAGAGCCCATCCTGCTCCAGTTTTACCAATAGCTTTAGGGAGAAGAAATAAATTAAAGCAAAATTTACTGACAGAATGGAATTGGTATATGTGTAAGGTAAATGCATTAATAATAATTTTGGAGGAAATTCCCATGGCATAATGGTTAAAGTGCTAGATTGCTGCTTCAAAGTCATGCTATTATGTTCACTTTGGGACTGATACACTTGCCATTGAATAAAGAAACTGAAACTTATAATAATTTTATTATAAAAATGCAATGAAAATGAGTAAGAAAAGGATTATCAGTTGTGAAGAATTAATGCAAATCTTACTGATAAGGCCTATTATACATATTTAAAAGTTTAAATCAAGCTGACCTGGTTGTCTGATAAGGTCAAGCTGACATGGTTGTCTGATAAGGTCATTTTATGTTAGTCTCCAATGTGAGGAATTAGGTTTGGTTTCTTTTGTTTAATGGCATATCAACTTTAGGTTATTTAATATCAAAACCACCCTTGAAGAAGAACAGTAGTATTTAACCTATAGCTGGTGGGAATAAAGGGGATTCATGCCTTTCCTTAGGATATTAGTCTGAAAGTGAATGTAATAGCACAACTCTAGTTCAAACTCACTATGGGAACTTCTCCTGTGAGAAATAGTAAGAAAATTTTTTTTCTTAGATCTGATATGCTACACTAAGTCAAATCTCATTATGATTCATAAACTCTTCATCATGGTCTAAAAATAGAATGGTCTGTTGGCTGTTCAAGGTCACTGATTGGTGAATGTAGTGGTGAGCAATCACATGACAAAAAATTGTGCCTTCTTTGACCAATCAGAAGGCACCTTAGACTGAAGCTGTGAGCACTTTCTTGATCCCCATCAAAAGCCTACAAATAACGCCCTGCATTCCTCAATAGGCAGTTTTCATTCTTGCAGCTCCTGCACATCTTTAACAGGCAGTAATTCCCTTATTCACCTCAATGGTCAGGCACGGATAGCACTCAGAACATACCCTTTTGGGACCAAGTCACCTTATTTCACATACACATGGAGGATAGTCCATAACAAATTATTCATGAACTTACTGAGAACTCAACTGTTGTGTTCTCACTTAGCATCCATTTTCTTTTACCTTGTTTGCCTAGTCCAACACTTAGACTGGAGACAGTTCAACCAGAGTTCTTTTTCTCCCCTGCTTGATGTGTCACTCAATATTTATGGTGTATGGGATGATCTCATTTACACCAGACAGAAGTGTACAAATAATAGATTTGTTAGGAGGTAGTCCCCCTTAACATCAAACAATCATTCAACAATTTAAGTTTGTAAGTTCTCTGAACTAATATAAGGAAAAGGAACTCTCTTGTACATTTCTGCATATAAATTTCATTTCATTTGTTGATTCTATTGTTGTTCCTTGCTATTTCTTCCACCCCTGCTATTTAACAATTAGTACTATATTCCTGGTCAGCAAGTTGTCTCCTCTCCCACCCTCTCTTATTTTCTCTTTCTCTACATTACTGTCCGCGAATATAACAGAAGGCCAGAAATGATATAGAAAAGTGGAATTGAGGTTATGGTTTTCTGTAAGTTCAAACAAGAATCATTATTATTTCTAATGCTAATTTTTTATGTTTATACCCCAAGTTTACTCAATAGCACTTAAGGAAAATTGGAAATTATTGATTAAATCTAAATTTTGGCTTTTTTGACAATCAAATTAACTTTCAGCTCATGATTCCTCAAATCTGTTGTTCATGAAGAGAAAATCCTTTTATTTTGGAAAAAAAATGTTACCTTTTAGGAAAGTAACTTTTTTCTATGACATGAAGAAAACACCCTTTTAAAGTGATCGTTTAAAAAAAAAAAAAAAGAATGGTCTCAAAAATTTATTCTCATCCTAAAAGTGATCTTTATACACTGGTTAATCCTCTCATATTTTTTTCTTTTATGCTCAAAATTAAAAATTTGAATTACTTAATTTTTTTAATTTGCTTTAATACCATTATCCTCATTTATTGTAATTTTTCTTGTTCATTATAGAATTGTAACATTTTTTTACCATTCCTCCTCCCCGTTTTAATTTGCATTTAATGTGATTCAGCATTACATCTTTTGATTGAGTTGTTTCATTTGGTTCTTTTATGTACTTTTTTTTCTCTTCTGAGCTTACAAAAATGAAATTTTTAAAAACGCTTCTAAAGGGGCACAACTCCAACTGCTCATTTTTTTATTTTTATCCTAAAGAACAATTTAAATTTTTTTTATTAAAAATTTGGTAAAAGCTTTCTAGCATGTTAAAGATTTTTTTAAAAACAACTAAAATAGAATATTGAAATCTTTTTAAAAATCCTCAAACTCCATTTTTTTTTTTTTTTTTTTTTTTTTTTTTTTTTTTTTTAATCTTAAAAATTCTTTCTTTTAAACACAAATTAATTAAAAATTCATTTAAACAAAGAAATTAGATATTCAACAAACTATACTTCATAAAAATATGTGTGTATGTATATTTTTAAGGAAGGGCCTTATAATTATTTTTAAAAAAATTCTCTTTTTATGATAGATCCATCAAAGAGTATATTCTTATACACCATTCAAATATTTCCACCTCAGATTTATTTCCTTCTTGGAATTTTTGTCTTCTAAGAATTTGTTTAAAAAAAAATCATAGTCAAGATTTTCAGTTATTCAACCATATTCTGGATTAATATCTTCAAAGTGGCAATGAACACTGTCACAAGGAGAAGGGTATCCCTGTAGTGTAGCAGCTAATGTGCTGGACTACAACATTGTTGTAATTGACTTCAAATGTACCATAGCCATGATATGGCTATGCATGAAACGTACATCAAATGTCCATAAAGATAGAACATAGGAATCTCGAAACATGAAAAACACTTACGACTTAGTTCAGGTACAAAACTTTTTTTATTACCTTTTGAGTTTAAAGGTTCTTTGACATGAGGAGAGAGATACACATTCTTTCTATTCTGGCTTTTTCATCTGCCCCTTATCTCATGCGACACCTGTGCAAGGCCTCCGCAAGCAAGTGAAAGTCAATCCTTCTCGTTCAGTGTCCAATTCTCAAATCTTCTAACTTACTTTTTCAAAATCCCAAAATCCTCTGCACGCTTCCAGTGCATGACATCACCCGCACTCTGTAGCCCCTGTTTCCCATCTGGGCTATTGTGACATCTCTGAGTGACACGTCTGCTCCGCCCGCGTGTGCGTGAACACCTGTGTTAAAGTTGTACTTAAGTAACACATGCACTGAGCTGAAAGGTTCTTAGCCTAACTAAACCCAAAGGCATAAAACGAAATCCCTTGGCCATTATATTACACAAACTCCAGTTGCACTATTACATTCACTTTCAAATTAATACCCTTCAGAAAGGTATGAACCCCCTTATCTACCCCAGCTACCCTGAATGGCTTTGGAATTAAATAACCCATAATTATGCCATCAAAAATAAACAAGCAAGCACTGACATAATTGCTTGAGAAGGTAACTGTAATAAATCCAACACAAGACTCCGGTCAGATGTTAGTTTCCGAAAGAGAGAGAGTCCTATCACCATTTTTCATTAACATATACCAATGACAGAACTAGTACTTCTGTTTTTTTTAAAACTCAAGAACCAAATTAAAACAAACAACTATTTCTTTTTTAAAATCATTGTAAGGGTTAAAAAATGAATAAAACTAAAACTTTCACTAAATTGACAGATTAGTTATGACATCGGTAATATGCATAGCAATACTTGAAACCTAACCTTGTGGTATAGATAATGGGCACTTAGTATCTGAGGGTTAAGGGAAGCAAACAAATTTTTAAAAAATGCCTGGACATGTACGAAATAATTTTATATTTATACTTCATTTTTATCTTGTTTGCTAAAAAATTTTAATTTACTCATATTATCTGGGCTTTTTTTTTTTTTTTTTTTTTTTTTTTTTTTTAAGTCTTTGGATCTTAAGCATTAAAGTTATGAATCCAAAAAGATATTTGATAAAGTAAAAAAAAAAAAAAAAATTAGATACCCCTCCTCTCAAAAAATATTTTGATTTAATTTTTATTACATAAGATAACTAAAGAATAAAGAATTGTTGAAAAGGTACTACACTTGAAGAAAATATTCCGAGGGAGGTGATTACTCCCACTTTTGTTCTCTCTAAATTTCTTAGGAATAAAAAATGATTTATATTTAACTACTTCTCTATGGTGTCAGTTTTGATACATGTTTAGTTTAAAGAGGGGTGGGGCAAGAGTAAAAAAAATCTTTGGTCCTACAATACAGTTGATAAATTTTCCTGCCTCAGTTGCCTTGGTACAGTAAAAGACATGCTGGGTTGGAATTTACAAGACTAGACTTATTTGATTTTTTTTTTTTTTTTTTTTGCTATGCTCTTCTTGAAGACAAAAATAAAGCAGAGAGAGATCAACAGATTCTACACTTTAACCATCACCTAAAAGTTGGATTGATTGATTTCAACAGCATGTCAACCATATCTAGGGTTATTTTATGGCTAAAAGTGAAGAAATCACATTTTTTGTTGTGGTGTTTGTTTGTTTTTCGGGGGGGGTGGCGGGTGCAGTTTTTTCTTTAAAGGTTGTTTTTATTTTGCACGAAGTTCTATTGAATATGGATAATTTTAGAATGGTTATATTTGACCTATAGATGGGACCCTAACAGGTACTACCACTCCAGGTCAGGGGGTACCTGAGAATAATGGTAATGAAGTGGGTACTCTTCACTCCCCTGATCTTCAGAACTGGAGCCACACCATCAATTGCAGTTTAGTATAATAATCATGACACTCTTTTTTTTTTTCTTTTTTTTTTTTTAAGGCGGGGGCATCTTACTTTTCTGCAGGAGATACAACCAGCATATTCTAAGTCCTAACAACAGTGAATCTAAAGGTTCAAAAAGCTTAGGAGTGTTTACTGGAAGATTGATAATTGTAATTTAAAAAAAAAAAAAAAAAAAAAAAAGGATTTTATGACAAAGTTTTTCAATTATCAAAAGATCACAGTAACTTTACATGTGGCTAATGTGCTGGATTGCAATATTTTAGTAAGCAAGTTCAAACTCTAGTCACACTATTACGTTCACTATCAAACTAACACCTTTAGGAAAGATATGAAATTCCTTATTCTCTCAGCTATGTTAAATAGTACCATTACTGTTCTTCTATAAGGATGGCTTTGGCATTAAATAACCCATGAAAGTTGATATGTTATTAAACAAAGAAACTAAATCTAACCAAATTTACATGTAAAATTTTAAAAAAATGTCCCACTTCCTTGCTATTGTCACTGATGTCTGTGTGCTGTATTTGTTTTCTTCTCTAATTTCAGCTTCTTGATAGAGAAAGAGAGGAAAATCGTCGCCTCTTAAAGTTACTTAGTGAAAAAGACAAGAGAATTGCTGAACTTGAGAATGAAATAGCACTTCTAAACAAGGTGAGTAATAAAACTAACAAAAAACAAAATAGTTAATACACTATAATGTATACCTCTACTGCATGTGGATGTTTAAAATACCTCAAAGTCTTGAATGTCTTTGCCTTGCACTGTTCAGGGTCACTGTGGGCAAGGTATAGCATCTGTCAGCCTAGGGTAAGGAGATAAGGCACTTAATCTTATTTTTAAAAAAGTAGATGATTTTTAAAAAAGTAGATGATTTTTTAAAAATAATGATAGGAAGTAACGAGGTGCTTAGGACATTTTAAAATGATGATTTACTTTAAAAGGGAAGAGGATAGTTTAGATTGATGCTTCTCTACCATTTAAAAACTCAATTGTATTTTGTATGAAAATATATATATACACGACATAAGTGTGCTTTTATTCCTTTTTTATCTTCTTTTTTTTTTTCTGATGCACTCTCAAGGGTTTAAGATTTGGTTGTGTATTTCCCATGAGATAAGAGTTAATATCCATAAATGACATACTTTTCCTTCATAAGATAAACTAGAATACACATTAAAATATTATGTATAATTAAATAAAAACAAGGAGTTGTAATATGTTCATACTAAAAGCATCATAAAAACGATGGTATCAAAGCTTGTTTTAACTCTGAGATTTTACAATGCTTTTGTTGGAGCAGGGAGGTATTTGAGAGAATGGTCAGTTACACTCACTGTGTGATCAGTTTCAGGGATTCATGGCTAAAACTACAAATTCACACATGGCTCTGCAGCAGTGATATACTAGCAAAGATATTCAGCATTGCCCAGAGAAAAAAAAATTTATGATATGACATTTTGAATATATTTCTTCAAAAAAAGACTGCTCATAAACAAAATGTTACAAAAAAATTTTTTATCCCTAAAACAGAAAGAATGATGAGTCCCTAAGTATAACAAGGCTTTTGAGTTTGCAATAATTGTGCTTCTTTTATTGAGTACCAGTATGAAAATGTAGTTAGGAGATACAGCCCTATAAAAACCAACATAGAGCTGGCCATGGGAAAAGCGGGGATAACTTAGATTTTGAGAGATTGTCTCCCTCTTATTGTTGGTCGTGGCAAATTTGAGCCTCACTTGGAATTGAAGTTACTTGAATTCAAAAGATCACTCTGTTAGAATTGGGAAGTGTTTGGTTTATTTAATGGCATATCAACCCCTTATGGGTTATTTAATGCCAAAATTTGATTCATTTGTAAATATTTGATTACAATCATAACTACTTATATTTTCAATGTTCTATTGCAATCAATTTTTTTTTTAAATTGCACTTTTTTATTTGACTATAATGATTTGTTTGCATCGTAATATAGTATATCTAGTAATTTATACTTGGTTATATAGCTTCAAGTAACTATTCTTATTTAATAATAGTCATTTGTTTGTGCACAGTTAGTTTCAAGTATTCCTATCTAACACCAATAATTTACAAGCAATCATATGGTTTCAAGTAACTTACAAAAATGATAATAATTATAGCTTAAAGTAACTATTCTTAAAAATAATTGGCATACAATTATGATATCAAGTATTCCTATCCCATATGAATAATTTTCAAACCTAAACAGAAACTACTCCTCCAGATCAGAGTGATACTAAATTGCATCTGGTGGTGATATTTCAACTCAAGATATCAGCATATGTTATCCCTGGCAGAAATGCCAATCCATATTTAAACTATCTATGTTCGTGTGTGTGTGTGTGTGAATCATTGGATTATCTACAAAGGTAATTTGTTTTTATCCTATTTACCAACCCCTCCGCTCGGGCAGGATATGACACAAGGTCAATTTTAAGCGGAGTTTAACAGGTTTTAATTCAGAGTTTTCCTTCTCCTAGACTAGTTGCCTAACCAAGGCTGAAGAACCTAGTCTGTCCTACTATTTACCCATAGCTGGAGGGAGAATAATTGGATTCATACCTTTCCCAAGGGTATTAGTGCTATGTGAAATGCAATCAGTCTCGTCCAGGATTTGAACTCGTGTCGCCGTGCTCATTTCCTACGACGATAACCATTACACCACGGGCACCTCCAATTTGTTTTTATAGTGATGAAAGGGTTGTGTTGAACCAAACAGACTTTTTGGGATGAGCTGATAACAGAAGCAATGTTTTACTATAGATTTTCTGAACAAACCTCCTCAGGCTTTTATATATAAGTATGCAAGTTACCCTACTGCGTTGATGCATTTATTGGAGTTCTGAAGGCTTTTTTCCTTCTAGACCTTTTGTTCTCTCAAGGCTAGAGAGCCCAATCAGGTCTACTATTTTATTCAGAGCGAAGAGAAGTGGGTACATATCTTTCCCATGGTTTTTGTCATTGGAAATGGAATTGGCAACCTGAGTTCCAATGTTGGATGAAGCTGTTTGTTTCACTTCATATCAATACCCTTGGGAAAGGCATGAATCCAACTGTTCTGATCCTGCTATTGGTAGAATAGTAGGGCAAATTAATTCTTTTTTCTTGATAAAGGCAACTAGTCTCAGAGATAGAAAACTCCTGAATTCAAACCAGCTTTACTCTGCTCAAAAATTGACCTTATGTTATATTTTTCCTGTAATGGTGGGTTGGGTAAATACATACATGTCTTTCTTGGGAGGCATTTGTGGTGTAATGGTTACCATCATAAGAAATGGACATAGTGACCCGAGTTCAAATTCTGAATGAGGCTGTTTGCATTTTATATAGCACTTGGGAAAGGTATAGATCCAACTATTCTCACTGCAGCTATTGGTAAATAGTAGGGAAAACTGAGCTCTTTAACTTTGATATGGCAACTGGTCTAAGAGAAGGAAAACTCTCAATTCAAATCTGTTAATCACTGCTTAAAATTGACCTTGTGTCATTCAGTTCATGTGGGGAAGGTTGGTAAATATATATACATAGGGTACTTTAGCTTGAAGTGAAATGCAAGCAATAGCATCCAGAATTTGTTGAACTTGGCTAATTCCCTGTTTGCCACAGCTTGTTCATAAACCAAATAGCATACAGCTAGTTTGTGGTAAAATAGTACACATCCTGTTCAGAGGAGGAAGTCTCAATGTTGGAATAGCTAAAGTACTGGACTGCGGCCTCAAAGTGAGTTTGAACTCCAGTCATACTATAATGTTCACTTTTGGACTAATACCCTTGGAAAAGGTATGAAACCCCCCCCCCAGCTATGGATTTAATAGTACCACTACTGTTCTACAAGGATGGATTTGCAATTAATCAAACCAAACCATCAAAGAACAAGAATTTCCATGGACTTTTCAATGTGAATACGTTTCCTATAAATTCACTATTGTCTGTGGACATCAGGGATTGTCTCCTTTCATCTCTTGAAGCCCAATGGTAAAATGCTGTTCTGATCTTTAGAAGTAAAATGAATTAGTTTTTGATTATTCATTAATAGTTATAGCAAAAGTCTGCAATAAATAGTGTCATCAGTTGGTTTGTTTTTCAATTATTTTAGTAGATAAACTTTAGGGGTATTTATTTATATCTACTGTTTGTGTCTTTTATAAACAGCTGAATTATTTGTTGTAGAGCTACCAAATTTGAGGTGCATACTTATTTGAAACAGAGCTTTTAATGTAAGAAAGAAAAACTATTCCTTGGGGAGAGAGAGAGAGACTGACTGACTATAACAATAACCAGCCAGAAACCACTTTGCTACAAGATATTGGGAATTGTACAAAATTTAGATACACAAAAAGTGTTCAAGAAACTTTACAGAATATAAAAGAACTTTTAATAGGACACCATGAAACTAATTTTATTCACAGCCTTTTCCTGTCAGAAATATTTGTCTGAAAGGGAAGTAACTCTACTTACTTTCAGCTGAACTATCATTCTTTTCTGTTAAAGAATTGAAAATTCAATGATCAGTACCTAGTAACTTTCTTATTAGAAGGCAAAAAATCCTACAATTGAGGTCTATTTAGCTTCGAGATGTAG
The DNA here is from genome assembly GCA_963585895.1 of Sepioteuthis lessoniana. Taxonomy (NCBI): domain Eukaryota; kingdom Metazoa; phylum Mollusca; class Cephalopoda; order Myopsida; family Loliginidae; genus Sepioteuthis; species Sepioteuthis lessoniana. Next base: position 40,072,029 of record OY757937.1, read on the forward strand.
GTGTAATCAGCTTGTTTAGTATATTCTTGTTTACTTGGGAAAGTTAGAACTATTGAACTATTTATCCAACAAACTTGAGACTGGAGATGGTCTGGATTTGCCAGATACAGACTGAATATATACTTAGAATATAAAGCAAACAATGAAAAATAAAGATTGAAATAGTATTTTTCAAATACAAATCATTACATTTCTGAAGCAAGACTGATTTCATCTTTATTAAGCCATTCAAAATTCTTAAAATACCTGTTTAGAATATCCGTACTTGTATAATATATTGGATGAAAATGAAACAAAAAAAAGTAAAGAACTTAATTCTATCAATCAAATGTTGGTACAAATACTCCTCAGTAAAACATTGCATTGAATCAGTTTAAGTATATTGAGTAACTCTACTTTCTTTGATATAAGTAAGTTGTAAGTTGGCCAATCGTAGCTGAGGGCAACCTGAAGGGACCCTTTTCACAGCTACTACATCAAGGTGTAGGGGAGGGTGCTACTCCTTTCCCTGGATTACTCCACTTACCTTTGACCCATAACTTATAATGCTGAGTGTTAAGCTAAGAGGCATCAAGTAACATTTTTTGAGTCTGACTCGACCTGGAATTGAACTCTAGTCTCCTGGGCCATTGGCAAACACTTTATCTACTATGCCAATGGGCTGGTATTAAAGAAAAAGGAAATTTATCTAAAATTTGAGGTTTGAGACATGTAATAAATCAAAATGTTAATAAATTGAGACAACTATTCACTGTCCTGTCAAACAGGGGTTAAAATACATCAACTACATCCTCTGAAGAAGGATAAGACCCTCCCTCTAAGGGTGTCTTGAGTATGACACTAAACTGCATTTGGTGGTGAGACTTCAGTTCTGGAGCTCTTGGGAGTGTGGAGTACCCCTTTATTGTCATTAATCTCAAGTCCACTCTTACCCAGAGGAGTAATACCTGTTAGGATCCTATTTGTGTGTCAAATAGATCTGTTTGGAAATTATTAGTAATAAATAGCAATGTTTGAAACCATATAACTGTGCAAACAAATGATAATTATTGAATAGGAATAGTTACTTAAACCATAGACTTATGTATAAATTATTATTATTGGGTAAGAATATCATTAAGGGTTTTCGGAGTATTGTCTTCATCTTTATTGTTATTTCAACAATGTTTCGACTGATATGTCCTCCAGCCTTCTTCAGTAAACCAAAACTAATCAACCACAAAGTGAATTATAGTTGTACTTCTAACAGCTATTTAACAACCAATTTAAACGATAGCCAGTTTTCTGGATTTTTGAAATGGTTCACTACCTATCAGCTAGAATTGTGATGGTTCTGGGAATGTTTTGGTTTGGTTTATTTGTTTAATGCCATATCAACTTCTTATGGGTTATTTGATACCAAAATTTGATCCATTTCCAAATGTTTGATTTCATTCATAAGATTTCACTGTTATTGTTGTATATTTGATAAAAGAAAAAAATCACTTTTTTTTTTATTACTTATTATTACGCCCCACCCCTGCCATTAAACCTGTTTGTCTTACAATGTATTTATCACCAACTGTGATGAATGAATTATTTTTTTGTTAAAGTATTCAAATGCAAAGATTCCATCAGATTCTAAAAGCAATCATAAAAATCTCAATTTTATACATAATTCTAATTGGTTATTACCAGATACATTCTGTCATGAAATCTCCCTTTTCTCCATGAAGAACAAATATTTTGTTTTATATAAAACCTTTCTGTGGGTCCAATAAGTATGTATACCAAATATGGAACAATGTTTCAACCGATATGTCCTCCAACCTCTTCAGGTGTTTATCAAACTTTGGAACCTACACGGAACTTTGAACTAAGTCCTTTATTAAATCCACGGGGGTTGCCTGTTCTAATTCCATTAGCCATAACCAGGTACAAGTGTTAAGTATTCCTGTATTGTTACTCGCCTGCAGTCAGGATTGAACTTGCAACCTCCGGATGATTGTCTCCTTAGAAGCTCTTTATCAAATTTGTTAACCTTCTATCTAATCAAGTTGTGCATGGAGTTCCCTGTCTCTCTTGCATCATCCATCCCTATCATACATTGCTCCTGGCAGATCTTCTCTACTGCATCCAATGTCAAGAGAACATTGTTTAGGAGTTCATCCTTACTTCTCCAGCAGTGCTAAGCATGCCTTGTTCATCTTACTTGAATAGTTTGTGAGATGGAAGGTAAGTGGCCATACTGCTGCTGTTTTTTGGGGGTGTTGCTTCCAGGATTTATTCAAAACATCATATAGCATTCTTGTGTAGTTCTCATTAACCTTTTTTCACTGCATTTCATTAAAGTCTGCAGCTGTAAAAACAAAACAAAAAAAACCCTGTTTTATTTTATAGGACAAACAAACTTATTTGTCAAAGATGAAGTTTGATAATTATTATTAGTTAGAATATTCGAACTATTTGACCTCATCTTTATTGTAATAATCCCAACATTTCAGTTGATATGTCTTCAGATGTTTCATGTCAAACTTGGGAGTCCACACAGAAGCTCAAACTGAACCCTTTACTTGAACCACAAGTGTAGACTGTTCCAATTCTATTTACCATGACTGGGTACAAGTGTTAAGTTATAGTAAGTATTCCTTGTTAGTCTTACCTGTTGTTGGGATTGAACTTGCAACCTTCAGACATTTTCACTCAGAAGCATCTTCCAATTAAATGGTTTGGTTTCTTTGTTTAATGGCATATCAACCTTTGTAGGTTATTTAATGCCAAAGCTATTCTCCTAGAAGAACAGTCGTGGTACTATTTAATCCATAGCTGGGAGGATATGGGGGTTCGTACCTTTCCCAAGGGTATTTGCCCGAAAGTGAACGTAATAGCGCGACTGGAGTACAAACTCGCGTACTACGATTCCGTAGTCCATCACTTTAACCATTACACCACGAGGACACCCCCCCAATTAAATGCCTTATCCACTGAGCCAAGTGGCCTTGTATGGCAAGGGTTCACTTTGAGATTATGTATAGACTCCTAAGTTCAACATGAAAGACCTGAAGAAGATCAAAGGACATATCAGCCAAAACATTGTGATTATAACAATAAAGATGAGGTCAATAGTCTGAATATTTTAAGTAATAATATTAAGTTGGTCAGAGAAAAAAAAGCTATCAAATTTTTCTAAACAAATTTTTATGGAATTCATGGAATTAAACATGACCATAAAAAATGTATTTTTAAAAACTTCTTTCAATTTGATAAGGATAACAGATGCTCACCACTCCAAGTTCTTCTAAATGTTCAAAGAACCTCACCTAAAAAACAATAGCACAGCAAGTTGTATTGTGTTTTTACTATTGTTATCACTTGGCAACACATAAAGATTTCACCGTCATTGTTGCATATTTGATAAAAGAAATAAATCATAACATTTTTTTTTTTTTTTTTTTTTTTTTTTTTTTTGAGGGTGGGGGGTCCAATTTTTCTTTTTATTATTTATTAATACAAAAAAAATTTCCCTATGTTAATATTACAGTGTGTGTGTATATAATATATATATATAATCTGTTTTCCTTAAGGTTAGCATTTTTTCTAATTCTGTTATGATTATTTAGAGTAAAACTCACGTAAACTGAAAAAGTTTTTAATTTGTAAGAAAAATCCTATTCAAACAGTGTGATATGTAAAATTTAGTGTGTATATATATATATATATATATATATATATATATATAGGAAATTCAAATAGAAAAGTTTTTGCATAAAAAAGCACCTGATGCTATTATAGCAGAGCAGTTATAAATAAATTATATATTGTGTGTATGTTTATATGAGGGTTGTTGAAAAGCCCAACCAAGAAGGAAATATTTTTTATTTATTTATTTTTTTTTTAAGTAAAGGAAACTTGAGAAATGATGCACTAAGTGTGTTTGGGTGAATATATGTCACATGACTCTTCTTATTCTCTTCTTGGGTTGCTTTTACCCACCCCCACTTCTTTGTATATCAAAATTTTGTCAAAAGTAAGGTGTTTTTCAAAATTTTTATTCTTACTCCATTTTGAAAGAACTGTGTACTCATTTTTGTGGAGGTTTTGAGTTAAGTACAAAAATGATAATTTAAGCTGAGATTAAATTGGAACAACAAAATATAAATATTTTTGATATTTTTGTATCGAGATGAGTTTTCAAAATATTTTTCTAGAAAAAAAAAATGCTTGTTATATTCATTCAAACATTTAGAATTTGACTTTTGATATCTTGAAAATCGTTTCACTTTTTTAAATATTTTCAAATTCTGCTGTAAGTTGACTTTTTGCTATAGTCTCCTTTTTTTATTTTTTATTTTTATTTTTTTAAATTTCAGAAATAAAATTGTTCATTACAGAAAATTCAGTTTTTAGAAATTTAGAAATCTGTTTTATATATAAAATCCCCAAGCAAGTGTTAACCTTTTGAACTCTGAGCCTTTTGACCCTCATATCCTATGTATCTGAGCTCCCAGAATCCATATAAAAAAAAATCAAGTAGTGCACTATGGACATCTTTGTTAAACCCTTTCACTCTCAATGGACACTGGTATCCCTATCAAATTTTATTTCCATTTGAATCTTTATTTCAAAAAATAAGTGCTCAATATCAGCCAGTAGACGATGATAAAACCTAAAATAAATCATAGCTCAGTCACCTCACCCTGGCTGCTCCATGACTATCAGTTTCATGCTTTTTTTTTTTTTTTTTTAAGACTTTAAAAAAAAAAACAGAAAATTTGATACTGAAAGGGAAAGAAAAACTGGAATGGTCACTGCATATCTGTTATGACCCCCACTGCTGACCTTGAAATATTAGTCTTATTATATTTAGCAAGATAGTACTTAATTTGAAATATCGAGTTTATAGTGGATAGTAGAATAGATCTCAGCTCAAAATATTGGGCTTACGAGTTCAAAAGGTTAATGTGCACTTTGCTTTGCTAGTTGACTGTGAATGTCTGCACTTTCCAAATGTTTTTGTTAATAATTATCTCCCCTTTGTATTGACTTAACCTCATAAAATAGTTTTTTAATTATTCTTTTGTTAATATTTTAGCTGTACGTCTGTCCTCAAATTAACACTTATTTTAATTTTTGAAAAATACTCAGTATTTCTATGCTATAAAATTTTTTTGTGTATATATATATATATATATATATATATATATATAGGAATGTTCCCAAATACTAATATATATATTGGAATGTTCCCAAATACTTATATATATTAGTATTTGGGAACATTTGTTCAAGTGTGATAAGATAACCTCTCAACAAAATTATGTATTGCAATGATTCTGACTTTTATTTATGCTCTAGAGAACCTATGAATCCATTGTATTTCCACTGTAACAGCAATCCATAATGATTGTGATGCTTCTATTTAAGGAGAAGTGAAGGATTCTAATTAGTATTTCATAGTTATTTCTCTTATATTGAGAATTTGGATCATTAAAGAAAAATGGCATTTAGCTCCATAAAGTTATCATTTGTTTGAAAATTGTACTGGAAATTACTTTATTGAATCAAAGCATTTAAAATGTATTTTTCTTAAATCTTGTGGTGTTTTTGCTGGTTTATGGTTATATAGATACAAACATTATTATATCATTATCTATATTCCTCATCAAGCATGCAATATTCTTGAAAGCAATTCTATATTGTTATATTAGATGAGTACAAAAGTTCCAAGCATTTTTTGTTTTCCCAATTGTTATAACCTATCAGAACTCCTTTCAATGAAGTGCTCACCCTTAACAGCCAGCAAAGATGGACCAAAATTCAACTGGGTCTACATACCCACTTTCAGGACAAATACAAGAGAAAAAAGGGCATAAAGATATTTTCCAACCAATTAGTAACCCAGCCATGTGATCCTTAAGTTGATCTGAACCTCTCTTGTAGTATGTAAGAAAGGCTGATTTGACCCACTTGCAGAGAGAATATGTCCAGCAAGCAGCCCAACCATCTGTAATGGTCTGTGTGACAAGCCACTAGCCATCTCACTTCAAAAATGGACTTCCTACATGATCCTCTTCAACTACTCATATATACAATATATCCTCGCTTGTGAATTTTCCATTTAGTCCTTCCCAACTACAACTCTGGTATGCAACATATCTCTGATAAATAAATGATTGACATCTCAACTGACTCTGAATGAAAGTAAATTTTTTTTTTTTATCTCAAACATATTTCATCTTGATTGTTGTTACATTTCACTTTCTGCTGGTTAGTATGAGTTGGTTTGATTTCTTTTTTTAATGGCATATCCACCTTTTGTGATTTATTTAATGCTAAAGTCATCCTTATAGAAGAACAGTAGTGATTCTATTTTAATTTACAGCTGGGGGAATAAGAGGGTTCAATACTTTTCCAAAGGGTATTAGTCTGAAAGTCAATATTGTAGCACAACTGGAGTTTGAACTCACTCACTTTGACCTGTTGTCCAGCACTTTAGCCATTACACCATGGAGACTTTCCTTGTGCAATTCATAGTACCCTAAGATAACTACATTCATACAAGGTCTATCTTCACTCATCAGCACTATAGCTCTCCCTATACCATGAAACTTTTGCGTATATCTAATATATTCCATGAGGCATTTTAGAATTTATGTTAGAATGCATAAAACAATTGTTGTTTTTTTTTCGTCACAATCTGCCTGTTTTGGATATGTATAATAAAGTTTCTGTTTTGTCACTAATAATTTTTAGCATTTAATTTAATTTCATCTAATCATGCCGATTTTTATTTTTTATGCACTGTATAATTAGTCCAGTCATATTAATGTCATCCCCATTTCTTCAGGTTTAATCTTTATAGTATTCATGATTCCTTAAAGAGCTTCTGAGTCCAAACTTTAAAGCACAGCACTTTCCATAGGATGGACAGGGAATATCATTGCCATCAGCTGGCAGGTTTTGTGTCTTCCTCTCATGTTTGCAAGTCCAATCCAATTTCCTGGTATCTGTGCATGCTGACTTAAAAGATTTAACTAGCTTGGTAGAGGTTAAATCAACAGGATGAGTGTTTAACTGAGTGGGACAGGTTGAACACTTTTTTTTCTGACCACCACTTATCGGCATGTGATATCTTAATCCTCCATGTAAGATCTGGTGGAAAAAAATCAATCCTCTCGCAAACTAATATAACAGCCAAACCATATGAGCTGATCTGTAATTCAGTATTCAATACGGGTAATATTCTTATTTTGTTGGAATAAGAATATTTATATAAAATATATAAATGCCTAAAATGTTATTGAAAAATTAATAACAGCTTCTTTTTTTTTTTTTTCTAAATGGTAATATTTTTAAAAATTAATTTTTTTTAAATCTTTTTTTTTTAATAAACTTTAATGCATTATTTCTAAATCCCCTTGAAAAATTAATTAGAATACGTTTAACAACTAGATTTTAAAAAAGTTTTATATAAAATCTCAAATAGCATTATGGCAGTTATCTCCCTTCAGCACGGTTGGCGGTTTGAGTCATTCAGCCGAAAAGCAACTAAAAATTAGGATGAGGGAAATAGTTATCAAAAATTAATAACTGATAATGGTTTGTTTTATAGTTTATCTCGTATCTTTAAATAAGTAAATTATTCAAATCAATGGTATTTTTGCTCAAGCCATGCAGAGGAAGATATTATAGAATAACCCAATGTTGAAGAAAAAAATTGACAATAAAAATTAGAATTAAAACTTTGCTGCTCCTTCTCAAACTTTTACAAGATCTTTAATTCTTTCTGGTATGGATTACTCTAATTTAAAGAAATATTCTTTATCAAGGTGGTTCCAACTTTTCTGAATGGCAGTTAATAGTTCTTCGTTGGTGGATAGAGCATTCTCATGAACTCTTTAAAAAAAGATTTCTGACATAATTTCAATTAGATTTACATACAAACTGCTCGTCTTCGCTCTGCTACAAGATGCATTATTATCAATTCATTGACAAAAAAATTAATTGATATTTAGTTACTGAGAAGAAAATATTATGAAATAACCCATTAACTTGGTACTAACAAAATTTTACTCTTTTTTTTTTTTTTTTTTTTTTTTTCTTAAAACAAATTAAAGATAATTAAAGGTTAAACTTTAGTTTTATTTGAAATTATCAGTATTGAAAGTAAAATAACATTAAATATCTAATTTTTAATACATTTTAAAAATTCAAAATCACCTAAAGTTGACAACCTTACAAAATTCAAGGTTATATAAATTTTTAAAAAAATGTTAACATTTTAAAAGTGACCTGAAAAAAATCTGCAAATTTTTGATAAAATAATTAATGGATTATAAAATTCATTCATTCATTCATTAATGAATGAATACTGAAAATTTCCTTTAAAATCAGACAGTACACTGATTATTTTTTTTCTCAATCACAGGAAGTGATTTATTACAGTAAGAAAGGTCCATGGCAGCCATATTGTTAGTACCTATCATTAACAATTTAAAGATTTTATTGTTGTAGCACTTTATTTTCTTGATAAAATGAAGGATAATCATCAAGGCTTGCCTACAGCACAGATTACTTTGACAATTTCTCACCATCCATCCTGTATCTGTACAGAGCTAATGAATATAATATTTTGCTGTTTGGCCAATGCTGGTCTGTCTATGTGTAAGATTCCATAGGAGAACTTTACTTTAGAGTTTATCCTTGCTTCTTCAACAAAGCCCAGTATTTCTTGCTTGTCTTGGATGGTTTTTGAGATGGGAGGTATGTGACTATATAGCTGCTGTTTTGTGGGGTACTGTTTCCAGGATTTTTTTTCCAAACAGTGAACAGTATCCTCACATAGTTCCCATCTAGCTTTTCTTCAAACATTTCATTACAATCCAAGTGGTGCAACAATACAATAGTACTGATACAGCCACATCTTGGAAGAATTCTCCTTTTTTTTAAATTTTGCAATATGGTTATAATTTACAAAATTATATCTAACATTAACATACTCCTATTATATAATCCTATTTTTGTGTGTGTATGTGTTTTGTTTTTTTCCCCAAGGATCAGTTTGAAGAGATAGCAAACCTTAAGTTATAAAAGTTGACCTTTTGACCTCCTAATTTTCCCTAAAATGTGATGTTGTGTGATTGTCAATGTGTGATTACTTGTTTTTATTATTTATGGGTTTTGCTTACTCTTTATTTTGTCGCCTGTCTACTTGAGCAGAAACACTGACCAATGCTCATTGGATGTGCAGGTAATGTCCTATTTGCATGCACCGTAATACATACGTACCTGTGTGCACTATGCATCGCACGTATATGTAATGCAGTAGACTATTAACTGTGCAAAACACCTGTGCATGACTTTTTTTTTCTTTTTAATTGTCTATATCATTAGGTATTTACTTACCTCCTTTTTTATGGTAGACTACTTTTTCCACTGATTTTTTTTTTTTTTTTTTTTTTTAACAACTTTTTATCCTATTTAATGAATGTACATAATCCCATTTTTTCCTCCCTGCTTAACCTGCAATTGACTGTTATACAGGTATATCTATATATGATATATTCCAAAAAAAGACATCCTTTTTTTTTTTTTTTTCCTTCTTTTCCTCTCTTTATTTGAATGAATTTGTCTCTATTGTCTCAAAATTCTTCACATCTATGGGTCAAATAGATCGGTTTAGAAATTAATTGTATTCTGTTGGACTATGTGTAAAACAAAAACAAAAAAACATCCTTGAACCGTTTAAGAAACAACTTCACAAAAAAAATGAAAATATGAATGTATAATGAATGAGATTTCCTAACCTCTCAGCATAAAATAACCCTAGATGGGTTGACTCGTCATCACAATTAGTCAAAATTCTTCTCTTACCAATTTTGCTATAAAGATAGAAATTCCTATCTAGTGGATATTTTTAAAATAGAAAAGGCTGAAATAAAATTGAAGAGAGTTTAAACAGAGGGCTTATAAAAAGGCTAAGAAATAAAAGCCTTCAGTTTGGAGAAAATATTTCTCTATTTTAAAAACTTTTAAGAAAAAAAAAATTATCAGTACTTTTAATTAATTTTTCACAGTTAAGTTGAAGCTTTAGGTTGAACTTATATAGTTTCATATTTTATCAAAAAAAACAAAAAAAACATTGTTGCATAGATAATCTGAATTATAAAACTGTTGTACTACAGTTGTAGTTGTGGTCTATGAGACCAGTGCTAACTACTGCTACATGGTGAGGCATCCACACAAGTTTAATTCATATTTATTGCTGAAAGTTTTCAAGAAGGGTTACACAAAATTGTGTCAACATGTTTGTTGTATTGGAGAAACCCCCCTCCCCAAAGATTCCTATACAACAAAGAACATGTTGATATAATTTCTTGCAATACTCCTTGAAAATGGCTAACAAATTAGCCAAAAGTACTGGTATGAACAATCTTTTGGACAATTCCTCCATACACTTTGTTCCAAGATGTTTTCACTTGTATGTATACAAGAAAAAAACTAAATGGAAAAACTCCTTGTCTGTCATCTTTAATGAAACCTACATCAAAGAAGGATTGCTGCTCAAATAATTTTTACCCTGATTTTTTAAATCTTAGAAATAATATTAAAAAAAATGTATTTTAAGTAGTTCAAAATGTCCTAAATATTATATTTGATGGTATATAAAACCTACTTTTTTCCTTAAAAAAAGATGGTTGAAAATTAACCCACAGGTCAAATATTAAATTCTAAAAATATTTCTTGTTAAAATAGGGAACCTTATATGCTATCGTGGTAGTACTGAGTGTTCTCCTCTTGAAATTTTTCTTGATAGATTATTTCATGTCTTTAAATAAATTATTTAGATTAATGGTATTTTTTTCCAAACCATGTAGAAGAAAAAATTGAATAACGCATGAAAGAAGCCATTAACAATGTAGTGATTTACTAAGCTTTTTGCTTAAATGTGGCACAAGGCTGTGTGAGTGGTAGTACTCAATGAAACTCGAACTCGCTCGTGAAGGTTTGCTAGTTTAATTTCCTTAACCATTACACTACCTGAGGCACCCAGCCATTAACAATTTAGAGATTTTATAGTTGTCTCCCTTCCTTTGTTAAACATGAAAGATAGAAATAGTTCAACTATATTTTACTTTTTTGTTTACTTTTCAAAATTTAATTTACAATATTGTTATAATTTACAAAATTATATATAACATTAACACAGTCTTATATAATTCTGATTTTCATCTTTCAGGGTTTTCAGACGATTGTTTTCATCTTTAATGTCATATTCACAACATTTTGGCTGATATATCCCCCCAGCCTTCAAGTAGGCTCCTGAGTTAGAGAAAAAACACCTGAAGAAAACTGGAGGACATATCAGCCAAAACGTTATGAATATAATGATAAACATGAAGACAATAGTCTAAAAACTTTTTTTTTATTTTTTTATTAAAAAAATTTTTTTTTCTATTCTTGAGGGATGCATAAATGGAACAGCTTATATACTATCATAGTAATATTGAGTATTCTCTTTTTTTCTGGAAGGTTTATCTCATGCTTTTAAATAAATAACTTTTGAGCAGCCGACAAGTTTTCATAGAAGAATTTTCTTTATTGTGGGTTTTCTGGCTTTGAATCAGATTATGATTTAAATAAGTTATAGATATTGGAGAAAATACTATAAACCATGATAATCCGAGGAAAAGCTGATCAGATATTTTACCAATATGACATTGCATTGCTCCAAAATATCCCTGTCCCAAGTGGTTAAATTCTTTTTTATCTAAGAATTAACAATTTTTTTTTACTCTCTTATTTTCTTTTTCACTTTTGGATTTTCTTTTTATCAAGATGTATTTTTTCATTGTTTAAAAAAAAATGCTCTTTCTTTTTTTCTTGATTCTCTTTTCACTTTTAAACTGGTATATATATATATATATATATATATATATATATATATATATATATATATATGATTTTAAAAATTAATAAAAGTAGCAACTTATACTGTAGTCCTGTATTTACCCAACTGACACAAGGCCAATTTTTAAGTACATACAATTGGTTTAAATTCATTTTTTTTCTCCTAAATCAGTTGCTGTATTAAGGTTAAAGGACATTGTCTGCCCTACTAATTATCAAGAGCCGGAGGAAGAATAGCTGGATTCTTATCACAAAAATCATTACACCACAAGCTGGGAAATGTTTTTAACATGCATTTTAAACTAACTCTGACTGTTTTTATTTACTTCTCTCATTCTGCATATCCACTAATTGAAATTTGTACCAAATATCTATATCAAACAACACTTGATATATGGATGTATATTTGTTATAACATCTTGGAAGGATCACTTGGCAGCACCCATCTCCTTTCTAGATTTACAGAGGAAAATATTATGAAATGACCCAGTATTGAAGGAAACAATTATGGAATTCATTTCCAAAACTTTAGAATTAATACTTTTTTGTCCCTATTCAAGCTTTTATGACAGCCTTTAATTCTTTCAATCATGGAGTTCACTAATTAAAAACACTGTTCTTTATCAAAATGGTTTTAATTTTCCTGAATGAGAGTTAATAAATCTTTAGTGGAGAGAGCTTTCTTATGAGCCAATTTTTAAAAAAATTTCTACCATAAATTTTCAATTGGATTTAGAACCAATTTGTCTACTAGTCATATTATTGATTTTATATGTCTTTCCTGCTCTGTGACAAGCTGCGTAATTAGCCTGAAAAATGATTTCATCATCACCAAACCAATTTTTCTATCAATGGAATGAGAAAATTATCTAGGATTTCAGTGTACACATCTGCATTGATAGTGGAGGTAATGATTGCCATCTTTCCTAGCAATAGATTAAAAAAAAAAAAGAATCAAGATTAAATCAAGATCTTTTAATTGTGCTAATTCTATGATTTTTATCAGGAGTAATATTCAAACTGAAAATCTAGATTGAACAACACTATGTAGATGGGTATTTTCTAAAATGTATAAGTACATCTGACGGTGAGACTCCACTTCTGGATATCTGTGGAGTGTGGAGTACCTCTTCATTGCCATTACTCCCTGATCCATTGTGATCCATAATGGTAATACCTGTTAAGGTACCATCTATGGGTCAAATAAATCTGTTTGAAAATCATTAGCATTTGATAGGACCATGTGTTTAAAAAAAAAAAAAACCTCTTAAGAAACAACTACCCCCAAAATGTAACTCTAAATTTATACAGGCTGTGATTTCCTAACCTCTAGGCATAAAATAATCCTCAATGGGTTGACAGGCCATTAAAATCAATCAATGATATAATGTATAAGGTCACCAGTGTATCTTACTAAGTGTTTATTTTCATGACGGCACCCATCTTAACTCTAAATAATATGACAGACTGTCCTGGGTTACATTGTACCATCAACAAGGAATGATCTCCAACATGACCTATTATTAATTTTCCAAAAAGGAAAAAAAATTATTCTTGAAGAGATAATGAATCTGTTATTTGCAATTTCACAAAAAGGATCCTTCCATAATAATTACTTTTTTTTTTTAGGAATGTTCTTTCTTGAATCTTTTGTATTGTTATCATTTTGAAAATATCAAAATGTTTGTTGTGATGTCTGTCAAATGTCTTTTTTCTTTCTGTTGGCTGCTTTTCTTTTCTTTTTTGCTTTTTTATTTGATCGCAATTCACAGTAAATGTGAAGCCATCTCTGATTTGTCTGTGGCGATCATACTTTTCATTCATAAAAAAGAAAAAGAAAAAAGATCTATGTATTTGCTTTTCTTTCTCTGTGTGTATTTATTCCAGAGCTTTTCTTTTTTTTTTCTTTTTTTTTGCATTGGTAACATATTTTTTAAAATAACATTTTAAAACACATCACTTGAGTTTTGTTAGGTAAGCCAAACATATAACACCAAAAGTATATAAAAGGAAATTAAATTAAAAAAATTAGTTGATAATTAAAGAAAAAAAAAGGTGTACAGAGGTTATCAGTGACAGTAGAACAGGGGTCTCAAACATGTGACTTGCAAACTACTTTTCTATGGCACATGGCAGAACAATTTTTATGACTAATATTTTTCTAAAATTTGGTAATTTGTCCCTTGCCCTTGACCATGTTTCTTCCCAGAGAAGTACTTTAATATTTCAGTTGCTTTCACTTCAAAATCAAAAGTAGTAATAATCCATTTTCATATACATAAAAAAGAAAAAAATTCTTTTGAAGAATGTTAGTGAAATCTACATCAGCTTGTTTCAAAGACCTATTGTGGTAGAGTAATGGCTCAGATGATAAAAAATTAACTCGCACAACAGAATATGAGGAATTTTTGTGTTTCATTATGTGAGATTTGAAAACTCATATTGGTATGGAGGGTGTACTTGAGATTACAAACAACATGCACAACAAAACATAAGAAAATTTCCTTTGATTCATAATATGAGAAGAAATAGATTTGTCTACTCATATTAGCATGGGGAAGATGTACCTGAGATGACAGGCAACACAAATAGAAAATCATAGAAAATTTTTGAGAGCAGATTGTTGAATAAACAAAAATTATATCTGCTATTTCTTTAAATGTGATAAAACTTTGAATTTTACTTTTATTTTAATAATATTTTAGTACAATTTATTGCAATTTACCAATAAAATAAAATAGAAAATAAAACAATTTATGAAAAAGGAAAAAAGGAAAATCTAACAAAAGTAAAAAACAGAATTAAGGAAAAATTGTCTCCTACTTAATTTTGTATGAATTCACACATCTCATTTACTATTCATTTTGGTGTGGAAAAAAAATAAATAGCAACCTATTAGCTGTATTGAAGATTAGCATTATAAGTGAAAATCATGTCTCCACCCTCATTCGATTTTAGGATAGTTGTGCCTCTCCTTGATGTAATGTCCCTTTTGAGTCTTTGAGTTTGAAACCCCTGATTTACAATTTGGAAAGCTTTGGTTTAGAACATTTGACTGATTTTCCTTTCCTATTTTGTGAACCTATGCAAATATGTAATTCAAAATGTATTTAAAAATAGATAATTTATTGGAAAATTTGAGTAATTGAAGAAAGAGGTATATAGAGATTATTAATGTATGATAATGCAAGGGCAAAGAAAGTGGAAAAGGAGTGACTGTCTTGACCAGAAATATTGTACTCCCTGGAATGAAAACATACAAAAAACATGCCCTAAACCCTAAAACACACAAAAGACAAAACCAATCTAACCCTTTCTGACATTAAATGATGCCTCTTTCCACAGTAGCTCATGATATCAGGTCTACGGTATGCACTTTCTGCTAAAATCCTCTTAGTAATAAAATGCATTACACACTTTTCATTTATAGTTAATGGAATGAAGATTAAAAAAAAAAAACATGAATGAATTAGGTTGTCATCTACTATGTTTAGTTGTGGCACAAGGCCAGAAGTATGAAGAATACACCAACTGCTTTTCTGCGGAGGGGTAAGACCTCCCCAACGAGTGTCCTAGATATGACACTAAACAATCTGATGGTGAGGTTCCAGCAATGCTGGAGCTTTGGGGAATGCAGAGTACTCCTTCATTGCCATCACTCCCAGGTCCACTCTGGCCCAGAGTGTTAGCACCTGATAAGGGTCCTATCTATGGGTTAAATAGAACTAAACCGTGCTTCTTTCACTATACTGATTTTTTTGCATTTAAACTGCGTATTTATGCTAAACTGAATTGTTTAAAATAGAACTGTTTTGACATTGGAACTATGTACTAGTGCTGAACTGAATTGCTCAAAATAGAACTGTTTTGACGTCTAAACTGTGTACTTATGCTGAACTGAATTATCTGAAACAAAACTGTTTGACATTTAACTCTGTGTATTGCCCAGTCAGCTGGGGCTGTAGAATACACCGACTGCACCTCTACAGAGGGGTAAGACACCCCCCCCTAATGAGTGTCCTGGATATGACACTAAACAATCTGATGGTGAGGTTCCAGCAGTGCTGGAGCTTTGGGGAATGCGGAGTACCCCTTTATTGCCATTGCTCCCAGGTCCACTCAGGCCCGGAGTGGTAGCACCTGATAGGGGCCTATCTATGGGTTAAATAGAACTAACAGCATACTAATGCTAAACTGAATTGTTTGAATAAGCTGAATAGCTTGAAATAGAAATGTTTTTGACAACTAAACCGTACTTATATTTAAACTGCGTGCTTATGCTTAACTGAATTATTTGAAATAGAACTGTTTTTTGACATTAAAACCGTATTTACACTTAACTGAATTGTTACATATAACTACTTGAATAGTTTGAAATAGAAATGTTTTTGACCATTAAACTGTACTTATGCTAAACTGAATTGTTTTAAAAAGAACAGATTATTTACATAAAAATAGATTTGGTGTTAAATAACCTTCAACGGTTGATATGCCATAAAACCCAAGAAACCATCCAACCAGAAGTATGAGAACCCCCAGTAAGAGTTGATATTTATCCATACTTCCCACCAGGTAGCATCTGACCCCCCTCCCGTAAGAGTTAAACTCACTAAAGATTAGAATTATTGGTATTCATAGTATGTAACCTGGGCAAATTATGAATAGAAATGGTACTAATATATCTCCTTGTAAGACTCCAGTGATAATGTCCAAGAAATCAGTGTCATTATTGGGTGAGCAAGACAATAGTTTTTTGTTTTTTGTGGAGCATCATTATCAACAGTAACAGTTTCTTTGAGGAGAGCATATGCTAGGAGTATTTGCCCCATCTTTCCTCTGTGCATGGAATCAAATACTTTGGAGAAATCTACAAACAAGAGTGTTGCTTTGCGATATTTTGCATGTACTCCTGCAATTATTCAATGAATATTCAGAATATGAAGTTGTGGATCAATTTCTCCAAAATCCATTCTGATTTTTCCTAAGAGTTTTCTCAATACGATACGATTGAGAAGCAGGGCATTATAAACCTTAGCTGCTATATCAGTAAGAGTTATGCCTCTGTAGTTCTTATTAATTCTGAGGTTGCCTTTCTTGGAGAAGGGGAGGATGCAGCTCTTTGTTCATTTCTCTATTGTGTTTTGTTTATACACAAAACCTCTTAGTCTGATTATTACAAAGGTGAGAAACTGACAGCCCCCAAGTGACATTGACTCAGGTTCAATCCAAACAACTGGTAATATAACAAAGAATACTTACTATAGCTTAACACTCATACCTGGCCATGGTTAATGGAATTAGAACAATCCACCCAGGTGGACTGACTAAAGGGTTTAGTTTGAGGTTCTGTGTAGGATCTCAAGTTTGACATAATACACCTGAAGAAGGCTGAAGGACATATTGGCCGAAATGTGAGTATAATGATGAAGACAATTGTCCAAATATTTTAAGTGATAAAAATTATTTGGCTTCATCTCAGAAATTTAGGCAAATAATACCCAGAAAACTAAACCATTTTTTTGTTTGTTTTTGTTTAGTGCTTTTAGTTAGTATATACATGTTTATTTCTACTTGTTACCATATTCTTTGTATTCAATCATTACCAACTGTCAAATGGATTTTGTTATCTTGATATTATCTGCTTGTCACTGTTATATCTAAATTATATTTCATACTTGGTTCTTTTTCATTTTGTTTTGTTTTTTCATCATTGTTATAGTTGTAATATGATGCATCATTACTATTATTATTTTGACATTGGTAATTTTACTGTTTTTTGTTTTGTTTTGTTTATTTTTTTTATGGCTTTTAAATCATTTTACTTATTTTTTTTCCCTCGCATAATGCACTTAGACTTTTGTTACTTTCCTCTGTGCTAAAAATGCTTTTGTATTGCTGTCATTATTTAAATATCGTCTGTGGCATTTTTATCAATGCTTTGTTAGTTCATGCATCTGTTTTTTGCTTCTTGATGGATTTTTCAAGTTTTCATGAGATTTTCTTGTCTTTCTGCTTTGTGTCATTCTATGTGTTTTTTGTCTTCACCTTGTCCTCTTCCTCTCTCTTCACTTTATCTTGTCCTCCACTTTCTTGTTTTTGCCTTGTCTTTCTCATTAATTCCTTTTTGCTTTTACTTTCTCTTCTTTGCCTTTGCCATGACCTCTTTCTCCTCTCTTTTTGTTTTTGTCATGTTCTTCTCCTTCCCTTTCTTGATTGCTTTACCTTGCTCTCTTCCTGTCTCTCTCTCTCTCTCTCTCTCTCTCTCTCTCTCTCTCTCTCTCTCTACTATGTCTTCCTCTTTCTTTCTAACTCAACATAATTTCGAATCAATTAACTTGTTTTTTGTTTCCAATTTGTTTTATAACAATTATTTTAATCTCATTAAATTCCTTTTTGTTTTTGTTTAAAAAGAATATCTTTAAAAATTTACTCTTGTTAAATAGTTTTTTTCTGTTTTGTAGTTGCTAAAGACATTCTATGATTTAACAAAAATATTTCCTTGTTAAACAATTTCATATTTTCAGATTTGAAAGAAATTTATGCTACTTTTTTTTTTTTTTTTTTTTTCATTTCCAAAATATATCAGATCTACTGACAACCAGTTGGTGTATCAAAAATGTTTTTAATTTTCTGATTAACTGAGATTTCATGCAGAACATCTGGCATGCTCTCATATAGTTCTAGAATATATATATATATACATATATAACCAGACATAACTGCAGTTATAAAAACGAACTTAAGTACTTAGAAACCAAAAAACATTACAATAATAAGAATAATATTTTAGAAAATCATACATCTAATATAATACAAATATGAATGATATAATGAATAAAAATATTGATAAAAATAAGTGTAGAAAAATTATCTGGTTTACCTACACAGATACACTTTTTTGCAAACTCTCTTATTAATATAGGGAAATAATTTTTTTAGATTTAATAAACAAACGTTTCAAAAAAGATAACCCCATTAGCAAAATAACTAATAGGAATAATGTAAAAATTAGTTATTCTTGGACTAATAACTCTAGAATAATTTACAACCACAACAAAAAATTAATAGACAGACTATACTGGAATAATAATGACAATCTTGTAATTGTAAAATAAAAAATGAGTGCCTCCTAGGGAATAAATGTAACCTAAAAATTTTTATATAACAAGCTAATATCTCTGCTAAAGAAACTAATACTAATGAAAAAGCATACATAGGTATTACCAATTTAAACTGGGAGTTTAGGTATTACAACCACCTCCAATCATTTAAAAATCCAACTTTAAAAAAATCAAATTACCCTATCTAAATATTACTGGTCTTTGAAAGAGCTAGGATTAACACCTATTATAGATTAGAAAATCATTTAAAGATCTTCCTCTACAAACAGTTTACATATGGTAGGTGTAATTTATGTGTCAATGAGAAAATATGTATATCAAAATATATATATATATATATATATATATGAGGATCATTAAATAAGTTTCTAGACTTTTTTTTCGTATGGACACTTTTATTGATAGTACACACATGAAACTCTAATCCTCTTTGAAGTAATATCCTCCGGCTGCAATGCACTTGTTGTACCATTCCAATAACTTCTGGAAGGCTCCATGGAAGTCCTCTTGTGTGAGCATGTCAATGACCTTCGTCACAGTCTCTTTCATCTCCTCAGTTGTCTCATAATGACAGCCTCTGAGCTTAGGGAATAAGCAAAAGTCACAGGGAGCAAGGTCTGGACTATAGGGAGGGTGAAGAACTGTCTTGATGCCCATCTTGGTCAAATAGTCTGTGACAACGATGGAGTTGTGGACTAGTACATTGTCCTGGTGGAAATGCCACTGACTCTATTTGAAGAGTGCTGGCCTCTTCCGACGGAATCTCTTCCTGAACTCCCTTAAAACCCTAACCCTAACCCTTTGGCCAATCAACTCTGGTGTATTGACTTCTTTACTCCTCCCACACGTTTCATCATCCCTCACAGACTCCCTGCCTTCCTTGAATCTCTTATGCCACTCAAAAACTGATGCTCAATTTATGCAAGATGGTCGAAAACAGTCTGAAGCATTCCATACATTTCTATGGCATTTTTTCCAAGTTTAAAACAGAATTTTATTGCATATCGTTCTTCTAAAGTGTCCTCACGTCCAGATTGCATTTTTGAAATTCACCAGCTGTGACAATCAGGCTTTAGTAGGGTGTATTCCAATTGCTGCTGTAGCTGTTCATTTGAAGCTGAAATCATAGAAATTGGTCAGTCATCTCATGAGATGTATAGCAATAATATACTGAATTTTTAAGAGTCTACAACAATTTCAAATGCCTTTACAAAAATGTCTGAAAACTTATTGAATGCACCACATATATATATTTTATTTATTTATTTATTTTTTTTAATTCATGTATATAGTGTAAACATATTTTCTTTTAAAAAAGAAAAAATATAATATGTATCTTATAAAAGATTCAATATTAATAATGTGGTCCTAAATGTTAGTATGAACTATTCTACATACTACACCATTTTAGTATATATAAACAAATATCTAACAACTCGATTAAATAAATTTATATTTGCAACTACTATTTGATTTAGTAATTATTACTACTGTTCTTCTAGGAGAATGGCTTTGTGCATTAAATAACCTACAAAGGTTGATATGCCATTAAACAAAGAAACCTTAGTAATTTTTTGAAAAGTTAGGAATTATTAGGTACATCAATCCAATATCTATTACAATAATCCATTATTTATTATGTTTAACATAAAAATTAATATGCTTACTCTTTCTAAAATAAATAACATTAAATAAAATAAACTACATGTATTATATTGTTTATAATCTTTATAATTTACTGTAAATTGGAGATTAGGAATTAATTTATTTTATTTAATTGATTTTCAGGTTACTATTCATATATTTTATGATATTCACTGTTTTTAAAATTCAGTAATGTTTTAAATCATAGATAATGGTTTTTAAAGAGGAGAATGCATAAACATTATATTTGTTTACACACACACACACACACACACACACATATATATATATATATATATATATATATATATATATATATATATATATATATATATATATATTAGTTATATTTCCACTGGTAAAAAAAAAATTAATTAAAAAAGGAAAACATTAAAAAAATTTTTTTAAATTTTTTTGCCAGAAGCAATGTAAGCATTTCTACATTATATTCAAATATATAACTGTATTTTTTTTTCCATCTGATGAAGTCATTTCATCTGACTGAAATAGATTTATAATGAATTATAAAATTGAATTCTTTTTTGTTTAATTTATCTTATATATATATGGAAGTGCTTGTGGTATAATAGATATTTTCCTAGGAAATGAACTTGGCAACCTGAGTTCAGATCCTGAATGAGACTATTTGCCTTTCACATAGCGCTAATACCCTTGGGAAAAGTATGCATCCTACTATCTTCCCTCCAGTTATGGGTAAATAGTAGGGGCAGACAAAGCTCTTTAACCTTGGTATGTCAACCAGCTTAGGAGAAAGAAAACTCTGAATTCAAACCTGTTAAGCTCCACATAAATATATTGACCTTGTGTCCTATGGGGGGGGGTTAGTAAATGCATATAAACAACAGAAGCTTACTTTACAGGTTTCATAGAAAAGAATTTTTAGGGAAAGAGTTTCTCTGATGAAGTCAGTATTGTGGCTTGTTCGGGTTTTTATTTTTCCAATAAGTCATTTTCTTTTTTTCACTATATGGAATCTATTGTCGATCCTAAATCTTCTGAAAGTTTTTGAGTGCTGGTAGTTTGGCTGTCCTCTACCTTGTGTTTGAAAAGCATCATAATATAATAAAAATGATTATCTGTTGGGAAATTTTTTTCCAGAATATTATTGCTAGTATGGGCACCTTTTTATCTAAAAAAAATTTCACCATTCCTGCCCTAATATATTTATTTTACCTTTTATTTAAAATGGGATGTTTCAATTTTGATAAGTGTAAAAAAAAAAACAACAAACAACTAAACAAAAAACAAAGAACTTTGTTTAAATCATAAAATGTCTTTTTTTATGTTCATTTAATTCATCTTTAATAGTTCTTTTTATTTTATTTTTAGATAATCATATCTTTAATAATATATTTTTATTCTTTTATTTTTTTCCATTTCAGGATGTTGAAGCATTTGAAGATGAGAACCAAACATTGCAAGTTGAAAATCGGGCCCTCATTAATGCCTTTTCTCAGCTCAGCACTACTGTGTAGACTTGCCTTCAATCAACAGTCCCTCTCCCAACTTCCTCTAAGCCTTTCAGACCAATACTCCAAATAAATCCCTTGACTTATTCACCCCTCCCTTCTCCCTACTGTCTCCCTGTCACATGTGTTTGATGCTGCTGTCTATCTTTTCAAAGCATTATTTTGCTCAAATTAAGTCCTTGGGCCTTGGTATCTCGATATTTTTAAAGGCAATTTAATATATCAAATAATGGTTATCATTAACTTTACCGGAATGAGCTTTTACTTTTTTTTTCTTTTTTTTTTTTTTAACACTTGCCTCCTTATTGCTGCCAAGGCTAAGAAAATATCTTGGAAGGGATTTTTGTTTTTTCTTTGTACTGAAATCTTAAAGGCACACTAAGAATTTTGAATAATTACAAATAATCAATTGATAGGCAATTTTGGTTATTGGAAATGCAAAATTGAAGTTTACAATCTTGGAAATGTTTTTTTCCAAACTTTAGCCTTGATGGAAGCCTCTTGAAAAAAGAATCTTCAGTCAAGATAATATTAACCTTAAATATGTGAGTACTTTTATATATATAATTAGAGAAAAATGGAAATAAATCAGACGGTATGTAAATATAAAAATATGAAAAAAACAATATTTAGAGGATGTATTCTTTGTATATGATAATATGCTAACATACATTTTATTTTTTATTTAACCATCTCCAGAGCAATTAATAGCAGACATTAAATCTGAAAAACGTTTGTTATTAATTGTCCTAAAGAAGGTTTAACGAAATGCCAAAATGGATATTGGCATACTCTCATATATATAAAAAAAAAAAAAAAATACAGCCTCTAATTTTTTTTTAATATTATGCACACACACACACACACACACACACACACACATTGCAAAAAAAAAAGTTTAACATATTTATAAAAATGACAAAAAATCATTTTTTATTGTTGTTATTGTGTTTTTAAAAGGTCACATGCTTATTTTTATCTGCTTGAATTTTTTTTTTTTTTTTTTTTTTACGAAAACTTTTTCATTTTGGTTTGAAAGATTCTAACAATGATAATTCTCAAATCACTTACTTTACAAATTACTTTAAGTAATATGTGTTAGAAAATTTAACCAAAACAACAAAACCATACATATTTGGTCTTTTAAAAAAAAAAAAATTAACAACTTTGAAGTGTTCATGTATTTAAATTAACTGCATGAATTGTATATGTAGTGCACTATTAATACTTTTTATTACATTTTTAGGCTAAAATTAAGGGTTTCATTTATATAGGATTACAACAGAAGTTCCTCATTTTGCCTGGGACAATAAATTCATCAAAAATAGATGAATAATATAGTTTTAAAAAATGAAACATTTCAGAGATTAAATTTTAACACAGATTTTCAAAATGTGCAAATAAAGAAAAAAGTTCAGCAATGCTTATTCCTCTTTAAAGGAGGCAAGATGGTTACCAGTTTCAGGGGAGAAAATAGTTCTAGTTGAATAGCTAAACAATTTAAAGATAAGTTATCAACAAAACAAAATCACTTACCACAAACGACCAGATTGAAAATAAATAATAAAATACTGTTATATATTTGCCACAATTTGACTTTTAAATCCAAATATGCAAATCAGTTATCTTATTAAGCAAGAAATGCTAAGTTAGTCAAGATATGATGAATTCTACCAGAAAAAAGTGTTAAGCAGTGTAAGAATTACAACCCACTGACATAAACTGCATTTAATTTGATAAACATTTTATATATATGCACACACATACAGACAACCTACTTTATATAGTAGATTATTTTTGAAAGGAAATAATCTGTTTAATCGACTGTGATAAGATTAAAATTATTTAGATTCTTCAAGCAGCTTCATAAAAATTGACCCCCCCACATACTAATGATTAAAACAATTGAATCCTATCAAGATAACTCATATTCAATAATGTGATTAGTACAGAGAATCTCGTTTGAGTAAGGAGTCAAATTTCCCTTTTAAAAACAACACTGCTTCTTAATGATTTTTGATACGATTTCAAAAGGATAAACTCGTTGGATTTCATTTCAAGATTTTTTTTTAGCTGTTTTGTTAAATTGTAAAATCAATATTGAATATGCCTTGATTGAATACAATAATGAGGAAAAAAAGTCTGACATTTGATATTCTTAGTGTGACTGCGCAAGGGAGGGAACTCTTCATGAACTAGTTGACAATGAAGAAGGGAGATAACTATTAATTTTTTTTTTTTTTAGAATAACTTTTATATAGGGAATTGTCTATTATGAAAGCAAACTCCTGTGGCTGGAAACCTCTGAGACAACCCTAAAAAATGGATGACGAAATGAATTATTATTAGGCAATAGAAAATATGTACATAACCTTCATTGTCTTATGTCAGTGATATAAAAGTTGTGGTTTAATTTTGTGTACTTTTAAAAAAAAAGTTCTGGTACTTATTAAAATCATGAATTAATTTCCTTATATATTAATCTATAGAAATATAATTCATAAGTACAAGAAATAAGTACAGTGTGTACATATTTGCTAACTGAATCTTTAAATTGAAACTGTGATAATCAAGACACCCTGTATTGCCTAAGTAAAATAATGCCCTTCTAATATACATTATACTTGTATCCTGCATAAAACTGTATACTGACATACAAATAATTATTTTAACCAAAAAGAAATATAACAAGTTAAAAAGATAAGTCCATACTTATTGCTACATCAGTATAATATATACTCAAATGCCTTTCTTACACACTTCAATCAATGCTTCTTGGTGCAAAGAAAAAAATTTGTTTTAGCACTTATAAAATTTGATGTTAAGGTTTTAAAAAAAAATTAAATTCTGGTGCTTGGTTACTAATTTTAAGTTTTTAAAACTTCCCCTGAAATACTTAGAAAACCTCAAAACTTAATATTCTGCCCAAGTAATATTTGTATTAAAAAGTTTTTAAAAAATAAATGCTAGAAAGATCAAATCTGCCATTTAAAAAAAAAAAAAGAATCTGTACTCTTTCAGGATTGAAACTAGCTTTTATCTAATAACAGGAAAGCTTCTTTTTTAAAATTTTTTAATGAATTATATTTTTATTCTATTTCATTTTTTCAAATTATGACCAATTCACATCTTGAGAGTTTTTACTTTTTTGATATTTCTAAATACACTATAGGCCAGACACAAAAATTATTGGTTTTGATAATTTTTAAAACAAAAAAAAAATACATATATAATACATACTGGAATTATTCAAGCGGAAAATTTGAAACTTTTCTTTAATAGTTAACATAGGGCTTTTCAAATAAATAATGTATACATAATTTAAGTTCAGTATGAATATTTACTACATGTAAAAGTTGTTCTGTCCCATTTATGTAGTCTAAAATATGACATTACCAATTTTTGTTAATGTCTCATAAATAGGACAATTGTTAGATATATAACCTTTTCTTAAGTTTAAAATGGTACCAAATTTTCACGTAAAGTTTGTGTAAAAGAAAAAAAATATGTTTATAAATTCTGAATTGAATGTAAGTAGAAAATAATTTTAGACTTAACCTTTTATCATTGGATATGGTGTCTTAATTTCCTAGGATAATTTTAGGGGGACACAAGAAAAATATTTCTGAAAAACAAAATCAGATAGAATAATCAATTTTCTTAATCAAATTACCATTTCTTATAAATTTCTTTGAGCAATATATTCTTCATGTTAACCAATAGTCAAAAACTTACAATTTTTTAAAAAATTTACCAACATAAAATTACTTGAAATACCCATCTTGTTGATTTTTAAAAAAATTTTTTTTTTTTTGTATGTTTGTACAATTTAAAAAAAAAAAAAGAATCAACTTTATTTTGAATATAGCATACGGACATAGGCATACATATGTGATATATAGATGTTGGATTTCTACATCTAACATAATCATTAATTTAATTTTGATCTGAAACTTTTACTGTATTATGTTCAATCTATGCATTGCATATAGAGCATTAACAAGGAAAGAGATGATGTTTATGTTAAATAAATGCTTCTATTTCTTTGAGACAATAGACAATGATGTATACACACAATATTTTAAAGAAATAAATGAAACAACTGAAATTAATATTTTTCGTAAAAGTATTTCCACTTTCAGTGCCCTAACTTTTTACATTGTGGGATTGTACAATTTTCACTTTAACATTGTTAAAGCATTTAAGATGGGGAAATTTCTTGATCTTTCTTTCTATTTCTTTCCTCTTTATAGATATATAAATATCATTCTCTACTTTCACCATGACATACATCTTACACCTTCTATTTAAGTAGGTAAGTACTAGGGTATTAATCTAAATATATTTATTTTACTCATAAGTAATTGGGTATCTATGGTATCATAATTTTGACTTCATAATTATGGAACTTTTTTTAATGCTTTTTATCTTTATAAGTACAAATTTATAGTTTTGGTATATGTAAAATGTTGCACTATATATATATATATATATATATATATATATATATATATATATATATATATGGCTTTTAATTAATTTTTGTTAGTTTTATTGTGGCATGGGTTTTTTCTTAATCTAATTTAAAATGCACAGATTGGGAGCCTAAAATCAGCCAATTACTATAGGCTATGATTCTGGTGAGTGCATTGAGTGTGTACAGCTGGGTTATTGATTCTTTGCAAAACATAAATCATGTAATAAACACTAATATAGTTAGGCAGTGCATTTTAGAGAGAGTATAATACATTAACATAATGTTATATCTAAAACTGTGCCCCATTTTTATAGGTAAACTTGTTAATCAAATAACACAAAACAATACTTTCTCTATTAGTTATAATTGAGTAGGAAGTTGAGAATTTAAGCAACAGAACCTGGTGGGGTGCAGAATATCTTTAATTTGAAGATAGAGCTAATAATTTATGATAATTACCTAAAGCTAATGTTGACTGAGGTAGGTTGCTCCATTTCATATAGTATTGAAACTAGAGAGGCTAGTTAGTTTATTAGCCTACTGATTAAATCCAAAATGGCTACAATATTTAACTCTCCTTCCAGATTTCACTTGGTGTCCTGGCAGCCCAATCTGCCCGTATATATATATATATATATATATATATATATATATATATATATATATATATATATATATATATATATATAATGTGTGTGTATGTAATATATATGTGTGTATGTGTTATATATTTTTGTAGTAAACTTTAGATTTTTTATCATCTCATCTCTTTATTTTTATTTAATTTTTTTTCGTTTTTAATGAAAACTTTTTTTTCCTTTATGTTATTTTTTTTTCTTCTTTTTTACCCATTTTCATCCCTAATTTCCCGTTTATAATTCAAGTTTTCTGCTTGCGAAACTTTTGTGAAATGAATACTTAATATTCCATCATTTGAGTGAAAAAAACAATTGGTTTTAAGAAATTCCCTGTCACCTTAACTACTGCCTCAAAATGAATTGATGATCTCATCAAATCCATTATTTGAGAATCAATTATGATCTGTTTATTCATGAAATGTGAAAAAAAAGTTTACATCTTGGCAGTGCCTATATCTTCAGCATTTGCTCAGAATTACATGATTCATTGGCATAATCCAACAGTGTTTTGCCATTGCCTATTTCCAGATAGATGTTCTACAGAGCTGCACCCTTGAAATTAAAGATTTACTTACATTAGACAAATTACTAATGAGCTTCACCTCTCCAGCACTGATGTTTAAATTTAGACATATGATGCTTATTCTAATATTTCAACTTAAATTTTGAGCCAACAACTAACAAAAAAAGAAAACTGTTCTAAAAATATTTAAAAAAAAAGAAATTAAATATTGGCAGTGACATTTTTTTCACTATCCCCCATGACAATAAAAATCAGATCATTTGCTAAGCATTAACTACATTTGACAATCTTGTGCCTACACATTTTTTTGTCTTGATATTAAATCCTTGTCTCTGATCTCTTCTCACAAGTCTCTTCCTCCAGCCACTGACTTGTTCTCCATGTCCTTTTCTCCCCAGCCCAACCTTTTAACAAAAATTGATTCAATCAAAGCTGGCTTCTTTGCACTCAACTGAGTATATAATAATGAACTGATGAAAATCTATCATGATGGCTGTTTTAATTTCTAAAACTCCCCTTTTTTTGGAAGCAGTGGAAAATATACGACTTAATTATTTGTTGTAAAGATATTTTGTATGAAAAACAAAACAAAACACACACACACACACACACACACACACACACACACACACACACACACACACATGCAAAAAAAAAAGGACATTTCATCAAACAAACATGAAATTTTCTTGTCTTTTATAAATTTTCAAAGCATGAAGTGAATTTATTTTTGCAGTCCTGCACCTACTATCAAGATAGATCTTTCAAATTGATGGCCATCTTGCTTTACACAAACTTCTTTTTTTCTTCTTCAGTCATCTTATAGGTATTTTTTTCTTTATTCTCTTAGTTTAACAAATATTTCTAAATTGAATCTGTAATTCACTTAATCTTTTTAGCTACAGGTGAAAGATTCCAATCCATCATTTCTTAGATTATACAATATTGTAACAATAGAGGAATAAGACATACCCCATGAGAAATTTGTTGTCTGAATCTTGTTATATTTGGTATTTTAATCATTATATATAGTTAATTCAAATTAATCTTGTCTTTGCTGTTTTTTATTTCATAATGTTTCAATGATGCACTTCTGGCTTTCTTCAGCCCCCTGTTGTGTTCTAAAATGAAAAACACAAAGATAAGAGGGGAAAAAATTAAATTTTTTGTCCAAAATCTTGATAATGATTCAAGGGAATTTATAGATAGTGATGTAGGCAATAAAAACAATGATTGTTCTGGAGCAACTAACAAGATATTTTGCTAATATGTCCTCATACAAAAAGATCCTGACCCAAAGTAGTTAAAGAAATATTCTTTTTAAACTAAAAAAAGTTTTTAAAAATTAATGAATTTTGATTAGTGTAACTTTATATTCATTTTTTACTCAATAGATAATCTGAAAACTTATTGAAACTTTTTTTTTCGATGCAAGTAATTTTAGAAGTATTTAAAAAATTTTTTTTTTCATATGATTTTGCTGAACCTTGCTGTGTTGTCAATGTTATCATTTACTAAACTGAGCTTAGTTTGGCACAAGGCCAGAATTTTGGGGCACTAAATGAGTCAAACTAACAATGGTCTGCAAGCCTAGCTAATCATTCCACTATGTGAGGTGTCTTAGCCATTTAGTAAACTGAGCTTAATTTGGCATAAGGCTAGAAATATGGAGCTCTCAGTGAGAATCAAACTCACTTGAACTAGTCTACTAGCCTAGCTTGTTAACCATTATACCTCTCAAAGCACTCTGTGTTATTGCTGATGAATGCATTCATATTTAAATCTGGTCTGTGAGTAATACAATCTCTAGATTAGGAAAACTTTTGGTCTTTGAGAAATCAAGTTTTAAATGCAGACAATTATATGAAATAAAAAGCAAAGAGAAACTTAAAAAGAAAAAAATCATTAAGGCCTTCAAAGGAGGTCTCTTAAAATAAAGGAAAACTTTAGTATTTTTAGACTTGAAGCATTTAGTTTAACATGAAAGTTTTTAAGGTAGACTAAGACAATCTGTGAACCCACTGGGTTCTTATTTTAAATGTGGTTCATGATATTGATGCTTCTATTTAGGAGGGAGTAAAAGATTCTAATTAGTATTTTATTTCCATTTTATTGAGAATTTGAATAATTAAAAACAAATTGTGTTCAGTGCAAGCATCAAGAAAATTTTAAAATTATATTAATCATTTGCTAATTGGATTGGAAATTGCTTTATTTTTAAAGTTTTTTTTTTGCTCTAATAAAACTCTTGCTATGATGTGCCATTCTTGTTGGGTTATGGTCACACACATATACACACACACATATATATATTATAAATAAATATATATATATATATATATGAGAATTTTAGTAATATATAGATAAACCAAATAAGTTTTTAACTATTTATTTTGTAATATCTTATAAGCATAGAGAATTTATTACTCTAAATAAAATTGGGATCTTAAATTCATGAACATGAAATAAAATCTTATTCTGTGTACCTTTTTCTTAAAAGTGGTGGGGTTGATGTTTCTAAGCCTGTTCTTGCCTTAAAGAAAAAAATATTGTTGGCCCATTTATCTCACACATTTCAATTATAACTAATATTTTACCAATTCAGTTAAAATTTACACACAGTTGTTTCAATAAAAAGTAGAAAGTTTTTTGAGATTTGACAGTTCTATAGGTTTTTTTTAAAGTGATCATTATAATATTTGATTATGAGATTTAGTCTCTCTTTATATTCTAAATAAACCTTGTCTCATTTTCATTCTATCTCTTTAAACTCTTGTGAAAAAATTGACACCTATTGATAAAAACTATTCAATCAAATGTAAAACTTTGACCAATTTTCATAAAATCTATATTGTTAAAAAAAGAAAAAAAAGTTTTTTTAAAAATGATTTATTATTTTCTTAAAATTCATAGAAACAAAGTTATTGGGTGTTTAAATTTACTTAAATTTGTAAAAGAAAAAAAATTTAACATTTTCACTGACAAATACACTCACATTAAAAATGTACAGATATTCAACTAGTAAATAAAATTCAACAAAATCTTGGTTCATTTTCTTCAATTCTTCTGTTTAATTATGTAAATTTTATGAAAATTTAATGAAACTGTTCTTTGTAAATAAATTAGTTTCTTTTTATCAATGATTGTCAGTTTTTTTGCAATTTCATGGTCATTGCTCATACAAGAATTTTTTTCAAAATCTAATTTCTTATTGAAATAATTGAAAAATGTCACAGTTAAATAAGCCACTCTATAGTTGATGACATGGAAATATTTGTGCATGTATACAAAGCAATTACTTCACCAATATTCTAAGATGTTGGTGCCCTCCGCCCTAACAAATATACCAAAATTAACTGGTCCTTCCTGTTTTTACCAAAGAGTTCAACTGGCATATCCAGACCTTTTTTTTTTTTTTTTTTTTTTAAAGAACCAAATATAAATACCCTGAGTATCAACCCAAACAGAGATTGTCTTTTCCTTCATCCTAAATGAATTTGAGCTTACAAAAAATATAGGGGAATTAACAATTCTCTTACTTCCCACCTATTGAAACCAAAGTTTCTCTCTCTCTCTCTCTCTTTCTCTCTCTCTCTCTCTTTCTCTCTCTCTCTCTCTCTCTCTCTCTCTCTAAAATTGACAACTATTCATGATAGCTACAAATCTTTTAAAAACCCATGACAAGTTTATGGGAGAGGAGAATTACCTGTTCTTCCTAGCAAGCTGATTCCAAATATATAATTATAGTCCAAGTCAAGAGTGTAGTAAGGGTAACCCAAAGCCAAATTTTTAAGATCTTATTTTTCCAATGCACGTATCATTGGAGAATGAGAAGTTTTCGTGAATTGGCCATTTTTTTTTCCCCATTATTAAATGTTTCTTTAATTGACTACTTAAATTTCTTGATCTTTGTTACCTCCCAAGCCTGGCCCATTTACCAAAACTGTTCTCCTTCCTCAACTATACCTGCATAAAAGAAAAAATAAACTCTAAAAAAGTTCAGCTTTAGGTTACCCATACCAAGAGATGAGCAAGTATTATTAATTTTTGATTTTCCTTCATCTTAGTTTAATAGTTGACAATACTTAAAAAAAAAACATTAATAAGTAATACAGAAAATATTGGAACAGTGTAAACATTGAGTAAAATTGTGCAGGAGGATTTCTGTTATTCCCTGGTGTTCTAGGTAATTGTTTAGTCACTGAAATATGCATATATATATATATGATAAAAAGACAAATGCAAATAAGAAAAGTTTGCATGAAAAAGTACTTAATTCTACTATAGCAGAGCAGGTATAAAGCCTTAAAAATATGATTATGAACACTAGAAGTCCATTACTTTAAGTTTCAGGTGGTGTACTCAATCATCAGACGGAAATATTTTAAACTTAAAGGGTAGAGTCTCTGTGGTATAGTGGCTAACATGCTGAACTGTTCAAACTCTAGTCACACTATTACATGAAATTTTGGACTAATACCCTTGGGAAAGATATTAACCCCTCCTTATACCCCCAACAATGAGTTAAATAGTTCACTATCCTACAAGGATGGCTTTTAGCATTAAATAACACACAAAGGTTGATATGCCTTTAAACAAAGAAACCAAACCAACCTTAAAGTGATAGACTTCTAGCATTCATGATTAAAATATTTTTTAGATTTTGTGTGTGTGTGTGTAGTTAGGCAGCAGTCGTTCATTTAAGCATGTTTCATTGAATAATAATGACAAATTTTGTCTGTATAATCTATTTCAAGTTTTCTGATAAGTGTCTTAGTTTTAAGTTGGAATTTTTTAAAATACATCAGTTACCCTGTTTTATCCAACTCTGCGTTCCCATATCTTTGTTATAGTATAAACCTTCAAAAACTTTCAAAACTCTTTTAACAAAACAAACACACCTTACACAAGCAAGCCACCCCTGATGATGGCCTATGAAGGGTCTGAAAATGCTCGAGACAATTTTGGGGAAATTCATCTACCAATTCCAACTTGAAACTAAGACACTTATCAGAAAACTTGAAAGGATCTTAAATAAATTATACAGATAAAATTTATCTTTACTATTTAATGAAACATATATATACACACACACACACACACACACACACACACACACACATAGACAACTAAGTTATCATTGATACTACTCTCTTTTAATGTCACCTGAACAAAAAAATCATGAAAATAAAAATTGTTTATAAAAAAAAATGTTTATTAGATTGACTACCTAAATTCCTGAATCCTTGTACCTTCACCTCCTACTCCCATGATCTTTGAACCCTCACCCCTATCCCCCTGAATTTTTCAATATTTTTATTCTGCTTTTTCCTATCAGTTTTGAATAAAATTAAATTAAGAAATTATAATTTAATTTTTTTCTTTTTTTAAGGCTCTTGTTTTATTTTGTCAAAAAACTGTTCTTATTACTTTTTGTATGTTTTTTTTTCTTATAATTTTTTAAAAAATTTTAATAGTTAAAAAGCAAAACGGCAACAATGGAATGGTTTGGTTGACTAGTCAAAATTATGCTTTTTTTTTTTCCCCCTTATATTTTCTTTCCTTTATTTACGTCTATCTATCTATCTATCTATCATTTACATACCTTTTTTCTACTTATCTTTTGATTTGGAAATGCACAATCTCTTTTTTTAAATGTATCAAAAAGAAAGTGATATAGAATTTAAGGGTGCTTTTGATTTTTTTTTTTTTTTTTTTTCCTTACTTAATGCTCCCCTCCCCCTTTGTTTTTTGCTTTTCTTTCTCTTTTATTTGCAGATGGTCAAAATAATTACTTGTAATAACAAATGAAATAAAACAAACCCCCCAAAAAATGCAAGTAATTGAAATGAAGAATTGTGTGCAGTATCAAAACTGAAATAAAAATATTTCTAAATATTAAAGATTTTGTTTTATGTTGTAACTAGCTTTCTTTTTTCTTTTTGCTAGTTCAAAACTTATTTTCTTATCCTGTATAGTCATTTACTTGAGTTTGACACAAGGCCAGACGTATGGAGCACCCAATAAAAATCTAATTTACTAAAAATGGTCTGTTTGTCTGACAAGTAAGCCATTATACCAAGTAGCCTATTGCCATTAATACAAGACCAGCAGCATGATGCACTCTTTGAGAATTAAACACACTAATACTAATCTGCTTGTCTAACTTATTGATCATTACCCGATGTGAGCTATATTGTCTATACTTTATCATGATGTTATAGCTTGCTAGTCTTGAAGCTCATTTACTTGTGAATAGTAAATTCAATTCTTAAAGGTGCTCTCTGGTGCTAGCCTTGTGCCAGACCAATGCTTAGTTTGTTGGTGCAATTAATCCTGTAATGGTTGACAAGCTAGTATAACAGACGATTGCTTATGAATTTAATTCTCACTGGCTGCCTAATATTTTTGGCCTTATACCAAACTAAGTAAATGATTAGAAAATACAATACTGTTATCCCCATGATCGATCTTGATCATGGTTTTAACTCCCTCTGCCCCATTAGGGAAAGAATTAAAACAAAATAGAAAATAATAGAAACAAAAGTCCCAAAAATAACAAGATCACCCCATATAAATGGGGGGGAAAAATTATGATTGCAACATACAGTAGTGTAGGGGACTAGTATGGTACAAAAAATATTATAAGGAAAAATAATTTCCACATTCAGAGAGAAAAAAAGAAGCTTGTATAAAGTAAAGTTGGTGACTGTAGTCGAGGGCGACCAGAAGGCTTCCCTTTTCAATAGCTACTACACCGAGGTGTAGGGGAGGGCACTACTCCTGTCCCTGGATTGCTCCACTTTACCTTTGATACATACTTTATATTGCTGAGTGTTAAGCAAGGGGGTATCAAGTACCATTTTTAAAGTCTTTGGTATGATACGACCTGGGTTTGAACTTAGGTCTCCCGGACCATTGGCGAACACTCTGGCCAATGAGCCGGTTGCTCTTAATGGCATATCAGTCTTCATTAGTTATTTAATACCAAAGCCATCCTTGTAGAAGGATAGTTGTGGTCCTATTTAACACATAGCTGGAGGCAGGCAGTTTGTAACTTTCTCAAAGATATTAGTCTGAAATTGATTCTAATTGTACCACTCAAGTTGGAACTTGTTTGTTACAATATTGCAGTTTAGCATATTATGCCATGAGGCCTTCCCCCACAAACATGTTTTGGCACTAGGCAGGAAGTTTGAATCACCTAGCAAGAATTGAACTCACTGACAGTTTAGTTTGATAACTTGAGAAACGCCTAATAATTTACAAATCTTAGGTTACTTGAGCACAAGGCCAGAATTATGAGGCACCCAGTAAGAATTAAACTTAATATCAATGGTCTGCTAGACCAGCTTGCTAACCATAAAAGGTGCCTCCAAGACTAAGCTTAGCATGCACCAGGGAATTGGCCAAGCAGCATGAGGTATCATATGAGGACTGACTTGCGACTCATTAGTAATTGATCTTCAAGACTAGCTTGATAATCATCACACAATTGTTTCAGAGAGATTTTTAGTCAGTTAATGACCAGACAGCCAAAGAGTTAAGTCATATATTTTGGGGATTAGCAAAAATGCCCTGTCTCAATGAGCAGGGGGAGGAGTCCATTTATAAATAGAAAAGAAAATCTTCCCTTCATAAATAGAAAAACCATATCACAACTCAAGTGTGTATGTGTATATATATATATATACATATAAACATATATACACACCAATTTCTCCACAAAAGCAGGATGAGACACTTGGTCTATTTTTTAAGTGGAGCTTAACCTGTTTGGATCCAGAGTTTTCTTTCTCTTAGACTAATTGCCATACCAAGGTTAAAGAGTCCAGTCTGCCCTACTATTTACCCATGACTGGAGAGAGAATAGTTAGATTCATTGCTTTCCCCAAGGGTATTAATGCTATGTGAAAGGCAAACAACTATGTTCTGGATTTGAACTCCAATCACTGTCGATTTCTTTCAAAAGTGACCCTTACATTATGAACACCTCTACATCTTCTTTTTATAGGACTGGTCTCATAGAACTTGTGATAACCAAAAATAAATGTTTTTTTTTGTTTGCTTTTGCGGGGTGGGGATTGTTGTTTCTTTTTTCATGTTGTTTTCTTTGTGCAAGAGGATCAAGTGACAACCTCCTCATCTCTCCTCTTATGATATTTGGTAGTTAGAAAAGTACTGTTGCATTTTTGTAAAATCCATTGAAATGTAACAAACTACTGTGTTATTTGTCAAGAACTATGATTGGCAACATGACCCACGAAGGTATTTTAACTACAAGTAAATATTGGGAAACTATGCCTCTAGCTCATGAATGTATTTTTCTTTTTCCAAATGTTTCACATGACCACTCTAATGGATTATATTACACCGAACCCTAGTTCAACTATATTCTGTCTGTAATCCTAAGCATCCCTGCATCTATATGTACCAACATATTATCATACTATAATTATATTTGGAGGTGCCCGTGGTGTAATGGTTATCGTCGCAGGATATGGACATGGCGACACGAGTTCAAATCCTGGACCTGACTGATTGCATTTCACATAGCACTAATACCCTTAGGAAAGGTATGAATCCAATTATTCTCCCTCCAGCTATGGGTAAATAGTAGGACAGACTAGGTTCTTCAGCCTTGGTGAGGCAACTAGTCTAGGAGAAGGAAAACTCTGAATTCAAACCTGTTGAACTCTGCTTAAAAATTGACCTTGTGTCATATCCTGCCTAAGCGGAGGGGTTGGGTAAATAGGATCATACTATAATTATATATGTATATTAAATATGGGGGAGTTTCTGTAGCATAAAGGCTAATGTGCTGAATTGCAACACCATAGTGAGTGAGTTCAAACTCTAGTCATACTATTATGTTCAGTTTTTGGACAAATATCGGGCAGGATATGACACAAGGTCAATTTTTAAGCGGAGTTTAACAGGTTTGAATTCAGAGTTTTCCTTCTCCTAGACTAGTTGCCTCACCAAATATCCTTGGAAAAAGTATGAACCTCCTTATCCCCACTCCCAGCTATGGGTTAAATTGTATCACTATTCTTCTTCTATCTTTGATAATGCATGAAGTTTGATAGGCCATTAAACAAACCAAACCAAACCTTATATTTAATATAGAATATGTAGCAGTGGTGTCAGTGCAGTATTATATATATATATATAGAAAAAACACAAACCGATCACATTAGCACTTTTTTCTTAATGAAATTATTGCTCTGTAATGTCTGTTACATTGAGCTCTTTACCAGGAAAATTTAAATGTTCACTTTTGAATAGTTTTCTTGTCCTGATGGAATTACTCCCAACTCCGGTT
Organism: Sepioteuthis lessoniana; assembly: GCA_963585895.1. NCBI lineage: Eukaryota > Metazoa > Mollusca > Cephalopoda > Myopsida > Loliginidae > Sepioteuthis > Sepioteuthis lessoniana. The sequence goes on from OY757937.1 coordinate 40,109,136, forward strand.
TAACTGAACCAAATAATACTTATATATATATATATCTTCTTTTTTGTTAGAAGAGACTGCAACTATTGCCACCGTCATCTTTGTGGTGGAAGAGGTAATAGTTACAATCAATGCTAATAAACATATGAAATAAAAAAGAACTACATTGGCCTAGTGGGTAGAGTGTTCGGCAATAGTCCGGGAGACCACGGTTCAATCCCAGGTCGCATCATACCAAAGACTTTAAAAATGGTACTTGATACCTCCTTGCTTAACACTCAGCGATATAAGGTACGTATCAAGGGTAAAGTGGAGCAATCCAGGGAAAGGAGTAGCGTCCTCCCCTACACCTCGGTGTAGTAGCTATCGAAAAGGGAGCCTTCTGGTCGCCCTCGACTACGGTTGCCAACTTTACTTTTACTTTTACTTTACTCTAAAAAACTCTGAAGATTGAATGAACTTGATTAAACTGACAGTAATCTAAGGGATGTGTTTGTTTATAAAGAATTTGTTTTTTAGAAACTAGGTTTAAACTTGCTTCTAATTTTTAACACACTAATATTTGTATATATATATGTGTATATGTGCTCTGTGTACTCACATTGACACATACACATGCTATGTGCACTTACGCACATGCACATACACTTACATATATGTGCTATATGCACTTACTGGATATTGGCATGATGGTTAGAGTGTTTGCCAATGACCTGGGAGACCAGGGTTCAATTCCAGATCGTGTCATACCAAAGACTCAAAAAATGGTACTTGATGTCTCTTTGCTTAACACTCAGCATTATAAGGTACGGATCAAGGGTTAAGTTGAGCAATTCAAGGAAAGGAGTAGCACCCTTCCCTACATTTTGGTGTAGTAGCTATAGAAAAGGGAACCTTCAGGTCACCCTTGACTATGGTCGCCAACTTTACTTACATATATACACTTAGAGTTATATATATCTAAGTGCATATACCACATGCATCTTGAAAAAAAACCCCTATTTACCGAGCCCCTCCGCTCAGGCAGGATATGACACAAGGTCAATTTTAAGCGGAGTTTAACTGGTTTGAATTCAGAGTTTTCCTTCTAGACTAGTTGCCTCACCAAGGCTGAAGAACCCAGTCTGCCCTACTATTTACCCATAGCTGGAGGGAAAATAATTGGATTCATACCTTTCCCAAGGGTATTAGTGCTATGTGAATACAATCAGTCCCGTCCAGGATTTAAACTCGTGTCACCGTGTCCATTTCCTACGACGATAATCATTACACCACGGGCACCTCCACACTGCATCTTGAAAATAAAACAATCTGCAGTCTTCAACCAAACATGCTTAGATAACAACTTGCTGCCAAAGTACACAATATATATATTGTGTACTTAGGCAGCAAGTCGTTATCTAAGCATGTTCGGTTAAAGACTGCAGATTGTTTTTTTTTCAAGATCTTCAAGTGAAGACAATCTAGTCTTCTGGTTATTTTTCTTATGTTTGGGTCAAGGTGATGAAGAAAGTGCCCCATACTAGCCCAAGCTCTTTCAACCATTTCGTGGTTGTCCTCAGGGGTTGTTTTATTTACAGAAAAGAATACATTTCTGTGGGACAACAAGTCCCAAGGATTAAAAGAGGATGAAGAAGAGGAGTGGTCTTTCGATGACTGAGGCCCTAGCTAGTCACACTCATTACAATATTACAGCCATTCATCAACTTCCAAGCTAGAATCACCCTAATAACACAATCTCTCCATGAAACCTACTTAAAACCTGAATGAAATAATCTATATATATATCAAGATGATTAAATAAAGGAATGGGAAGAAAAACCCTAAAAGAGGCAACAAAAGAAACACTTTTTAGTCATCCCCCCATCTATGATTTGACAGCCAACTGTTTTCTGGTATTTTAGGGCCAGAAACAAGCTGGACTGCTCCTAAGAGGGGAGTGGAACTATTCTAAAAACAGACAAAATAAAAACTTGGTCAGGGATCGGTAATATAAATTATTTACATGTGAATCCAAGATCCTACAAGTTGAGGTAGGGAAACATTATAGAACTAGGCATAAAAATAAAAGGGAGAGGGGGTCTTGGTTGCTATAAACTAGATGACAGGGTCATGACACATAATGTCCCACTTGCTAGGGAAAAAGGGTGACAATGAAACAACTACTGACCCGGGGTTGGGTCCCGAAAGACCCGGATCATCGCTGCCATGTAAAGGAAGAGGAGGAAAGGATGACTCTAATGTTGCTTGCTTTCTTACAACTAAGCTTGCTGCATGCATCCACCTTTTGTTGAATGTTATGTAGTCCAAGTGTTTTCTATCACATCTGATCTTGACCCTAAGCTGATACCTAAAGAAAAGAATCCGATCACGATCAGAAAAGTTTGTGCCGTCATATAATCCCTTCTTCCATGTTGTCCAAATCACCATTCTGGCTACACCTAAGATTGCAAGAAACACCACATGTTTCTCATCCTTCCACGGAGGCAAAACATTGTCTATGACATAACCAACGTCGAGCAGCATGAGCTGTTTAGGATTGATGCAAGAGGTCCATTCCCCAACATGACTCCAAAACCAGCAAACCTGCTTGCAGTAGTAGAAGGCATGCAAAGCTTTTTCTTCCATCCCTCTGCAGCAGCATATCTGTCAGAACCATTTTGAAGGCCCAGTTGCGAAGGGGCAGCACATTTTGTGCAAACTGCCAGGTGAGTGAGAACTGAGAGTTGTTCAGGAAGTTTGCACCTGGCATCCAATTCCATTGGAAGCATATCTCCCCTAGCAACCAGCTGAGTCACTGCATGAGTGGATCTGAACCAGCACTCATCACTAGGTCTCAATACAGCTCCTTTCAAGGCCAAGAAATGTCACTAGATCGAGGTAGCTTACAAAGGGCCTTCGTTGGATCCCAGCCACTGGGTTTGACACAGGACTAGGAAAAGCCATCTCAACCTTGTGCTTCCACACTGCTTCCTTCGTCAGGGATCAACTCAGGGAACTTCGCGCAGAGCCGGATTTGCCCCTTCATCCCTTTGTCTCTGGAGCAGGAGCTCCAAAGCGAGGACATAGAGAAGAGGGGACAAGAGGCAACCCTACTGGAACAACTGCTCAATCAAGAAAGACCCTGAGTGCTTTCCATTCACCTGTACCACTGCCCGAGGGTTGTGATACAGCATGTTAATCCATCTGCGGAACTCCAGTTTGAATCCAGTGGTCTCCAAAACCACCGCCAGAAACCGATGATCCACCCAGTTGAAAGCTTTGGACTGATCAAAACTGATCAGCACAGCATCAGTGTCATCTTCTATCCCCTCTATGATCTTGCAAAACAGATCCAGATTGTTCTGGATTGATCTTCCCTTTACAGTGTAATTCTGCTCAGGTCTGATCAAATCCCTGACAACTATCCGCAAACAATTCGCCAAGATCTGGGCCAAAATTTTTCTCTCTATGTTAAGCAAAGTTATTGGCCTGTAATCATCTAGTTCCTCCCAAACATGCTTCTCTCCTTTCTTCAATAATGTGATCACTCCTTTGGTAATGCTGCCAGGGATGGCTCCCTGAGCAAACCAATGGTTGAATACATTCATCAGAATAGGCACAAACATGTGTGACATCTTCAAGTACACTTCGTAGGGAAAATCATCCAGTCCTGGAGAGTTGTTGAGGCTGACCTGCTTCAACACATCACAAACTTCACACTCTGTAACCAACACTTTGCAAGCAGCAGCTTCTGCCTCCAGAAGGGAAGTCAGCAAGATGTAATATAATGGCCGAGGGATTTCGTTTTATATATCTTGCCTTTCGGTTTAGTTAGGCTGAGAACCTTTCACTTAGCGCATGGGTTAGTTAGGTGCAACATGAGCGCAGGGAGGATGTGTCATTCAGTGATGTCAAAATAAAAATCCCAGATAGAATATGTGACCAGGGGATGTGAATGACGTCATGCACTGGAAGCGTGCGCGGAGGATTTTGGGGATTTGAGAAAAGTCAGTTAGTTGATTTTTAGCGTCTGAAGAAGACGGTTGACTTTCGGGGCTCGCCGAGATCAGACCAGTAGTTTGCGGCAGGGTGCCGGGCAGATGGAAAAGTCAGCATAGAAAGAGTGTGTATCACTCTCCTTATGTCGAATTACCTTTAACTCAAAGGTAATAAAAGTTTCATACCTGAACTAAGAAGGCGTAAGATTTTTTTGTGTTTCGGGATTCCTATGTTATCTATATGCATGTTATGAACATTCTATGTCTATTTCACATATCTGTATCATGGGTATGTTACAAAGATACCTGCAAAACTCCTGAAGTGGGAGATCAGGCAAGCGGACAAAGCGATCATAAAAATGCACAAGGAAGGCCTCACATATCACATGGCTAGACTGGAATACATGCATATCTGGGGATTTGGCGGACTCGAAGTACCGTATTTGTCCAATTGTTTGCTTTCTTTTATTTTCACTTGGTGGTCTACTGGAATGTCAAAATCTGCTTGTTGACAAATTCTTTTCTTCTTGTTAATGAAAGCTAGGTCTGGTGTTCCGACCTTAATTTGGCAATCTGTTTGTCTTTCTGGTTTGTGCATATACAATTTGGTCAAATTTATCCCCATTACTATTTTTATTATTTACTCAAGTTGAATTTTCATACTTGTAGCAACTTGTGGTCTTCACTAAAAGTCCAAATGACAAAAAATCACTTCTGCTCTCTGGGACTTTTCTCAGTATTCTAGCCGATGTCATCTTTACAGTGGTCTGGATGGTCCTAATCCTTTTTTTGATTTGCAGTTCCCCAGTCTCATTTTCAGATTGTTTAGGATTGTTCTTAGGACTTTGACTATTATTCTTATGCTTATCTGCCTTATGTTCCACAGTTTTTTCACTTCTCCAGCAAGATCCAGGTATTTATCTAGTTTTCTTGCTTTTTTCTATTTCACTGGGTGATCTTCTTATGAGTTTTTCACCCAAGCTTTAACTGTTAGTTTTTAAGCAAGTCTCTTCAGTTCTCCCTGATTCTTTGTTGTAACCTAACAATGAATGTCCTAGATATGACACTGTTGTAACCTAACAAAAAGGTTACTGAATAAGAAATAACCAAAACGGAGGTTGGAAATGAAATGGAAGTCTTTATAACAAAATACAATACTTGTCAGCAGTGGGAAAAAGGTAAACCACTGCTTATGATAACTACTTATTCAACATATTGTAATTTACGAAGCTCTTTGCTTCGATGTGGCACAAGGCCGAATGAATGGCGCACCTAATGGGACTTGAACTCACTCACTTATTCATCATGTTACCCCCCTCACAATAGTTTCCAATGTATTTATGAAGAATGGGACATACCCATTAATGTTTATGGGTAGGATATATCATCATCATCATCATCATCATATCGCGCTGGTAGCATGGATATCCCTGACCCTCTCTCGCCACTCCTCCCTATCGTTCATCGCTCTAGGCAGGTCTTCAGGACAACATCCCATATCCTCACATAGCTGCTGAATGTATGTTCGTGCTGGTCGTCCTGCTTTTGCACGGCCATATGTGGGGGTCCATAAGAGTACATCTCTTATGAGTTCGTCCCTGCTTCTCCAGCAGTGTCCTGCATGTCTTCTTTGTCTAACTTGAATAGTTTTCGTGATAGGAGGCAGGTGGCGTACGGCCACCTGCCTCCTAGGATATATAACACTCTTCAAATCATCCTCACTGATTTTAGTAGTTCTGTGATTTTGATGGTTTCAATTCTTCATCTAATTTCTTGTTCATCTGGTCCCTTTTCCATGTTTTTGGGGATTGTTCCAAGTGTTACAAGTATGATTGGTATCACTGTCATCTTCATGTTACACAACTTTTTCTGTTCTCTGGCAAGGTCCAGGTATTTGTTCAGCTTTTCACATTCCTTTACTTGTGCTCTGTGGTCTGCTGACACAGCAACATCTGTAAAATGACAAGTTCTTTCCTTCTTATCAATCAAAATTAAATCCAGTCTTCTGGCCTGGATTGGGTGATCCATTTGTATCTAAAGTCCCACAGAATTTCATGCATTTCATTTTCAAAGAGAGATTCTTGCTTGTGCATATACAATTTATTAGTATAGTGAAATTTCACTTTCTTGCATAATTCCCAGTGAATCACCTTCCCCAACCAATCACAATGTTCTTGTTATAGGGGAAAGCCCATGGTGAAGTGGTAAATGTGCTCAATTGAGACATTGTAGTAAGCGAGTTCAAACTAATTATTCTATTACATTCACTTTTGGACAAATACCTTTGAAAAAAGTTCAACCTCTTCTTCTCCCTCCAGCTATGGGTTAACTAGTTACACTGCTGTTTTTTCTACAAGGATGGTTTTGGCATTAAATAACCCATGAAGATTAATATGCCATTAAACAAAGAAACCAAACCTGTTCTTGTTCTTCAATTTCGGTTTTGGTTTTTGGTTTCTTTGTTTAATGGCATATCAACCTTTGTTGGGTATTTAATGCCAAAGCCATTGTCCTAGAAGAACAGTAGTGGTACTATTTAACCCATAGCTGGGAGGATAAGGTGGGTCATACCTTTCCCGAGGGTATTTGCCAGAAAGTGAACATAATAACAACTGGAGTACGAACTCGCTTACTACGATTCCGCAGTCCATTGCTTTAACACCACGAGGACACCCCGTTCTTCAATTCATTTTCATCATTATTATTAAGGTGAGTTAAAAGTTTTGCAATATTTTTATATATTGAAGCACAATTTGTTAGTTCCAGATGCTTCTGTTGATGACATGAAGGTAACAAACAACACTGGACTGTGAGATATCAAACTCGCTTGATACTCTCCAAGTGCTACTCACTGGATTTGTCTCTATGGCTTAGAGTACAGTCTTGGAATCCACTGTTTTAGGCCTACCAGACCTTGTTTGATTGTCAAGATTCTCACAACCCTTGTGAAATTTCTTGAATCATCTGGTTACTGTACAGTGAAAACTGCACCTTTACCTTTTGCATAATAAATCTTTTTGGTAGCTTCAGTGGCATTATGGCCCAGTTTGAACACATAAAACATAAGTTCCCAAATTAAAGTGCGTTGCACATTCATCTGCGCAGCTTTCAAATCACACAATGAAGTGAAGCAATATCTGTGCATCAATTACTACAATACTACCAACCACTGCTAGAGATACCCACAGCTTGAACTGCTTCAGTCGTAGGATATACCTGTCATAAACTTGTACATACTAAAATATTACAAAACTTTTGACTTACCCTGATATTATTATTGTTATCATTAATTAATTTATTAAGAAATAAAGTAAATTTGAGTTTTATTGCTTTACTTTGGTTGCCTGTTTAAACAAATCCGAGATGTAGATTTTTCGATCGTCGAATATAAGAGAGTTATCTCCCTTTGAACGTTTGTGACTTTTATGAATCAAATGTGATAGCTTAATGGTTATAAACACGAAAAGTGGAATCATTCACTTTCCACTGAAAGTTATAGATAAAATAGTTGATTTGACTCTAGTCATGATGGTGGGCAACCAACTTAGGAGAAGAAAAACACAAGGGGGTGACCACAGGAAACCACTCTACTATCTCTGTCACAAGAATGGTCATAGTAGTTAACCATTTACCACGAAGAGTCATAATCACACAAATCAGGAAAAGGGCTATTTTTGGTGCCTTCTTTATCCCAAACAAGTGAATTCCAGCTTTGAATTTGCTGGACCTTTACACAGACGTTTCCATTTTGGTACATGAACTCAATATTTATTTATCTCCTCACAAGAACAAATTAGACACAATATCTGTGACCCTCACATGTTTGTTTGGTTTGGTTTCTTTGTTTAATGGCATATAAACCTTTGTAGATTATTTAATGCCAAAGCCACCCTTTTATAAGGACAGTAGTGGTACTATTTAACCCATAGCTAGGGGGATGCATATTATTTTACCATGGGATACATTTGTGTATTCTTTAAAACTACTTATATATATATATATATATATATATATATATATATATATATATATAAGTAGTATTAAAGAATGCACAAATGTGTCTCATGGTAGAATAATATGCATAGTGTTTCATGAACAAACAGTATGTTGAAGGGGTATAAAATGGAAAAAACTTTACTTAGCAAGTGTAGGCAATATAGATGTAGCCATGTAGGCTTATAATTTCCTAGTTGGGTCAGAACTGGTCAAAGATTAGTGACAAAAAGAAATCAAGGTGTATATATATTTTTTTTTAATTCACAATATAATTCCTCTATTTAAAAAAAAAAAAAGAAGAAAATATACATCTATATCCTTGCCCTAGAGGTTATAATAATTACGTGGATGCATATTTCTAATTATCTTGGGAAGACATGGCCCTGAAGGTGACCGTGTCTTCTGTAAAGAGTATGGATGTTACTTACAAGACACGTTCTGGTTAATTGGCTGTGCATTTACCATGACTAGTTGATGTGGTGTCACTTGTGTGCGATATGAACTGTTGGCTCAGTTGTAGAAATTCAGCTCTGCAATCTGAGGTTGCTGGTTTAATCTCCAGTGGTGGAGATCATGGTATACTCTGCTGATGAGACCTAATAAGGTTGAAACAGCTGTCCAGTGTTTCTGTATGTTTTGCATAAGTGTTCACCAGATGGTAATTCAATTCACAAGAGATCAAGGTGTTTTCTAGGACTGTCATGTGATACCCTATGGGCCCCTAATGGACATGTAAATTATCTAAGGGAGATAAATGCTAATTATCTGTATTTACCAACCCACTGGCATGAGCTAGATGAAACACAAAGTCAATTTTTAAGTGGAGTTTAACAGGTTTGAAAATCAGAGTTTTCCTTCTCCTAGACTGGTTGCCATACTGTTGTAATCTAACAAAAAGGTTACTGAATGAGAAATAACCAAAACAGAGGTTGGAAATGAAATGGAAGTCTTTATAACATTAACAAAATACAATATTTGCCAGCGGCGTGAAGAAGGTAAACCACTGCTCTTGGTAACTACTGAGTCAGCATATTATCTCCCTCACAATAGTGTCCAATGTATTTATGAGGAATGGGACGTACCCATTAATGTTCATAGGTAGGATAAATAACATATACCAAGGCTAAAGAACTTAATCTGCCCTACTATTTACCCATAGCTGGATGGAAAATAGTTGGAGTCATACCTTTTCCAAGAATATTAGTACAATATGAAATGTAAACAGCCTTGTCTAGGATTTGAACTCGGTTCACCGTGCATATTTTCAATGACGATAACCATATACCACAAACACCTCTTCCCTTTCTCTAATATCTTTTCTAGCAAATCTATTTAGCACATATACGGGATCCTAATAGGAAGTACCTGTCAGAGGGAACATAAAGGCAATAAAAAGACATCACACTCTTCAGAGCACCAGAATTAGAACCTTACTACTGGATGCAGTTTAATGTCATACTCATTATTTTTTGGGGGGGGATGGGGTTGTATTATCCCTCTACTGGGGATGCAGTCAGTGCATTTTAGTCCACATATATATATATATGTATATATACACACACTAACCCCTCTGCATGAGTGACACAAGAGCTATTTTTGAGCAGATTTTAACAAGCCAGAATTTAGAGTTTTCCTTCTCCTAGACCAGTCACCATACCAAGGTTAAAGAGCCCTGTCTTTTCTACTATTTAGCTGAAAGGAGAATAACAGGATTCATACCATTCCCAAGGGTATTAGCACTATATGAAATGTAGACAGCCTTGTCTAGAAATTGAACTTGGTTCACAGTGTCTATTTCCTACAATGGAATCCATGAAACCACAAACACTTCCTAATTATAAATTGTATCTCTACATGTCCAATGACCAGATTACCCAAAGGAGCTGAGGATCCTGTAAACTGCACTTACTTGATGTTTATTTGATGTTTATATTATCCAAAATAAAAAATAAGACGTTTGTGTTTGTTACAACATGTTAAAATTTGATTTTGATTTTTTTTAACATTTATTGAAACCAAACTATAAGAATGAAAAATTTTCTAAGTTGTACAGTGTTGTAACAGAATCATCTACTAATGGACTCAACGACTCTCCATAATACTGGAAGACGCAGCAATACGAAGTCAGTCTAGATCCGGAAGCTAACCTCGCCCCTGTGCAGTTATGTGAACTAGCTTACCGTCCTATGTTCTTGTAACCATCCTTTGTTCTTGTAGATATATACCTATACTATAACCGTGGTGTTCTGTTCTCTTTGTGATCCCTTCCAAAGCCATAACATACAGTATCACTCATAAACAAGTGACCGTGTGCCTGACTAAGTTTTAAAAATATAGTATCACTCATAAATACATCTCTAATAATTTTTTATGAATAATTGTCTTCTAAACTAAAGATACGAAGATTTTATTATTTCTAGTGGAACAGTATACAGTTGAAATAGATATTATTATGCATTATTTATAACCAAACTCTACAGCATTGGAACCAAAATTACATGGACTGCTTTTGACTATATGGAGATCTGATCTCACTGATAAAATTAAAACAGGAATTACTCCAAACTGTAGTTGTGTCAGTACTATTGTATGGCTACACCACATGGACTCTACTGAAACACCTGGAGAAAAGGCTGGATAGGAATTACACAAGGATGCTGCATGCTGTTTTAAACAAATCCTTTATGCAGGAAACTACAAAATAGCAGATGCATGGCCATTTACCTCCCATCTCACAAACCATCAAAGTAGATGTGCGAGAAATGTTGTGCACCGTTGGAGAAATTAAGACAAACACACAAGTGACATTTTCCTGTGGACTCCTCCTGCACATGGACACAGCAGTGCTAGCCAACCAGCAAAAACTTACATTCATCAGCTCTGTAGGAACACTGGATGCAATGACAAATAGGGACAGATAGTGAGAGAGAGTCAACGGAATCAATGCTGTCAGCATGCCTTGATAATGATGATGATGATAATAATCATCATCATCATCATGTCGTGCCACTAGCACAGATATCCCTGACCCTCTCTCGCCACTTTTCCCTATTGTTCATCGCCTCAGGCAGGTCTTCAGGGCTACATCCCGTATCCTCACATAGCTGCTGTATGTATGTTCTACCTGGTCATCCTGCTTTTGCTCTGCCATATGTGAGAGTCCATAGGAGTACATCACTTATGAGCTCGTCTCTGCTTTTCCAGCAGTGTCCAACGTGTCTGGTTTGTCTAATTTGGATAGTTTTTGTGATGGGAGGCAGGTGGCCGTATAGTTGGTGCTTTGTTGGGTGTTGCCAACAGGACTTATTCAATATTGCTCTCTCTTGTGTAATTGCCATCTAGCTTCTTCTCCAGCTGTTTTGTTAGCGTCCAAATGGTGCATCGACAGCAGTATCAACACGACCGCTGTCTGGAAGAAACTGCGTTTCATTTTATCAGTCAGGTTTGATTTCCATATGATCGATAGCTTATCGATAGCCGTCCAAGCCTTCGTTAGCTGCATGTCAATGTCTTTTTCGGTTGATGAGACACTGCTTTCCAGGTTGGTGAATTTGTCTACTAGTTTCAGAGAGGTTCCGTCTAGTGTGGAAATGTCGCCTGGCTGATTAAAGCACATATATTCAGTTTTGTGTGCATTGACATGGAGGCCAATGCCTGCGGCGACTCGTTCCAAACTATGCAGTAGTGTTTCGGCTTGGTTGGGTGTTTTCCAAGATATATACATATACCATGTGGAGGTGCTCATGGTGTAATGGCTATTTCTGTAGAAAATGGACATGCCGACTCAGGTTCAAATCCTGGACAAGATTGTTTGCACTTCACATAGTATTAATACCCTTGAGAAAGGTAAATATCTAGCTATTCTCTCTCCAGCTAAAGATAAATAGTAGAATAGACTGGGCTCTTTAGCCTTTGTATGGCAACCAGTCTAGGAGAAGGAAAACTCTGAATTCAAACCTGTTAAACTCAGCTTATATATATATATGGCAACCAGTCTAGGAGAAGGAAAACCCTGAATTCAAACCTGTTAAACTCAGCTTATATATATGTATATATATATGGCAACCAGTCTAGGAGAAGGAAAACCCTGAATTCAAACCTGTTAAACTCAGCTTATATATATGTATATATATATGGCAACCAGTCTAGGAAAAGAAAAACTCTGAATTCAAACCTGTTAAACTCAGCTTATATATATGTATATATATATGGCAACCAGTCTAGGAGAAGGAAAACCCTGAATTCAAACCTGTTAAACTCAGCTTATATATATATATATATATATATATATATATATATATATATATATATACACCAGTCGATGTGTTAATACATAAACAACATTTTATAAATAAGATTATTTCCTGAAAATAAATTGAATAAAGGAGCATTCATATTCTATGTAGGCAAAGGTAGAATGAATCATCCAGCGGGTGTTTGGTGTCAAAGAGTCGCTCCCAACCTCAATTCTCTTCATCTACTACTTTTGAGTCCCTCCATATCCTTTGCTACCCCTGTCTTGAGCCCCTCCATATCCTTTGCTACCCCTGTCTTTACAGCCAGGTTTCTGTTTGTTTAAGTTACCATCCTCAGCCAACCCCACTTATCAAACACTGCAGTTTCCAACTGACTGGGTTATGTCTGAGATAAATCACAGCCTTGTTAATTATTGACACAAACTATTTACCTGATGAAAAAGAGTTGGGTTCCGTCGACTCAGTCAGGGGTAAGGCGTGTGTGTACCATTAGATGCAAATAAATATACACAAATGTTTTTCATCAAATGTAAAGCGAGCACAAAAAACAAAACAAAACAAAACAAAACAAAAAAACACCCCCAAACAAACAAACAAACAAACAAACAAAGCGATCTCGAGGAACATTCTCATTCAGAGGTAACATGATGTAGACAAGGGCGTAGATAGAAATCTAGGGGCTCAGCATGTAGGGAAGTTTAGCTCTTTCAGAGGTCTCATCAAACATTTAATATTATTGTATAATATCAGAAGTGTAGTAGATGAACAACTATTTATAATACTTTTGGGAACCCCACCTCTTCATTGGAGCCCTTGAGTTATTTTCAAATAGCCACACTTCCTTCCTCTGTTATACCTTTGAACCATTTAATGAATAAATATACACACATGTACAAATAGATTTTCTATCAAATGTATGTATTTTGCCAACCTCTCTACTATAGGTAGAATATGACACAATATCAATTTCTTAGCGGAGTACAACTGGTTTCGATTTTGAGTTTTACCTTCGGAGGTCACAAAGCGAAATAACGATAAAAATATTGAGCTGTATAAGTCCTTCAAATGTGGAGGACCTTCTAGCCTTTAAAATCAGCATTTGGGATCCTGGCATTTACTTGAGGTTGAATACTAATCACCAGAGAGAGACATGAAACTGTCTCACCAATCAAGCTGATTTTCTTAAAGTTTCTTATTTTATTTGTTTTTTGCTTTTTTTGCTTTTTTTTTTTTTTTTTAAATCTTTATTTTTCAGCAAAATTCTGTATACTACAATCAGTATGTAGTGTTTAAATTTCCAGAACTTCTTAGTTGCACCCTCCCCTACCGGAAGAATGTAACTGTGTCAATTTTAAACAAAGTACGACTGGTTTGAATTTAGAGTTTTTCTTCTTTTAGACTTGTTGTTATACCTAGGCTAGAGAGTCCAATCTTTCCAATTATTTACCCTTAGCTGGGGGAAGAGAATGGACGGATTCATGCTTTTTTCAAAGGTATTAACATGGCGAGAAATGCAAGCAACTTTGTCCAGGATTTGAATTTTGATTGTTGAGGCTATTTCCTATGGCAATAACTGTTACAGTTATAATTGTAGTAAATAAAAGGGATCCCTATAAAAATACTTGAATGTTTAGTAAAAGTAAAGTTGGCGACCGTAGTCGAGGGCGACCCCAAGGCTCCCTTTTCAATAGCTACCACACCGAGGTGTAGGGGAGGGCGCTACTCCTTTCCCTGAATTGCTCCACTTTACCCTTGATACATACCTTATATTGCTGAGTGTTAAGCAAGGAGGTATCAAGTACCACTTTAAAAGTCTTTGGTATGACGCGACCTGGGATTGAACCCAGGTCTCCCGGACCATTGGCGAACACTCTACTCGCTGGGATGACTTTAAAAGATGGGATCAAATTTGTAATGTTTCATTCATGAGTTTTATAAATATACTGTAACATTATAAAGTAATTAGTTTGAAGTTTTTATTTTAGATAAAATGTCTAAAAATAATTTGTATATTGTTTAGTCATTGCATTGTTTGAACCCTTTGAACCCTAGTGGCTGGTATTTGAGCCACTACCTACAGAAAAGTATATCCACGTATATATCGAAATTCCACCGAGGAATCCCCATTTCTACTTTATAGGTAGTTAAATAATAGTTTAAAACATTGCACATTTTCAGCTATTATTCAACCAGACATCGAGACTCAGGCTTGTAAGGATTAAAATTAGTGATGATACAAACTACTGAACTCATGGAAAGTACACAGTTTAATTAGTATAAAGAAATAATAATAATGATATATATATGAATATATATATATATATATCTGAATATCCAAAGAAAGAGTGCTCAATGCACGGCTATTTAATACAAAATAAACCTGCTGATCAAAATATATATTTTTGTTTAAAAAAGAAGAAATTTAGAAATGGTATTCCATTTCCATAATAGATCTATTTCACTTATTCAATCTCGTCAGAAGGAATTCAAATGGAGTTTGGTTACTTTTTTCGTTAAACGCCGGCGATATATTTCGCGTTGTGAACTATTTTACTAAAAAATTAATAGCTACGGAATTTTTCTTTTATTTATGATTTTTGTAAATATTAATTTTGTTTAGTTCATATTAGTAACCAGATTTCAAGTTTATGAGTATTATTTGAAATCTATATAGATTATAAAAACACAATATAGCTTTCAAATAATACTCATAAACCTGAAATCTGGTTACTAATATGAAGTAAACAAAATTGATATTTACAAAAATCATAAATAAAAAGAAAAATTCCGTTGCTGTTACTTTTTTAAAATAAAATAGACCACAATGCGACATAACGTGAAATATATCGCCGGCATTTAACAACAAAAAAAAAGTAACCAAACTCCATTTGAATTCCTTCTGACGAGATTGAATAAGTGAAATAGATCTATTATGGAAATGGAATACTATTTCTAAATTTCTTCTTTTTTAAAGAAAAAAAAAATTTATATATATATATATATATATATATATATATATATATATACAAAACAAAAGGAATTGCATATATATATATATCATCATCATCATATCGTGCTGGCAGCACGGATATCCCTGACCCTCTCTCGCCACTCCTCCCTATCGTTCATCGCCCTAGGTAGGTCTTCAGGACAACAACCTGTATCCTCACATAGCTGCTGAATGTACGTTCGTGCTGGTCGTCCTGCTTTTGCGCGGCCGTGTGTGGGGATCCATAAGAGTACATCTCTTATGAGTTCATCTCTGCTTCTCCAGCAATGTCCTGCATGTCTGGTTCGCCTAACTTGAATAGATTTCGTGATAGGGGGCAGGTGGCCGTACAGTTGGTGTCTTGTGGGGTGTTGCTGCCAGGACTTGTTGAGGATTGCACGCAGCATTCTTGTGTAATTGCCATCTAGTTTCTTCTCCAGCCGTTTTGTTAGCGTCCATGTAGTGCATCCATATAGCAGTATCGATGTGACCGCTGCCTGGAAGAAACTGCGTTTCATTTTATCGGTTAGGTCTGATTTCCATATAGTCGATAGCCTATTGATAGCTGTCCATGCTTTCGTTAACCTCGTTTCGATGTCCTTTTCGGTTGATTCGACGCTGCTTCCTAGGTACGTACAAAAGGAATTGCACACACACACACACATACATACATACATATATATATATATATATATATATATTATATATATATATATATATATATATATATAAAACGGAAGGAATTGCATGAAGTAAACAAATAGAATAACTACTGAAAAGAATATTTTGCTCGAGTAAAACTTCATAATAAACCCAACTTCTCGGCAAGGCATAGAATACAGTGACCGAATCCCCTTCAGAGAGCCAACCCCACCTCTCACTGAAAAAAAGGTGTCCTGAGTATGACATTAAACTGCATTTGATGATGAGACTCCAGTTCAAGAGATCTAGGGAGGGTGAAGTTCATCTTCATTGCCATTTCTCCTTGGTCCACACTAACTTAAAGTGCAAGTATCAATTAGAGTCCCATCTATGGGCCAAATAGAGCTGTTTAAGAATTATTCATATTCAGTAGGAATACTTGATACTGTATAACTGTAAATTATTTGTTTAGAAAAAGTTATTTGAAGCTGTGATTGTTTACTAAGGATTATCATTAGTTACTTGAAATCACATAACTGTGTGCAAGCAAAAGACGATTATTAAATAGAAATAGTTACTTATTCGCCTAATGAGTAGTGTTTGCCAATGGTCCAGGAGACCAGGGTTCAATCCCAGGTCGAGTCATACTAAAGACTCAAAAAATGGTGCTTGATCCCTCTTTGCTTAACACCCAGCATTATAAGGTATAGATCAAGGGTAAAGTGGAGCAATCCAGGGAATGGAGTAGCGCCCTTCCCTACACCTCGGTGTTGTAGCTATTGAAAAGGGAGCCTTTGGGTCACCCTCGACTATAGTTGCCAATTTTACTTTTACTTATATACTTATTAGTATTAGATAGGAATACTTGAAACCATGTGCGTGTGTGCAAATTATTTGTATTTGATTGGAATACTTGATATAAATGCGCACAAAAAACTCTGAAGAAACAATTATACAAAAAGTGTAAATATAAATGTACAATGAATGTGGTTCTCTAACCCTAAGCATAGAATAACCTAGACAGGTTGACATACCATTAAAAATCAATGAATCAATCCATGATTTTTCATAGAATTAATTCCTCTTTTAGAGCTATGACTTTCTTTAATGCTGAATTGTTCATCTTTCGGTTCAACATTAAAAATAGATGAAAATAATTTCATGAATTTAAACAATTGAAAACCTTGAGGATTTGTTTGTAAGTTTTGATATTTATAGACTATCATTGCCTTTTGCTATCTTTAATTGGTTGATTGGTTAGTTTTACAGCATATCAATCTCTGTTGGTTATTTAATGCTAAATCCTGTTTATACAAATACATTAAATATTTATAAATTGTTAATGAAAAGTTTGTTGGTAGCAATTTTTAAATGAGCCAAAGCTCATTTGTTTACACACAGTTAGATGGTTTCAAATATTGCTATTTAACTCTTGTAATTCAATTCAACATTAGAAATTGATAAAAATGATTTTAGAATTTAGACAATAGAACATCTTGAGGACTTCTTAATGAGAGTTGACGTATATAGATTGTCACCAAAATCTTCCAATTTAATTCATGTGTATTTTCTTTTTTAATATAGTTAAATTTTATGGAATTAAAAAAAGCAATTACAGGTTACAATAATATTGTATATAGTAAAATAACAATCAGCTCAAAATATCAGATTTTGGGATAAAAATATCTAAGTTGTGAACTATAATAAAAAGAAATTGATTAAGTTAATATGGTTGAATTTTATAAAAATGAATTTCCTTCATCCTTAGAACTCTGTTCCTCCACTGAGCTAAAAAAAATGAATTTCTCTCATCCTTATATTTCTGAGTCTCCACTGAGCTAAAAAATGAATTTCCTTCATTCTTATAGCTCTGAGACTCTACAGAGCTAAAAAATGAATTTCCCTCATCCTTATTGCTCTGAGTCTCCACTGAGTTAAAAAAATGAATTTCCCTCATCCTTATAGCTCTGAGACTCCACTGAGCTAAAAAAAATGAATTTCCCTCATCCTTATAGCTCTGAGACTCCACTGAGCTAAAAAAAATGAATTTCCCTCATCCTTATAGCTCTGAGACTCCACTGAGCTAAAAAAAATGAATTTCCCTCATCCTTATAGCTCTGAGACTCCACTGAGTTAAAAAATTGAAATTCCTTCATTCTTAGAACTCTATGCCTCATAGACCAACAGAATAATTATATAAAAAATCAGAAATGCTGACTTTAGCAGACAATTCAAGACTGAACGCTATAAACAAATACCAACAACATCAAAATAAAATGATATGCAAATAACTATACACATAAAGATTATATCTAACAAAAATAATGAACAAAAATGTTTTCGGCAATGGGTTGAGATGCCGTAAAACCCAACCAACCAACCAACCAATCTAAGCCACCCCTGAGCTAAAAAAAATGAATTTCCCTCATCCTTATAGCTCTGAGCCTCCACTGAACTAAAAAAGGCTAAGGATGTAAAACATTGTATTCTGTTATTTAACAAGCAAACATTTTTATATAGAAAAGGAAAATTCAGGTCAAATCGAGTATAATAATTAGCTATTAGTTTTATCAGTTATACTAATCTGAATCAGCTTTTCCAGTTTTATAAGAAGTGGTAGTGTGTTGCTACAACAAAAATGTTCAGGAATGCTCATCTTTCTGGGTGAGGTTTAAAATTTTTTGAATGACCCTTGAATGTATTTCTTGATAATGACACAAATGCTGGCTGGGCTGCTTTTGGTTAGGTTTCTTTGTTTAATGGTATATCGACCTTTGTGTATTATATATTCATATTTACCAACCCCTCCACTCAGGCAAGATATGACACAAGGTCAATTTTTAAGCGGAGTTTAACAGGTTTGAATTCAGAGTTTTCCTTCTCCTAGACCAGTTGCCTTACCAAGGCTGAAAAATCCAGTCTGTCCTACTATTTACCCATAGCTGGAGGGAGAATAATTGGATTCATACCTTTCCCAAGGGTATTAGTGCAATGTGAAATGTAATCAGTCTCATCCAGGATTTGAACTCATGTCGCCGTGTCCATTTCCTACGACGATAACCATTACACCACGGGCACCTCATTATATAATGCCAAAACCATACTTGCTGAGGAGCAGTTGTGATACTTTAAACCCATAGCTGAAAGGACAAGAGACTTTATACCTTTCCCAAGAGGATTTATCCAAAACTGGATGTATTAGGGTGATTGGAGTTCACACTCACTTACTACAATGTCACAGTCCAGCATGTCAGCCACTACGCAATGGCGACTCCCTGTGTGTTGTTTTGGTTTTTAATGGTTTTAAACAAAGTCAGGGGCCTGTCTAGCAGAACTTGATAAAAAGAAAGTAAAAATAAAAATGAATGAAGGTTTCTTGAAGGACCCACCACTCTAAGTTCAGCCAGGACTAGAAGAGAAATAGAATAAACAAAAGTATATATTTATGACATTCGAGATGGAATGGTACTGTCAAAGGATTTGAACACGTTGAGGTGAGTTCAATTCCTGGACAAGGCTGTTTGCATTAAACTTAGCACAAATGTCCTTAGGAAAGGTATCAATCCAATCATTCTCCCTCCAGCTATGGGTAAAATAATTGGGCAGGCTGGGCTCTTTAACCTTGGTAAGGCCTAGGAGAAGGAAAGATCTGAATTCAAACCTGATAAACTCCACTAAAAAAAGTGACCTTGTGTCACATCCAGCTTGTGTGGAGGGGTTGGGTAAATATATACATATTCATGCACCAAGAAAATTATAGCGACTATTGTATGATATACATAAATTCATGAACTATTACCTGCATTTTCTCTAAACTGTTTTGACCTTTGTCATGACTGACTTGTTAAATTTGGGCCACAGTCATTATTTCTGCAATAAAACCTATCTACACAAGCAAAGAGAGATAGAGAGAGAGAGAGAGGCATACACACACAAACACATATACAATTACTTTATATGCAAATTTCATTAAACATAATAGACATTTTATGCCTACATATTTTCTTCTGGATCCGTTCGAATTCCCGTATTACTTTTATCGTATTCGGGGGGAATTGATTTATGTATTGTCCATAGTTGTATGTATCCTTAGTACTTTCTGCCCGACTTTGGGCCATCATCAGGGATACATACAACTATGGACAATACCTAAATCAATTCCCCCGAATACGATAAAAGTAATATGGGAATTCGAACGGATCCAGAAGAAAATATGTAGGCATAAAATGTCTATTATGTTTAATGAAATTTGCATTAACAAAGAAATGCTGCCTAAATATACATATATATATATATATTGAAGTATGTGTAGTTAGGCAGCAGTCATTCATTTAAGCATGTTTCATTAAATAACAAAGACACATACATAATTATACAGACAAAATGTATCTTTACTATTTAATGAAACATGCTTAAATGAATGACTGTTGCCTAACTACACATGCTTCAAAATACAAGACCCTGCAGCTCACCACGACACTGACAGATACTTATCAAGAAACTTGAAAGGATCTTAATTAAATAATACAGACAAAATGTGTCTTTACTATTTAATGAAACATGCTTAAATATATATATATATATATATATGCACAGTATTGCCCTAGAAGTACATACCCGCCAATCATCATTTTTTTTTCAAAGTTAATTTTCTTCTCAAACCAAAGATACTAGGAATTTTATTATTTCTAACTGAACATCATAGAATCAAAATGGATATTATCTGGCATTATTTATTACTTACTTTTGGACAGCGACATATTTATATTTTTGGTAAGAGTTTTAAACTGGTGCTATTCTAAAATGAATAACGTTTAATAATATCTGCTTCCCTTAGTAAAAATTATGAAATTAGCACACTTAGAGGATGTCCACTTTGTTTTTTTTATGTAGCAGTAAATAAACAAATAACAGATAAGACCCAAAATATCTTTATTGCTATATATATATATATATATACCTAGAAGCAAATGCACCCTTTACAATTTTTGATTGAAAAGTCAATTTTCTTCTCAATCAAAGAAACTAGGTTTTATTATTTTTAATGGGACATGTAATATTTGACAATTTACATTTGTGTATAATCTATTTTTTGTGAATCAAGGTTTTACTTTTTCCTTTCAAGAGAAGCTTTAATTATTCAATGTACTATCTCTTAAAGTTAAACATCTTAAAACCAATTGAAAAAAAAATTGATAAGAGGGGAGAGCAAAGGGATGGCGCAGATGTCTGAACCAGAATCGTAACTGAAAGTATTGAAAATGAGTTGCCTCATATGATAAAAAAAAGTGTGCGTGGTGCAATGGTTACCATTGTAAGAACTTGACTCGGTTACCCAAATTCAAATCCTGGACAAAGACACCAAAAGAAACCTTGGGGTCATAAACATCTCTTTAGACAATTGGCAAAAACTCAAGGAAAAAATCAGCAAGGTGTCATCATCAGATATGATAGACAGCTAGTAGTAGTAGTAGTAGTATCTTTGAGAAAGGTATGCAAACAACTATTCTCCCTCCAACTGTGGATAAATAGTAGGTCAGACTAGGCCCTTTAACTGCAGTATGGCAACCAGTCTAAGAGTTGGAAAACTCTGAATTCAAACCTGTTAAACTGTTTAAAAAACTGACGTTCTGTCTCGTCTTGCCTGTGTGAAGGAGTTGGGTAAGTACACATATACTCACAAACACATATTATTAGGTATTATTTATTACCAAACTCTACAATATTGAAAGTCACTCGTGCAAAGTGAAATTCAACAGCTTCAAACCCTGGATGAGGCTTTTTGCATTTCACTTTGTGCTACTGCCCTAGGAAAAGGCATGAATCCATCTATTTTCCCCCAACCATGCGTAAATAGTAAAGCTGACTGAGTTATTTAGCCTTGATAAGGCAACCAGTCAAGGAGAAGGAAAGCCCTGAATTAAAACCAGCTTTACTCCACTTAAAAACTGACCTTGTGTCATATCCTTCTCATACATCTGTGTTTGTCCACTGTTTTATGGTAGCAGTCATCTTTATTGTGACATCACATACCTATGTGATCAGTGTTAAAGCTGTTCTGGCTGTTGCAAGAAGTATTGCATATACTCTATTGCTTTGTTTACAGCTTTCACAATGTTTTCACACTGGTTGGTTTAGTCTATCTATCCCTAATATTTTGAACATCTAATTATAATAGATATATTCATTAAATTTTTGGTTTGGTTGGGTTGGGTTTTATAGCATATCAATCATTGTAGGTTATTTAATGCCAAATTCTATTTTTACATATATATTAAATATATGATTTGTAAACACATTTTGTTGATAATGTTTTTAAACAAGCCTAAACTCATTTTTTTGCACACAGTTAAATGGTTCCAAGTATTGCGATGTATCACTAACAATTCAATTAAACATCAGTCATTTGTTTACACTCAGCTAAATGATCAAACAGTTCTATTTTAAACAATTCAATTTAGCATAAGCGATTTATTTGCTCTCAGTTTAAATAACAAACAGTTCTATTTGACCCATAGATAGGATCCTATCAGATGTTTACCAGTCTCGGCCAAAGTGGACATTGGAGCAATAGCAATGAAGGGGCACTCCACATTCTCCAAAGCTGCTGGGGCGGAGCCTCACCAACAGATTGTTTAATGTTATATGCAGGACACTCATTGAGAGTGGGGAATCTTACCCCCCCCCCCCTGCAGAGGTGCAGTCGGTGTATTCTGCAATCTCAACTGACTGGCTGTCAAATTTTGGGAGAAGATGAACTTATTCACAACATTTTTTTCAAAATAATTATTTGAATTTCCGAGGTGAAGATTATTCATTACTGTACACAGGCATACTTGGATTAGTATCCTCATCTTAGTTATAATAGTTAAATTGTTTTGTATTATGTAACAGATAACAAATGTGTCCAGATGCTGCATGCAAACAGCTGCATGTTGTCTGGTCCAATTGATGACCTCAGTGTCTCCAGGTCCAGAATGAACAGAAGACACCTTACCAGAGCTAAAACACCCAGTCTTCCCCAGGTATTTACCCATAGCTGGAAGGAGAGAGGAACAATAATTTATGACTTTCCCCAGAGCATTATCATGAAGTGAAATGCAATAGCCTTATCCTGGATTTGAACTTGAGTTGCTAATTTCATTTCCAAGGATAATACCTCTTATGCTAAGTACACATCCTTCTTACATTATATAGAAACAAAATTATCTGCTTTTAAAATTTATGTTTCCAAACAATCACCAAATTAATAAGATTTGATAAATTTTTTGTGTATTTTTAATACATTTTTAATCATTCCAACTTATGAAAAATAGTTGAATTGGTCTTTGTAAATTTTAGTTTCTTTTTATCAATATTTGTTAGTTTTTTGAGAGTTTTGTGGTATAACATCACGTAACCATGTTATAGAGCTTTACTTGGCTAAGCCAGTATTACAATGATATTTCAACCATGATTATTCAAGTCTAAAAGAAACAGAAACAAGTTTATGATGGGTGATGGGAAGGCAGATAGCATCAATGAATCAGCAAAGGCATTTCATTGACAAAAATGTTTTTTTTTTCTTTCAAAGAATTCAAACCAGTTAACTCCTCTTAAAGAATGACCTTGTTTCTCATTCTGTTCATGTGTAAGGGTTGGGTATATATATTTATTCAGTGACACGGCAATGTGATATCCATATGCCATGTTGAAGTGACATGATTAAATCAACACTGTGATATAAGGATGAGTTAAAAGTTTTGCAATATTTTTGTAACATGAAGCACAATTCAGCAGTTCTAGATGCTTTTGCTGAAGTCATGAAACTGACGTACTACACTGGACTGAGAGTGTTGGGTATCACCTACCTTTTCAGCATAATGAGCTGTTCCATCTGCCATATATGGCAGTAGCGGAGATCAGTCTGAGAATAAGCCTACGAGTCAGACCAGAAGAGCTGTTCCTATTGTTGAAGTATATCATTACTCTATCACTAATCTTATGTTCTTATTACTAACAGTCTCTCTCTTGTAAATACTCTTTCCTGTAAATATAACTATTTTCCTCACATATCTTATTATTACTACTACTTGTGCTCACTAACCAGAACACAACAGAGAGATTCTTAGCATAGATGATACTCTCCGAGCTCTTTGACCTTGGTATGGCAACTGGTCTAGGAGAAGGAAAACTCTAAATTAAAATCTGTTAAACTCGGCAAATAGCTTTTAGAGAGTCTGCCAAACTATTTACCCATAGCTGGAGGGAGAATAGTTGGATTCATACCTTTCGCAATACTATTAGCACTATGTCAAATGCAAACAGCCTTGGTTAGGATTTGAACTCTGGTTGCTGTGTCCATTTCCTACAGCAATAACATTACATGATGAGCTCCTCCAGTGAATATATAACAACCATATCACACAGTTTACATTGTATTCCAACATCACAGAACATTACTTGGCTAAGCCATGTCACCGAATATATCACAAGTCATATAGTTTACATTGTGTTCCAACATCACAGAACATTACTTGGCTAAGCCATGTCACCGAATATATCACAAGTCATATAGTTTACATTGTGTTCCAACATCATAGAACTTTACTTGGCTAAGCCATGTCACCGAATATATCCCATGTCATATAGTTTACCTTGTGTTCCAACATCATAGGACTTTACTTGGCTAAGTCATGTCGCTGAATATATCACATGTCATATAGTTTACATTGTGTTCCACCATCATAGAACTTTACTTGGCTAAGTCATGTCGCTGAATATATCACAAGTCATATAGTTTACCTTGTGTTCCAACATCATAGAACTTTACTTGGCTAAGCCATGTCACCGAATATATCCCATGTCATATAGTTTACATTGTGTTCCAACATCATAGGACTTTACTTGGCTAAGTCATGTCGCTGAATATATCCCATGTCATATAGTTTACATTGTGTTCCACCATCATAGAACTTTACTTGGCTAAGTCATGTCGCTGAATATAATACACTATCTTTGTTTAACTCTCTGAAAAACATTTATCGACTTGATTTTTAGTTTTGTCTTTTATTGATTTTTTATTCTTTTAAAAGAAGAAAAAGAACATAAAAGTGAACGAAGAAGAAGAAAAAGAATATAAAAGCAAATGAAGAGGAAGAAGGATGAAAGAAGAAGAAGAATATATAAGTGAATGAAGAAGAAGAATAAGAAGGATGAAAAAAGAAGAAGAATATAAAAACAAATGAAGAAGAAGTATATAAAGTGAATAAAGAAGAAGTAGAAGAAGAATATAAAAGGGGATAAAGAAGAAGAAGAGAATATAAAGTGAATGAAGAAGAAAAAGAAGACGAATATAAAAGTAAGTGAAGAAGAAGAAGAATGTAAAGTGGATGAAGAAGAAGGAGAAGAAGAATATTAAAAGGGAATGAAGAAGAAGAAGAATATAAAAGCAAATGAAGAAGAAGAAAGATAATATAAAGTGAATAAAGAAAAAGAAAAAGAAGAATAAAAAGTGAATGAAGAAGAAGAAGAAAAATATGAAAGAGAACAAAGAAGAAGAAAAAGTGGAAGAAAAGAAGAAGAATATAAAAGTGAATGAAGAAGAAGAAGAAGAAGAAGAAGAAGAAGAAGAAGAATATAAAAACAAATGAAGAAAAAGAACAAAAAGAAGAATATAAAAGTGAGTGAAGAAGAAGTAGAAGAGGAATATAAACGGGAATGAAGAAGAAGAAGAAGAAGAATTCAAAATTGAATGAAAAAGAAGATGAATATAAAAAGGAATGAAGAAGAAGAAGAAGAATATAAAGTGGATGAATAAGAAGGAGAAGAAGAATATAAAAGGGAATGAAAAAGAAGAAGAAGAAGATAAAAGGGAATAAAAAATAAATAGAAGAAGAATATAAAAGGGAATGATGAAGAAGAATAATATATAAGTGAATGAAAAAAAAGAAGAAGAATATAAATGGGGATGAAGAAGAAGAAGAATATAAAGTGAATTAATAAGAAGGAGAAGAAGAATATAAAATGGAATGAAGAAGAAGAAGAAGAAGAAGAAGAAGAAGAAGAAGAATATAAAAGGGAATAAAAAAGGAGGAGAAGAAGAATATAAAAGGGAATGATGAAGAAGAAGAAGAATATATAAGTAAATGAAAAAAAAGAAGAAGAATCTAAACGGGAATGAAGAAGAAGAAGAAGAAGAAGAAGAAGAAGAAGAAGAATATAAAGTGAATTAATAAGAAGGAGAAGAAGAATATAAAATGGAATGAAGAAGAAGAAGAATATAAAAGTGAATGAAGAGGAAGAAAAGCAAAAGAAGAAGAAAAAGAAGAGCTAAAGAAAAAGAACCAAAGAAGAATAATAATATAAAAAGTGAATGAAGAAGAAGAAAATGAAGAAGAAGAAGAAGAAGAATATAAAAATGGATGAAGAAGAAGACATTGAATCTAAAATTATTATGAAATAAGCAGCCATATGTTGGTAGGGATGTAAAAGTAGAGGAAGCCGAAATGATTATTCAAGTCTAAAAGAAAC
Organism: Sepioteuthis lessoniana; assembly: GCA_963585895.1. NCBI lineage: Eukaryota > Metazoa > Mollusca > Cephalopoda > Myopsida > Loliginidae > Sepioteuthis > Sepioteuthis lessoniana. The sequence continues at coordinate 40,135,490 of OY757937.1, forward strand.
AGAAACAAGTTTTATGATAGGTGATGGGAAGGCAGATAGCATCAATGAATCAGCAAAAGCATTTCATTGACAAAAATGTCTTTTTTCTTTTCCTTTCAGTTTCTCTTTCATTTAATGTTTAAGTTTTCTTTTTTTTTATCTCATTTTTGTTCGTTCCTTTTTCGATGCTTCCTTCCAGATGCTTGAACAAGATAAGTACTTGCAAAAATATGAAAACCTTTTCGAAAGAATCTCTGTAATAATTTGAAGTGACAAAAAGGAAATGGTGTCGATTTTATTGCATGCAAATTGCTTCTTGTTTGGTCACCTGCTTTTTTTTATATTTTATCTATATATACGTTTTTTATTTTATTTTCTCTTTTTCCTTAATTTCATGCCTCACATTTAGTTACTTGTTTTTTTATTTTATGTCTTTTTCGGGATTAATCTTTTTCTATTTTCTTTAATGCTCCAAATTTTGGTTTTATATTTCTTTCTTTCTTTCTTTCTTTCTTTCTTTCTTTCTTTCTTTCTTTCATATTTTTCTATATATTTCTTCCTAAAAAGTTTTCTTTGTTTCCTTTTTTTTCTTGATTTGCTCCCCTCTCTTTCTTTCTTTCTTTCTTTCTTATTTTTCTCTATATTTCTTCCTAAAAAAGTTTTCTTTGTTTCCTTTTTTCTTTCTTTCTTTCTTTCTTTCTTTCTTTCTTTCTTTTATACTCTCCCCTATATTTCTACCGTAAAATTTTCTTTGTTCAACCTATGTACTGATGTTCTTTTTTCATTATTTGTTTCTATTTCAATATCCCTTCTTTCTTTCTTTCTTTCTTTCTTTCTTTCTTTCTTTCTTTCTTTCTTTCTTTTGTTTGTTTCTTTCTTTCTTTCTTTCTTTCTCATTTGTTATTTCTTTCTCTCTACATTATTTGATATTTACTATGTATAGCTAAGTACAACACAAAACAAAATGAATATAAAATAATTATGTTATGCCAAATAGGGGAGATCAACTTACTTGCCTTGAAAATCAACATTTAAATTTTTTTTTTACCTAACTCATTTACAAACCTCAGGGAAATATGTAACTACTGCATGCACAAAATAGCTTTGAGTTTTTTTATTGAGTTTACCATAGTATGTCACATAGTGAAATAAGGATTGAAACATTGTATTGAATCAGTCCTCTGAGTGTGGAAGGCCTTCTTGCATTGAGAAATGAATTTGGAATCCTGGCATTTACTCAGGATTGAACTCTAATCACGGGTATCAGAGATAAACATGCAACTATGTTACTTACCAAGATGTTTTCCTTAAAGTTTTTATAATTCTATTTTTTCTTTTTACTTTTGTCTTAATATCTTTGTTCCTCAGCAAAAGTCTGAATACTATAATCAGTTTACATGTGGTGTTTAAATTTCCTGAACTATTTATCAGTATATATATATATATATATATATATATATATGTATGTGTGTGTGTGTGTGTGAGTGTGTGTGTGTGTATTTACTAATGAGCAGGATGCAATACAAGGTCAATTTTTTAAGTGAGGTTTAACAGGTTTAAATTTAGAGTTTTTTTTTTTCTCCAAGACCTTGCCATAACATGGTTGAAGTGTTCAGACTGCCCTACTATTTACCTATAGTTGGATGCATACCTTTCTCAAGGATATTAGGATTATGTGAAATGTGAATCAGGATTTGAACTTGATTCACTTTGTCCTTTTCCTACAACATTAAGCATTACACCACTAGGGACTTGTGTGTGAGTATATATATATATATATATATATATATATATATATTTATTTATTTATTTATTTATTTTAATGTATATATGTATATATATACATATATATATATATATATATATATATATATATATATATATATATATATATATATACTGTCATCTACAGACAGACTGTTTCATTGTATCACAACTCTTCAGCGTCGCTAGACATGTAGGATGCTTGAAGCTGGGATCGAAACCCGCCCAACTTTACACTAGACTTAGTATCATACTGCCCAGGCAACAAGTGAACCATGTCAGCTTGGGAATTATAAGGCATTATGTAGTCACTTTCTTTTTTTTACATTTTTGCCTTACTATATATATATATATATATATATATATATATTGAATACCTCAACCATGATCAGCATGTAAAACAAGGTCAATTTTTATGAGAGACTGGTAGCCATACCAAGAGCCCAATTTGTCTTTCTATCTACCAATAGCTGCAAGGAGAAAATTTGGATGTTGGCCTTGCGTAGAATTATCAACATAAAGTAAATGCAAACCGCCACATCCAGGATTTCACTGAGTTCATCTCTTTTGAAGGGGATTGATAATGAGTACCTATGTCTTGGTGTAGATAGATACAATTTGTTTGCATATATGTATAGTATCATTCATAAATAAGTATACCCCTAAAATTCTTTTTATTGAAAATGAATTTTCTTCTAAACTAAAGATACCAGGATTTTATTATTTCTTGCAGAATATCATACAATCAAAATGGATATTATTAGGTATTATTTATTTTATTATTTTATCTAGGTATTATTTATTACCAAACTCTACAGCACTGAAACTCTGAAAGCAAAAATATAAACATGTTGCTGTCCAATAATAATCACACCTCTTATAAATATTTATGTCATTTTTTTTGGTACAGATTTTCAATGCTGCAAATGTTGGTAATAAATAATATCTAATTATATCTGTTTTGATTGTATACTGCTCTACTAGAAATAATAGAATCCTGCTATCTTTAGTTTAGAATAAAATTGACATTTTATGAAAATAATTACTTGGATGTTAGTTATTTATGATTATACCATTTATGTATGTGTATACACACACACACATACACACATATATATATATATATATATATATATATATATATATATATATATATATATATGTGTGTGTGGGTGTGTATTTAGGCAGCATTTCTTCGTTAATGCAAATTTCATTAAACATAATAGACATTTTATGCCTACATATTTTCTTCTGGATCCGTTCGAATTCCCGTATTACTTTTATCGTATTCGGGGGGAATTGATTTATGTATTGTCCATAGTTGTATGTATCCCTAGTACTTTCTGCCCGACTTTGGGCCATTAAAACCAAACACCATAATCTTCAATGGCAAAGACGCCCTTACACAGTAGTAATATGCTAAAACAAAAGTTACGTCACTTTTGTAATAGATTCTCCCCTGATGATGGCCCAAAGTCGGGCAGAAAGTACTAGGGATACATACAACTATGGACAATACATAAATCAATTCCCCCCGAATACGATAAAAGTAATACGGGAATTCGAACGGATCCAGAAGAAAATATGTAGACATAAAATGTCTATTATGTTTAATGAAATTTGCATATATATATATATATATATATATATATATATATATATATAAATGTACATGTGTGTGTGTGTGTGTGTGTGTGTGTGTGTGTACATATATGAAGTAATTAATCTACCTGTTGATTCAATGAATTTCCTTTTCTTTTTTCTATTACATCATAAAAAGAAAAGAAATTTTTAAAATATCTGAAAATACAAACTTGGAAAAAATTGTTTTTTTTTTTTTTACTTCAGCAAAAACTGATCACTGGCTTAGAAAACAATATGTTAGTGTAAGAGACAAATTGAAGCAAAGAAAAATTATTCTTCCATTTGGAAAGAATTCTTTGATAAATGCCTTTAGAAGAAATTGATGTGAATGTGCTGAACCATCTTACAGAACAACTACCTGGCAGGTTTAGTCGGCCAGGCCCAAACCAACTAATAATTTTTGGCAACGATTTTGATCAAATCTTCATGGAAATTTATTCACTGAAGCATTCCTTCATTTCAAGGTCCTTCTTGAATATTCTAATTACACACACACACACACACACACACACATACGTGCCAGTGTATAAATGTATATATGTATGCTTGCATGTGAGTGTGTATTTTGATATATATGCATATATTCTAACGAATATATTTATGCATGTCTTTCTCTCTCTCTTCCTCTATCAATCTATCAATCAATCTATTTATCTATTGATATTAATATATATATATATATATATATATATATATATATATTATTTATACTTATGGAATATATGTATATTTTGATCTGCCACTAATGTTATACCAAAAACACACACACACACACACACACACACACACACACACACACACACACACACACACACACACACATTCCTCCATGGATATATTTTGATACATATTTTGATATATAAATATGCATATATGTGTATATTTTGATACACACGCAAGCACACAATCATATATATATATATATATATATATATATATATATATATATATATATTCACAGATGCATACATATATACATTTATAATTAGTATAAAAGGTGCCAACTTCATACATAAAATTCAACTTATTTATTGAATGGCTCTTATATATTTATATATATATATATATATATATATATATATATATATATATATATATATATATTGTCATGGATATTTACTCTGAAAAAAAACAAATGAAATAGACTGTATTCACACATTTTGATGTATGCTTTCACATTATGTTACAGGTGTTTAGTCTGGCACAAGGCCACAAATCTGAGGTATTCAATGAGAATAAAACCCTCTGCATATTAGAAATTAAGATTTACTAACCTTGAATTTGAATGATACAAGGATGCAAATGTTGGACACCTAGTGAGAATCAAACTCATTATATAACAATAATGATATATAAGTTTGGTTTCGTTGTCTAAATTTGTGAGACGAAGCTTGGTGATTTTTATCATTAAGGGTTTTCGGACTATTGTCTTCATCTTTATTGCTATTTCCACAACGTTTCGGCCGATATGTCCTCCAGCCTTCTTCAGGTGTTTGTCGAACTTGGGAACCTTCACGGAACTTCGAGCCACATCCTTTATTGAATCCACAGGGGTCGCCTGTTCTGATTCCGTTAGCCATAACCGGGTACAAGTGTTAAGTATACCTGTATTGTTACTCACCTGCAACCTGCAACCTCCAGATGATTGTCTCCTTAGAAGCTTAAGGAACCAACGCCAATAACCGTTACGCCATGTGTCCTGCTGGACAATTCAAAGTGAATTTTTGGGACTTATAAACTTAATGTTCTTACTTGACTAGAATTACTACTATTATGTATGATTTTTTACCTGTGCTCATATTCAGATTTTTTTTTTTTTGGTTTGGTTGGGTTTTATGGCATATCAACCCTTGTAGCTTATTTAATGCTATATCTTATTTATACATATGTATATTAAATATATGATTTATAAACACATTTTGTAAAAAATATTTTTAAAGAAGCTCATTTTTTTCCACATAGTTAAGTGGTTTCAAGTATTTCTATTTAACATGATTAATTCTATTTACTATTAATCATTTGTTTACTCACAGTTCAATGGTTTCCCATATTGCTAATAATTCTATTCAATATTAATAATTCTATTCAATATTAATCATTTGTTTGCAGAAAGTAAATTAGAGTTTAACAGGTTTAAATTCAGAGCTTTTCCTTCTCCTAGACCTTCCCATACCAAAGTAAAAGAACTATTTTCCCAAAGCTAGAGGGAGAATAGAGGAATTCATGCCTTTCCCAAGGATGTTAGCATGATATGAAATGCAAACAGCTTCATCCAAGATTTGAACTTGGGTTGCAGTGTCTATTTCCGATGACAATAACCATTTAACTAAGGGTTCCTCGCTCTCTCTCTCTCAAGATATAAGTTTTAAGACTCATACATGCAATAATAATGATAATAATAATAATAATAATAATTATTATTATTATTATTATTATTATTATTCTATGCAAGTTTTTCATACCAGTTTTTATTGGTGGTTTTTCACTGAAGACCGAGTAACAACAAGTTTCCTAGGTCTCCAGGACTCTCCTAAGTATCCAAATTGATCTTAACAGTGTTGTTGTCTAGATGGTCTCAATTCTTCCTCTGATCTCCAGTTCCCACAATCACTTTTCCTGGTCTTTGGTGACTGTTCTAATTGCACCAACTACAATTGGTATCATTGCTACCTTCATGTTCTACAGCTTTTTCAGCTCTCAGGCAAGATCCAAGTATTTGTCGGTTTTTTACTTTCTTTCATTTTTACTCAATGAAACAACAAAATTGACAATGAGTTCTTTTTTCTTGTTATTTAACACTAGGTCTGGTCTTTTGACTGGGATTGAGTGATCCATTTGTATCTCAAAGTCCAAGAGAATTGTTGTTATAATTATCATTATTATTACTCTTTTGAGAGTTTTTCACACCAGTGTTAGCCGATGGTTTCTCACTGGAGTTTAAGTGACAGCAAGTCTCTTCAAGTCTCAAGGTCTCTTCTCATTTTTCTGGCTGATCTTAATAAAGCTGTTGTGTGGATAGTCTCTACTCGTCCTCTTATTATAAGTCTTCCAGTCCCTGTATCAATCCTTCGGTAACTGTACCCAGAGCACCAATTACAATTCATATCACCGTCACTTTCAAGTTCCATAGTTTTTCAATTATTATTATCATTATTTTAATTATTATATGAATAATATGATATCATTAGGATAAGATATCATTAATGGAAAGTTTGGCGGCAACACCCCACAAAGCACCAACTATACGGCCACCTGCCTCCCATTATGAAAACTATCCCAGTTAGACGAACCAGACATGCAGGACACTGCTGGAGAAGCAGGGATGAGCTCATAAGTGATGTACTCCTATGAACCCCCACATATGGCCGAGCAAAAGCAGGACAACCAGCTTGAATATACATACAGCAGCTATGTGAGGATACAGGATGTAGCCCTGAAGACCTGCCAGAGGCGATGAACGATAGGGAGAAATGGCGAGAGAGGGTCAGGGATATCTGTGCTAGCGGCTCAACATGATGACAATGAATGGAAAGTTAGATATCTAATTTTGGCCAATATAAAATTATTCTCTAAATTCTAAACACAATGAAATTAAGAAAAAAATTATTGAATAACCTTGAGCAATATTTTAATATTTTTCCGAGTTTATTTTTTCTCTTTTTCTTTTTTACCTATTTTTTCCAATTACTGAATCCCGGGTAGAGCTGAGTCAACTTGCTAGTTTCAGGTAATGCAGAAAAAATTCTCCTCGCTTTTTCTGGGGAATTTATCTTTTGAGTACTCTTCATTGCATACGTGTTTATCCAAAATACGTAAAGAAATGCTTCAAATTTATTTGTTTCTTTATGATTTGGGTGTCTCAAAAATATTTTTGTTTTTTCAATTATCCGTATGTGTATACCAAACCCCTCTACTATGAGCATGATGTGACACAAGGTCAGTTTGTAAAGCAGAGTTTAAGTGGTTTGAATTAAGAGGTTTTCTTCTTCTAGGTTGCAATATTAAGGTTGAAGAGCCTAGTCTGTCCTACTATTGACCCATAGCTGGAGGGAGAATTATGGGATATATATCTTTTCCAAGAGTGTTAGTGATATGTAAAATGCAAGTAACCTTGTTCGGGATTTGAACTTGAACTGCTGTGTCCATTTCCTATAATAGTAACCATTATACCATGAATACCTCCTTTTTAATCAGCTTGATGTCAGACAATTCCAAAAAGTCATTTTTGAAGAATACATGGATATAAAATTGATAAATTAAGATATGGCAATCCTTGTTGGGTATTTAATGCCAATAGCCAATCCATTGCAGTGAAACCAAGGTCTACATTTCCAAAATTCAATATAAGCCAGTTTAGCTGCTAGCGTTGGGATACATGGGTAGCATACCAGCAAATGATCATCTCATGTGGGGTCAAGCTGGCAAAGCAGATATTATGTTGAAGGACCTGAAATCACCCATTGATCCAGCCAAAAACTGTTGGGGTGTCCCCTATAGATGGACTCGTCCTCATGTGACATATATCAACTGAGCTCTCTTCTGCACAGTCGCAGTCGCAGTCTCGGACTTAGTCTCGGTTCTGTCTCTGCGAGCCGTTACCAAGCGCGGTAATATTCCTGATTATTAAGCTGAGGAGGGGTTTCTCCCAGCTATCGTTTGTGTGTGTACTATTTACCTTCAATATATTTCTCATAACTTATTTCTGTGTCATGTCATCATTTGAACCTCCCCTTGACCATAACAAAAACATAACTGACAATGCCACCCAATGCCCTTTAAGTGAACTGGAGTATTTCTAACACTAAAGTCAGTGTTTTTTGTTGTTTGCTTTTTTTTGCAAGCAATTGCATGGTTTCAAGTAACTCCTGATAATTTGTTAGCTGTTATAGCTCCATTTATCCCAATAATTAACACACAATAATATGGTTTCAAGTATTTCTGTTTAATACCAGCAGTTACCAGGGTTAGTTAAAAGTTTTGCAATATTTTGGTGTATTTGTGTGTGTGGCACTTATATCGTATGATCAAAGCAGTTCAAGCCTTCAAAGCTACCAACTGTGGTTGGTAATATCATAGTGGTTGATTGTATCATGCTGAATGGTGTGCTGACATGTTGTGCATTGCTTTATGTGTGAGTTGAAGGCCACACAGATAAACATACAATATGGTCTAATTCAGGAATTTATGCTTTACAAGTTTAAACAGGACCATCCTGCTATGGAAGGAAACATAAACATTGTTGGGCAAAAGGTGAAGGTGTAGTCAATCACACAATAGAAATTTCATTTGGGTTGCAAGAACCTTGATGATCAGGAAAGGTCATGTAGACCTAAAATCATGGATTCCAAGGTCATGCTCCAATCCCTAGAGGCAAATCTGGCAAGTAGCGCTTAGAGAGTATCAGGCGAGCTCAGCATCTCACAGACCTTCATGACCTCAGCAAAAGCATCTGGGACGGCTGAATTGATCTGCACATTACTGTAAAATACAGCTTGGCTCACAATATGAGACAAGGTAAAAATTCTCACTGTGCCGTAAAAAAAGTGATGCACCGGAAGAGAGTGACCTATGAACTGCATGATAGTTATTTCCGCTCGATGACGATCACACCTGCCATTCCAAAGATAGCGGAAGTGACACATCCCAATCGCCAGATATTGGAAGAAATTGCGGAGGCGTGTCCATATCTCCGCGTGGGAGTTTGAAGGTAGTATAAGGCCGACGAATTGAACAGAAGGCAGTGAAAAGGATCCCGCTGTTCACAAAGCTGACTTCGTCGTCACTCTGTGTGCGTTGTCTCGGCCATCGTCTACTTACATCAAAGAGTTCAAGCCTCATAGACGAACGATTCTAATTCCTCTCCTGACTGCTCCTACTTCATGCAGGCGTCCGTTGAGAAAATATATATATATTGTTATATATAAATTCCGTGTTGTCGTTTGTTTGACCAGAGAGCAGAATGTAACATTACCAAAATATTGCAAAATTTTTGATTCACTCAAGTATATGTTTTCATGTATTTCAAGCAATTATATAGTTTCTGAAAATGTACAGAATATCTGATAAAGTCATAAACTTTATTGAGAAAACCATGAAAACTTGGAAAGTGGAATTGACCGCAGGAGGGAGAAGCTTCAAAGGTCCAAAGAGGTGTATTTCAAGGAGATGCGTTATCACTGTTACTATTCATAATTGCAATGATGCCACTAAACAACACACTCAGAAAATTTACCGCCGGATACAAACTTAGTAAATCACAAGAAATGATCAATTGCCTAATGTACATGGATGATATCAAACTATTTGCAAAAAATGAAAAAGAACTGGAAATTCTAATACATGCAGTTAGAATGTATAGTCAGGACACAGAAATGGAATTTAGCATAGAAAAATGTGCCATGCGAGTAATGAAAAGTGGCTAACGACACCTGACTGACAGAATGAAACAGCCAAATCAAGCCAAGATTAGAATGCTTGGAAAAAAGGAAACATGCAAATACTTGGGAACCTTGGAGGCTGACACCATCAAACAAGTTGAGATGGAAGAAAAAATATCTCAGGAGAACCAGAAAGCTACTCAAGACAAAACTATGTAGCAGAAATCTTATCAAAGTTATAAATACCTGAGCTGTACCCCTTGTTAGATATTCAGGACCATTTTTGAAGGGGACCTGATAAGCACTTAAGCAAATGTATCAAAGAACAAGAAAGCTAATGATCATGCATAAAGCATGACATCCTAGAGATGACATTGACCGATTATATGTATCAAGAAAGGAGAGAGGAGGAGGAATTGCCAGCACTAAAGACAGCGCTGATGCATTGATACAACAACTTGAGGATTACATAGAAAAGCACAAAGAGGAACTGATTAAAGCTACCAGAAATGATACTGACAACATGAAGACCAACAGAATGACAATAACAAGAAAAATAACTCTATGGGTGTTTTAAATGACTAATATGCAACATCTCACACGAGAAAACCTGGACATGGCTCATAAAAGGAAACCTTAAAAGAGAAACAGAATCTCTCCTAATAGCAGCACAAAACAATGCCACAAGAACCAATCATATCAAAGTGTGAATTGATAAGACGCAACAAAATAACAAATGTAGGTTATGTGGTGATAGAGACAAAACCATCAATCACATAATAAATGAATGCTGCAAATTAGCACAGAATAAAACTGAAGGAAAGTGAAAAGAAGAATAAGTGCCTCAACCTTGCTAGGAAATTTTTAAAAATATGAAACATGAAGGTGACTATACTAATCATGATTGTTGCTATTGGTATTGTCACCAAAGGATTTTTAAAGGGACTGGAGGACTTGGAGGTAGAAAGATGAGTGGAGACTATCCAAATTACAACATTATTGAGAACAGCCAGAATAGTGAGAAGAATTCTGGAGACTAGAGGAGGCTTGCTGTCACTCAAACTCCAGTGAAAGACCATTAGCTAAAACTGAAAGACCATTAGCTAAAACTGATATGAAAAACTCAAGGAATAAATAATGATAATGAATGTTATGATTATACCAATTGTAGTTGTTTCCCTTGGAATAGTCCCCAAAAGCCGAGAAAGAGATTGGTGGAACTGGAGATGGGAGGAAGACCGTCAAGACCACAGCAAGGTTAAGATCAGCTAGAATACTTAGAAAAGTCCTGAAGACCTGAAAGAGACTGGGGGAACTGGAGATTAGAGCAAGGTTAAGATCAGCTAGAATCCTTAGAAGGGTCTAGGAGTGCTGAGGAGACTGGTGGAACTGGAGATCAGAAGAATTGAGACCATCGGGACTACAGCAATCTTAAGATCAGGTAGAATACTTAGAAGAGTCCTGGAAACCTGAGAAAACTTGTAGTTACTCAGACTTTAGTGAAAACCACCAGAAAAGACTCCTATTTGAAAAACTCATAAAGAGTAAAATAATGATAATAATAATAATAATAATAATAATCCTTCATAAACAATTAAATGTTTTAGTAATAATTCTTATTACAAATAACTTGCTCTATTATATGGTCTAAGTATTCTTATCTAACACCAATAATTTTCAAACAGATCTATTGATGAGACCCTAATAAGTACTATCACTCCAATCAGAGAGGACCTGGGAGTAATAATTATGAAGGGGTGACTCTACACTCCTCAGAGCTTTAGAATTGGAGCCTCACCACCCAATCCAGTTTAGTGTCATGGGGTTTAGACTTGATGATAAATAAATCACTGTATAAGAAACAATCAACCCTAAATTTTCTTAGTAAAATTAGCAATACTTAAGATTGATTGCTGAGTCTGTTTCCAAACAAGCTCATCAATGTTTAAGGAGAGAATAAAGAATGAACCACAAAGATGAGGTTCCATATTAGCTTATTTACTAAGCTTATTTTAGTTGTGACACATGACCAGAAGTATGGAGCACCCAGTGAGAATCAATCTCACTAAAAATGGTCTATATCAAAACAGTTTTGTGCTCTAGAATTGATGGTCAGTACAACTGAAAAGCTGAATATGTATAAATACATAGCTTCTCAGCTGTGTGTAGTTTTTATGTCCATTGATCCAATAAGTCTCCTGTCCTGGGTATGACACTAAACTGCATATGTTGGTGAAGCTCTAATTCTTGGTAGAAAAATGTGCAAAAAGTTTTTGATCAGCACTATCTTTTCTTCAAAAGTTACTCTTTGTTTGTTTTTTTTATTTTTTTATATTTTTTGGTGCAGGGTGGGGTATTTGACAAACATAATGTTGTATATTGACCTTCGACCCGGCCAAAAATGCCATTCCAAAGACGGCGGAAGTGACACATTCCGATGGCAGTTATGAGGAGAGATCGCGTAGGCGGGCTTGGCTGACAATATGGGACAAGGTAAAATCCCGCGGTACTGTCACAGACTGATGCACCTGAAGAGAGTGACCTGTGAACTGCATGACAGTCAGTTCCGCTCGATGACAATCAAACATGTCATTCCAAAGACAGCGGAAGTGACACATTCCGATGGACAGTTATGGGGAAATATTGAGTGGGCGATTGAACTATTATATAACTCGGTGAAGACAGGAAGTCAGTTAGTTTGGAGACCAGACCCGTTGGTGACAAGATGTGGTAGAGGAAGCCAGCACCCAGCAGAGTGGGCCCCTGATCCTCCGGTTGAGCAGCATCAGGAGAACGGGAAAGAAACGCTAATGGCCATAAGAGTGGGGGTCAATATGTTGCAGTTCTGTTCGGTCTCCAACTCCCTCTCACACACAACCCTTTCAAATAAAGTCAGAGGTATATTTTTTTTAAAGAAGTCTTCGCTCGTCTATATTATTGTGTCGTCATTATGATTATGCATGCATCTGCATGTCTTGAAATACAACAATAACATATCTACTCTGTTGCAGAAGACCTATTCTGCCTATTTTCCAATGTATGACTCTAAACTGCATCCTGGAGTAAGGTTCCAGTTCTGGAGCTCTGGGGAATGTAGGTTAATCTGCATTGCTATTACTCCCAGGTCCACTCTGATCCGGTGTGGTAGTACTAGTTATGGTCCCATCTAGGGGTCAAATAGATCTGTTTGAAAACTATTTGTATTGGATAGGAGTGTATGAAACCATGTATGTGCAAGTAAATTATTATTATTATTATTTATTCCTTGAGAGTTTTTCACATCAGCGTTAGCTGATAGTCTATCACCGAAGTTTGAGTCACAACAAGTTTCCTCAAGTCTTCAGGACTCTTCTCAGTTTTCTAGCTGTTCTCAATAATGTAGTAGTTTGGATGGGCTCCACTTGTCCTGTTATTTCAAAGTCCTCCAGTCCCTTTATCAATCCTTCTGTGACTGTACCAAGAGCACCAATTACAATTGGTATAAATGTCACTTATTATTACTACTATTATCATTAAAAAGGAATAGTTACTTGAAACAATATAATTGTGTATAAATTATCAGTCTTAGATAGGAAGACTTGAAACTGTGTGTAACTGAACGATTAATGACAAATAGAGTGCAATTAAAAAAAATTCTGCGGCACTTCAAAAATATAACAGCCCAGTTGGCTGGGGTTGCAGAATACACTGACTGCATCTCTTCAGAGGCGTAAGTTCCCCTCTACCTATGAGTCACCTGGATTTGACATTAAACAATCCAATGGTGATGCTTCAGTAATGCTGGAGCTTTGGAAAATGCAGAGTACCCCTTCATTGCCATTGCTCCCAGGTCCACTCTGATATGGAGTGGTAGCACCTGATAGAGTTCTATCAATGGATCAAATAGAACTCTTTGACATTTATACTGAGTGCAAACAAATAACTTATGCAATATTAAATTGTTTGAAATGGAGCTGTTTGATCATTTAACTATGTGGAAATAAATTACTGATGTTTAACTGAATTGTTAGTGATACATAGAAATACTTGGAACCATTTAACTTTGTTGACTTATGTTTACAAATTATATATATCTAATATATATGTATAAACTAGATTTGGCATTAAATAACCTACAATGGCTGATATGCCATAAAACCAAACCAAACTTGAAAATATAAATAGTTATGTTTGTAAACAAAATTTATAAATGAATCCAATTTCTGTATTAAATAACCCATAAGTTGTGAATATAACAATAAAGATGCAGTCAATAGTCTGAATATTCTAAGTAATAAAGATTATCAAGCTTCATCTCAGAAATTTAGACAAACCCAATAGGAGTTGATATGCCATTAAACAAATAAACCAAATACAAAATTCATACATCAATTTTTGTTGTAAATTTTGAGGCACATCATAGGTTAAATAGAACTTATGCTAAACTGAATTGCTTGAAATAGAACTGTTTTGACATTCAATTATGTGTGGACAAAAACTTTACTTATGCTAAACTTAATTGTTTGAATTAGAACTGTTTGACTAAACTGAATAGCTTGAAATAGAAATGTTTTTGACAATTAAACTGTACTTACATTTAAACAGCATGCTTATGCTAAATTGAATTGTTTGAAATGGAACTGTTTTTGACATTGAAACTGTACTTACACTAAATTATGCTAGTCAATATAACGCCATAGTACCCCAACCATAAAAAATTATGCTTTTATGTCAGGTTGGGTCTACTCTACATCATATTAAAAGTTAGACAAGATTATAGTATGGGAAAGTTTCAAATTTCGAAGTTGAACATTTTCGACTTACAAGTCATTTTCCATTACGTTTTAAAACACTAACTCGGTCAGTTTTCATGATAAACCAATAATGTTATATATTGATTCTCGACCGAGCCGTCAATCAAGAGATGCACCTGTGTAAATAAGCGGAAGAACAGCGGAAGCAGGTGGTCGTTAGACAATAATATAACCAGGTGCCCAGACGGTTCGAGTCAGTTGGAGATAGGATGCCGAAGTGAGAACCAGCTCCAGACAGAGGGCTTTGGGTCCTTAGTGACCCCCGGTTGAGCAAGCCAAGCCAAGATGCGAAAGAAGTGCTGCTATGGGCGAGGAAGAACTTGGGTCAATATAGCAGTCCATCCTTGTCTCTAACTCATCTCTCACACACAACAAAGATCACCCTTTCGAAAATAAAGTGTGAGAGAATTATATTTTTATAAAGAAATGTATTCGTTCGTTATTGAAGTCGTCATTACAGTTGATTATGTTCCGCTAATATTTGTATACGCGTAGTATACTATCCAACAATAAATCTTGCATTTTTACTTATGTTTTCAGGGTTAATCTTTCACATGAAATGGTTGCCAGTGATGTTGAATCACCCCTTATACCATATCTAAGGTTACCCCTACCCCTTCCCTCAGCCACTTCTACAGAGTGGACCAAAATGTGTTGCAATTTCGGTATGGATCCCAAGTTATATGATGTGCATTTACCATTAAAACCTGGCCCCCTTGCCCACTCTGTAGTGTTGCACTCATCAAAAGTGATATCAAGACAACAGTTGCGCCAATGGAGGATACGTATCTAACAACCGCCGCACTGAAACTAGCAGCCGCATTAGATGTTATTCCAGCAAGTTTGCAGTTCTCGTTGCAACATTTGTTTGTAGGGAAGGACACGTCCAGAAAGGTTGCTGGCATCGGACAAGCAGTCGTTCAAGCAATGCGCCCAGGAGCTGTTATTGCACCTCTACAGCTTGGAGTCGCGGTGCAAATGCAACACTTGTATAGATCACAATTCTTGATTGATAGTCTTTCAAACATGGGATTTGCTTCATCATATCCAGAAGTACAAAGGTTTGAAATGAACACAGCATGTTCCCTTGCTTCAGATGTGTTAGGCGCTGACGTGGACATTCTTGGTCAGTCCCTGTTGTTTGCAGGAGACAACGTGGATCATAACATTATAACATTGGACGGAAATGGTACCTTCCAAGGGATGGGAATGATCGCAGCCATCACACCAGGGAAGCAAGTCAGTCATGGTATACCACGACAAAAAAAACAAAACAAAAAAAAACGGCCGACTTGAAACTTGACGAAGATCGACATTATAGATTATCGCTTTTCAAAGCATGTCAACCGTTGCTTAGAATTTCTACCGGTCCCATACACATCTAATGTCTGTGATCGCAAAGTGGACATTTTTTGGGAAATGTCTTTTTGCTTCCACAAGAGTACGCCCAGTTGGCAAGGTATGATGCACCTGCTGCATCAGGAGTGCAAATATCCGGGAAAATCTTCGGTACAATTTCTCCCAATGATAGACATGAACCCAGGAGATAAAACCTGTATTTTGTCCACCCTAGATTACCAATGCAGTCTATCGTCAAAACACAACATGCCGACTATCATAACTTTTGATCAACCGCTATTTTGGAAGGCGTCTGAAATCGTAAACGCTGTTACAGATGATAGTCCAATTAGGGATGTGATACAGTTGCTTGGCACCTTCCATAATTTCATGAATGTGTTGGGTGCCGTTGGGACTTTGATGGATGGCACTGGACTCAAGGAGATCATGGAGACAGTATATGGTGAAAGTGCCATCATACACATGATGAGCGGAAAGGCAGTGCAACGAGCATTTCGTAACCACCTGCAAGTGGATCAGTATCTCACACGTCAGATTGTTGCCAAGATCATGGAGGATGAACCTGGTTTTCAGGACCAAGTGATGGAACTTGAGCGATTGTACATGTTAATGGAGACTGGCGAGTGTGATTTAGATTCATTGTTGGAATCAGATTGCATAGACAGAATTCACAACTCTTTAACTGAGAAAAGGGGTGAACTGGCAAGGACTTCAAAAACCAGCAAACTATGGATAAACTATCAGCACATGCTCAGTTTAGCTAGGGCACTTGTTTCAGTTGATCGAATGGGGTCTTGGGAGATGCATCTCAATGCTGTCTTAGCTTGCCTGCCAATATTCGCGGCCGCTGGCCAAACGAATTATTTGAAGTCGGCTCGTCTATATCCCCAGAAGATGTATGCATTGAAAGACGACAATCCTAAAGTACATCGGAAGTTCCACTCTGGGTTTCCCGTAATCTGACGCAGCAGCCAATACTGGGCTGGTCTTGGTTCCGATCTTGTGATCGAGCAGACACTAATGCGCTCACTCAAAAGCCAAGGCGGGTTGATGCGAGGGAGTGGGATGTCCGAGCGCCAGAGAACAGTTTGGGACATGTCATCCACTGTGTCATCCCTTTACAACCTCGCCATGCAAGATCTTACTGAAAGAAGTTACGTAACAAGTGAACAACATAAGGAGTTGTCTGCCTCTCGGTTGAAAAGAGATGAGATAGATCTCGGAAAAGTTGCGGAAAAACTAAACACCGTTTTCAACTGATGAATCGTTACGCAATATCATCGCAGGAATTAATGCCAACGAAGGCGTCAATGTGCAGGACCTCTTCGAAATCGGAAAAGACATTGTACAAGAAATGGGCGGACAATCGGTGTTCTCTTACTCTCACAAACGGAATTTGAATGCAAAGACTTTAGTATCCAGCAAGAACGTGAAAGTGTCTACAGATCATAGCACTGACCCTGCACTCCTCTTTCAGAGTTTTCTCGTAGTCTCTCAGACGGGAAATCTTCGGCTAGATGATGTCATGTCCTATGAACTATGTTTATACCCGATGTCTTTGTTTGAGAGAAAAGACCTCTTGCGTCAGGCGGACAAACCGCAACTTGCCGAAGCAATCAGAAACTATGTTAAAACAAAATCAGACAGTGGTGTGTAGCAAACTGTTCCAGTCACAGAGCACAACGTACTAGACGGAGGATCTCTTCTTCACCGTCTGAAATGGAAGTAGGGGAGCACCTACAGTTCAATTGCAGACGATTATGCCTCATTCACTGTCTAAAACTATGGATTAGCGACTGTTGTGTTTGATGGTTATAAGGTTGGACCAAGTATAAAGAACTGTGCGTATCAGAGGCGAAGTCGAAAGTTGAATGTAAACAAGGTGAACATTACCGAAGCGACAATATTTTCTGGGAAAAGGGTCGACTTCTTGTCGAATGGAGCAAACAAGCAGGCACTGATCCAGCTGACCATGGAACGAATGAAGCAGAAAGGATGTGATTTTATTCAAGCAGAAGGAGATGCTGACGTTGAGATTGCAAAGGCAGCCATCAGTATGTCTGCTTTCAGACCGACAAGCCTTATTGGAAAAGACACAGATCTTCTTGTTCTCTTGTTGCTTCATACAGATGTTTCCAAATATACTGCATTCTATTTTCGCTCTGACAAGGTGAACTCCTACGTCTGTAATATCAAGGTTCTCAAACAGGTGCTTGGTGAAGCAGTTTGCTATGACCTATTGTTTCTGCATGCCTGTACAGGATGTGATTCGGTGTCCAGGGTGTTCGGGATTGGAAAGAAGTCGAGGTTCCAGCGAATCATCAAAAGAGAAAAGGCAATGAAAGACTGTTCAAAAGCATTCTCTTGACCAAAGCAAATGCAGGATGTTGTGGAAACCAATGGTTCTAAGGCAATGATAGCACTGTTCAATGGAGATCAGAAGGACTCACTGGCGTCGATTAGATACAATATGCTCTGCAAGAAAGTTGCAAGGGCAAAGATGTTCGTCACGCCAGAACGACTCCCTCCAACTGCCTCTGACTGTAGATTTTATTCTCTGCAGACTTAATACCAGGTTATAGAGTGGATGGGATGTAGTGATTAAATGGCACCATCTGAGTGGGGATGGAAGGTAGAAGGGGACAAACTTGTTCCAGTGATGATAGACAAAATCCTGCACCAGATGAACTGATTCAGATGATTCACAGCAACTGTTTGAATGGATGCAATACCCTAAGGTGTACTAGCAGAAGGCATGGAATAGAATGCACCAGTGCATGTGGATATTGCCAAGATGGCAACTGTGACAATATGAAAAATGCTCCAGTCAGAGAAGATGAGGAGGAGGAAGTGTGAACAACTTTGAAAAAACATTATGACTTATGTGAATCGGGGTGGGGTAGGGGTAACCATAGATATGGCATAAGGGTGATTCAACATTACTGGCAACCATTTCATGTGAAAGATAGACCCAGAAAGCATGGGTAAAAATGCAAGATTTATTGGTTTATCATGAAAACTGACCGAGTTAGTGTTTTAAAACATAATGGAAAATGATTTGTGAGTCGAAAATGTTCAACTTCGAAATTTGAAACTTTTCCATACTATAATCTTGTCCAACTTTTAATATGATGTAGAGTAGACCCAACCTGACATAAAACCATAAAAAACAAAATGTTGCAATTTTTTGTGTCAGTTGATACATTGACCCGTCTAAAATTGAATTGTTTAATATAGAACTGTTTTGAGATTTAACTGTGTGCAAACAAAATCTGTACTTATACTAAACTGAATTAGTTGAATTAGAACAGCTTTGACAATTAAACTCTGTACTCATGCTAAACTGAATTGTTTGAAATAGAGCTGACTATTTGCATAAAAATGGATTTGGCGTTACAAAGGTTGATATGCCATAAAACCCAACCAACCAACAATCTTTCTTCAAAATTCTGTATAATAAACCAATTAGATTTATTAGGATCTTCTACCGACTGGACATACATTCCTCCTGATTTTTGCAGAATGATAGTAATTGAAAAAAGCTCTCTGTATTTCATTTTTTTAATCATTGTGACCTATTTGCCCATAAATAGGTCACAATGAAATTGCAATACTATTTGGAAAAAGATGCTTTTCTTCTAATCACAGTGCAATC
Organism: Sepioteuthis lessoniana; assembly: GCA_963585895.1. Taxonomy (NCBI): domain Eukaryota; kingdom Metazoa; phylum Mollusca; class Cephalopoda; order Myopsida; family Loliginidae; genus Sepioteuthis; species Sepioteuthis lessoniana. Next base: position 40,155,061 of record OY757937.1, read on the forward strand.
AGCATTTATTTTCTTCTTTGCAAGAAAAACAGAAAAAAATATTTGCAATTCAATTATTACAACTGTATGTTGAGATGAAGTGACTTGATCATAACGAAACATCTTGGCTTGGGTGCTTTTCAGAAATCATCAAGCCAATGTTATTTATGATCATTTCTTTGTCATGCAGCAGTCACTTTTCACTTGCTTAATAACACAGTTTAATAAGATGAAAGTCATGAATAAAGGAAACTGCTGTTATATAACAATGGTCGACAAGACTGTGATAGATAGATAGATAGATAGATAGATAGGAATGGTACTGGGGTCCCTGGAACTCCAAGTATGCTGAACTTTAGATATATATTATCTTATTTATTTATGTGTCATTATGAGAAAAAATGAATATACAGAATAAAAAGTTTCTAACATGTAAACACACAATTTTCAACTGTGTAACATGAAGTCCCCCACCCCACCCTCAAAAATCCATCTCTCTTCTTGAACCCCACCTCTCTATAAAGATACTCATAAATATCTTTTAAATCCTTTCTCACATTATCTCAAAATTTTTCAATGGATCTATATGCTCTAAGTGAGCATTGTGAGTAATTTCATTTGTACATACTTTAGATGGAAACGTAGTATCAAGACTAGTTTTGGCCAAACATGATGGGTGACTAATGCTTGTTCCTATGACAAGAAACCAGTTCAACACAGAATAGAAACAGCAAATATCTCAAACATTACAGAAGAATATCAGATAAAAAGATTTCTGAAAATTAATATTTATTCATTGATGAAAAAATGTTATTTAATCTTTCTGTTTACTTTCTTCTGATTTGTTTTTCTTTTAGTAATGGAACATTAATGTATAACTTATTTATTTCCGTCTTGATTTCATTTCAAGACTAAAAGATAGAGGAGGTAATTGTAGTGATATCGGAAAGATCTGAAAACTTTCCAAGTTGGGATACACCAAAAAGTACCCATAACTCGGCTCCCAGTAGTCAACCGAATCTAAACCAATTTCAATTTCATTACCAAGCAAATCTAAGGGTACATTATCATAGAAAAATTTATGCTAAAATGTCCTGTTTTTCCCATAAATCGGTTATAAACAAACAGATATTGAAATTTAATACTGTAATAGATGAAGTTAATTTTTAAAGACATAAGCAGCTCTTTGTTTTTACCATTATATTTGAATTTCAACCTTACAAAATGATTACTCAGATATAAATTGATGCTAGATTTTTTTCTAAAGATTAGGTCTTTAAGATTCAACTTAAACGTGATTGATAAATTAATTTAAACGAAATCAACCCGTCAAGGGTTATTCCATGTCTAGAGGTTAGGGAATCCCGTTCATTGTACGTTCATATTGACATTTTTTGTGTAGTTAATAATAAATGAAACACAGTGTGTTTAAAAAAGTATCGAGACGGAAGCTGTATTTACCAAGACAGAAATGAACAATGAACGAAACGTTAATTTTCTTCGAAAATAGTCCCCTTCGATTTCAACTCACTTATTCCATTTAGCTTTCCAAAGAAAGAGATCCAGTGCGTGTGGCTCGCGGTTTGTAAGCCAAGGAATACGGCTTAAGTTGCTAGGTGTCGCTGATCGTTCTGTTACTCTGGATGTCGCTTTATCAGGCTGTAGCCTTCTACGCTAGGTGTCGCTACATCAGGCTGATCGATCTGCTACATCAGATGTTGCTGCATCAGCCTGGTTAGTCCAGAACTGGCTGGTCCTCTAAGCTTGATTTACGAGAGTGACTTTCTTGCCTTGAAAAGTTCAGTTTTAAGTAGCTGGACTGCTTAGTTCACTGAGTTGGTTAGTCTGATATGCCGGGTGCCGCTATATCGGGCTGGCTCGTCCAGAACTAGCTGGTCCTCTAAGCTGGACAGCTGAGTTCTTTGGGTGTTGCTAGGCAACCCAGATGGCGGTGTCTGGTTATCTGGAACATACCAGTGAAAGGAACAGTGCTACCTACTTTTCGCTTCGGGTCTGGCCCGATCCCTTTCTGGTAAGGTCGTCTCTGACTGCTGATTTTATTGCGAAGCTGGTCGCTTCCCCGCCAAATCGAATACTTCAGAATTGGGTAGGAAAACTTCTCTTTAATTTTCTATGTATAATGAAACTGGTTATTATACAACCAAGAGAAGGTAGCTAATATTACTTGCTATTAGTGTTATATAATTGCGGAAGGATTTTTTTTATATTATCATTTTTCGTTTTATATATCTTATCTTTCGGTTTAGTTAGGCTTAGAACCTTTCGGCTTAGTGCATGGGTAGGTGCAGACATTAACGTAGGTGTTCACGCGCGCGCGGGGAGGATGTGACAATCACAGATGTCACAATAAAAACCCCAGATAGTAAATAAGACCGGGGATGTGAATGACATCATGCCCGGAAGTGATGGGCTGGGATTCTTAGTGATTTTGAATAAAAGAAGTGAGTTGAGATTTGGACTTAGACGGGACGAGTTGGGATTCGAGTCTGGGCGAGGCCAGTCCTGTTGTTTACTGCGGGGTGCACGTTTGTTAGGTCAGATGAAACAGTCAGCATAGAAAAATTGTCCCTCTCTCCTCGTGTCGAATACCTAAACTTAAAGAAGGTAATAAAAGTTTCGTACCTGAACTAAGAGAGTCGTCAGTGTTCTGTGTTTTTCGGATTCCTATGCATATGAACATAATATGAACATTATGAACGTTTTATACATCCGTATATTTGTATAGTCGTATCATGGCTATATTACATTAGTAGCAGTCAGAAAATATCTCTGAAATGAACCACAGAGTTAATGGTCTCGGAAAAAGTTTTCGGAAATAGTTTGTGATGGAAAATTCCATTCGTTGACGATACCGGTAACTATGTTGCACTTATACTGGAGAATCTCGACGTGGCTACGATAAGACCCTCCGCCTTGATAATTGATCGTATCAATTAATGTACGTTTTTAAATCACTAGGGAAAGTAAACTACCTACATGATCATGTCTTAGCAGGAGTCGCTGTTGCACCTGTCTCCACACCCGATGTTGATCCGCATTGAGATGTGAGCACTTCATGAAAGTAGGTTTAATACGATCGATGGCAATAGTATCGACGCAGCTACCATGCCTGATCGTAAGCTGCTTGTCATGGTGGTTGTGAACGTTGGATGGACGTCGGTTTTAGTAGTCGCTGTTCCCGTCAAAAACAAACTCACAGTTACGCAACTTGCGAGGAACGTAAGAGTCTGTCGGTCGGTATCTGTAAATGTGGAAAAACTGCTTGTCTGAAGTACCGTACAAACTGTATCAGTTGAAATGCGAGATGAAGCATGTTGCAGAAAAATGAATATTGGTCGTTTCACGTCGAAACAATCATCATTGAATTGAAGTACGTAGACGGTCGGTATTGCATATCTCCCCGGGGATTTACACTTCTATATTTTAAAATGGCCGTTACACCACTTGTTCCCGAAACAAAGACGGCGGACGTCGGTAAACTAATCAGTCTCGGGAAACTATTGGCCAGGAAAACCACGGGGTTAGTGCTCACAACTACGTCCGCAATTTCAGTTTTGTCCTGCATTTTTGGAGCCTACTGCATGACAAAGATTGTCTATAAATACTCTCATCTTTCAACACTCATTCTCTTTCCATTGTGACTTCCAGAAAGAACACTCTCACTCTCTCCATTTCGACTAACAGAGTCAACACAATCTTCCTCTTTTTTACATTTGACTTCCAGCTGTCAACCGCCACGAAAATGTATACCCTCTGCAACCATTCTCTTCTTTGTTATACTTTTTCGGTGAGACTTTTTCCAGCCTCAAACACAGAAATTTCATCAAACCGCGAAAGAGACAAACAACCAACACGGGAGAAGACACATGCCTTCTAACACACGTTGCTATATCTTTATATATCATTACCTAACATGAAATACTTAGTCCACATACATTTTGTAGTCGACAGGACACTTTCAATATTTAGTCTTTTCCCATAATATCCGTGTTAGTACACACATACGCACACAAAGAGGAATATTCAACAGACTATATTAGAATATTTGTAATGTTTCTTTTTCATATATTTCTTGATATATAAATTTAATTTATTTGTACTGCTTTGTTTTAAATGTTCTTTTTGTACGTGTTGTTTCTCACATTTTTACTTCATTTGCCTTTTCAAATATATACTAACATTAAGATGTGGGGGACCAAAAATATTCACCAAACAACATACCTTCCACACTCCAATGTATCCAGTTTTTGCATTGAATATAGCCCAAGAATCGTAACATGTTGGATTTTTTAGATAGTGGGTGGTACAAAAATACAGCGAATGGTTCTCTTTTTTGTTGAAAAACTCGCGTCAAGTTGAATGCTGGTGATGTGTGTTGAACGGGTACCATGTAGTTGAGTCTCATTTGGTAGGCCGTTCTACCTCCGGACGGTTCTGCCGGGTGTGCCTCGGCACTGGAGATTTCCTCCGGCCTCATGGGGCCATTCCCCCAGGCTATTACTCCCTACGGGAGGTTGTTGCCTGGCGCTTGAGGCGACCCTAATAAGGGGAATGCCGACGAAGCCGAAGGTATTTTTGGCTTTGCCGGACGCGTGTGGGCTTCGGTCTTGCGACCGGACCCACCTTAAAAACGGCCTCGTGCCAAATCGTACGTTGGTGGGACGTATGATAAATACGGAGTGGGGTACTGTGTACTTTCAAGGTTGAAGCGAGTTTCGTCGAGAACTGTGAACGTTGTCTGAGATTTAATGTTGATATAATCGAACTATCAGTCGCCTCCAAGTTCTTGGGATATATCGTGGGATCATCTTGTGTCCAAAGATGATAATCTCTGGTTGCAAGAACCAATTCTTCGTATTTTTATCTTGCCTAGCCGTGTTGAATCAAGTCGGGGTCACCACTTGTTGCGGGATTGATGAATACGTTGATTTCGCAGACGTTTATCATCCTTGCTTGAGCAGTTGTCATTTATTCCAAACGTCTGCGGAGTTGACATATTCATCGGTCCAGCAACAAGATCAACTTCCGGACAATCACTGTCCTCTTGGATTGCATCCTAGGTTCCTATGTATCTGAAGAGATAAGTACGACATATTTAGTATGAACTCTTTATCGTGGAGGTGGAAATTATTCTGGTTAACCCAGGATATGCTCCTATAATGCTCCCTGAGGGAAGAACTAACTCTATCTCTTTAAAGTGTCAAGCTGTGTGTATTTGTTAATGGTCAGCCAGTACTCAACCACCATCCTCTTTTTGTGGTGATCTAAAGAGATGACCAAATTCTTGGGTCTTCCTTGGAGGTTTATTAGTTCCCTGATGAAAGAACTATCGTTGTCTCTTGAAGGCATCTCGTACCTAAACCAATCTTTACAGGAACACTCCCAGCTCTTTCTGAAAATCTGTTATATGACGACCAAATAGCGGATGACACAACCTGTTGTTCAAGAGCCTCTAATTCAAAATTCCACAGAGGCCTTAGAATAAAATTTGCGACGTAGTTCGAGGGTTAAATATCCGCCTACCTATCTTCAAGATTACACTAAATGAATCTTAAAGTAATGGAAAAAGTTATGACTACTTTTCTTGTTTGTTTGTTTATTTGTTTGGGTTTTATGGCATATCAACCTTTGTAGGTTATTCAATGCCAAATTCATTTTTATACAAATAATCATTTCTATTTCAAACAATTCAGTTTAGCATGAGTTCACAATTTAATTGTCAAAAACATTTTTTTTCAAGCTATTCAGTTTAGTCAAACAGTTCTATTTCAAACAATTCAGTTTAGCATAAGTACAGTTTAAATGTCAAAACAGTCCTATTTCAAGCAATTCAGTTTAGCATTAGTACACAGTTTAGTTCTATTTGACCCATAGATAGGATCCAATCAGGATCTACCAGAGTAGATATGGGAGCGATAGCAATGAAGGAGTATCCTGCATTCCCCAAAGCTCCTGCGTTACTGGAACATCACTATCCGATTGTTTAGTGTCATATCCAAGACACTCTTTGCAGGGGGGGGTCTTATCCCCCAGCAGAGAAGCAGTCAGTGTATTCTATAGCCCCAACAGACTGGGCAAAGACTACTTTTCCTAGAATTGAACTGTTCTTATTTTTTTATCAATAGTAATATTCTTTCTTTGTATGTCGAATTAAAGCTTAACAAAGTTTTGTTTTTGGTATTGTTCCTTTATTCAATGGTAAATCAACCTATGTGGTTTATTTAATGCCAAAGCTATCCTTGTAAAAACAGCAATGATACTATTTAACCCATAGCTGGGAGAATAAGAGGCGCATACCTTTCCAAAAATGAATGTGATTGCGAGACTGGAGTTCAAACTCGCTCATTTCTAGGCTGTAATCCAACACTTTAACCATTACTCCCCCATTCTTGGTTTTTGGCTTCCTTACTTCACAAAGCGCATCAAAAAATTAACTTTTTGTAAACTTGGAATGTATGTCATAGCATTTCTTTTAATTTCTTCCACGTTCTCAAATCTTACTGCTGAGATGGATTTTCAGTTAATAAAATAAGGAAAAAAAAAAAAAAAAAAAAAAGAAAAGAAAAAGAAAAGAAAGATAATTGCACGATGAATATTGAGTGTGCTGTATATACAGAATTGTGTTTCGCTAAAATAGAAAAATATACTTAAATGTTAGTCTTAAATGTTAAAACTATAATTTAGTAATGTTATACCAAATACTAAAGTTTATTGCTTTGGTGCTATTTTTCTAGTGTTTATTTTCTTTAAATGACTTGTTTCTTAGGAAGTGCTTACATTTTGCATTTCCTTTTATATTAAATAAAGATGTTTATTTTTCTTCTTCTTTTTCTTCTACAACTACAACTACTTCTTCTTCTTCTTCTTCTGCTCCTTCTCCTCCTACTACTACTGCGTCTTCTTCCTCCCCTCCTTTTCTTCTTCTTCTTCTTGTACTACTACAACATCTTCTTCTTCTGCTCCTCCTCCTCCCCACCCTCTTACTACTTCTTCTTCTTTTTTCCTCCCTTCCTCCTCCTCCTCCTCCTTCTTCTTCTTCTTCTTTCAAGCATTTTTTTGCTTTTTGTCCAGATGATTAACCCTAACAAAGTAGTACTGTTATGTAATTATTTTTACATTACCTAATTAGTAATGTTTAATCAAATGTGAGGATAATTTTTTTTTCTTTCTTGCACTGTGAGTATGTGGTGAGCTGCACATACAAAATCGTATTTCGCTGGAAAAAAAAAAAATTTAAAAAATTAGAAAACGCTACTTAAATGTTAAAACTATAATTTAGTAATGCCCCAGAACATACAAAAGTTTATTGCTTTACAGTTTGTTTTTTTTTCTTGTTACTTGTTTCTTTATATTTCTCGTTTAAGAATTTGCCCCCACCTCTCTTAAAGTGTTTAAATTTTATATTCCCTTTTCATATTAGGAAAAGACGTTTCCTCTTCTTCCTCTTCTTCTTCTTCTTCTTTAAATATTTTTATTTTTCTTCAGATTTTTACCAAGCAAAACAATAATATCATTTAATCATTTTCCATATTATCATTAATGTCTAATTAAATGTGGAGGTGTTCGTAGTGTAACGGTTATCGTCATGGAAAGTGAACTCGGCGCCACGAGTTCAAACCATGGACGAGGCTGCTAGCAATTCACAAGAGTGATAATATCTCGGGGAAAGATATAAATCCATCTATTCTCCCTCCAACTATAGGGAAATAGTCTGTCTACCTTTGGCACTGGATAACGTAAGATAGTACTTTTAATAGCTACAAGAAGGTGTAGTCAAAGTGGCATTTAACACCAACGCGTCAAAAGACAAATTTCTTTTCTGACTTTGATAATGCCATGAATCCAAAGTTACCTGTCCATGCGGACAGGGGCTTTGCGCCCCCAACTACCTCGTGTAACTTTGCACACGATAGCATTTCTCAAACATGTAAGTCTTCATTCAACACGTCTATATTAAGGAGTCTACACTTATGCTGGAGACTCATTTCAACTTCTCTGGGACATTTATCTATATATCTTCTTAATGTACTTGTGAGGATTGAACAATAATTCCTTTTCAGCCTTAACAACTAACAAAAGAATATAATGAAAAAATTGCTCAACTACTTTGACATTCCTTTCTGGGGGCGTATCAGGCATCAGAAAAGGACCCTGACACTACTACCTTATTACGTGCTGTCTGCGGAGGTCAGTGATGAGAGAGAGAGAGAGAGAGAGAGAGAGAGAGAGAGAGAGAATTTATCCTGGCTATAAATGACTGGTTGATACCGCTCTGCCTGATAATAAATTGAAATTTTGAGCGATTACTAACGTCTGACGGCAATAAGTCTTTCAGCTTGATATTGCTTTGTAGGGATTCAGTAATTATTTTTCTTTGATAATTTTCATGTCTATTAGGGACCCTGTAGTGGGTCACACGACAATCGTAGAAGCCCATTTTTGACCTCTTTTTTAGCCTCAGCAGAGAAGTGGTCGCTGATTCAATAAGGGAACGGTAAATCCATAAGGCTATATAATCCACATTTGCCAAAGAAACTTTTTCCGATTTTGTACTCCGTCTACATACTTGTTTATGGAAAAATATGTGTATAATTTTAGCTGTTGGGACGCGTTTTTGTATTCCTTTCTTTTAATATCACTTGTCGGTATATTGTGTGTATAAAATATTAAATGTTCTGTCATGTACATTGAGTTTATTTTGTTTTACTTTCTGATGTGTTCAATGTTAGTATATCACGAGTATAATAATGTTAATATTGACCCATGGAGAGTGTGATTTGATAAAATATCTTTCCGACACCAAGCATTCCATTAATTTATTATTACAGATCCGCTTTCGATTAGATCCTCTCTGGATTCAGTAATGATTGATTTTAACATCATGTCAACCCATCTGGGGTTATGTTATGCCAAGAGATTAGGACATTGTACATTTTTTTTTTTACATTTTTTGAGTAGTTTCCAGTGATTTTTCTTTTTTTTTTTCACAAGGTTCTCACTCGTCAAAAAACACTTTTCACACGAGTTAAGTCCCTTTAGAAATTTTAGAAACGTACAAACAGGTTTCACTTCTCACTCTCCCTCCCTCCCTCTCTCTTTCTCTTTCTCACTTTCATGAAACGTGGATTAATTTTATTTTAGGAAACAAAGTATTCCTATCTAATACAAATAATTTACACACAGTTGTATGGTTTAAAGTATTCTTATCTAATACTAATAATTATAAGGCTCCAAGTAATTATTTCTATTTAATAATAACAATTTGTTTGCACAGAGTTAAATGCTTTCAAGTAACTAATAATGATACTTTATGAACAATTATAGCTTCAAGTAACTATTCTTAATATAAATGGTGGAGTTGTCGTTGTCTGACAGCTCAGAACCTAAAATACGAGCCCTCCAGCAGAATAAAAGAGGTACATTGATTAAGAAAAACAGAGAGTGCGCATATACTTATACCATATTTAATACATGTTACAACATAAAACATTTACAACGAGTCATACTCACAGCTCTTTTTTTCCTCACACGGTGAGTCCCCCAAACAGTCCAGGGAATATGACTCTCCCTCATTATTCTGCCTTTTGGCGGTAGCGTCAGGAGCCAAGAATTCTACGTCTTGACGGTCTGAGACTTCGGTTTTAAGAGAGCGAATTCCCCAGCCCGTCAAAGGGAGTTCATGCCGAACTTCCTGTGTCCCCTAACACTGGAGAGTTCAATTTTGAAATCCTACACAAATAATGTACAATTATATGGCATCAAGTATTCATAGCTAAAATAATTTTCCAACAGATCCATTTAACTCATAGATGGGATCTTAACAAATACTATCACTCCAGTTAGAGTGGACCTGAGAGTAATGGCAATGAAGGGGTACTCCATGCCGGAGCCACGCCAACAGATGCAATTTGGTGTCATACCTTGGACACCCCTGTTTTTTTTTACGAATGTCTTAACCTTTTCATAGAATTTTTTAAAAAATTGTTTGCAAAATATTGCGAATTTGTTTGCCAAATATTAAAAGTTTGTACCGCAAATATGGTTTAGTTGAAAACAGAAGAAAGATAAAAGTTGGCGACCATAGTCGAGGGTGACCCGAAGGCTGCCTTTTCGATAGCTTACTACACCAAGGTGTAGGGGAGGGCGCTACTCCTTTCCCTGGATTGCTCCACTTTACCCTTGATCCGTACCTTATAATGCTGAGTGTTAAGCAAGGAGGCATCAAGTACCATTTTTTGAGTCTTTGGTATGACTCGACCTGGGATTGAACCCAGGTCTCCCGGGCCATTGGCGAACACTCTAACCTCTAGGCCAATGTCTTGAAATTTAGTGGGTAGAGTGTTCGCCAATGGTCCGGGAGACCTGGGTTCAATCACGGGTCGCATCTTACCAAAGACTTTAAAAATGGTACTTGATACCTCATTGTTTCCCGCTTAGCAATATAAGGTACGTATCAAAGGTAAAGTGGAGCAATCCCGGGAAAGGAGTAGCGCCCTCCCCTACACCTCAGTGTAGAAGCTATGGAAAAGGGAACCTTCAGGTCGTCCTCGACTACTGTCGCCAACTTTACTTATATTACTGTTGCAAACTAATTGTTCTGTTTACGGCTATATAATATTATACATGAATAAACATATAATAGTCCACTTAACTGAAGTCCTTGTGTCGTATATAACAAATATTAACGTACTCTACAGCTCTAGCTCACGGCTGGAATTTTAGCAGAGATAATTTTAACGTCTGATTGTTACTGAGCACGTTTGTAAAAAGAGAACCAGACATAATTTGATATCTGGCGCCAACGTATTAGAAGCCAGTGATTGGTAAGTTTGAAAAGATGTACCGACCAATTATGTGTCATATATGCCCTTTAAGGAGTGGGGTCGACCACGGGAGACAACACGCTTACCTTATATTTATTTAATAGATAATAATCTCCACTGACGTGGCGGTTTTAGTTTAGTAAGTATTCATACCAAATTTAGTAAACCAACAGCAAACTATTTAGCTGTTCATAGAGGACAGACCAACAAACTCTTCCCAGGCAATTAAAATTTTCTATCATAAAAATATTGGAACAAGAATTGAATTGATTATTCAATTAAAGTGTTATCAAATCTACGATATATTCGAAGATCTCATGAGTCAGCGTCTGATAGCATTTTATCGTCCAATATTAGCATGATTTTATTTATCACTGTATCTTATCGCTTATTTCACATAAAAGTTCGAGAAAAGCGAACTTTCTCGCGTATATTTTCCCTCTTGATCCTCACTTGTCAAAAACTCTTTTCACACGAGTTAATTCCCCTTGGAAATTTTTGTAACGTACAATCAGGTTCCATTCCCCCTCTATCTCTTTAATGAAACGTGGATCAATTTTATTTTAAGATATAAATTCACATTTGATGGATATTATCAAAATAGAGAAAAAGAAAACGTGATAGCGTTATCGGAATTTAAAATAAATAACGAATAAAATGGTTGGAGCAAGGTTGGTAGGAAGAAAAAGGAAGAAGGAAATGATAGAAGAATGTAAAAGTGTAACGAAAAACGAAATTAAAGAAAAAAAGGATGAAAAGAGGAAGCATGTAAAAAATATGAGACGAAGTCAAACAATACGAAACATGATGTGCCAATATGTGTTTTTTTTTGGGGTGTAGAGGCTGGCGGCATTTTAATTTTTGAAAGCCAATGCATGCAAAGGACATTTTTTCGGCGATGTGAAGAATAGTGTATACATGAACGAAACTGGAGATGCTTGCTAATAAATGCTTATTATGAATAGGCCCTAAAAAAGAAAGAAAATAAGGTTTTTAGTGGTAAAAGTAAAAAAAAAGAAAGAATTTCAATTAAAGAAAATGAACAAGAAAGAAAGAAAGAAAGAAAGAGGGCGAATGTTTCGCTGAAAGAACGAAAGGGAGCTGAAAAGAAAGACAGAAAGAAAGAAAGAAAGAAAGAAAGAAAGAAAATAAACAAGAAAGAAAGAAAGAATATGTCAATAAATATGTATAAAAGAAAAGAAACATCAATGATAGAACGACAGAAAAAAAAAAAAGCTTGAAAGAACGACTGAGAAAAAGAAATTTCTATAAAAGAAAGAAAAACAAAAAAGAAACACTTCAAAGAAAGAATGAAAGAAAAAAAAGAATGTTTCAAGAAAGGAAGTAAAATAAACAAAGATTGAAAAGCAGAAATAAATAATATTTCAATCAAAGAAATAAAAAGATAAATGGGACCATTTCAAAGAAAGAAAGAAAGTAAGAAAAGAAAGAAAGAAAGAAAGAAAGAAAAGAAAGCTTCAAAAAATGAAAAAAAAAAAAAAAAGAAAACATTTCAAAGAAAGAAAGAAAGAAAGAAAGAAAAGAAAGCTTCAAGAAATGAAAAAAAAAAAAAAAAAAAAAGAAAACATTTCAAAGAAAGAAAGAAAAGATATTTCCATGAAAAAAAAGTACGGAAATATTTCAAAGGAAGAAGAAAAGAAAGTATACAAATATAAGCAAAAAAAAAAAAAAAAAAAAAAAAAAAAAAAAGAAAAAGAAAAGGAAAGAAAAAGTAAAAGAAATATTTTAATAAAAATTACTAAAAAAGGAAGTATATTTTTATAAGGGGAAAAGAAGAAAAACATAAATTAAAAATATCTACCAATAAAAGAAAAAATATTGTGCCCAATACAGGCAGAATATGAATTATCTGCTCTTGTTAAGAACTACCTCACCAGAGGGGGGCGTAACTACACTGGTTGGTATTGGAAACCGAGTCCAAATGAAAAGAAAAATCTTTTTCTTGTTCAAATATCATAGCATAACGTGCAAATGTCTAGTGTTCGTTCTTCAGACACCCCAAAAAGGTCTGTGGGGTTTCACTGCTCCATTCACGTTAGATAATCACAAAGCAAATTCTTTCTCTCACGACAAGTCGAAATAACACGGAATTTGAAGCAAATAAAAATCAATCAAAATGCTGTCAAGAACAAAAGGAACCAAAAACTAAAAACAAAGAAGCCAGAAAGCCATCACTTATACATGATATTCCACTCTCTTATCTTGTATTCTTTTAAAATGCAAAATATCTAAAAATAGCCCAACGGTCATGACCAAGGAACTTTATCAGTAAGCTGCTTACTGAAAAGTCACATTGAAAGCACCGATTCCCGCTAAATCACAGGAGTTAAGCAGCGATAAGCCTGTTCAGTACTGAGATTGGTAACCACTTAAGAACAGAAGTAATCTGAAACCTGTCTGCCAGACTTAGCAAAGCTTAGTAAATAACAATGATGCCTTATATAATATAATGGCTATCTAGCTATGCAAGCAGACTGTGGTTAGTGCGTTTTATATTTAGTGAGTGCCACTTTTATGGCCTTATGCCAAACTAGGTTTAGCTTAGTAATATGATAACATAAGTATGTTTTTTTAAAACCTGACTTTCCGCTAAAGGTAAGTTTTGGACTCAAAATCGACTTTTTAAAGCCGATTCAATCAGAGGCTGGTGGCAGCAAGAATTTCAAAATAAAGTAAAAACAGGAACCACTTAGACACATATATTAAGAGTACAAAAGAAAACGTGGTAAAAGAAATAAAAAGAGAAAAAAAAACAACAACGTTCGATGATACACAACAAAAGAGAAATACTTCTTTGGGTCTTAAATTCTCTCTTTTTGTTGAGCCGTCTCTTCTGTTTATCATCTCAATAATCTGCTCATTCGTATTGTTCCTAAAACACGCCTTTTCCTGGTATTCTCTGGTGAAACGTTCGTTTTCTTCGAGAGGGCCGGTATCACTCAAACGGTATTCCTCTTCCTCCGATATAGTAGCTCTCGCCAAAAATTCCTTTGGCTTGCGTTCTTAACAACGTGTAAATTGATTGCTTTTATTTTTTACATTGTCTATACGGCAAGCGGCAACATGCTCTCAGTCATTTCAGTAAACTAAATAAACGTTGAAGGAATAAGATATTTCACAGGAAAGATTTATAAAAAAATGAAAGAAAGTGTGGCATTATAGTTAGTAGTAGAATAGAGTTTGTGTAAGTGAAGTAATTAACGAAAAGAATTAGTTAAAGAGACTAAATGTGTGTGTGGGGGGGTAAGCCGAAGAATCAGGAATTAAAGAGACAGTTGGCAATCATGACGTACTCTAATTCTTATTTGATTTGGTTTGGTTCGGTTGGTAGGTTGGTTGGATCTTATGGCATATCAACTTTGTAGGTTATTCAATGCCAAATCCATTTTTATACAAATAATCAGTTCTATTTCAAACAATTCAGTTTAGCATGAGTACACAGTTTAATTGTCAAAAAACATTTATTTCAAGTTATACCGTAGTCGAGGGCGACGAGAAGGTTCCCTTTTCAATAGCTACTACACTGAGGTGTAGGGGAGGGCGCTACTCCTTTCCCGGGATTGCTCCACTTTACCTTTGATACGTACCTTATATTGCTGAGTGTTAAGCAAGGAGGAGTCAAGTACTATTTTTAGAGTCTTTGGTATGATACGACTTGGGATTGAACCCAGATCTTCCGGACAAAAAGTTCTAATTCAAACAATTCAGTTTAGTATAAATATAGTTTTTGTTTGCAAACAGAAAAATCTCAAAACAGTTCTATTTCAAACAATTCAGTTTAGCATAAGTATACAGTTTAGTTCTATTTGACCCAATCAGGTGCTACCACTCCGGGCCAGAATGGACCTGGGAATGATGGCAATGAAGGGGTAATCTGCATTCCCCAAAATTTCAGTATCATGAACCTCACCATCAGATTGTTTGGTGTCATATCCAGAACACTCGTTGGGGAAGGGTCTTACCCCTCTGCAGAGAAGCAGTTGGTGTATCCTACAGCCCCGGGTGACTGGGCAGGTTTGGATCGGTTGGGTTTTTTGGCATATCAACCATTGTAGGTAATTTAATGCCAAATCCTTTTTATACATATATATTAAATATATATGATTTGTGAACACATTTTGTAGATAAAATTTTTAAACGAGCCTGAGCTCAATTTTTTGCACACAGTTAATTGGTTTTAAGTCATTTGTTTACACAGTTAAATGGTCAAAGAGTTCTATTTCTAACAATTCGATTTAAGATAAGTCATTTGTTTGCATACAGTTTAAATTGTCAAACAGTTCTATTCGACTCCACCAGGCGCTACCATTCCGGGTCACAGAGGACCTGGGAGCAGTGAAGAGATAATCCACGTTCCCCCAATGCTCCAGCATTACTGGGGCCTCACCATCTGATTGTTTAGTGTCATATCTTGGACACTCGTTGGGAGGTGGGTTTTACCCCTTTGCAGAGATGCAGCCGGTGTATTTTACAGACGCTGCCGACTCAGCTGTATTTGATTTGGAAAACTGTAAAATACAGAACTCACATCACACTGGCACGTGGGTGTTACTGCGTATCATATGATACATTAAGTGGCTTGTTAATGTTTTCTTTTTTATTAAAAGTCAAATAAGTTCTGTTGTATATTAAGGTTGGGTTTAGGTTATTTGGTTTAAAGGCATATCATCTCTTTACGGATATTTAATGCTAAATCCTGGTTATACATATAAATTTATCATATATGGTTTTTAAGTGAATGGTTTGTAGGTAACATCATTTTAAAACAAGTCAGAGTTCATTTGTTAGCACTCAGTTAAATGGTTTCAAGTATAGTAAATGATTAAATAGTTCTATTTGACCCATCGATAGGACCCTAACAGAAATTTAACTCCTCCAGGTCAGAGTGGACCTGGAAGTAATAGCAATGAAGGGTACTCTATATTACCCACAGCTCCAGAAGGTTTAGTGTTGTACCATATTCGCAATGAACGCTATGTGCGAAATGGACATGTAATGTTCATAACGATAGAATATATAAAGAACAGGAATCTCAAAAACACGCAACTACTTCTTGTTAAGGTACGAAACCTTTTTTTTAACTTTGAGTTAAAGGTTTCGACGTAAGGAGGAGAGACACAATCTTCTATGCTGTCTTATTCATTTGGCCCCCAACTCGAGCGGCCCCCATCGCCTGCGAGCTCCAAAATCGATCCTTCTCGTTTGGCGTCTAAAACCCGACTCTTATTTTCTTCAAATCCTCACACAAACTTCTGCGTGCTTCCGGTGCGTGACGTCACCCGCACCTTGTCACTCAGTATCGTCTCGGACTGTTATGACATCTGAGTGACACCTCCATCCGCTCGCGCGCACCCGCGTTAACACCTGCTTCAATCTTACACCCAACCAACCCATGTGCTGAGCCGAAAGGTTCTCAGCCTAACTAAACTCAAAGGCATGAACCGAAATCCCTCGGCTATTTCATAACAGTGTATTATTCAAGACATTGGGTCGGGTCTTGTCCTGTAGAAGAACAGTCGGCACATTCTTCTGCCAACCCCAACTGACAGGGCGTGGAGTAGGTTAAGAAGCGAGTTCAACGAAGGCTCGACATTGAGTTACTCTTGCCAAGTCTCAAAATGTCCAGAGGTTAAGCCCTGCAATCTTGGTTTAGCTTGGTTTATTCATTTAATGGAATATCACCGTTCGTAGGTTATTTAATGCCAGAACCACCTTTGTACAAGAACAGTTGTAATACTATTTAATCAATAGCTCGGGGGTGGTAGTAAAGAAGAGGCTCATACCTTTCCCAAGGGTATTAGTCCGAAAGTGAATGTAATAGCGCGATTGGTTGTTCGAACTCACTTACAACGATGTCGCAGACCAGTACGTTAGCCACAACGCCTCGAATGCGGAGTACTCCTTTATTGCCATCGCTCCCGGGCCCACTCTTGCCCGGATGAGTAGCACCTGATAGGGTCCGATCTATGGATGAAATAGAACTAAACTTTTGTATTTATGCTAAATTGAATTTCTTTAAATATAACTGTTTTGACAGTGAACTGTTGGTAAGCAAAAAAGAACTATACTTATACAAAACTGAATTGTTTGAAATTTAATTCGGTATTAAATAACCCGAAAAGGGTTGATACGCCGTAAAAACAAAACAACCTGCAAATCAACCACATCGCTTTGGAGACTACCCCCGCCCTACTGTTTTGAGGTGATTTCCACGTGAACTTTAATTTTTCAGTATTGGATCGAATCTTTGTGAACTTCTGTAGAGTGAAGAATATCTCATGACATATCCCAAAGTCTCTTTTCTCTTCTACTTCCGAGTCTAAATCGGAATTGAATAAAAATCGAGTTTGCAACTGTATCGTGACATTTTTTCTTTGTTGATAAATTGTGAGTTTCATCCCTCTCAGGTCAAATCTGACTTGGTGGGAAATCAGATAAATCTTTTCATCCCCCCAGGGTCGGCTGAAAGAACATGAAAAGATTCCACGAAAACGACACATGTACGATGAACAAGACGACATACATTCGTCCGAAACTGCCTCAACTTTGTACCCCACCTGGATATTATGGACACTTCTTAACTCGTAAGACCTTGGTGACACGCCTGCCCAGAACTCCTCTCCTTATATCGTCTTTGGTGATGAAATAGAGGAAGTAACTTTAATTTCAGATCTATTTACAACAAAGTAATCCAGCAATGGTTTAAATAGTACCACTTTTGTCAACCGGCCCTTTGGCATTATGGTTAGAGTGTTTGCCAATGGTCTGGTTGACCTGGGTTCAATCCCAAGCCGAGGCATACCAAAAACTCAAAAAATGATACTTGATGCCTCCTTGCTAAACACTCAGCATTATAAGGTGCGGATCAAGGGTAGAGGGGAGCAATACAAGAAAAGAAGTAGCACCCTTCCCTACATCTTGGTGTAGTAGCTATCGAAAAGGGAGCCTTTGGATCACCCTCGACTATAGTCGCCAATTTTACTTTACTTTTATTGTCCTTCTACAAGGATGCCTTTAGGATTACATAACCCACAAAGGATAATGTGCCATTAAACCAAGAAACTGACCCAAACACCAATGTGTTCATGAAACAAATACTTCTTTTGGCCTTAAATAATTGATATTTTCATAAATCTGTATGTAAAGATAATTTACATTTGATATTTATTGTATTTATTTACCAGTCCCGCTGGTATATACATTTACCATCCAGATAAGAGTAAGTTTCAGTTATTATCTTAATATTATTTGTTTTTTGTTTTTATTTTATCTATTTATTTATTTATTTTTTGCTGAATGTTTTATCTAAAAACTACGTCTCCAACTAACTACGTCTTGTCAGCTGGGGTTGTAGAATGTGGCGACAACACCCCGGCAGAGCGGTAAGACCGAGTCCGTCCCCAACGAATGTCCTAGGTATGACACTAAACTGCATCTGATGTTGACGCTCCAGTCCTGGAGCTTTGGGGAGTGTTGAGTACTATTACTCCCAGGTCCACTTTGACCCTAATTAGTGGTACCTGCTTGGATACCATTTATGAGTCAAATCGAACTGTTCAATCATTTATTAAGAATTATTAATATCATTAATTGTTTAAAATCATGCAGCTGTGTGCACATTATCTATATTACATTGGAATATTTGATAAATAGAATTTCTAATATTGAATAGTAATACTTGGAACCATTTAACAGTGTAAAAACAAATGTAACAATTCATTTAAATATAAAGTTACCTATTCGTTTACAAATTATATATAAACAGGAACTTAGCCAATTTTATATCATATCATGGACTTCTCGTGAAAAGCTTCTTTTTTCTTTTTTTCTTTTTTTTTTTTTTTTTTAAATCTGCGCCATGATTTTTTATTATTATTCAAAATGGTAATTTCAAATAAATATATATTGTAGGTTACTGAACAGATTAATTTTACAATCAGTAACATGAAGATACAGAAAGTAAATAAAACAAAAATTGAAGAGACAATTAAAGAAGATATTGGATGATAATCTAGGGAGTAGCTCAATGGTTAAAGTATAGAATCATTAGCAGAAGGGTATGATTTTCTGGCCTCGTTCAGTCAAAATGAAATATTTGTTTTGGGTAAAAAGTTTACAAAGATCACAGTTACAGCTAATCAAGAATGTAGGGAAACAATAAATAATTATCTCCCTTGAAGAATGGACGTGTGAGTTGGGTGTCTCGTGGAATGTCACACGACAATCACAGAAATCCATTTTCGACCTCTTTTACCGTAGTTATTTGACCAGGATAGACGTACCTCGAACCCTGGCATGTGGCTGCTTTACTTTCCCTCATTAAGTAAGCGTTTTCCCCTTTTTGTCTCCCCTTCGACATACTGTTCATGGAGCAATATGTGTATATTTCAACTTGTTGGGATACGTTTATGTAATTTTTCTTAATATCATTGGAACATCCGTTATGAATATCAATGACTAATGTTCTTGTATATACAAATGTATTTATCTTGTCTTTCATTCCGTTGTGTTCAGTATTAGTAGATAATGGATATACTAATGCTAATATTGATCCTTGGTGAATGGGGACTCTTGTAAACATTCCTTTGCATCAAGAATTCTAATTCATGAAACCAACGCATAAGCAAGAAAAATTTAAAAAGAAAAAAATCAAAAACCAAACCTTTTCATACACATTGAAAGGGTTTTCGTCATCCAGGTTTGCAGGACTCAGAAATCTCCGTACATTCAAAATCAAAACACAATTTGAATAAAAAAGTTAATTCCAAGTTGTGGAATTATACATATATGTATACATAAACACACACACACACACACACACACACACACACACACACACACACACACACATATATATATATATATGTTAGTTTTTTTTTATTAAATATATATTTAATAGCATGGAAGCTTATCTGCGACCACTGGTTTCATGCCATCTTTACACGACAATCATCAGACAAAGAAAGAAAGATTTTAGAGAATTCGAAAAAAATCGAAAAAAACAGTCAAAAGAATGTTTACGTCAGGATTGCGTATAACTCTTTTGTGTGTGCGTGTGTGTGTGTGCGTGTTTGTGCAGATTATATTAGCATATTGTTGTGTGTAGTCGTATATGTTATTTTGAGTATGTGTGTGTGTGTGTATGATGATACATGCGCCTCTTGGTAGATTTGAGGTTGTCTCCTGAATATATGTGTAGCGATGTGTAGCGGAAGTCTCGAGACAGTTGAGAATTTGACCGAATAAAAAAAGTTTATGCATTGTGATGATTTTAACTAAGGAAAAAAAATATCATCACTATTGCATTATGAAGAAAATTTTTTTTTATTTGACATGTGAGTATAATAGACGAGGAAAGAAAAATCGAAAACTAAACATTTTCATACACATTGAAGGGGTCTTCTTCAGAATTCTCTGTACATACAAAATCAAAACAATGTGATTAAAGAAAGTTAATTCCGAGTTGTGAAATTATATATATATTAGTTTTTGAATATATCTAATAGAATAATAGGTGATGTGGGAATATCATAGTGCATTATATAGTAATATTTGTATGCTGAAATATGTACTGTGTTAAATTGCAATATGTACGTTATAATAATTTGTATTTGTTGTCTATATTGTGTTAATGTTATATTACGTAAACGTTATTGTAATCTACGATGGTATGTACATCAGGAATATGGTAAATATACTGTATTAAGACGTACTTCTAACAATCATGTAATCACGGTTAACTTTATATCAACAGGTAACGCGAATGTTTGGAGATGGATATAATCGTTCAGTGGAGGAAAATGGTATTTACGGTGCGTCGGGTGTGTTGTGGGATTATTCGTCAAGGAATGTGGGGTTTATAGTAATGGAGATGGTATTGGTATGGCGGATGGTGGTGTTGGGGATAGATTATGTGTATGGGTCGAAATGTGATAGTAGATGTTTGTTCTCATGTCGGCATTTGGATAATATTTAGGATTTTTTGTTTAGCAGCGTGTTTTTTGATGGGTGAGTGATAATTGCGAGTTTCTCATGGAGACAAAGAAGGCATTTTTATGTCTTGCTGTAGGCGGGTGCTGCTAGTTTGAGAATTTCCCAAGTAATGGTGGGTGAGATGTTCATGTCCTTTAGGTGCCAGATGTGTGTGGATAAAGAAGTATTAGTTGAGTAATTTCTGTTAGAGAAGGAAAGTTTGTGAGCATATATTCTTTTTTAGGCATATATTCTTTCCTATACGAGTGAAATAGTGACAACCATACACTGTTGTTGTACGTATATATATATATAGGAAGAATGAACAAACATTCTGTGTGGACTCCCAAG
This sequence comes from Sepioteuthis lessoniana, assembly GCA_963585895.1. Taxonomy (NCBI): domain Eukaryota; kingdom Metazoa; phylum Mollusca; class Cephalopoda; order Myopsida; family Loliginidae; genus Sepioteuthis; species Sepioteuthis lessoniana. The sequence continues at coordinate 40,176,228 of OY757937.1, forward strand.
TTCGACATGAAAAAGACCGAAGGACATATCGGCCGAAAAGTTGAGATTATAACAATAAAGATAAAGTCAATAGTCCGAATAGTCGATTCATCAAAGAAATTTAGTCAAATGAAGAACAAACAATTGAATTGAAAACATTGTCGCTTTTAGAAAATACTTCGATGTGTTAAATTCCGAAGAAAGTATGTATTTTTCCAACTTCTCCGCAACGAGCAGAATATGATACAAGGTCACTTTTCCAGTGGAGTACAGTTGGTTTGAATTTAGTTTTTCACAAACCAAAACTAAAGAACATGTCCTACTATTCACTCATAGCTGGATGGGAAGAGAAAAGACCGATTCATACTTTTCTTAAGGGAATTAATTTGAAGTATAAAACAAACAGCTTCGTCCAGGAGTTTGAACTCTGGTCTCCGATTTCTTTTCCTACGATAATAACCGTTACAATAAACACTCATGTATATGGAGGTGTCATTTTCTCTTTTAAATATGTTTCATTAAAAAGGACAGATCATTTATGCTTATTTTATCGTTGATCTGTTCAAGTCTTCGTATAAGCCGTTTGACGTCTCGAAGAAGAAATTCAAGAAGGTACCGAAGTTACTAGTGAAACATACGACGTCTTCTTTAATTCATCCCATCCAAAAGTTAAACGAACTATATGAAGACTTGAACGGATTAACGATAAAATAGACAGAAACGAAATGTTTGTCCAATTTAATCACACAGACAGACAGACAGACAGACACACGCTTAAATATATATATATATATATATATATATATATATAATCTTAAATTTCAAACTATACATAATAGCTGAAAACTTGCTTTACAGGTACCAAGTGAAATAATAAAACTGAACTATATTTTTCGCGAGGACTTATAATAAATATGGTTGAGAAGGAACTCTGATAAGATAAGGGGAGACGGATTCATAGCTTTCTAACGGGCATTTGGGCAAAGTGAAACGCAATCAGCCTTGTCCAGGTTTGAACTCGGTTTGAAGCGTCCATCTGCTATGAGGATGACCGTTACCCTATGAACACCGAAGAAAGTAAAAGGGTTCGATAATATTCATGTGGGAGGATAAAAATGTATGTGTATGTATTTGTGCGAACCGACCATTGTAGTAATTGTCACTTTATGTAGGTTTTTTGAATTTTTTATATGTTGAATTGTTTCAACTGTGGCAGCTGATGGTGCTGACAGAGAGAGAGAGAGAGAGAGAGAGAGAGATGTTGACCTTGAGACTTGCTTCTCAGCATCTACTGAAATTAGTGTGACTACACGACTTTTAACCTGCTTTCTCTTCTTTTTATTGATAGCTGTCGGCTCGACTCTGTTCTAAAATAAATAAATAAAGAATGAATGAATTGTGATCAGATCTTTAATCGATTTAATTGTCATATGACTCGTTTCGGACTAGGTCCGTGCGTATAATTAGCAGTCATTAAAAGTTTTAAAATTCGGCACACGGCGATTCATTTTTTAATTTTGTGTGTCCAAATTTAACGGTCGGATAAAAATTTGCAACCGACCTTATGATTTGTTAATTTAAAAATAAGTTTTTATTTACAACTGACGTTTTAATTGTTTTATTTGGAATGGTGTAATTCAATTAACCTCTTTCTAATTCTTTCTAATTCACAATAAGAAGTTCCTATCCTGTCAGTTGCACGCAAAACGACGAAAAACCTGACGTCTAAAATCTTCTGTGTACACTTCAAAGTGGTAAAATGTAGGTATTCAATAAACCTGTTGCGTGACGGTTACCGTCATAAGAAATGGACGCTGTGATTCGAGTTTGAATTGTAGACGAGGCTGCAAGTGATTCACTTCACTCAAATGCCCTAGGAAAGGGGTGAATCCATCTCTTCTCCCCCAGTTATGTGGGTAAATAGTACGGCAGATTAGACTCTTTAGCGTTGGTACGGCAATCCACCAAGGAGAAGGAAAATTCTGTTTCCCGCTTAAAAATTGACCTATCACATCTTGCTCGTAGCGAAACGGTTAAGCAGATACATACTCAACAAACGTTTGACTGAAATTGTTTCAAATCACTCGAGTAAACCAAAGAAAGAAAGAAAGCATTAAAGAAGAACGAGAAAATAAGATTGGAGAGAAAATAAGTCGAGAAAAAATAATTTTAAAAAGAGAGTGTTATAAGGTATTTTCTCAGCACATTTTATATATATACCAGCCCACTGGTATAATGGTTTGAGTGTTCGCCAATGGTCCAGGAGACCGGGGTTAAATCTCTGGTCAAGTCATACTAAAGACACAAAAAATGGTTCTTCATGCCTCTTTGCTTAACACTCAGCCTTATAAGGTACGGATCAAGGTTAAGTGAAGCAATCCAGGGAAAGGAGTAGCACCCTGCCTTGCACCTCGGTGTAGTAGATATAGAAAAGGGAGACTTCAGGTTGCCATCGACTATGGTCGGCCAACTTACTTATTTACTATATATTATCATAATGCTCTTCCTAAATGTTTGTATACTTTGAATAGTTTGATACAAATTTCATGTTATCAAGTTACGTAGCATTTGTCGTCACTCCACCAAATTATCATCATGATTAAGTCGTGCTGATAGCATGGAGTGTCCTGACCCTCTCTCTCTGTCTCTCTATCATGATTAAGTCGTGCTGATAGCATGGAGTGTCCTGAGTCTCTCTCTTTCTCTCTCTCTGTCTCTGTCTCTCTATCATGATTAAGTCGTGCTGATAGCATGGAGTGTCCTGACTCTCTCTCTCTCTCTCTCTCTCTCTCTCTCTCTCTCTCTCTCTTGCCATCCTTCTCTGTCATCCATCGCTCCTTGCAGGTTCTCTAGACTACATTTAGTGTCTGCACAGAGCTTATAAGTCCTTCCTGGTCGGTCAACACTGGCGTGTCCATATGTAAAAGGCCATAAGAGAATTTCTCTTACGAGTTCGTCCTTATTTCTCCGGAAGGGACCAGTACGTCTATCTCGTCTTATTTGGATGATTTGTGAGATGGGAGATAAGTGGCTGAACAACAGCTATTTTGTGTTTCAGAGATATCAGGTTTCCATATGATCGACAACCTACTAATAGTATTTCACGCCATCCCTATGCGTGTGTTGATATCATATTCAGAAGATGAGATATTGCTGCCGAGGTATGTGAAGTGGTCGACAAATTTCAGAGGCTTGCCACTTGACGTGGAGATGACTCCATCTTGTTTAAAACGCATGAACTCTGTCTTATTTGCGTTCACGTAGAGACTAATGCTTCTTTCTGCTTGCTTCAGGCAATGCAGCAGGGATTTGGCTTGGGCAGGTTTGTTGCATATTGACCCCGGCCGAGCTGTCAAAGTGGGAAATGCACCTGTGTAGATAGCAGGTGCGTCCGGTCGAAGGTATCAAGTGGATAACTTTGTCTGTGGACATGTTGAATTGAGTGGACGTAAAACAATGATATAACTCGGTGCACTGGAAGTTCGAGCCAGTTGGAGATAAGATGCGGTAGAGAGAGCCAGCAGCCAGCAGCCAGCAGAGGGGCCCTCGGGACCCCCAATTGAGCAGTTGGAGTTCAGATCAGTTGGAGAGAAGATGCTGGAATGAAAACCATTGTCCCAGAGAGGCTGGCCCCCCAGGCCCCAGGTTGAGCAGCCCAGGAGAACGGGAAAGAAACGCTGTTATGGCCATAAGAATGGGGGTCAGTATGTTGCAATTCTGTTCAGTCTCCAACTCCCTTCTCACACAGTAAAACCTTTAGTAACCCTTTCGAACCCTTTCAAATAAAGTGAGAAGTATATTTTTCTAAAGAACTGTGTCCGCTCGTCCTTATTGCGTCGTTTTTTTTCTGCATGCATGTGTGTATGTATGGTTGTGATTATACAACAGGTTTATTTGCGAGAAGTGCTTGATCATCTACGTAGTCAGCGTCTGTTATAGTTTCTACGAGATATCATATGCTTCTTGTCTTTTTTCAATGTGAGACAATTTTTTTATTAAGCCCACAGATGTTCATCGTATGTAGTCTTCGCAGATTATAAACATATATGGTATTAATGTATCACCTGGTAAGATTCCAGCGACACTGTCAAAGAAGTTGATGTTACCATCGGGTGAAATAACCATTTCTTTCCTGTTTTTGTAAAGCATCATTATAGCGGTAACAGTTTCTTTGAGGAGACCATATACAAGTAGTATTTACTCCACCCTCAGCGTATTGAAACAAATGCCTTGGAGAACTCTATGAATAATTGTGTTGCTTCAAGATTTTTTTAACATACTCCTTCGATGATTTCACATATAGTAAGTATCTATGAAGTTGTGGGTCGACTTCTTCGGAAGTCGTTCTGAGTTTTCCAAAGAATTTTCTCGACTTCATGTCGGATATGATTGAGAATCATTACATGATAAACTTTAGCATCTATAGCTGTAAGAGTTATGTCTCTGTAGTTCTTTGTGATTCCGAGGTCACCTTTCTTGAGGAAGGGGAGGGTGCAGCTTTTCGTTCATTTCTTTATTGTTTTATTTACACACACCGTTGCACCATCGACGAAGTATTTCATAAAATTTCATTGATTTCAATACCTTAGGAGGTATACGTTACGGCTTGCAACTTTTCTGCTTTTAATTTTTTTTCAGTAGTGTATCAAGTTCTCCCTTCGTAAACTGTCCAAGTTTGATGTTTGGTTGGCCATTAATAATTTTACCAGTACGTTTATCTGTGATTTCAGAACGGCTTCCAATCAAATTCTCGAAAGGTTCTTTCCATTACTAAAGCTTTTCCTTTTGGCCAGTAACTTTTAGTTTTGCCCTTGAGGTGCTTTTCCTTCCACTTCATTTGCTGTCTGCAATGCTGTTCATGATTGTTTATCTTTAACAGAGTTTTTGATTTTATTAATTTGCCCTTAAATATATTCTAGTGGATCTTTATAGTATATATTATTTCTCTCTAAGCTTTCTTATATTTCTTGGCATTGATATTTATTGGGTTTCTTTTATTAAGTAAGGATGCTTTTTTTCATGTAATATCGTTTTCCTCTAACTGCTGTGGATTCCCAGAGAACTGTTAATCATATTTACCAACCTTGTGTCATATCCTGCTCTGGCAGGATATGACACAAGGTCAATTTTTAAGCGGAGTTTAACAGGTTTGAATTCAGAGTTTTCCTTCTCCTAGACTAGTTGCCTAACCAAGGCTGAAGAACATAGTCTGCCCTACTATTTACCCATAGCTGGAGGGAGAATAATTGGATTCATGCCTTTCCCAAGGGTATTAGTGCTATGTGAAATGCAATCAGTCTCGTCCAGGATTTGAACTCGTGTCGCCGTGTCCATTTCCTACGATGATAACCATTACACCACGGGCACCACCCAGAGAACTGTTAATTTTACTTTTGCTGCTTCTATTTAGGCGGTAACAAAGTTTTCATATTCGTCATTTTGAATATGTCTCTCAGATGTCTCCCAAAGAGTATCAAACTTTTTTTTACAGTTAACGCTTATATCACTGCTAGAGAGGACCAGTCATATCAGAAAATTATTTTTTTAAAAATTTCACCTTAGACTCAAACGAATATTTGTGAAATGATTATGTGATCGGAAAATACTCTTTCAAAAGAGGAGTATGTCTCACAGTCGAAAGTGCTGTTTATCTACTTCTTAATTGTAAATATATAATCTAGCTGTGCTTCAGAGTTATTTGGGTAGATGTAGGTTCGTACTTTTCCCTTCCTTTTTTAGAATTAATTGTTTAGTCATACAAGCTTGTTGTCGACAATAACTCTGCCAGATATTCACCATTTCTGTTTGGTAAGTTGTGTAAGCAGAATTTATTGTTTTCATCTTTGCCTATAAAAGCATTCAAATCTCTGTCGATGATCAGAACATTGTGTTCGGAAAGGTATCGGACAAGGAAAGATAGCTCGTTATAGAAGGTGGTGATGTCCGTTTCTTCACTGGCATTGGTTGGACTGTAACAAGATATGGTCGTTTTGCAGGGGTCGCCATTAGATGTAGCACATATAATTTTAGGTTGGGTTTTCTCTCTGCTCTTTAGTGATTTTAAGGCACGAGGAGTGAGAAGTATTCAAATATCTCCAATGGCGGTGGCTTATCTATTTTTTTAGAAGCCATTTTGTATCTGTAAGTAAAGTTAGCGAGCTTTGTCGAGGGGGACCCGAAGGCTCCCTTTTCAATAGCTACGACACCAAGGTGTAAGGGAGGGCGCTACTCCATTCCCTGGATTGCTCCACTTTACCCTTGATCCGTACCTTATATTGCTGTGTGTTAAGCAAGGTGGAATCAAGTACCATTTTAAAAGTCTTTGGTATGATTCGACCTGGGATTGAACCCCGGTCTCCCGGACCATTGACGAACACTCTACTCATTCGGCCAATGGCTCGAGTTCCCGGTTATTTGGGGTTGTATCTCATATATTATTAACAAATAAGAAAATGTTTTTTATTTCTTTTATTTTGTTAAGTAGGGATTAACGAATATAATCCATCAGATTTCTTGCTTTTTTAATCAACTATTGATTTTTTATGATAATTTTTAATGCCCAATAATAACACTTCATATAAAAAAACATATAACTTTAAAGGCCCTCCCCTTTCTCTGTTAATAAGGTGCATAGGAAACTGAATTACGGGAGTTATCAGGTTTGTTGCGCAAATACGTAAAGCCAACTCGAGAAGCGAAGTGGGAAGAAAATTAATGGCCTAAAATTATCCTTCACAATGACCGATCCAAGGTCTCTCGTCGTCCTAGTTAAAAAAGGAGTGGGAGAGAAAGGCAACCCATTTGCTCCAATGTTAAAAGATCCATCCTATTTAAATCTTGAACTGCTATCATTAACGATGGAATAAAAATAGATATATCTTCTCGAGAACAACGCTCCAGAAATCATTTGCTCTCTCTTGGAAGAACACCTACACAAATGTGATGACACAAGCCATACCATTTACACACACACACACACACACACACATATATATATATATATATATATATATATATGTGTGTGTGTGTGTGTGTGTGTTAACACATCCGAACACGTTGCTTCAAACAATATATAGCGAATAAGAATGGCCCTTCAATTACATAAAGTTAATGCAAATATTCCTGGTACCATCTTTAGCACAATGTTCGGAAAACAACTACAAATAGAGAATTAAACCTTTAAATTGAAGTATGTGTGTGTGTGTGTGTGTGTGTGAGTGTGAGTGTGTGTGTGTGTGTGTTTAAAATTACAAATCAGTTGTACAATTCCACATATATATGTAATATATGCATGTATTAATACCGGTATTTATGTATGTATGTATGTATGAGCTTAAAATGACAAATTAATTGCACACATCCTTATATATATGCGTGTGTGTGTTTGTTTTTAAAATTACTAATTAGTAGCGAACTACATATATACATATATATATATATATATGCATGTATTTGTTTGAGTGTGTCTTTGTGTGTAGATACAGAGTAACTTGTATACGTCATCAACGTCATTATTATTCTTGAATTCACTGCTGGACAAAGACTTTTTTTTACTTCTTTACATAATAACAATGATTGCGCTCTCGTCGACCATGTCCTACCAAGAAACTCCCTTATTTCATTTCTTGTCATGATTTTTTCAATTAAGCTTATTTTTTTTTTATCGTCCCTCCCTTCCTGGATATGTGTTTTGTCTACTTGCATTTATGATGCTAAATATCTTCAATACGACCTTTTACTGCCTCGTTCTGCTTTTCGATCCACATTGATCACTTTTTATCTTTTAGAGTTAGTTCTAACATTGCGATTCTCACTGATATATGCGTAATTTTTTTTTTTGTGATTTAATTAATTTCCATGTTACATGAAGAATAATTATACCCCCACCATCTTTTAAAAATAAAAAGTTTGTTTTCTTCTAAATCAAAGATATCAGGATTTTATTATTTCTAGTGGAACATTATATAATTAAAATGGAACTTATTAGGTATTATTTATTGCTAATCTCGATTGCACTGAAACTCTGTAACCAAAAATCTCGATATATGACAGCTCAAAAATAAGTACATCTTATATATATATATATAGATATTCATGCAGTTTTATTTTGGCTATAGTGGTGCTGCTATTTTATTTTTCGTTACAAAATTTTGGTATTATAGAGTTTGGTAATAAAGAATACCTAATATCGCCCGAATTGGAGCCACATTACCAGATGCAGTTTATGTCATGCATAAGACAACTTTTTTTGTAGGGGCCTTATCCCTCTGCAGCAGTCCAGTCGGCTGGGACTGGGGCTGTAGAATGCGCCGATTTCCTCTCTGCAGAGGAGTTACAGCTCCCCCCATAACGAGTGCTCTGGATATGACACTAAACCATTTGTTGAGGCTCCAATCCTGGAACTTAGGGGAATGTGAAGTATCCCTTCATTGCCATTGCTCCTTGGTCCACTTTGAGTGGTAGTACCTGTTAGGGTACTATTTTTAGAATAGATATTTTAATAGAATCATTAGTGTTAGATAACTATATTTGAAACCATTTAACTGCGTGCAAATAGAATTATTAGTTTTTTGATAGAAATACTTGAAACCGTCTAATAGTGTGCAAACAAATGAGCTCTGGCTCGTTTAACAATAAAATTACTCACAAACTATTCGCTTACAAATCATATGTATGTATTTACCCAACCCCTCCACACGAGCAGGATGTGACAAAAGGTCAAATTTTAAGCGAAATTCAACAAATTTGAATTTGAGTTTTCCATCTCCTCAACTAGTTGCCTAACCAAAGTTAAATAACCCGGTCTGCCTTACTATTTTATCTATAGTTGGAGAGAGGATAGTTGGGTTCATACCTTAGTATTAGCACTTATTAGTTCTATGTGAAATGCAATCAGCCTTGTTCAGGGTTTGAACTCGCGTCGCCGTGACCATTTCCTACGACGAAAACAATTACATCATGGAAACTTCCATACAAATTATATCTGTGTACAAACAGGATTTGGTATTAGATAACTCACAAGGACTTGATATGCCATAAAAAACAACCAAACAAAAATAAACCAAACTCCGTGGTAGAGTATTCTAAGCCTCGTCGACAATGTTTCGGGTGAGAGTTTGGGGTGCATATATAGAAAGACCACGCCAAACAGGTTTACTCACAAAGGCCTTTTCGGAGTTTGCATAAATATTCTGCTTTTAGGATACGTGTTGGTTGTATCAGTATGAATGTTTACATTTATATATAAATACTACCTAACTTCCCAGATTTTGTCCGGGATCTACAAACACATCATTGTTTACAGTTATAAATCTATTTCCCCCACAAGCGACTGAACGTTATTTATATAACATTCTCTGAACTAAATCCAAGAAAAAAATGTATGTTTTTATATTGTCCTCCCATCAATAGCAGTATTCAAGAATAATGTTGTATTTGGTTCTACACACACACACATACAGAAATTCGACCAAATCTGCAAGGCTAAAAACATCGTCTTTACATTAGTACGTTTTAACTGTAATCGACTGAAACGAGAAAGTTTTATTTTGACTTGTACAAAACTTGACCATTAGAGATAATTATAAAGGGATATCTATCTATCAATCTATATATATATATACATATATATATATATATCGAGCTCATAAGTGATGTACTCATATGGACCCCCACATATGGCCGGGCAAAAGCAGGACGACCAGCACGAACATACATCCAGCAGCTATGTGAGGATACAGGGTGTGGCCCTGAAGACCTGCCGGAGGCGATGAACGATAGGGAGAAGTGGCGAGAGAGGGTTAGGGATATCCGTGCCTGCGGCACGACATGATGATGATGATATATATATATATATATATATATATTCATTTGTTCATTTATATTCATATATATTCGTTTAATTTGATTTATATATATATATATATGTGTGTGTGTGTGTGTGTGTGTGTGAGTCGATACATATTTGTATTTATTCATATTTGTACTTATATTTGTATTTATATATACTTATATCTATGTATATTTGCACACAAACACATACATATTTTTTGTTAATGTGTGTGTGTATGTGTGTGTATTGATGGATAAAGACTGCTCAATATCGGTAATAGAGCGTAGACACAAAGTCAATAGTGATTTAGTCCAATGCCCTCCTCCGTGACAAACTGACAGTGCCGTTAAATCTGTGTCTATTCTTATCAGATACCCTCACCACTCTAAATGAATATCTCATTAGCCAGGTTTCTTGACTAGAGACATATAAAGTTCAGTTAAAGATACTTGAATACAAGAAAATAATTTTCATTCAACAAAGGGATATTTTTCGTCGTTAGTATATTTTTCATCGTTTCTATAATAGTATAATAACTCTTTTAAAAACTTAACAAAAAACTTTCTGATTTTTTTTCTCCAGACAATAACCTGAAGTCGAAAATAATTGAGTTTAATTGAAATATATATATATATATATATATATATATATATATATATATATATATATATCGTAGTCAACTGGCTACTCATAAGCCAAACCAAACAAAAACAAACAAACCCCATTTCCAAGAAGGGATGAGTCACTAATGTCGTCAGCCAATAGTATTTAGGAACGAGTCGTTAAGGAACCAAATCGTTCCGCACAGGACGTCTTTTTAAAATATTGAATTCAGCCTGTCTTTCTAAGGACAGTCTGCAACTAATGGACAAAATAAGTAGTAATAAAAAAAAACATGGTCGAAATAGAATGAAGTTTTTCACTATTATTTAGTAATAATAAGCAAACGCATTTTACTTAGACCACTTGGAGTAGTAGTACACAGTAGATATAAAAGCAACGGTATCAACCAGCTCTGAAAAGGAACCAATGGCAGACTTGAGGCCGTAAGGCCCCCGGTTTTGGTTGCTTTTATATCTACTGTGCACTACTACGATATATATATATATATATATATATATATGTAATGGAAACAAAAGTGTTCAGAAAAATAGGACTATTTCTTTTGTGTTACTTACTTTTCAATTGAATTCAATTACTTTCGACTTCAAGACTTATTGAGTAGTCCTGAAAAGGGCTTTTTAGCTGAAAGGCTGGCAATATTCCTGCGTCGTCTGAGGCTGGTTGTATTCCTGTGTCGTCTGCTGGATGGAATCAGAACGTCGGCTTTAGGGGAAGCCTTGAGCTGTGCCTCATAGGCAGCTGCTGCTAATTAGGCTTCGGTCGTAGAGTAACCAGGGGAGAGTTGAATTTCTCCCACACCCTTAGCTGACATCCTGCCAAAACTGCCTATTTGCCTTTTGCCTCCCACCAGACAGGGCTTGACACAAGGTCAATGACTCGAAGGCTGATTAAAATGGGGATTAGGGGAGAGGAAAGGCGGGTATGAGTCGAGGCTCGAACTCTGCTGGTCTATGTTGCTCATCGACCCACTTAGTGCAATATGAGCCTGATGAGCTAAGTTTGTTCAAAGGATCAATAATGCAGCTCACCCACCCGAATATTGCCTGCCTCTCAGCTAAAAAGACCTTTTCAGGGATACTCAGTAAGTCTATTCAAACACCTCCTGAGACGACAGACACGACTACCAGCCTCTCAATCTAACAGCTCTTTTCAGGACTGATTCTGAAAGTCTAGCCTAATACCCTCTGAGACGGAACCAGCAGCTACCAGTCCTGAACAAGCGGCCACCTTCCAGCACCAGCAACTACCAGCAGCTACCAGTCCTGAACAAGCGGCCACCTTCCAGCACCAGCAACTACCAGCTCTGTACCAGCAGCAACCAGTCCTAAACAAGCGACCACCTTCCTGCACAAGCAACTACCAGCTCTGCATCAGCAGATACCAGTCCTGCACCAGCGACCACCTATCCAACGACTACCAGTCTTGTACCAGTTATACAGACCTGCACTAGCGACGAGATCCTACTCCAGTGATCACCATCCGGCCGCGACGACTTTTTGCCGTACGCTATTCCGATTTACGATTCGCCATAATGAAGTTTGGCCTTCCGAAACAACAACCTTGTTTTGTCATTCTTGCCTAGTTCGTTGTCGATCACTTATATTTCAAAAGTTTACGGGGACTGGTATATATATATATATATATATATATATATATAAGGTAAATAGAAGAAAACTCAACGTACAGTTACCGTGCCATTGTAAATTTATTTCGTTGAGTTATACTTCACCGCTTCAGATGACGTACAGTTTTTTGTGGAGAAATGAACGAATATTGTTATATTTATATAAATGAAAAAAAGAAAAAGAAATAAACAAGTGAATAAATAAAAAATAAAAAAGTGGATATACAGCTGCCAGACCATCATTTGTCAACTGGTCGGGCTTCAAAGTGAACCCCATTAAGCTGTCACCGTTCCTATATCTTAGATTTAATCTCGGTGTCATGTTTCAATTAGTTCCCTATTTTGTTTTGCTTTTTTTTTTTCAAATCAATTTCCAACGTGCCGCCTGAAGAGTTCACTAAGTACATATCCAAATTGACCTTTTCCTCTTTAGGTATTATCCAGTTCGCTTCTTTGTTTATGCTTTATTCATATCTCTTGGGGGGTGCTGTTGAGGGTTCCTGATATTTTCCCTACTACAGGTTCTTAGGATATAGCAATCCATTTCTCACTCGTTACCCAAAATCTCCCGTTAGGTTATGTATCGATACTTTTTTTTAGAAAACCTAACAAAAATAAGAATAAATGCTAGAATAAAAAGCTAAAAAAATTTAAAATTTCCCTATTACTACCAAGACCAATTTTTAATCACTTTGTTATTGACGATTAAAGGTCTGTAGGTTTTTTTTTACTTCTAATAAAAAGCTGCCTATCTATATAACCCGTTTAATTCAAAAAAAAATTATACACATATCCATTCATGTTACTATGTTAACTAATAATCATCCAATTCATATATCATGATTATCATATTTTTATAGTGCTACTCTCCATATTACCGCTATCAAGTTAATTTAAATTTATTCTTGTATCAGCATTTGAATATTAGCTCGTTTCGTTTGTGTAATAGTCATCTAGAGTCTTTGAAATTGATTATACTAATTTTCTCTTCTAAGCATAGGTTACATCTTATATTGAAGCTATTTGCCGTCCAAAATTTTCTTATGATTTTCGACTTTATTTTAGGGGCTTGTCAACGTTCTTTTAAGCTCCAAAAGTATTTCGAAAAAGCACTTTGATTCCTAAATAGTGGATTAGTGAATGAATGTCTACGATTATATAACCTTAATTTCAAGTTCCCAGTTGAAATACCAGTGGAAATGTCTACGTCATTTCTATGTTTCTTGGGGATAATGCTCGCTTGGTATACTACGTTTTCGAAATTAAATCTTCCGTCTATGGGGCATTTATCTTTATTCTCACAATTATAAAGTAATATATGCGCCTTCCTATTATCCATATGGGATTTATCGAATAGTTTTCTGTTGTGATTATTTATAATTTTATAGATATTATTAGTACAAGAGTAACTAATTTTTACTGTATTTCTATTGAAAATCTTGCTTAGTAAGTTGTCCTCATTGAAGTGCTTATCTAAAAGATTCAAAAAGTACCTTCCTATGTTAATATTCGAAATTTTCCAAAAGGGAGGGAAGTTTAAGCCAAATTACCTTTTATATGTTTATCCTTACATTTTCTACTTGATTATTTCCACCTACTTTATTATAATTACCACTTCTATTACATGTTGTCTTGTCCAGTTGTGTTGGTGATCTCTGGGTCCATGAATTCTAGTTGATTCTGGAATCCGCTTCTTTTCAAGGGCTTCATTATATGCTCTTTTATTTTCTTCAAATACTTTTTTGTATGACGATAGCCTATTCATCCTAAGATTAACGGCATTCAGTATTTGTTTTAATATCGATCTGGAGTGGTTGGAGTTAACATTGACGTAGATAGGTGTGTGATTATTCTTGCTAAATTGTTTGAACGCGTTATTCTTTAAATTAAGTTTATCGTCTGGGAAATTTACTACTTTCAAGTTGGAAGTTATTTCAATTTTTAACCCTAGTAGTCTGACTATCCAAATGATTTTTTAAATGTATTTTCGACGTTTTGAGGCCGTTGCTATCCGGATGAAGATGAGTCCATCTCTACATAAACCTATTTGCTTCAAGTGAATAATTCGACCTAATGTGTCTAATATACATATCCCTGGAGCTCTTTATCCCTCAGAAACGGGTTAAATAGAACTGCTATAGTTCTTCTGCAAGAGTGGCATTAAATAACACATGATATGGTATCAAACAATGCATTTTTAGATCCCAATTCTGAAAACATTAAATCGTCATTAAGACCTCATAAATACATTAAGTCGTCAGTAATTGTCCCACGTCTGTGGCTTTGTGTCATTCTCAGCTAAACTTTTTAAACATATTACTCCTTGAAAACCTCTCTACAAATGTGTACAACTAAACTAAACCATCCTCCAAAAATTACATTCTAGTCAACTAATATTTATTAAAATGTTTGTAAAAAAATTAATTATTTAAAAATTCCTTACATTTTTAGACTGATTTTCATATCTAACATCTTCGAGAATAGAACAAAAAACAATGGAAACTATTTATGAACACTTACAAAGTCAAATATCTAAATTGGTAAGTTTTAAAGTTCAAATTTCATTCACACGTGAAGCTAAACCTGAGGAATTGATACGCTTTTCAGTCTTGAAATGTAAGCATTCCAATAATTAATATTTTCTGATTATTGCCGAAGACCGAAACCAGTTGCAACTAACAAATCACACACACACACACACACACACACACACACACACACACACACACACACACACACACACATACGTACATGAATATATATTAGATGCTTAACTTAGGTAGGCAAAGTGGGTGCAATTCGATTGTTAACCCGAGAAACGTATCAGAGTAGTGAAGACAAGAATGTGAATTTAAAAAGTATTTCAATATTATTATATAGGAACGAATAATTGAGGAGATGAACATCTGTCAAGAAGAATCAATCACACACACACACACACACACACACACACACACACACACACGTATATATATATATATATATATAGAGAGAGAGAGGAGAGAGTTGGGCGATTGTAGTCAAGGGTGACCCGAAGCAACGCCTTCTGTTCGTTGCCTGAAGGCTCCCTTTTCAATAGCTACCACACCGAGGTGCCCGTGGTGTAGTTGTTATCGCCGTAGGAAATGAACACGGCGATACGAGTTCAAATCCTGGACGATACTGATTGCATTTCACATAGCACTAATACCCTTGGGAAAGGTATGAATCCAATTATTCTCCCTCCAGCTATGGGTAAATAGTAGGACAGACTAGGTTCTTCAGCCTTGGTTAGGCAACTAGTCTAGGAGAAGGAAAACTCTGAATTCAAACCTGTTAAACTCCGCTTAAAAATTGACCTTGTGTCATATCCTGCCCGAGCGGAGGGGTTGGTAAATAGTACCACACCGAGATGTAGAGGAGGATGCTACTCTTTGCTCCACTTACCTTGATCTGTACCTTATTATGCTGTGTTAAGAAAGGAGGCATCAAGTACCATTTTTAGTCTCTGGTATGAATCGATCTGGGATTGAACCCCGGTCTTCAGGGCCATAAACAAACACTCTAAATCAAATTGTTTGATACATAAGTTGATATTTATCGTATGAATTTTTCTAAGGGGACACAATTCTACACACAGCAGCAAAGATCACAATTTCAGGATGGTATTAATTAAGCTTAGCATAGTATGGCACAAGAACATGGGTGTAGGTAACTCTATAGCGGAATTGGCCGTGAACTTTTCACCATTTTAAAAAATACGTTGCTGAAAAGTTCTTGGTCCAACAGAGAATGACCTAGATCGATAAAATGTACATATTCTTCCACATATTTATTCAATACACTTGGCATATCTTTCCTCAAGTTGTTTTGACCTTTCTAAATAAGATAAAATAGAACAATTTGCCAACCATTGTTCCAGAGATAATTTTTGATAATTACCCAGGCCGGCTTAGTCTTTCACAAGGTAACACGTATGGAACTCTCTGTAGATGACTGAATTGACCACCGTTGTGATGTTTGTCAAGAAAGCTTGTTAACTATCGCTCCATAGTGAGGCACTCAGAGATGGTTTTTTTTATTAACTTTACTTTATGTGTCAAGGTAACAAATACAGGGCCTTATCCACCCCCCACAGCAACGAATAAAATAGTATCACTGCTGTTCTTCCACAAAGCTTGCTTTGGCTTTAAGTATCCCACAAAGATTGATATGACATTAAACAAAACAGCCAAACCAAAACCAAATGCATGACACTCAGTATGGATCTAACTCATTAGAATATGGACGGGCTGCTTGGCAAGTCATTTTTTCAAGTTTCTTTAACCCTGCAAGATAAAATTAATTCTCTATTTTGATAATTATCAAGTTTAGATTAGTCTGGCACAAGGCAGTAAGTATGGAGCTCCAGGTTGAAGCTTGAACTGTCGACAGAAGTTATGTTTGTCAAGTAAGCTTCCGAAGCATTGCTCGACAATGAGGTGCACTCAGTGAGGTTGATTGAGCTTAGTTTATTATGAAATAAGGCTGTGAACGCAGAACCCTCAGCGTGGGTCGAATTCACTAGAGTAATGATTGACTGCGAAGTAAATTTGCTAACCATTGGGCCATGGCGAGGCGCCCGACAAAATCGTTTATCGTCTTCTGCTACCGGTTTCCTTTTTATTTCAAGATATTTCTTTTCTACTGCCCCCACCCAACAAATCCGATGAAGGTTTAAATACTCTCATGCTTAATTTTTCTGCATTAAAAATCTAGAACCTTAAAAAAGAAAGAAAAAATGGTAAGAAAACCCATAAAACTTGTGTGGAACACGGCCCCTTTGAGGGTGTGAAACTGGCAGGTGGGGGTGTACAGTTAAAGGATATGGGATTAATGAAGTTGATTGCCTGCGTGGGTGTAAGGACTGGCAGAAACTGGAGGCGGATGTTTTACCTCCACCGACTTCACCGGAAAAAAAGTTAAGCAGTGAGGGTAATAATCAACAAGCGTCTCTAAAAAATAAGTCCCTGGGGTTTAGTAACATCATCTGGGGCCTTTCTTTCCGGAGAAATGGTGCCGAAAACGAAAAACGTTTCTGTTTAGCTTTTGACAGACCGTTAAAAAAAACAAAAAAAACGAGAACTCATGAATAACTATATATCCTTCTTTCTGTAACACCTACCAACGCACACGTACGTTTAAATATTTGCATATATGCATATATATTACAGAATTTCTTCGAAGTGACTGTTCATACATACAAGAAAAAGAACACACACACACACACACACACGCACACACGCACACACACACACTAATATCTATCAATCTATCTATAAATAGATAGCATTACATACTGAACATGAATATATGAGTTATATGTATGTATATAAGTTGTGTGTGTGTATATATGTATACATTTGTATGCATTTGCTCTGTGTATATGTATATGTATATATATTTGCTCCGTACATATGTATGTATTTTTGCTGTGTATATATATATATATATATATATATATATATTTGTACAAATACACTTGAGTATATATATATATATATAATGTTATATCAAGCGTATGGTTGCAAGGAAAGGACAAAAAACACTGAGTTGCAAATCAAACAAGAAGACAAGAGAAAAAATTTAACAATTATATTAACAAACAAGAAACAAAAGGCTCAAACAATTGTGTTGGTGAATAAAAGAATGTCTGTGAAATTGAGAAGAAAATATCCGTTCCAATACCCGCTCATTGGCCTATTAGGTAGAGTGTTCACTAATGACCCGGGAGTCCGGGGTTCAATCCCAGGTCGAGTCATACCAAAGACTTAAACAATGGTACTTGATACCTCATTGCTCAACACTCAGCATTACTTATCAAGGGTATAGTGGAACAATCCAGGGGAAAGAGTAGCGCCCTCCCTTACGGTGTAGTACTTATTGAAAAGGGAGCCTTCGGATCGCCCTCGACTACTGTTGCCAGCTTACTTACTTAGAGTTTCTTTTGTCCTACACCAGTAGCAATACGCCTGACTTCCTCAAGATGATGAATTTCTTCCGAAACCATTTTTTTGTTTATTGTAGATTCCTTGAACTATCAACGCTCTGGATGAAGGCCTAGACCCGCTCTTCCATTTGCCACCGTGGTATATATATATATATATATATATATATATTGTATATACAGATAAAAATACAAATATATATTGTACAAACATACACACACTCATGTATATATATATATATATATATAGTATGTATATATGCATATATATTTTCGTATAAATGTATTTATATGTGTTAGTATATATATATATATATATATATATATATATTCATATAATTTTTATTCTGCATGTATATTTATATTCATTGTGTGTTCATATTCATTTTGTACTTATATGTGCGTGTACATATATTGTGTGTATATATGTACGTATATATGTATGTATATATATATATATATTGATTATACATATATGTGTCAATATATAATTTGTATATATATACTTATATATATGGGGAATATATATATGAAAAGTGTATATTGATTATACATATCTGTATATATGTATATTGTGTAAGTACATATTGTGCATCCATATATATATATATATATATATATATATTTAATATATCTAGTCAGTGTCCAAAGACCGAGATGGAGAGTATAGTGATATTCTCCGCCGAAATAAATTTATTATGACGACTTAACCGAGTTTGAGTCTCCATCAAATTGTACTATATATATATATATATATATATATATATTGTGTCTACGTACATACACAGAGGGCCCACTCCCAACTAATGACCCTCTATGTTTCAGGCCGCAGTGGATACCGTCAAACTTTGCCCTTATACATTGACTTGTCTTTGGTGCTTTGTTTGTGTTGTGTCATTAGGCACGGTTTTGCTTGGGTTGACGACGCCTATATCCCTCACTACCACTTTTCCCCTTTATCCACCTTGTGTTTTTGATCGCATAAGGAGAGAAAGTCACTGTATGAGGTCACTGAAAGTCTGGATAGAAAGAGAGCAACTGGTCACATTAAGTATAAATCTTCAACAAAAGAAACAAAGTCCACACGGGTTATCTATGTTATTTATCTCTTGTTGTATATACTCGTTTTAACTTTTTCCGTTCTTGTCTTAGTCACGTGACACAGAAGTATGTCGAGGCTGGCACAAGGTCGAGATTTCAGGTGGTTTTTCAAGTGGCATGGACTCCAGAAGCAGTTAGAACATGTGTCTTTGATCAATGAAAACTCGCTGCTAATTTGCAATTTCGTTCCCAGGTGGGGTTAGGTATGGGTCAACATGGAACTTTCCGATTCTAGTCAATGACGAAATAATTCTTTCCAAATTAGGAATCAGAGAGTTGTTTCACCGCTTTGTAAAAACTCTAACTTACTCTATATTTCACCTTACCCTAGTCATCTTTTAGGGGTGGTCACTTTTTCATCACGTGATCCTGTAACCACGAAAAACGCCCTCGTTAAGAAAGATATAATTTTGCTGGCCTTTTTAAAAAAATAGTCATCATATTTCCCATTTTCCACTTGGCTATCAAGATGTCTATCAATCCATTTGTCCTCTCCGCTAAAAAATACCCTGACAATTTTAACTTTCGCTGAAACAACTACGGAACTATTGTCTATAAAGTATTGACACTTTTCAAATCTTTAATTACTAAGTTACTCTTCACTGATTCTGTCCAACACTGCATTTTAACCTTTTTCACTTTTTGCTTTTTTATTTTCCTCTCAATTCTTTTGATTAAACCTCTCATGGCCCCAGTGTCAAACACACGAACAGGAAGGCAGGTGCTCGTTTGGTGGGTATAACTTCCAGGGTTTGTTTAAATGTGTACTTCCTATATAGCTGTTCCGCTATGCATTTCATTAGCGTCCATCAAGGGCATCCATACTTTCGTACTGAAATAGCCACATCTTGTAAAAAATTCCGTTTTATTTTCTGATAATGAAATATAACATCCAGATTATAAAATACTTATAGAACATTTCCCGCTAATTCTTCCTTTTACCTCAAGTAAAAAAATCTCACTTTTCTTCCCACTACTCTTTATACAAATGTATATGACTTGTCATAGTGTTTGTCCCGTGGCGTAGCGGGTTACGTCCTGGACTGTGACATTGTGTATATATATATATATATATATATATATATATATATATATATATATTTAATGCTATGTATTCATGTCTATATATGTATATACATATGCTGTGTGTGTGTGTGTGTGAATATATATATATATATATATATATATATATATATATATATATATATATTTAAGATAGGTAGGTCCTCGAAGAGATTTGTACTTTTTGAATTTATTTATTTTGTTCTTACATACTTGCATATTTCCAGCTAGTTGCTTTTGCCAGAGAACATATATGGCACATAAAACATGGATCGTACACAGACACAAATGGAAATAAACACACACACACACACACACATATATATATATACAAAAAATCTCAAGAAACACATTCACACAGAGAAATAATTACTATAAGTGAAATTGGAAACCACTCCAATACACTCACACACACACACACACACACACACACACACACACACACACACACACACACACACACACACACACACAACGTATCAAATATCAAAAGTAAATTCGGGATGAAGTAGGCTAAAAGAAACACATTGTAAGAAAATGACCAGCATTCATTAAAAAAACATAAGGAAGCAAAAACCATTCAAACTACAAACAAAGTAAGTTCAAGTCTCATTGAATACCCCATTAACTAGACCCCTTGTGCCAGACATGTTCTCTGGCGAAAACCTCAAGCTGGAAACATATATATATATATATACAAACATACATAGATATGTGTATATATATATATATATATATATATACACCAACAAAAACTATTTGGAAAAAAGTTACCGATAAATTTCAAACTTCACTACTACACATACACAGGAAAAAAGAATCCCCTCCAAAATCCAAAACCACTCTAATGCACACATACACAACAACAAAAACATATCAAATATCAAAGAGGGGTAAAACAGACTAAGGTAAACACACTCTAAGAAAAAGAGAGAAAGATCTCTGTAAATCCATAACCAACTGAAAATCATTCAAACTGTAAACACGAGTGAGTTCAAGTCTCATTGAGTATCCCATTAACGAGGGCTTTTGCCATATATGTTCTCTGACGAAAGCAACAAGCTGGAAACATACGTGTACGTAAGAACAAAATAAATTCAAAAATACAAATCTTTTCGTGGACCCACCTATTTTAAAATATTTTTATTCTCTCTTTGGACCTACAACAAAAATTTATATATATATATATATATATATATATATATATATATATATATATATATATTTTCAATAGATAAAAATCATTCTTGCGTATAAAAAATAATGGCGTCGCCTGTGTGACGTACTGGGAATCAATTGAACAGTTTGTAATATCTAGTATTATTCTCTTCTCTGTTTATTATCATTTTTCAAAAGACAAATTATCTGCCGAGTAAAGAAATCCTAACAGGCACACATTCACGCGCACGCACGCACGCACGCACGCACACACACACACACGTGTGTGTGCACGCGTGCCATAAGTTTATAATCTAATACAAACATTTCATACAAGAAATAGTCATTTTTCAATATAATTGCCTTTAATTTAATGATTTTATATTTGATCATATAATTCTAACATTAGACCGAAAATATCAAATCTGAATTAAGCTGATGACAACGGATTAGCCTCTGTAATTATTATCTCTCTCTCTCTCTCTCTCACACACACACACACACACACACACATTTTTAATTTACAACAATTGTATGCCTGTTACCCTTACAAATCAAGAATGGAACATCGTAGCGAGTATTTTATTATCGCAATACTGCTAAAAGGCTGTTTGAGAATAAGTCAATTTCTCACGTAATGATGAGGTGGGGTCTGGATTCTCACTCATTCTCGATCATTATAAATTCTCAACAGAAATAACTTTTAAATGTTATTAGAGAGCACTTACCCTAATTTATTTATCTACAATAATTATGATATGAATTCTATAAATGGAGCTTGACATTGAGCGTAATGGTCATTTTCGGCCTTTTAAGTCAGTTTATATGAATATCTATCCGTATGTGCAAAATCTCTCTCTCTCTCTCTCTCTCTCTCTCTCTCTTACACACACACACACACACACACTTAATATTTGTTTCTATTTTTTACTCATGTTTAGTTTTCTTTCTTTCTTTCTTTCTTTCTTTCTTTCTTTCTTTCATTCATTCTTTCTTTCTATAGGTTTCCGTTTTCTTTTCTTTTTTTAATTCATGTTTAGTTTTCCGTCCTCCCTTTCTTTCTGTCAGTTTTTCTTTCTTTCTCATGTTTAGTTTTTGCTTTCTTTCTTATTCCTTTTTAGACTTTTTACTTTCTGTTTAGTTTTCTTTCTTTCTTTCTTTCTTTCTTTCTTTCTTTCTTTCTTTCTTTCTTTCTTTCTTTCTATAGGTTTCCGTTTTCTTTTCTTTTTTTAATTCATGTTTAGTTTTCCGTCCTCCCTTTCTTTCTGTCAGTTTTTCTTTCTTTCTCATGTTTAGTTTTTGCTTTCTTTCTTATTCCTTTTTAGACTTTTTACTTTCTGTTTAGTTTTCTTTCTTTCTTTCTTTCTTTCTTTCTTTCTTTCTTTCTTTCTTTCTTTCTTTCTCATTCCTTTTTAGTTTTTCTTTCTTCTTTTCTAATTCCTGTTTAGTTTTTCTTTCTATCTTTCTTTTTATCATTCCTTTCTAGTTTTTCATTCTTTCCTTTTTTTTCTTATTACTTTTTGATTTTTTTTCTTTTTAGTTTTTCTTTCTTTCTCTTCATGTTTATTTTTTCTTTCTATCTTTCTTATTCCTATTTAGTTTTTCATTCTTTCATTCTTTCTGATTTAATTTTTCTTTCTCATTCCTTTTTAGCTTTTTTTTCTTTCTTTTTCTTTCTGTTAAGACATATAAGGATAGATATTGGTAAGTTATTTTATTATCATTTTGTTTTAAAATCAAATGCCTGTAGTAAGAATATGAGTAAAAAAACCAATCAAACTCGTGTGGTATTCTCTATATATTCAAACATATAACTTAAAAAAACGTATCAATGAGTAAAAAAAATTATCAATTTATTTTAATTACAAAATCGATAATTTTTATAATTTAGTTGACTATTTCCAGCAGTTCATTTCTGGAAACCCTGAATCCAAATTTTAAAATACTTCAACATTTTTCATTTAATATTCGTTATAATGTTCTTTAAATTTGAAAATCTTCAAACTCGCTTATATCTTTTGTATACCCCAAAGGAAGATTTTTTTAAAGTACATTCAACAGACGCCTTAAAAATGTCTTTCGTCTGATTAAATTATAATACATGAAAGTCTTCTTTTCCTTTTAAAATCATAACTTAAGCCAATATTCAGTTAAGATATTTCTCTTAAAGCGATACCCAGATGTTTCAATTTTATTTTATATTTCAGTCTCAAATTTACCACACATGCCAAAAATATACTGGTGGAAATTAAAATTCCAACATTCCGCAGAAAAATGCTGATTTTGACCTGGGTAGAGTATGTTCATGGGGGCCTGGGTAACTATAGAAACACACCCTTATTTTGGAACCGGTGCACGTATTGATCTGTATTTGCCATCATTCACTGTAATCGAGCTATATTACCGATACGTTTAATCTTGATTAAATTGAAATATATATTTAGTGTGTTGAAATTTTATCTTCTGTTAGTGTATTAAAAAAAGCATTAAAATGTGTCATGCACTCAATGTATCAAAATGTATGTATTTACGCACCCCCTCCTTTTGAATAGAATGCCACTCAAGGTCATTTGATTAAGCTGAGTATAGCTGGTTTAGAATTTAATGTTTTCCTTCTCCTAGACCAGTTTCCCAACAAAAGCTACAGAGCCCAGTTTGCTCAACTGTTTACCTATAGCTGAGAGTAGGAATGATAGATTCATGCCTCAGGTCATTAATGCAGAGAGAAAGTAAAACAGCCTCGTACAGGTTTAGAACTCGGATCGTCGATTGGATTCTTACAGACTATAACTGTTCAGCTAAGCGCGCTGCCTTAAAGATTATATTTATCCAAACCCTTCGTCGCAAGCAAGATGCGTCATAAGATCACTTTCTAAGCAAATTAAAGTTGCTTAGGGCTCAGAGTTTTCCTTCTCTTAGATTGGTTGCCATACCAAGGATAAATAAGCCAATCATCCATGACAATGTAAAGCCAATGGAATGTAGAAAAAGTGTTTTGTCGTCGAAAATTTGCTCTATCTAACATTGTTATTATGCTCGTATCTCTTGTAGTTTTCATGGAAATAAAGAATAGGCATTTCTTTTAGAGTGTCTCTCGTAAAAAAAACAGTATTGTACCTTGTAGGCCTTATTTAATTGCCCCACAATACAGCAGTATGTAAAATGCATAGCCTTACCCAGGATTTGAACTCTAGTCGCCGGCCATCCTATTAACGGGGCTTAAAATACGCTGATTGTTTCTCTTGCAGAGAGTTAAGTCTATGCCCCCTAAAAAGGGTGCCCTGCATAAGACACTAAATTGCATCTGATGATTAGGTTCCAGTTCTGGAGATCTAGGGAATGTGGAATACACCTTCATGGCCATTAGTCCCAGGTCCACACTAACCCGGAATGATAGAAGTCCCATCAAAGGGTCAAACAGATGTTTAAAAATTATTTGTATTTAATTGGAAAACTTGCAGCCATATAACTGTGATATATTTGTATTAAGAATGTTTACTTGAAGCTATAATCATTTGCTAAGGATTATTATTAATCACTAAAAACAGTATAAATGTGTGAAAAAAATGATTATTATTGAATCGAAATAATTACTTGAAACTACATAATCGTTAGTATTAGACTGGGATACTTAAAACCTTACAATTATGTGCAAATTATTTGATAAAGATAGTTGATATCACATAACTTGTGTGCAAAAGCTCTTAAGAAACACAACTCACTCAGCTGGGGCTGTAGGATACACAGACTGCTTCTTTGCAGAGGGGTAAGATCCCCCTCCCAACGAGTGTCCTGGATACGACACTAAACAATCTGATTGTTAGGTTCCAGTGATTGCCTAGTCGGCTGGGGCTGTAGAATACACCGACTGCTTCTCTGCAGAGGGGTAAGACCCCCCCCCAATGAGTGTCCTGGATATGACACTAAGCAATCTGATGGTGAGGTTCCAGCAATGCTGGAGCTTTGGGGAGTGCGGAGTGCCCCTTCATTGCCATCACTCCCAGGTCCACTCTGGCCCTGAGTGGTAGCACCTGATGGGGCCCTATCTATGGGTTAAATAGAACTATATATCATGCTTCTTTCACTTTACTGATTTTTGCATTTAAACTGCGTATTTATGCTACACTGAATTGCTCAAAATAGAACTGTTTTGACGTCTAAACTGTGTACTTATGCTGAACTGAATTATCTGAAATAAAGCTATTTGACATTTAACTCTGTGCATTGCCCAGTCGGCTGGGGCTGTAGAATACACTGACTGCACCCCTGCAGACGGGTAAGACCCCCCCCTAACGAGTGTTCTGGATATGACACTAAACAATCTGATGGTGAGGTTCCAGCAATGCTGGAGCTTTGGGGAGTGCGGAGTGCCCCTTCATTGCCATTGCTCCCAGGTCCACTCTGGCCCTGAGGGGTAGCACCTGATGGGGCCCTATCTATGGGTTAAATAGAACTAACAGCATTCTTATGTTAAACTGAATTGTTTGAGTAAACTGAATAGCTTGAAATAGAAATGTTTTTGACAATTAAACCGTACTTACATTTAAACTGCCTGCTTATGCTTAACTGAATTATTTGAAATAGAACTGCTATTACACTTTTAAAGCTTTTCTTGGTTTTGGAATTTTATGTCTCTATATGGGAACCAAATATATGCATAGTTTACCCAACCACTCCACCATGAGTAACAAAGTTAATTTATTTTTTGAGTAGAGTAAAGACTGTTTTGAATTCAGTTTTCCTTTTCGTCTAGTTGCCTAACCAAGGCTAAAATACCCCTAAAAAGTTTACATGCTTTTAAAATCAATCAGACAATCGGGTCCATAACGAGGGCTGGGAGAGGGAGTCTGTGTGATGTAATAGCTAAAGTGCTCGACTGCGGCCGAGATGTTAGCGAGTTCGAACTCCAATCATGCTCTTGCGTTCACTTTCGGATTAATACCCTTGGGGAAGTGATTAACCCTCTTATTTACAAAGTTATGGGTTAAATAGTATCACTGCTGTTCTTCTACAAGGATGGCTTTGGCATTAAATAACCCACGAAAGTTCATATGCCATGAAACAAAGAAACCAAACCAAATACATGCTCCATTTCTAACGAGGATAACAGTTCCACTCTAAGCGTCTCTCTGTAGATTTAAATATATTACTCTGAAAAGTGTATCAATGAGTAAAAAAAATATTGAACTGCTGTAATTACAAATTTTCTTCTTTTAGTCCTTTAATACACTACCCTCAGCAATTTAAATATGTTACTCATAGTGTAAATAATACGCACAGGGGAAATGTTAGGACACTCCTTTAAGGTAAATTTGATGAAAATTGAGCCATGTTGTCTGACGTTGTGAGGTTGAAGTATTGTTATTATTAACTATTTATATAAACCGTGATAAATCCGTTGAATTTATTTAACAAATATGGCAAAACTCCTATTCACTATAATGATTACATATATAGCAGGGGAGGCTATAACGCGGTTCGAGGGCCACATGCGGCTCTTTGATATTTAATGCATGGAAAACATCCTGGTTGAGCTATTTTTCTCATTAGTGCGTATACATCCATCTATCTATCTATCTATCTATCTATCTATCTATATATATATATATATATATATATATATATATAAAGGTAAATAAGAAAATGTTTTCTCATAATTATTTACCGAGCATAAACTAAAACGGGAGGCATGTTCAACGCAACGGTTATCGCCGTTCAAATCCTGAACAAGATTGTTTGTGATTCACTTGGGAAAAGTATGAATCTATCCCTTCCTCAGATTTGGGGTAATAGTAAGGCATACAGTTTTCCTTCTCCTAGATTGGTTCCGTTACCAAGGCAACCAGTCGAGGAGAAAGAAAACTCTAAATTCAGACCAACTGTACTCCGTTAAACAATTGACCCTGTGTCATATCCTGTCTGTGGTGGAGGGGTTGGGTAAATACATATAAACTGTATCTGGATGTGCATTTGGTTTAATGGTTATAGCCTTTAAAATATGGACTAGGCGAGCCAAAGTTAAATTCTGGACGAGGCTGTTGGCTTTTCCCTTTGTGCTGATATCCTAACGAAAAGGCATGAACCCATTTCTTCTTTCCCTTGGTGAAATAATGGGGTAGGCTGGGCTCTTTCGTTTTGGTAGGGACAACTGGTTTAGAAAAAGATGAAAAACAATTCTGAATTTAAACTTCTTACTAGCGTGATAACTTGTCGAGATGAAGTAGCAAAATATGGGGCTGGAGTCCTTAAGGCAATCCGATGTTGTCTACAGCTTCTTTTTCGCAATTTCTGTGACGACGCAAATGCCAAGTTGAATAACATCGGTGTCGTGAAGCGGGGAGATCTGCAGTATCAGCAACAGCTAGTCTTCCCTGCAACGTTGCCCAGATCTGAGCCGAGATCCAGACACAAATCCATTGTTTCGCTAGGCTGACGGATACTTATCTGTAAACTGGGATCACTCAAGGTTAAAAGTTGTTAGCGACCTTAGTTGAGGGTGACCCAAAGGCTCCCCTTTCAATAGCTACTACACCTAGGTGTAAGGGAGAGCGCTACCCCTTTTCCTGGATTGCTCCATTTTACCCTTGATCCTTACCTTATAATGCTGAGTGTTAAGTAGGGCGGAATCAGGTACGATCTTTTGAGTCTTTGTTATGACTCGACCTGGGATTGAACCACGGTCTTCCGAATCATTGGTGAACACTCTACTCATTAGATCAATGGCTCGGTCAATATTAAAGCACAAGTTAAATGTTCAACGTTTGGTTAACAAAAAATACCCAAGAATTTTATACAGTTAAGACAACCAAGAACTCTTTAAAACATTAAGTGATGCAATCATTACTGAAAAAATACAGATGTTTACTACGCCATTGGCCTAATGAGTAGAGCGTTCGTCAATGGTCCGGGAGACCTTTACTTTATAATTAATTTTATCATTCACACACTGTTCTTTTTAAATAATTGTTGTATTGTTTTACGAACACGAATTCTCCCGTTTCCCTTTTATTGGCGAGAACTATTATGCTGGAGGAAGGCAAGAACCGTTTGAGTGACACCAGCTTTCATAAAAAAAAAAACGAACGGTTTACCGGGAAAGACCGGAAAATGTTACTTTGGGAGGCTATACGAACGAGCGTATCGTTGAGGTGGAGCACATAAGTGACGGCTTTACAAAAAGATCAAATTTAAGACTCGAGGAAGTGTCCCCTCATTTGTCATGTATTACTGAGTTTTCTTGGGGTTTGTTCTACCTTTTTTAAAAAAAATTCCTTTGGACTGGCGGACAGAAGTCACTGCAATTAAAATGCATGATATTAAGTATTCAGCTCAATGGTCTAGTGAGTAGTGTGTTCGTCAATGGTCTTGGAGACCAGGGTTCAGTCCCAGGTTGCGTCATAACAAAAACTTTAAAAAGATGGTACTTGATACTTCCTTGCTTAACACTCAGCAATATAAGGTACTTATCAAGGGTAAAGTGGAGCAATCCGGGGGAAGGAGTAGCGCCTTCCCCTACACCTCGGTGTAGTAGCAATTGAAAAGGGAGCCTTCGAGTCGCCCTCGACTACGGTCGCAAACTTCACTTACTTATTATTTAACTCTACTTACCCAGTCGGCTGTAGCTGTAGAATATACCGACTGCATCTCTCCAGAGGGGTAAAATTCCACTAACGAATTTCCACATATTACGCTAAACAATCTGATGGTGAGGCTTCAGTAATACTGGAGCTTTGGAAAATGCGGAGTATTCCTTTATTGCCATCGCTTCCAGGTCCACTGTGACCTGGAATGGTAGCACCTGAGAGGGTCCTATCCATGGGTCTAATAAAACTAAACTGTTATTCCGCTAAACTGATTTTTTTAATTAATTGTTTTTACATTTAACTGTTTTTACATTTAACTGTTTGTTTAAACTGTGTACTTATGTTAAACTGAAGTGTTTAAAATAGAACTGTTTGACATTTAACTGTGTATAAACAAAAAAACTATACTTATACAAAACTGAATTGTTTGAAACTTTTATCAAAATGACTTAATTCGGCTTTAAATGATCCGAAAAGAGTTGATACGCCGTAAAACAAAACAACCAACCAAACAAATTCTAAAACATTGAAAATCAATAGTTAAGATAAAATTACATATATATACATGTGTGTATGTGTGTATGTGTTTGTGTGTATATGTGTGTATGTGTGTGTGAGTCACAAATAAACATATCCCAAAAGTTATCAGTTGCCAACTCGACATTAATGTAGGACAGTTTACTCAAGAAGAACCCAACGAAGTAATTAGAAAAAATTAAAGACAGAAAAGCAGCAAACGTTGACAGAATACTTCCAGAACTATGGAAGACAATGAAATTTTGTTGACTTTTTTCTTCGATTTCACAACGCCGCATATAAACAGAATACAATGAAGAGATGGACAAAAGGCTGCATCAGCCCAGTCGGTAGGAGCTACAGAATACACCGACTGCATCTCTGCAGAGGGGTAAGACCTCCCCCAACGAGTGTCCTGAATATGACACTAAACAATCTTATGGTCAGGCTTCAGTCCAGGAGCTTTCGCGAATGCAGAGTTACTCTTCATTGCCATCGCTCCCAGGTCCACTCTGACCCTGAGTAAGAGCATCTGATAGGGTCCTATCTATGGGTCGAATAGAACTGTTTGG
Source organism: Sepioteuthis lessoniana (assembly GCA_963585895.1). Taxonomy (NCBI): domain Eukaryota; kingdom Metazoa; phylum Mollusca; class Cephalopoda; order Myopsida; family Loliginidae; genus Sepioteuthis; species Sepioteuthis lessoniana. Next base: position 40,206,244 of record OY757937.1, read on the forward strand.
CATTTAAACTCTGTTCAAGCAAATGATTGATGCTTAATTGAATTGCTTGAAATAGAACTTTTTGATCGTTTAACTGTGTGTAAACAAATGACTGATGTTTAATTGAGTTGTTAGTGATACATAACAATACTTGGAACAATTTAACTGTGTGCAAACGAATGAGTAATGTTGATTAGAATTACAAGAGTTAAATAGCACTAACTGTTTGCCTTAATTGAATTATTGGTATTACATAGCAATCTTTCGAACTATTTGTCTGTGTACGAATGAATAAATAGTGTTCAAAAGAATGATTTGTGTTGAATAGCAATACTTGTAACCAGTTCACTGTCTGCAAACAAATGATTAATATTGAATAGAATTACTAGTGCTAGATAGTACTAATTGAAATCATGAAACTGTGTGCAAAGAATGAGCATTAGCTTGTTTAAAAATATTATCTACAAAATGTGTTTGCAAATCATATTTATTTAATATAAATGTATAAACGGGATTTGGCATTAAATAACCTACAAAGTTTGATTTGCGATAAAACCCAACCCAACCAAACCAAAAGGCTGCATCCTCCACTTCCCTTAGAAAGATGACCTCGGAATCACCAAGAACAACGGAGGCATAAATCTTACTTCTATAGCGGCAAAGGTTTATCATGCTCTGCTTCTCAATCGCATCGAACCTGAAATTGAGGAAGTTCTGAGGAAAAATCAGAACAGTTTTTGGAGAAAACGATCCATAACATCACAGATTCTTACAATCCGTCGAATCATCGAAGGAGTTCGTACAAAAAAAAAAGCTCGAGGCAACACTGCTGTTTGTAGATTTCTCCAAGGCATTTGATTCCATACACAGAGAAAAGATGGGGCAAATATTTCTAGCTTATGGTCTCTCCAAAGAAACTGTTACAGCCACAATGATGCTCTATACTATTTACCAACCCCTCCGCTCGGGCAGGATATGACACAAAGTCAATTTTTAAGCGGAGTTTAACAGGTTTGAATTCAGAGTTTTCCTTCTCCTAGACTAGTTGCCTAACCAAGGCTGAAGAACCTAGTCTGTCCTACTATTTACCCATAGCTGGAGGGGGAATAATTGGATTCATACCTTTCCCAAGGGTATTAGTGCTTTGTGAAATGCAATCAGTCTCGTCGAGTATTTGAACTCGTGTCGCCGTGTTCATTTCCTACGACGATAACAATTACACCACGGGCACCTCCTAATGATGCTCTATAGAAACACGAAAGTCAAAGTACGCTCACCAGATGAAGACACTGACTTCTTCGACATTGTTGCCGGAGTTCTGGAAGGAGATACGCATTAGCGCCCTATCGGTTTATAATCTGCCAAGACTACGCACTTCGAACGATAATAGATACAATTAAAGAAAATGGCTTTACTCTAAAAAAGACAAGAAGCATACGATATTTCGCAGAAACTATAATGGACACAGACAATGCAGATAACATAGCACTTCTTGATAACACACCTACCCAAGCTGGATCTCTGCTAGATAGCCTAGAGTAGGCAACAGGAGACTAGGCCTTTACATGAACGCAAACAAAACGGGGTACAAATGTTTTAATCGAGGAGCCATTTCCACTTTAAATGGCAGTCCTCTGAAATTAGTGGACAAGTTCACGTACCACGATAACAGGGTCCCATGTACTGAAAGTGGTGCCAATATTAGCCGAGCAAAGGCGTAGACTGCTATTGATAGGTTATCAATCATCTGGAAGTCTGATCTATCCGATTAAAAAAAAAACAGGATTTCTTCAAAGCAGCGGTTGTGCCAATACTACTCGATGGATGCACCACATGGACGCTGACAAAACGTCAAGAGAAAAAGCTAGTCGGCAACTGCACAAGAATGCTACCTACGAGTTATATTGAACAAATCCTGGAAGAAACACCCAAACGAAACAACCGCTGTATGGTGACTTACCTCCCATCTCTAAAACCATCCAAGGAAGGTGAACAAGACATGCGGGACACTGCTGGAGATGCAAGTATGAATTCATGTGACGTTCTCCAATGGACCCCTACACATGGACGTGCCAGTGTTGCAGTGTTGGTCGACGAGTAAAAACTTATCTTCAACAGCTCTGCGCAGTTCAGAAGACCTGCTGGAAGCGATAGACGATAGGACCGGTCGAAGAGATTGATAGATAGATAGATAGATAGAGAGAGAGAGAGAGAGAGAGAGAGAGAGAGAGAGAGAGAGAGAGAGAGTTTCAGGGAAATCCGTGCTAACTGTGCGACTTGATGATATATATATATATAAAAGTAAAGTTGGTGACTTTAGTCGAGGGTGACCCGAAAGCTCCCTTTTCAATAGCTACTATACCGAGATGTAGGGGAGGGCGCTACTCAATTCCCTGGATTTCTCCACTTTACCCTTGATCCGTACCGCATAATGCTGAGTGTTAAGCAAGGCGGCATCAAGTACCATTTTTTGAGTATTTGGATTGAACCCCGGTCTCCCGTTGGACTATTACATATTCATATCAATTCCTCGGCATAGCGAGTTCGATTCTTACTATTGGGATCATGTTTCTGACAAAACTTGATAATATACCTTGCCTTGGAACAATGATTTGTCAACTAGTTGAGCAAACTATGACTATAGCCGTAAGTAGTGGCCTTGTGTCAGAGTAAGCCAAGTTTTAAAAACATCTCAACAGAATTGTTATGAAAAGATTTTAAAACATCCCTTTTTAACTGGTATCATTTATGAAAGGAACGAATTTTATATTTTGATCTTAAGGTCAAAACCAACTGAAAAAAAATTATGCATTTTACTCTGTTAAGGAAATAAGCTCATCGAACAGGTAGCCATTTTGTTTCTTTATTGAATTTTCATCTTCTCTTCTGTTCCGTGTTTTAAATGTAAAGAAATTAAATATTATTATCAAAGTTTTAAACGTGAGTATTTTTTAATATAACGAAACTGATATCGAATTATCTTATTAATGTCATATAAATGTTTACTTCAGATGAGATAACTTATTTGTTTGTTTATTTTACGAATAATTTAACTAGGAATTTTTTTCCAATTAATTCTATAGTTTAACTTGGTGGAAATTTCTCAAATGAATATGCCCCTAATATTTTTGACCTCTTTCACGTCGTTTGTCTAGCTGAATGAACGTTGATACGCCATTGCTGTGAAAACGCAACCAACCGAATCACTTCCTGCTC
>OY757937.1:40211938-40226938 GCA_963585895.1 Sepioteuthis lessoniana
CCCTCCCAACAAAAGTGAGTACACCCCTAAGAAACTACACCCCTAAATGTCCAAATTGAGTACTGCTTGTCATTTTCCCTCGAAAATGTCATGTGACTCATTAGTGTTACTAGGCCCATGTGTGCAAGGGGAGCAGGTGTATTCAAATTTGTAGTGCGGCTCTCGCACTCTCTCATACTGGTCACTGAAAGTTCCAACATGGCACCACATGGCAAAGAACTCTCTGAGGATCTTAAAAGACGTATTGTTGTGCTACACGAAGATGGCCAAGGCAACAAGAAGAATGTGAACACCCTGAAACTGAGCTGCAGCACAGTGGCTAAGATCTTCCTGCGTTTTAAAGAGCGGGGTCCACTCAGAACAGGTCTCGGGTAGGTTGTCCTAAGAAGCTGAGCGCACGTGCTGAGCGTTACATCCAAATGCTTTCTTTGAAAGATCGGCGTAGGTGTGCTTTCAGCATTGCTGCTGAGATTGAAGAGGTGGGAGTCAGCCTGTTATTGCTTAAACCATACGCCGCACTCTACATCAAATTGGTGTGCATGGCTGTCACCCCAGGAGAAAGCCTCTTCTGAAGACGATAGACAAGGAAGCCCACAAACAGTTTGCTGAAGACATGTCAATAAAGCACATGGATTACTGGAACCATGTCCAATGGTCTGATGAGATGAAGATTAATTTGTTTAGTTCCAATGGCTTCAAGCATGTGTGGCGGCGACCAGGTGAGGAGTACAAAGATAAGTGTGTCGTGCCTACAGTCAAGCATGGTGGTGGGAATGTCATGGTCTGGGGTTGCATGAGTACTGCAGGTGTTGGAAAGTTACATTTCATTGAGGGAAACATAAACTCCAACATGTACTGTGAAATGCTGCAGCAGATCATGATCCCCTCCCTCCAGAAACTGGGTTGCAGGGCAATGTTCCAGCATGACAATGACCCCAAACACACCTCCAAGACGACCACTGCTTTACTGAAGAGGCTGAGGGTAAAGGTGATGGACTGGCCAAGCATGTCTCCAGTGAAGGCAATTCTGGATAATGATGGTGGCCACACAAAATATTGACAGTTGACATGGTGAATGTTTATCTTGACAACTTTCCCTAAGGGGTGTATTCACTTTTTTTGGCAGGGGTTTAGCTTTTAATGGCTATATTTTGTGTTATTTTGAGGGGAAAATAAACTAACTCTGTTATATAAGCTGCACACAGACTACTTTTCATTGTGTCAAAGTGTCATTTTGTCAGTGTTGTCCCATAAAGAGATATACTTAAATATCTGCAGAAATGTGAGGGGTGTACTCACTTTTGTGATACACTGTACATATATATATATATATATATATAATTTTTTTGTTAGGAATTATTTTCATATATATATATACATACATATGTAAAATCTTATATATATATATATGTGTGTGTGTGTGTGTGTGTGTGTGTGTGTGTATTTACCAACACCACAGTACGAGCAGGATGTGACACAAGGTCTATTTTTGAACAGAATTTAACAGGTTTGAATTCAGTTTTCCTTCTTGTAGATTGGTTGCCATACGAAGGTTAAACAGCCCAGTTTGCCCAACTATTTATTCATAGCTGGACAGAAAATAATTGGATGCGTACTTTTCCCAAAGATATTAGCACTTGGGGAAATACAAACAGCCAAGTTGAAGATTTGAACTCGGATCGCCGAGTCAATTTTCTACGACGAAAAACATCATACCACGGGCACCACCAAAAAAATTAAATGTATTTATATATATGTAAACACACACACACACATTATATATATATATATATATATATATATATATATACACACACATATATATGATAAAAGTAAGTGGGAAAGAGGTTCCACTAATTTCTATCGTCTTGTCAGATTCACCAAAATATACCAATTCTCAATACACACACACACGCGCATATATATATATATATATATATATATATATATATATATATATATATAAACACATATATATATATATACACACATATAGAAACCCACACATACATATACGCACACATACTCACAAATACACACACACACGCGCGTGCGCATATATATATATATACATGGTGCATTCAATAAGTTTCCATACTTTTTTGTACAGGCATTTAAAATTGTCGTAGACTCTTGATAATTCTGTATGTTATAGCTATACATCTTATGAGATGACTGACTAATGTTTATGATTTCAGGTTCAAATGAACAGCTAAAGAAAAAATGCCACAGAAACGTATGGAATGCTTTAGACTGCTTTTCAACCATGTTGCATGAATCGAGCATCAGTTTCTGAGTGGCATAAGAGATTCAAGGAAGGCAGGGTGTCTGTGAGGGGTGATGAGAGGTGTGGGAGGAGTTGATTGGCCAAAGGGTTAGGGTTAGGGTTACTATATTGAGGTTTTAAGGGAGTTCAGGAAGAGATTCCATTGGAAGAGGCCAGCACTCTTCAAATCAGGTCAGTGGCATTTCCACGGGGACAATGCACCAGTCCACAACTCCATCCTTGTCACCGACTATTTGACCAAGATGGGCATCAAGACAGTTCGTCACCCTCCCTATAGTCCAGAACTTGCTCCCTGTGACCATTGGTTATTCTCTAAGCTCAGAGGCTGTCGTTATGAGACAATTGAGGAGATGAAAGAGGCTGTGACGAAGGTCACTGACACGGTCACACAAGAGGACTTCCATGGGGCCTTCCAGAGGTTTGTTGGAACAGTACAACAAGTGCATTTCAGCCGGAGGAGATTACTTCGAAGGGGACCAGAGTTTCATGTGTGTACTATCAATAAAAGTGTCCATACGAAAAAAGTCTGGAAACTTATTGAATGATCCTCGTATACACACACACACACACACACACATAAATATACACAGATATAGAGACCCACACATACATACACACACACACTCACAAATAACTCACACACACACACACACACACACACACACACACACACACACACACACAACACATATATATATATATATATATATATATATTATATATATATATATATAAGAAAAAGTTAGAATAAAAGTGCTCAATGCTATTATGGTATAACTAGTATAACAATTAAAAACTATTATAACAATGAACACTTGTAGTTTCAAGTGGTGTGCAGAGTCATTAGGCGAAATGATGATGATGATGGACTCTTCGCTCGATATCGAAATATGAGGCCCAAAAGTTCAGTTAAAGATGTTGGACTATCTAGAAAGATGATTTATCTATATTGATGAAGGCTATTGTAGGACCAGCCACACCTTATAGATAATTTGATATCAGAAGTATAGAGCATCATTGTACCAAAGATTCACCCGAACGACACTTTTCCGATTTTGAACTCAAAGTTTTTCCTTCTTCTAGACCGGTTACCTTAGTAAGGCTAAATCGTACTATTTATCTATAACTGGAGGGAGAACAGACGAATTCATGCTTTTAACAAAGGCATTAGCGCGAAGCATGACACAAACAACCAGGTCGATGATTTGAACTCGGTTTGACGTCAGCTCAGTCAGCTGGGACTTCATCTCTGCAAAGGGGTAAGGCCCCCTCCAACGAGCGTTCTGGATATAACAGTAAACAATCTGATGTCGAGGCTCCAGTCATAGCTGAGTTTTGGGGAGTGTGGAGTACCCGTTCATTGCCTTCGCTCTCAGGTCTATTCTGGCCCCGGAGTGGCAGCTAAGTTTTATTATTAGAAATAGAACTGTTTGATCATTTAATTGTGTGTAAACAAATGGCTGATGTTTAATCGAATTGTTAGTTATACATAGCAATACTTGGAACCATTTAACTGTTTGCAAAAAGAATGAGCTTAGACTGTTTTAAAAATGTTATCAATGAAATATCTTTAAAATCTTATATATTTAATATATATGTATAAAGAGGATTTGGCATTAAATAACCAACAATGGTTGATATGCCATAAAACCCAACTAAACCAAACCAATTACTTTAGACGATAACTGATATCACACACACACACACACACACACACACACACACACACACATATATATATATATATATATATATATATATATATATATATATATATATTGACGAAAAAATCAAAGTGAAGGAATTGCGATGATACAGTTAAAATTAGTGCCAGTTAGAGTGAATTTTGTTAGGCATTTCCTCTAACATGCTTTGATGGATTTTAATTAAACTTTGTAGGAATATTCCTAAGGATGGAGAAAGTAGTAGAGGATGTCGAAACCGATTAATCAATTTCATATATATTTACAGAGGGGCAGGGTTGAGAGACCGAGAGAGTAAGTAGTTGTAGTAATGTTATTGCTGTTTGTTGGATGATTTTGGTCACTTTTTTGCGAACAATATCACCTTTTAAAACATTAATTTGCTAATCTTGGACAACATTTTTGGCAGATTTCTGTCTGAGATTTAATTAATTTTTCTGTCAAAACAGCCTAATGTCGTTTGAGTCAACAACGACAAAATGACGACTACATCAACTAGGGACATTTATGTGGTCTCAGAACCCAAAAGAGACAAGAAAATCGATATTGAAGAAAGAGAAAAGATGGAAAACACTTTACCGTCGGATTTTAAATCTTTTTCCAGGTAAATAAATTCTGTTTTCAAAATCTGATTTATTGATCAATGGACTTTAACGGCATGTCAACTCACCTAGAGTTATTTTGCGCCAAGAGGTCATGGAATTACGTTCATTGTACATTTATATTTACATATTTGTGTAGTTGTTTCTTAAGCATTTTTACCACACGATCCTATCGAATTGGATTCATTTTAAACAGATCTATTTAAGCCATACATGAAATTCTAACAGGTACTGACACTTCGCGTCAGAGTAGACTTGTGAGTAATGGTAAAAAAATGGTATTGCACTTTTCTCAAACTGTAGGACTGGAGCCTCATTATCTGATGTAGTTTCGTGTCATATCCAGAACACTAAGCCATAGATGGAACTCTAACAAGTACTGCTATTCAGGGTCAAAATAAAACTGAGGATAATGGTAATAAAGTTGTATTCCACATTGCTCAAACTCTAGGACTGGAGCCTCACTATCTGGTGTAGTTTCGTGTCATATCCAGGGCGCTAGTTCTATTTAACAAATAGATAGGACTCTTACAGGTACTGTCATTCCGGGTCAGAATGGGACTGATGGTAATGGTATTGAAGGGTGGTCTACACAATCCAGAACTAGAGGCACACTATCAAATGCAGTTAAGTGAGATACCCAAGACACCCCTCTTTGTGTGGTGGGTGAGGGGTTTTCTCCCTTTGCAGTAGTTTACGGTCAGCGTATCCTGAACCACACCGACAGGACGTCCAAAATTTGAGCAGAGTTCATTGGTGGACAATACAATCTACATTTCTCTTTATAAATAATGGGAGTCAAGGGGGAGATGAGGGTGCAGCTTTTTTGGCGGTGGAGAAGGGTAACAGACAAACCTGCACATTGATTTTATTGTAACTTGACCGTAATATATAGTTGTGAAAACAAATTTGAAATCAAAAGGTCCCATCAAAGATTTATGATATTTATTCAAGAGCATCTACCCGATCTAAATTTGGAGCACTACAAGTAATTTGATAGCGTGCCAGGCTAGCAATTCGTTATTAGTGAGTTCGATTCTCACTAGACACTCAAGATTTATGGCCTACTGCCAAACTAAACAAAGCCAAGTAAATGTCAGCTACTTTTAAATTTGGCGGTAGTATTTTATTTTTTGAATGGATGAGTACGGAGGAAACCGGATAGGGAAATTTATATAATAACAAAATAAGATAAAAATTTCAAAATGCCAATAATAGAACGGGAATTAGTTTGTGCTTGAGAAAATATGCAGTCGAGTCCCCGCCCTTCTAGGGCCAATATTAACATTAGTATATCCGTGATATACTAACACAGAACAAAACGGAAAGAAAGAAAAAATAAACTCAATTACACAAGAACATTTAATAATTTATATGCACAATATACATGCTGGTGGTATTAGAAAAAAAAAAAACGAAGACAAAAAACGTGTCTTATGGTAAAGTTATACACATATTGTTCAATGAAAAACAATATGTGGAAGAAGTACAAAATAGACTTGGTTTGGTTTGGTTTGGTTTGGTTTGGTTTTATGACATATCAACTATTGTAGGTTATTTATTGATAAATCCTATTTATACATATCTATCATATATATATATATATGTATATATATATATATATATATATATATATCATTAGTAAACACATTTTGTAGATAACATTCTTAAACGAGCATAAGCTCTTTTTTGCACTCAGTTAAATGGTTTCAAGTATTGCTATGTAAGAGTCACAATTTAACATCAGTCATTTGTTTGCACATATAGTTTGTTATATTTGACCCATCAGGTGCTACCACTCCGGGACAGAGTGGACCTGGGAGCAATTGTAATGAATGGGTACTCAGCACTCCGCAAGTTTCCATGGCTGCAGCCTCGTTATCAGATGGTTTAATGTCAATTCAGGACATTCGTTGGGGTGATGGGGTCTTCCCTCTCTGCAAAGATGCAGTTGGTGTATTCTACAGCTCCATCCGACTGGGCTAAGGTATAAAATAAGAAAAATGTTACTTGTTAAGAGTGGGTAAGGTGACAATGTGGCTTTACCGTTCCCGAGCAGGGTTAAAGACATCTCTACTGGAAAAAATCCAGAAGCAAAAAAAAAAAAAAAAAATTGAGAAAGGGTTTCTAAAACAGTCACGTGACAACCTACATAGTCCTAAATAGACAAACTAATTATCTAAGGAAGATAATCTATTCTATCCCCAAAATTATACCAAAGAATTGAACAGTATAAAAATGTTAATGATTGACAGTCTATGGTGGGCACATTCAAAGGGGTCATTGCTTGCTATAGCGACAACGAGCCCAAAGTGTGGGGTTATACCATGATTAGTTCATGGATGCTGTTCAAATTTCTGTGATAAGTCGTTAGTATTTACGTTACGTGCTTAGAACATCTATTGATAAAATCAAAGAAAAAGATTTCAACCTAACGAAGGAGAGAAGCAGAAGGTACCCCGCACAAACAATTACCGACGCCGACTACGCCGATGACATAGCGCTACTGGCAAATGCACCCGTCCAAGCCGAATCCCAGCTACATAGTCTAGAACGAGCTGCTGCAGGTATAAGCCTCTATTTCAATGCAGACAAGACGGAATATATATGCTTTATTCAAACAGGTGATATTTCCACACTAAACGGTAGTTCTCTGAAACTAGTAGACAAGTTCACCTACCAAGGAAGCAGTGTCCCATCAACTGAGACAGACATCAACACGCAACTAGCAAAGGCATGAACAGCTATCGATAAGCTATCGGTTATATGGAAGTCTGACCAGACCGATAAAATAAAACGCAGTTTCTTCCAAGCAGCAGTTGTGTCGATATTGCAATATGGATGCACAACATGGACGCTAACGTTGTATGGAGAAAAAGCTTGACGGCAACTACACAAGAATGCTGCGAGCAATACTGAACAAGTCTTGGAGGCAGCACCCTACAAAGCAGCAGCTGTACGGCCACCTGCCACCAATCACAAAAAATATAAAAATTAGACGAACCAGACATGCGGGACATTGCTGGAGGAGTAGGGACGAGCTCATAAGTGATGTACTCCTGCTGGCCCCTTCACATAGATGAGCAAAGGCAGGGTGACCAGCTCGAACCTACATGCAGCAGCTCTGTACCGATACGGGATGTAGCCCTGAAGACCTGCCGGTAGCAGTTGACGATAGGGAGGGGTGGCGAGAGAGGGCCAGAGATATCTGTGCTGATGGCGTAGTGTACTTTCCAATCTTCTTCATGTGTCATTTGACCTAGTCGGTAGCCTTTAGGGAAGTTCGAAACGAACCTTATATTCTGTTCTCAGGGAGTAGAATATTCTCATTCCGCTGCCCATCCCTTGAGATATCCTGTGTTTGTTATTTCGCCCTTATAAATGTCACCATTGTCCCCCGCTGAAGCCAGGTACAGGGAGTGAACTCACAAATTCCAGGTAGATTCCAACGAGGAGCTCTTAAACAACATTGAAATTTAGACACAGAACAATAGCATCGGGGATAAAAATAAGTAAATAAATAAATAAATAAATAAAATAATTATAATCTATCCAGAATATATAGAAATATGCCAATTTGAATACATTTGGCAGGTGAGTTGGCTGTGTGTTTCTTACCAGTGTTCAATGACCAGTATTTGTAACCATTTAAAAGCCAAAATCTCAAAAGCTGATTTTCAGTGCTGTAATCAAAAAAGTAGCAGTCCCAAAGTAGACGCACCTTTATGCTAAATTATACATAGTAAGTATATTGTCAAACCAAAACTTTTTTTTCGGTTACAGTGTTTCGACGCTGTTGATTTTGATAATAAATAATACCTAATAACACTCGTTTTCATTGTATCGTATTCTACTAGAAATTATAAGACCGACAGTATCTTTGACTTAAAAGAAAATTGTTGGGGAGCGTACTTATTTATGAGCGATACTATATCATGTATCTGTGAATATATATTTGTGTACATGAGTATATATATATATATATATATATATATATATATATATATATATATAACTGTGTACGAGAGAAAAAGTCCGCAAAAATATTAAACGTTCATAATTATTTCTATTTTGGTTTTACTACACACGTTTTGGTTGTCAAGAGCCTTTTATTTGAAGAATTTTTGGAATTTTCCTTCGGATCGACTGTTTCTTAGAAGCGATTAGTTTTAGATGTTTTTCTTTACATTTGCCAGTTCTAAAAGGCGTTTCTTTTTTCGAGGTTGATTCATGAAAATTTAATACCTGAGCAAACTTTTTAATTCAAATATTCAGTTTCTTTGTGCATGTATATGTCTGTTAATATATATATGTGTGTGTTTGAATCTCTGTGTGTGCGCGCGTATGTGTATATGTGTGCGCGTATGTGTGTATATATGCACTCATGCATATGTGTGTAAATGTGTGTGTGCACATGTGTTTGTATACATATATGCGTATATGTGTGTGAGAGCTTGTATGTGTATATATGTGCGCATATGTGTGTATATACGTGTGTGTGCACATGTGTTTGCGTGCACATGTGCGTATATGTGTGTGTATGCGTTCGCGTATGTGTGTATGTATATGTTTATACGCATGTGGGTATGTTATTATGCGTGTATGTGTGTATATATATGTGTATGCATATGCTTATGCGCACGTATGCACGTGTGTACGTGTATGTGTATGTATGCATATATATATGTATATGTATGTACGCGTACGTTTGTATATGTGTGTGCACGTACGTGTGTATATATGTATGTGCATATTTGTATATATATATGCCTTTACCAACCCCTACGCACAGGCAAGATGTGATACAAGGTCAGTTTTTAAGCGGAGTTTTAACAGGTTTGAGTCTCGAGTTATCCTTCTTCTAGAGTGGTTGCCTAACCAAGACTAAAGAACCCACTCTGCCCTAGTATCTACCCATATTTGAAGGGAGAATAATTTGATTCATACAACAGTATTAGCGCTATGTGAAATGCGAGCAGTCTCGTCGAGGATTTGAACTCGTGCCGACGTGTTCATTTCCAATGAAGATAACTTTTAAACTACGGCACATCCATTATGTATGTATATGTGTGTGTGTGTCTGTGTGTGTGTGCATATATATATATATATATATATATATATATATATATATATATATATATATATATATATATATATATATATATATATATATATATATATATTAGAATAGCGTTGATTCTGTGTGTACGCTCTCCTAACTTCAATATATATTATCCGTCGCCGATATTGAGCACTGTTTATTTATAAATATAATTTATTTATAAATATTGGTAACTCTCTCTCTCTCTATATATATATATATATAGAGAGAGAGAGAGGGAGAGAGAGAGGGAGATAATGAGAAAGAGAGAAAAACTAAATTGTGACCGGTTGATACGGATTCAAATATCGTTTAGGGAATTGACGTTGTCAGAAAAACGCAGCCTGCAGAAAACATTTTACATCGGCTTGATTTAATGTTTAATTGCTTTATTTTTTTTTAATAGCACTTTTTAATTTATTTTTAATTATTTGTTTGCACCACTGAATTCAGTTTAGTATCATTTCCAGGACAACCTTTTTTTTGGGGGGGGGGGTTCTTACCCCTCTGCAGGGGGTGCAGTCAGCCCATTCTAAGTACGGCTGGCTGTTCGAGGCGCTCTTCATGTTGTCTTGACAACCTGGAACTTAGTCTGTCTCTCAGATATATAACTAAAATTCTCAATGAGTTTGTATATAACTGTAACAAAAGCAACACCAAAAGAAAAAACAAAAACAAAAAACAAAAACAAAAACAAAAAAACCAACAAAGAACACCCTCCCAAAAAAAGAATAAAACAAAACAACCCCCGCCTCCGCAAAACAAAACAAGATAGTGTGATTTTTTATGAGTGTAATCCACTTTAAAAGCTTCTACTTAGAGATCATCTTGTCGGCGAGGTTTAAGATACACCGTTTGTATCCCCTGCAGAGGGGTAAGACAAACTTCCTAAAGAGATATCCTGGATATGATACAAACCATCATCTGATGGTGAGGCTCCAGTTCTGGAGATCTGGGGAGTGTTGAATACCCCTTCATGACCATTAATTACAGTTCCACTTTGACCCGAAGTGGCAGTATTTGTGAGGGTCACAGCAATTTGGTCAAATAGATCAACTTAAAAATGATTCGTATTCGACAGGACTATTTTACACTAAAAAAAAAACTCTTAAGAACAACACAAAAATATCAGTTAGAAAATTATTTGTATTAGATAGGAATACTTGATAACATATAACTGTAAATTATTTGTATTAAAAATAGATACTTGGAACTATAACTGTTTGCTAAGAATGATTATGGCAAATTATTTGAAACTGTGTATAGATTATTAGTATTAGATATGAATACTAGAAACCATACAAATAGGTGGGAATTATTTGTATTAGATTGGAATACTTGATATGCAATAACTGTGCAAAAATATTTTTAGCAAGATAAAAATATAAAAAAGATCGTATAATGAAAGCAATCTCTTAACCTAAAGGGATAAGGTACCCTTAAATAGGTTGACATGCCGTTAAAATCAATCAGTCCAACTTAGAGAATAAAGCTGTTTACAATCCAATTAGCAACAGAACAACATTTAAAAAAATCATCTAATTTCTTTTATAATAGAGATTGCAATGAAATATTAATGAGAATGCTTCACTCCTTCAGAAATAAAAGCATCAATATCATTATGGATAGCTATTAACCCTGAAACGCTCATAAGAACGCTTCCCTCCTTAAATAGAAGCATCAGTATCATCATAGAGAGTGGTTAACTGTAAAATGTTAATTAAAATGCTCCACTCCTTCTTAAATAGAAGCCTCAATATCATCATGGACAGCTGTTAACTGAAAATGCTAATTAGAATGCATCACTCCTTCCTAAATAGAATTATCAACATTATCATGGACGACGGTAATCCAACGGTTTCCCGGGTCTTTAAGTGCCAGTTAAATACCCGAAATATATTATGAAAGAAAATACGGCATTAAACATCAAAACACGGGGAAAAGTCGGGCAATCATTGCCTCGCAACAAACTATAAGCCGTAGTATTACAAGTAATATCTCCTTTTTTGGGCAATTCGGCGTGTTAGAATCAACGATGCACGCTGCAACGATGGTAGAATATGTCTTCGAAGTGGTAATTTTGTTCCCTTTTCAAAAACTGTTCTACACCCTCTCTTTCCACTCCCCTACAAAAAAAAAAACTTCCCCTTAGGTACGGTACCAGATTCCTTTCCTGTTAGCCACACCCATATCTTGAATTCTTCTCGGGTAAGCGAAAGCGGTTAGGGTCGGGGTATACTATCTTCTCAACTCACGGGGATAACCTCCCACCCCAACTTGCCCAATGACGTTGTCTGCGTTTTTCGTAATTTTTCTCTTCAAGGCCGGTGGATGTCAAGGACGGTAGGTGTCGGCATGAAGATAGGAGGAGGAGGAGGGGGTCGTTGCGAGAAAATGACAGTGGGGATCTAGGCAGCGTATCTTAAAACTCATTGTGCCTGTAACTTTAGTCGACGATTGGAGGCGGCATCGCGTTTCTATGGCTACTGCATCGTTGCATTTTCTTGTAGACGCACTGCATTCCGACTAACCGGGGTAGGGTCGGGGTGGGGTGTGAGTGGTGCTCCTTTCACTACGAACAAAGATGGACACGCATAGTGAAACCAGAAAAAGGGTTGTGTATTAGCTCATTTGACCTGGATGTGTTTTTATTTAATTTTTTTTTTTTTTTTATCAAGAACAAGCAAGAGAAGAGCTCCGAAAATAATGCTTCGTATTTATTTTAGCCCAGTTGGCGAGACGTAGAATATGCTGACTGTATCCCCTGCAGAAGGTTAAGACCCCTCTTTAAAAAATGAAGAATGACTCTAAACTGAATCTGATGGTGAGGCTTCAGTCTTAGAGATCTGGGGAACGTGTATAGTACCCTTTCATTGTTATTACTCTCTGGTCCACCCTGACTCGGTGTACATGTTAGGGTCCCATCTATGTGTCAGATAAATCTATTTAAAAATTATTTGTATTCGATAAGAATACTTGATATATAACTGTAAATTATTTGTATTAAGAATTTTTACTTGAAGGTTTAATTGTTTACTATTCTAACTCAAAACCATATGAATTTTCCCCATAATCATATAAGAGTAAGTATCGACACAAGATTGCAAGTTCGGAATATCCAGTAATAGATACCATATAACTGTAAACTATTTGTATTAAAAATTGTTACTTGAAGCTTTAATTGTTTATTAAGGATTAATATTATTTCTCGAAACCATATGAATTTTACCCATAATCACCACCTCTGCCTATTTATTTTCACCAGCGATAAACAAGAATCTGCGGGCTACTTTGTTTTTTTTTAATTGCACCCGCGGAGACGATCAATTTTTTTCCCTGCAGCGATGACTGTGTTGATGTCAGGAAAAATGGTGGTCGTAAAGTTCGTTTTTAATCAGCCCGATTCGCGCAGATGAACTGATCGAGTACCTCTTCATTGCTATTACTCCTGATTCACTCTGACCCAGAAACGGTAATACTTGTTTTAGGGGTCCATCTATGGGTCAAATAGATCTGTCTGAAAATCATTTGTATTAGGAATACTTTATACCAACTTATATATAATAAGAAATATTTATCACTGCCTCCCACCAGACAGGATTTTTATAGTGGGGATTTAGGAGAGGGGGAGGTCGAGCACGAGCCGAGACTCGTTCCCAGCTGGACTGTCCGGGACATAGGCACACTTGGTGCAATGTGAACTATTATAACCTTTGCTAAGTTTTCCTGCACGAAGCCAGGTAACCTTGCTGGTCATAGCTTCAACCAGACCCGAAGGCCTAGTGCTATGCTTGTCAATGATTCTTTGCCCATCCGAAGGTGGCTCGGCTAGAGCCGAGGGCCATTCAACCTCGAATCTATCGTTGACTTGATACACCATCCAGCATGAATGCCATACGGCCCAGCTGAAAATGTCTTTTTTAATGCCAAAGCCATTCTTGTAGAAGAACAAGAGTAGTACTATTTAAACCATAGCTGAGGAGATGAGGAGGTTCATACCTTTCCCAAGGCTATTAGTTCGAAAATGAACGTAATAGCGAGACTATAGTTTGAACTTGCTCCCTGCCATGCTGCAGTTCAGCACATAAGCCACTACGACACAGAGACTTCTCTGACCACCCCTACGATGAATAGATGGTATATAATGCTTGTCCATAGGCATTAATGACAATCGTGATTAAAAATCATACATGAATTTGTCCGGAAATGACTGATGGAAACATAATTGTCTGCTATAGGTAAAGTATTTTTTAAATGGCTGTTGCGGCTTTTTTTCTCGGCACGCTTGTCTTCAGCTGGATTTCTGCAACGTTGCTCGATGAGATCCACCCCTCTTTTGGTCAATCAACACTGAAGCAGCTGTCATATCTTTCCAAGATACCACGAGTATCTTAAGGCCCTCAAATATGTATGGAGAGAGTTCCCATGGCTTAGAGGCCGAAGTACTGGGTTGCGATATCGTAATTTGCAAGTTCAAACTCCAGTCGTGCTATTGCTTTCATTTATACCTTTGGGAAAGGTATAAAGCTTCTTATCCTCCTCCCCTCCCCTCCAATTAAATAGTACCACTACAGTTATTGAACAAGTCCTGGCAGCAACACTCCACAAAGCACCAACTATACGGCCACTTGCCTACCATCACGAAAACTATCCAAGTTAGACGAACCAGACATGCGGGACACTGCTGGAGAAGCAGGGACGAGCTCATAAGTGATGTACTCCAATGGACCCCACATATGGTCGAGCAAAAGCAGGACGACCAGCTCGAACATACATACAGCAGCTATGTGTGGATATGGGATGTAGCCCTGAAGACCGGCCAGAGGCGATGAACGATAGGGGGAAGTGGCGGGAGAGGGTCAGGGATATCCGTGCTTGCGGCACGACATGATGATGATAATGACAATTCTTCTACAAGAATGGATTTGGCATTAAATACTCCACGATAGATATGTTATTAAACAAAGAAACCATACCAGACCAATCACTTATATTTACCCAACCCTTCCGCCACGAGCAGGAAGTGACACAAAGCCACTTTTTCAGCGGTGTACAGCCGGCGTAAATTCATATTTTCCTTCTCCTACATTGGCCGCCTAACCAGAGACTAAAGAACTCAGTCTTCCTTACACTTTACCAATAACTGGTAGGGGAGAACAGAAAGATTAATGCCTTTCCCATGGGTGTTAGCATGAAGCAAAACCTCGCGGCCCTCAAGTATACGGAAATGCTTGAGTCCATCTCTTCTTTCTACCCCCTGCTATGAGTAAACTGTCCGGTTGGTAAAGGCAACCGATCAAGGAAAAG
>OY757937.1:40231938-40334438 GCA_963585895.1 Sepioteuthis lessoniana
TCAGTTTGAGTCTCATTGGGCGCCCCATTCATACAGCCCCATTCATTGCGCCACATCTAAATGAAAATCTAAGTAAATTACTTTTAAACTCCGAAGCTTGTAATATTGCAGCCATGTTAAAAATTGATAACCGCGCCAATAAAATTTTTAATGAAATAAAGACCAGCTTTTATTACAATCAAGGACCATAAAAATGATTTTAGAATAAACCCAGAATGCAGGCTATAAAATCCATCGAAGAATCAAATTAGATGATCTAAGAAAATAAATTTAACATCTTAAGGAGTACAAATAATTCAAATCTATAGAAAAACATAAAAGCTTCTACTAACTGGGTCCAGGGTATACCACATAAAACTATGTCTGTTTTCATTCAGTTTGACAGAAACAATTTTCATCCCTCAATTACTAAAGTGTCAGATATATTAGAAAACGAAAGTTTAAAAATAAAAAAATGTTTCTAAAGCTTTAGACTTAGCTCGACAATTTGTTTAATAAAAGCACTTTTAAAATAAGTTGTTTTGCCATAAACAATATTAAAAAAATTCAATTTCTATTTCTTTGTTCTGCATTTTGTTGACGTTGATGATAAACAAATTAAAATCATAAAGTATTTTCAAAAGTCCTTTACATTCGATGATAACGGAATATAGACTAATTTAAAAACTGCCAATTTTTCATACGTAACATTCACTTTGAATAATGGTACATAGCAACGATAGAGGAAAACCAAACAATACACCGATGTATACAAACATAAAAACGGATCCCCCACTCATTATCATAAAGCACATACACAAGTCTAAAGCACTCAGACTAATCACTAATTCCAGCAATGCAAATACATTTGATAAAGCCAACATGGAATATGAAATAGCTCTCACATTAACAGAATATTTAATAAATGGACTTATATCCAAAACAGTAACAAAAAAGAATCCAAAAGGGTTCACCCGTTCCCATTCGACAGCAAAACTATTTGAAAAAATTTCCAGTTCATAAAAAAGCCTTTTAACAATCGACAACAATGAACGAATGGTTTTATAAAAATAATTTAGAAATAAATTATTGTTAGATGGATAATTTTAAGGGAATTATCAGTGAACGCAACATGTTAAATGAAAAAAGATAACAACCATAACATGCGATGCAACTGCAGAGATAAAAAGGGATGTCCTTTTAACGGTTATTGCTTGATTGATAATGTCATATAAAAAGCTACCGTGAAAAAGGGAGACGCTAATAATGACAATAATAAAATGATATACATCGGTGCTACAAAATTAAATTTGAAAAATCGGATGTATAATTAAAACCTTAACATTACTCTCGAAAAATACGCAAATATTTATTATCAAAATATGTATGGTACTTATGAGATGAAACAGGTAAATCCCATAGAATAAAAAGGGATATTGTGAAAATGCTCCTACGTACTGAGGTGGTTATAACAATAGCAGAAACATTATAAATTGCTGAATAAAAAAGTGAATTGATTTCTAGTTATAGACATATAAACAAATTTCGTTTGTGTCACTTATCACCCGATTGACTGCACGATGTATTATACCAATATTCCTATGTATTTTGGACTGATCATATCATAAAAATCAAATGATAATAGTTTGTTTTCTTTGTATTTTTGCGTCACATAACATACATCATGCTATGTGACAAAATTCTCATACATTAAATTATAGTTACCTTGCCACATTTTCTCTCTTTCCTGTCTGAAGATTGTGTGCAGCGCATGAATCTCAGACTCAGAGAGAACATAATTTTGATATTTTTTGTTTAAAACCTACTCGGCTATAGTAGCTTTGAGCACTTTTTTATACAACTTTTCTTTCTTACATTTTATGTACATTATATATATATATATATATATATATATATATTTACCCTTGATCCGTACCTAATAATGCTGAGTGTTAAACAAGACGGCATCAAGTACCATTTTTTTCAGTTTTTGGTGTGACTCGACCTGGGATTGAACCCTGGTCTCCCGGGCGATTGGCGAACACTCTACCCACTTGGCCAAAGAACCAAAAACTAAAAAATAGAACTTGATGCCGCCTTGCTTAACACACAGCATTATTAGGTACGGATCAAGGGTAAAGTTGAGAAAGCCAGGAAGGGGTAGAGCCTGTTTTCTGAGTTATAAGACGACATGTACGTACGAAAACAGACAGAATCCTTTATATATATATATATATATATATATATATATGTGTGTGTGTGTGTGTGTGTGTGTGTGTCTGTGTGTGAACACTAGAAGTCTGTTACTAGAAATTTCATGTAGTGTACACAATCATCAGACGGAAATATCACTTTTCTCGTCTTTCTGCCTGATGATTGTATACACCGCATGAAGCTTCAAGCAATGAACTTTTCATGTTCATAATTATAATATTTTTGATGTTATATAACTGGTCTGCAATGATAGCATCAAACACTTTTTTAGGGAACTCTTTCCTTATTTGCATTTCTGCTTTTTCATATGTATAAATTTAGTTCATTTTTTTTCATCTTTGGCTGCTTCCATAATTACCTTTTTGCAATCTTTTTGAGGGCGTAAGAAAAAAATTGTAATTTCCAAATGTGGAGAGCATTTTTTTCTTACTCCCTCAAAAAAATTGATTTTAGGTTTTTTCCTACTTCGCTGGCCAGTATTAAGCGCTTTTGATTTTAAAAAAATAGGTTTAAAAAATGAACTTGTTTCATTATATTTATATATATATATATTTATATATATATATATATTCTTTTAAAAAAACAATCGGTCACATTAGGATAATAGATTTATTTCCACCCTGTTAAAAAACATTGATAGAAATCAATGCTCTAAAAAATTAACAGGACTTCTTCAGATCAAACAAGAAAATGGATTAAGATAATTTTTTCACATTTATAACCAGACTTAAAAAAAAGAAAAAAATTAATTCTGTTATATAAAAGTAACCCTTCCAATTAAGTAACAATAACTAACAACTTATTTTGGCACGTCAAGGAACATCCGGTTTCATCATACTTCAAATTTAACAGAGGAAAAATTTACTGCTACAAAAATACATGTCTAAACATTCAAACATTTATATAAAAAAATATTATTCAGAGATATCTCGTTCTATCTTCCAAGATGATTGCCGACTCTTGATTCTTCACCATCGTCTATATTAATGTTTTAAATACACACACACACACACACACACACACACACACACACACACACACACACACACACACACACACACTATATATATATATATATATATATATATATATATATATATATATATATATATATATATATAGTATCCAGTCTGCGTCCGAAGACAGTGGGTGTGGATCATTCTTTTATAGAATATATGAGGAATATCATATAAATCTATGTGAGTGCTCGATGAATGACTATTGTTAATCACTTATTCCTTCGCAGGGATATAACAAAATTCACATTCAGAGCGTATATATATATATATATATATATATATATATATATATATATATATATATATATATATATATATATATATATCAGTAAATCCGGAGTAGGGAATAATTTCTAGCAGGACCAATAAAATATTAAAAAATAGAATATTAAATTTTACAAATCCCAGCTAAGCGCTCAATGTAAATAAATTCCACAAAGAAAATAATTTTCTCTTTTAAAAAATGCGACCGATTGTTGTTGTTTTTTAAGAGAGAAAAAAATATACGTAGTGATCGTTCCATCTTCACAGATGATTGCTGTCTCTTGATTCTCCACCATCGTGTGTATTGACGCTTTCTCATCTCATTTGACTTTTCAGTTTAGCAGCAGCGGCAGAAATGATAAACAGAGTGACTGAGTAATAAATGTAAATGTTACTTGATGCGGTATTCAGAGAAGGTTTTTTTTTTATGTACCGTCGTATGTCTTTTCAAACTGGACAAAGATTTGCAGACTTTACTGTAAATGACGCAAGTCGTATCCCTAAGCCCCAAAGGAAGTATGTCCTGTTTACATCTCTCATGGGACTTCATGTGATTGACGTATGCAGCTTCAGAGAGAAGTAAAAGGTCATAAACAATACCCCTCCACGTATATATATATATATATATATATATATATATATATATAATCAGAAATATTTCAAAGAAAACTCACATTGTTTTAGTGACAGGGCTCAATATCCACTTAACCGTCAAAATATTTGGCGATGCTTAAAAATGATTATTAAAACCTAAAAACCGTTAAAATCACAGCCATCATTTAAAAAAGTAAAGCGGGCGACCGTAGTCGAGGGTGACCAGAAGGCTCCCTTTCCAATAGCTACTACACCGAGGTGTAGGGGAGGGTGCTACTCCTTTCCCTGGATTGCTCCACTTTAACCTTGATACGTACCTCATATTGCTGAGTGGTAAGCAAGGAGGTATCAAGAACCATTTTAAAAGTCTTTGGTATGACGCAACCTGGGATTGAACCCAAGTCTCCCGGGCCATTGGCGAACAGCCATCATAAGCGTCTAATAAAACTGCCAGTTTCACGAACCTAGTCGATCATCAGGGACTTTATGCTCGAGTTGTGATGACTGGGATTCTAACAGTTTTTAGGTTTTAATAATCGTTTTTAATCATTACCCAATATTTTCACACACACACACACACACACACACACACACACGTATATATATATATATATATATATAATTCATTCCACACGATATCCATTAAGGAAGCCTATACTAATAAAAGCCTTTTTTCTTAGATTCTTCCGACATCAAGTGTAGTTCTTGTGGCCTTGGAGATAAAGTTAATCATCACTTCTTTGATTCCCTCTTAAATCGATATCCTATCAAAATGCCCGAAGGTGTACGTCACCTTTCTATATCGTTTAAACTTTTCTTAAAAGAAAGAGAGAAAACGAAAAAAAAAAAAAAATTTGCTCGGAATAGAAAGCTCTACCTAATTTCAAATTCCTGAATCACGCACTCAACTTCATTAACCTTCAGATACATGCTAATTCCTACACGAAGTTAAAAGCATCTTATGTATATCTGATTCAATACCATAATTATAAAAATGGTGCAAAATCCCCTGCCTTCCTTTATTTTATGATAAAATACATTTTATCAATGGCATCTTTATCCAGTCATCAAAATAATTTCTTTGGACCTTATGCCACCTTTCAACTAAATTTTGCATTTGATCCTATTTCCCTGATGCAAAAATTTCTGGCATCGTTTAGAAAAATGAAATTCATATCGTCTTTATTTAATACTGAAGATTATTGGTTTGGTTGCTTTTTTAATGGCATATCAAAGCCATCCTTTTAGAAAAGCAGCAGCGATACTATTTAACCCATAGCTGGGAGATAAGGGAGTTCATATCTTTTTCAAGGGTATTGGTCCTAAAGTGAACGTAATTGCATGATTGGAGTTCGAACTCGTTTAAGTCGAGGCTGCTGTCCAGCACGGTAGCCACTACGCCATGAGGACTCTCCCGCTCTTAATCTTACACTACATTTAAGGTCACGCTAATGAATCTATCTCTTACACCACCAGCATGAATCTTACACCAGGCATGAATCTATCTCTTACACCACCAGCTATGGGTAAATAGCAAAGCATGCTGGTTCTTTAGCCTTAGTAAGGCGACCAATCAGGGAAAAGGAAAACTCTACATTCAAACCAGTTGTACTCTACTCAACAAACAGACCACGTGTCGTTACCGGCTCATGACGAAAGGGTTGGGTAAATACATACATCACATTCCAGCTTGCCTGATACAAAACCACAGTAATGAGCCACCCAGTGAGGTTCGAACTCCTTTGACCTTGGAACTGGTTAACAAAACCAGCCAGCCATCACGTCAAGTAATTTTAGTTTTATATAGTCAGATACAAGGTCATAGTATTCAATTATTTAGTGAAGATGTACTATTTTAGGAGATTAACCGGCTTAATGGGGCTCTGCAGCGAAGCAAAGTTATACTGCTTGGACTGTAGTTATAAGGGATTGATTTTTCAAAGTTCCCATTCGTCAGGGCGTAGTGGTTAACATGCTGAACAGTGACATCATTGTAAGCGAGTTCGAACTCCAGTCACGTTATTACGTTTACTATCGGACTCGACTTTGGGTCGTCTGCCTGGCATTCGTGCCTGGTGGTTATATTTCTCCGACTAAAACTTAGCCTCAGAGTACCGAAACCAGGCTTTCACCTGCTCACAGGACTAAGTTCATTGCTTGGTACTTGAGACGCCTCATTCGGGAAATGCCGACGGGGTCAATAATTTTTGCACCTGCCGCGAATATGGTACTAAACCGTTTTATGGGGGGGCACTAATCGAGACTCAGTTTGTGCGCCCCCACTTTAAAACAGCTTAGGGCCATATTCTGACATGGTGGGATATCAGTTAAATACCTTTTAAAAAGGCATCCACCCCCTATATCCCCTGCTATGGGTTAAATAATATCGCTTCTGTTCTTCTACAAGGATGGTTTTGGCATTGAAGAACCCATGAAGGTTGATATGCCATTAAATAAAAGAACTAAACCAAACCAAACCCCAGTAAAAACTGAGTCGGTTTTACGTCGTTTTACTGTAACTTGCATAGTAATCATAGGAGAGTGATTTCTCCCAAGTGCTCACTTGCACTTTTCTCTGAAAATCATGCAAAAAAGGATTTATTTTCTAGATATATAATGTGGTCGACTTCCGGTTGAGGTATGCTTAAAGCACCGGTTCCAGATGAATCACCGAAGTTAAGCAACAATAAATCTACTTAGGATTTAGATGAGTGACCATTTAGGAATGACAAGTATCATAAGTAACCGGTCTGTGGGTCAAACTAAACAAATCTTAGTAAATTTGAAGATATCTAAAGTGAGTACAGTCTGATGTGGAGGTATTCTTAGCGTAACAGTTATCGTCGTAGGAAATGGACTCGGTGACCCGAGTTCAAATCTGGGACGAGGCTGTTTGTGTTTCGCTTTGTATTTATGTCCTTGAGAAAGATATGAACCCATCTCTTCTTTCCCCTCAACTATAGTTAAATAGATGGGTAGGCTGGCTTTTTAAACTTGGTACGACAACTAATATAGAAGAAGAATAATCTGAATTCGAAACCAGTTGTACCATGCTTTAAAATTGATCTTGTATCACATAGTGCCGGTGCCATAGAGATTGCACAAATATTTACAATCAAATCAAATTTTTCTTTTGATACAGAAGGAGAAAAAAAAGTGTTGGAATTTAAAGACCCGCACTAAATTAGACGCTGTTTACAAAAACTCTTCGTTCCATTTTTAAACAACTTATTCCAAAGCGAACGTGTAGCGCCAAATGTCATCAACAGAGTGGATAGAAAGAGTTTTTTCGCAAACAAAGACTAATTCAATGGAAGATTTTTAAGCTAACATCCAATTCTAGCATTTTCTTTGCTATCCGCACTTCTGTCTCTGTTTAAATTGATTGTAACAAAATTGTTTTTTAATTGATTTTTTTTTTCAGTAACAATTTTATTCTTTACTCTGAGTAAAATCGGCTGATATTTCGTTTGTTGCAGTTACTCAAGACAATCGATCAGTTGTCAACGTCTATTGCCTGAAATTGATCAACGATTCTAAAAGAATTGTAAAAAAAATCAATCTATCGTCTGTAATCGACGAAATTGATCTTGAGGACATGTCATGGCATCCAAATAGCGTTCCGCTATTCTTTCATCTCATTTGCTTGATAGTCTCGGTCAAAAGCGCTAGAAGAGTAACCAGAAGCCGAACTTTTTAGATCTTATTTTTCTTATGCAGGTATCAACGGGGAACGAGAAAAGTTTTGATTGATGGGTTTTAAGCATTAGAATACGCAACTGCCTTAACCAGTACGTAGACCTTCATAGTACTATTCTTTAGAAAGACTTAAAACCTCTTTTTTTTCAACTCGACATTTTATCGCCGATCATTTGTCATATGCGTTGCTAATATGAGTCTTAGTTTGGTTTAGTTTGGTTTCTTTGTTTAATGACATATCAACCTTCGTAGATTATTTAATGCCAAAGCCATCCTTCTAGAAGGACAATTGTGGTACAATTTAACCCATAGTTGGGAGAATAAGAGGTTCATACTATTCCCAAGGGTATTTGTCCGGAAGTGAGCGTAATAGTGCGACTGGAGTTCGAACTAGGGAATTACGATGTCCCAACCCAGCACTTCAGCCAGCACTTTAACCTTTACACCACGAAGACACGCCCCTAATACGAGTCGATGAGAGAGTGCCTTATTGGACGGAGATAGGGATGATATACTTGCAATGTTCTAAACAGCAGCCTTTAATTGACAATGAATTTCAATGAAGCCTTTAAACCTGAAAAGCTAGATTTGGATTGGTTTTATGACACATCAACCATTGTAGGTTATTAAATGCCAAATCCTGTTTTTACATATATACTAAATAGATATGATTTGTAAACATATTTTGTTGATAATATTTTTATACGAGCCTGAGCTCATTTTTTGCACACAGTTAATTGGTTTCAAGTATTGCTCTGTAACTGTAACAATTTAACATTTGTTTGCACACATTTAAATGGATATAACTTACATATATGATTTTAATGTGAATAGTTTGTAGCTAATTTCAGTTTTAGATAAGTTAAGATTAATCTTTTTGCACACAAGTATTGCTATTGTTTCTACACAGTTAGATAGTTTCAATTATTGCTCTCCAGCACAAATAATTCTATTCGATATTAATCATTTGTTTGTAGACAGTGAAGTGGTTACAAGTATTGCTATTTAACACTATTCATTCATTCACACACAGTCAAATGATTCTTAGTATTGTTAAGTATTACGAATAATTCAGTTTAGGCACACAGTTAAAGAGTTTTAAGTATTGCTCTTTAACACTCATAATTCTATTCAACATTATTTATTCATTTGCACATAGTTAAATAGTTCTAAGTGTTGCTATGCATCACTAACTATTTAGTTTGACAGTTATTTGTTTACACATAGTCAAATGGTCAAAGAGTTCTATTTCTAACAACTCAATTTAACATTAGTCACTTATTTGCACACTTCTATTTGACAGTTTTGTTTGATCAATAAATAGGACCCTATCAGGTGCTACCACTCCGGGTCAGAAGGGACCTGGGAGCAATGGCAATGAAGGAGTATTCTACAATCCCCAAAGCCCTGGGACAGGAGCCTCACTATAATATCCAGGACACTCGTTGGGGTGGGGTTTTGCCTTTCTGCAAAGATACCGTAGGTGTATTCTACAGCCCTAGCCGAGTGAGCTAACCTGAAAAGCCTCCTACCCTTAGATTATATATTTACCTAATCCCTCTGCCACAAGCAGAATGTGACAGACGTTCAATTTTTAATCGGAGTAAAGCTGGTTTGGATTCTGAGTTTTCTTTCTCCTATATTGGTTGCCTTTCTTTCTATTTACCCATAGCTATGGTGAAAACAGATAGATTCATTCTTTTCACAGAGGCATTAGCACAATGTGAAACTTCATGGTCCTCAAGTATGAAATGCACGAGTCCATCACTTCTCCCTGCCCCCAGCTAAATAGCAGATTCAGCTCTCTATTCTTGGTAAGAACAACCAATCTAGGAAAAGGAAAACTTGGTATTCAAACACACTACCAGTGTAGCAGAGTAACGTGTCGTGTAGTGTCGGAGCGGGAAAATCAGAAATACGTGGTGCCTTCAATAAGTTTCCAGACTCTTTTTGTACAGGCATTTAAAATTGTTGTATACTTTTGAAAATTCAGTATGTTATTGCTATACATCTTATGAGATGACTGACCAATTTTTATGATTTCAGCTTCAAATGAACAGCTACAGTAGGAATTAGAATACACTCTACTAAAGCCTGATTGTCACCGCTGGTGAATTTCAAAAATGCAATCTGGACTTTAGAAGAACGATATGCAATAAAATTCTGTTTTAAACTCGGAAAAAATGCCAGGGAAAACGTATGGAATGCTTCAGACTGCTTTTCGACCACCTTGCATAAATCGAGCATCAGTTTTTGAGTGGCATAAGAGATTCAAGGAAAGCAGGGTGTCAGTGAGGGGTGATAAAGGCGTGGGAGGAGTAACGAAGTCAATACACCACAGTTGATTGGCCAAAGAGTTAGGGTTAGGGTTACTATGTTGAGGCTTTAAGGGAGTTCAGGAAGATATTCCGTCGGAAGAGACCAGCTCTCTTCAAATCGGGTCAGTGACATTTCCAACAGGACAATGCACCAGTCCACAACTCCATCCTTGTCACAGACTATTTGAGCAAGATGGGTATCAAGACAGTTCCTCATCCTCCTAATAGTTCAGACCTTGCTCCCTGTGACTTTTGGTTATTCTCTAAGCTCAGAGGCTGTCGTTATGAGACAATTGAGGAGATGAAAGAGGCTGTGACGAAGGTCATTGACATGGTCATACAAGAGGACTTCCATGGGGCGTTCCAGAAGTTGTTGGAACGGTACAACAAGTGCATTGCAGCCGGAGGAGATTACTTCGAAGGGGACTTGAGTTTCATGTGTGTACTATCAATAAAAGTGCCCATACGAAAAAGGCCTGGAAACTTATTTAATGATCCACGTAACTTAATTGCATTTCCTATGACGATTACTATTACGCTAATCAAGGCTCTTACTCCAGGAACGAACCTATGATATCCACGTTTCTGCTACCAGTTATATCTATAAGACTTTTGGCTACAACAGCACAGATGGAGAAACCTCGTCCTCTGAAACAATCAAGTACAACCTTTCACGGCCTTGATAAAAGAATCATTAAAAGTTGGAACTTCTATTTTAAAACCTGATATCCCAATATTTTCTGCAAAAATATAGATGAATAAATAAATGAAATAAAAAATAAATTTTCAAAGAGACAGAAAGATTTTAAAAGTTTATCGTTTTTTTTTTATACATTAGTCATTTTTAATATATTAGTCAAATTTAGACTAAGTTAACTAAAACTTAAAACTAGATTTTGTTAGAAATATACTAAAAATTATTGAGTGAGACCTTATTGGTAGATAATAAATTCCAGTGTAGCCTTTAAACATGAAAAGGTTTCCCACTTTCTGAAATCCAACGATGACAAAAGCTGCTTCTTCAGCGTTATAGATCGGTCTATTATATACGCTTATTGAGCTTGTTTCGGAAGTCAGTGACAGTGAGTTCGATTCTCACCGATGGCCATGTAAATGTGACCCTTTCTCGAAGGTTTCCCAATCCTAAAAACACAATACGCATGCCATTGGTTCCTCTAATGGCACAAAATACAAATGAAGGGATAGAACAGATGGATTTATGTCTTTCTCAAGAGAATTTGTGCGAAATGAAATCCAAACTACTTCGTCCAGGATTTGAACCCGGGTCACTGATTCCATTTCCGCTTGTGTACCTCACTAACCATTTCCCTATGCTTAGCGCCCCTTCACAGATTTAGCATTTTAGTGATATAAAAATTTCTGTGGTTTTAGAAATTAATTTAAAATCATAACCGATAACACTATGAAAGGAAATTTTTACTTGTCGACGTTCCTGGACAGAAAGTATTATTTCCTAATTTCTTATGCCTAAAATTAAAAAAAATCTATTTTTCTCTTTAACCTTTGCTTTTGCGTCTTGGATAATGACGTTTTCAAATTTTCTGTTTTTCTAGAACATTCCAAATAGATTTCGTATCGAGAAGCTGATAGAGAATTTTCTACTCATTTATAATAATTTTTGTTCGCTTCAATATGAATAAATGTAAATTTTGATTCCTATGTTTAATTCAGAACCTATATAAATGAAAATTTGTTCGTTACTACATAGAAAATAGATTGATTTCTAAATTTTATTATCTTGGGAACAAAACTAAGTTTCACGGGAATAATCTCTATTTTTCTATATATTAAAAACATAATCAATAAATTAATAATACATACTATCCAGTAACAAAATTTGTTACCAGATAAATTCTTTTACATTTTTGAACCATTTGTAAAAATTATTTGAATCTATAAAACAAACAATGTACTTTTTAATACTCGTTGATGAAAATAATTAATTAATTGTCTAGTAGCTGAGAAAGTAGTATATTTAATATTTAATATTTTTGTCGATGTATGACATCAAATTTGAACAGCGTAGGCAAACTGAATGTTATACAGCTTATTTCTTCTACTCTTTGAGAGCAGCATGAGAACAACTGAAAAAAGAAGTTATTTCGGTGGAAACGAGTTAAGGTAAGTGGGGTTGTTTTGTTTTTATTTTTTTGTTTGTTTGTTTTTTGCTGGTGGGGTGTAATTATTGTAATCATTATTATTCATCCTGGTCAAATTAGAAGCCAAGTAAAAAGAAGCCAAGTAAAAAGAAAGTCACTGGAAAGAACCGAATCTTAAATCAAATGTTAACATGAATAAATCCCTTACGTCTCACTCAAATCAAAAACCTATTTCTCAAGAAAACTTTACCCCGATCCTAACTGGCCACCATAAATTACCATATTTGACATATAAGACACACGGGTGTATAAGACGCACTCCCAGGGCAAATCAAGAAAAAACAAAGTACTAATATTAAACGTGATGATATTAATGAATATTATCGATGATAACATTTTAATCTGCATAATAGCCTTTTAAATAATGACAATAGATATATGAAAGTTACTCGTCTAAGCTAATGGAATTGCCAGGTTACAAATTTTGGCTGACTATCGCGAATTTTAAACCTACGTATGGCATACAAATTGCCGGGGAATTTAAAAAGATATTTTTAGTAAAAAAAAGTGCGGTTTATATTCCGTCAAATACAGTAATTGTGACTTTTTTCTATGGCTTTTTTTCCAAGCCACAATTGTGACTTTTTCCCGGGCCACGTAAGAGAAGACTAATTTTTAAATGCTGATTTTCAAGGTAAACCTTTCTCCTGCATAAATTGGCCTTGTGCCCAACTATGCTAAGCTTCGAAAATATATAATGGCTTTTTGCTGAGTGATTTTCAATTATTTCTTGCAGTATCATTGAATTTTTTACACGTATTATTATAATTTTTTTAAAATAATGAATTTATATTTGTTTTTCATTTACTTTTTCTTTCTTTCATTTTTTTCTTCTAAGTACACGCTGTTTTTTTTTGTTTTTTTTTTTTCATCTTTTATTTTTTAACAGATTTGATGACGTGGGGTTTGTGGGTCGTTTTATGACGTTCCCGACGATTTGCCTCTCTAAAAAGAAAAATATGCCGATTTAAAAAAAAAAATTAACAAAATTAAATTTTTTCAGAAATTTCCACTTTAAAAATATCCAGGCCGCTGTCAAAAGTTAATCAGTTCCCTGTCTTAAGGCATTCCTTTTAAGAGAAAATTTGACAAAACATTCCCTCTCCCCTTGAAATTACAGTTCAAAAGAGAAACAGAGAGAGAGAGAGAAAATCCACGAACATGTACACACTTCTTAGCATACTAGTTCATGCACATTGACACTAACAAAAAGAAATAATGATCCTATTTACCAACCCCTCCGCCCGGGCAGGATATGACACAAGGTCAATTTTTAAGCGGAGTTTAACAGGTTTGAATTCAGAGTTTTCCTTCTCCTAGACTAGTTGCCTACCCAAGGCTGAAGAACCTAGTCTGTCCTACTATTTACCCATAGCTGGAGGGAGAATAATTGGATTCATACCTTCCCCAAGGGTATTTATGCTATGTGAAACGCAATCAGTCTTGTCCAGGATTTGAACTCGTGTCGCCGTGTCCATTTCCTACGACGATAACGACTACACCACGGGCACCTCCAAAAAGAAATAATGATGCAGACATTATCTTTCTTACTGAGACATACTCACATGAATGTCAGGCCATTTTTTTCTGTGAAATGCACACCCATTCATTTTAATTGACATCCATTTAGAGTATAAACACACAAGCGTATTCTAAACCCTACTTCCACAAACAAAATGAAGAAATACTCTCTCTGATGTTATGCGATATCATTGTCCTAGTGGGTAGATTGTTCGCCAATGGCCGGGGAGATCAGGGTTCAGTCCTAGGTTGCATCATACCAAAGACTTAATGGTACTTGATACCTCTTTGCTAAGCACTCCGCTTATAAGGTACGTATCAAGGATAAAATGGAGCAATCCGGAAGAAGGTGTAGTAGCTATTGAAAAGGGAGCCTTCGAGTCGCCCTCGACTACGGTTGTCAACTTTACTTATATATACACTGGACTGCGGTCACGTAGTTCGTGAGTTCGAACTCCAGTCGCATTATCAATATTACTTTCGGGCTTGTGCCTTCGGGAAAGATATGAACCTCCTTGTCTCCTTGGGTCGAATGGCATTACTGCTGTTCTTCATCAAGGATGGTTTTGGCATTAAATAACCCATGAAGATTGATAAGCCATAAAACAAAGAAACCAAACCACTATCCCTTGCCCCCCTCTCTCTCTCACACACACTCTCTCTTTCTAGGCGCATAACACTTAGAGAACAGAGTAGAATTAATTATTTACTAAGTTCAACATAGTTTGTCACAAAAGCAGAAGCATGGCGCACCCAGTGAGTATCAAACTCATTTATAATGGCCTGAAATTTTCGAAGTGATCAGAGTGGGGCAGAATTAACAAGGAAAAATTTATCATAATTATTGTTTATTCATTATAAAAGAAAAAGACAACAACAGTGATTTATCAAAGTTAACAAAATCATATTTAACCATCATACAAATTATCACACATATATTTTCATTTACCAACTTCTCCGCTCAAACAGGATGTGACACAAAGTCTATTTTTTAAGCAGTGTCTAACAGGTTTGAATTCAGAGTTTTCCTTCTCCAAAACTGATTGTCATTCCAGAGTCTGCTCTATTATTTACCGATAACTGGAGGGAGAATAGTCGGATGCATACCTTTTCTCAGTGTATTAGCGCGATGTGAAATGCAAACAGCCTCTTCGTGGATTTGAACTCGGGTCACCGGTTTTAACTGGTGTTTTTTTTTTTTCTTTTTTTTTTTTTTCTACTCAAGTTTATGTGACGGAAAGTCTCCAGGTCTCTTCTAAGTATATTAGCCAAACTCAACAGTGCTGTGGTCTGGATTGCTTTGAGCCTTCCGCTGATCTCCAATTCCTCCAGTCTCTTTTTCTAGACCATTAAAGACCGTTCCAAGAACACCAACAACAATTAGTGTCATCTTCATGTTCCGCAGCTTTTTTAGTTCTCCGGTAAGATTCAGCTATTTGTATTCGCATTTTTTTTTATTTTCACTATGGTCCGCTAGAAAAAAAATCCATTAGATGACAAGTTCTTGATTATTATTACTAGATCTGGTCTAGATTTTGTGCTCTGTTTATATCTCAAAGTC
This sequence comes from Sepioteuthis lessoniana, assembly GCA_963585895.1. NCBI lineage: Eukaryota > Metazoa > Mollusca > Cephalopoda > Myopsida > Loliginidae > Sepioteuthis > Sepioteuthis lessoniana. The sequence goes on from OY757937.1 coordinate 40,247,288, forward strand.
TAAAAGAATTTTATTCGTCTCATTTTCTTGAACAGATTCTGGTTTGTGCATATACCATTGGGCAGCATGGTCAAATTTTAATCTTTTGAACAGTACCCAGTGGATCAACTCTTCCCCCCCCTGTCTCACCTAGTCTTGAACAGTACCCAGTGAATCACCTTTCCCACCTAGTCTCACCTAGTCTTGAGCAGTTTCCAGTGGATCACTTTTCCCACCCAGTCTCACCTTTCCCACCCAGGATCACATTTCCCACCCAGTCTCACCTAGTCTTGAACAGTACCCAGTGGATCACCTTTCCTACCCAGTCTCACCTAGTCTTGAACAGTACACAGTGTTTTCCCACCCAGTCTCACCTTTCCCACCCAGGATCACCTTTCCCACCCAGGATCACCTAGTCTTGAACAGTACCCAGTGAATCACCTTTCCTACCCAGTCTCACCAAGTCTTGAGCAGTTCCCAGTGGATCACCTTTCCAACCCAGGATCACCTAGTCTTGAACAGTACCCTGTGGATCACCTTTCCTACCTAGTCTCACCTAGTCTTGAACAGTTCCCAGTGGATATCCTGTACCAGTTATGTTTTAGATAGAATTAAAATCTTTAAAAAAAATACTCGGAACGCTTCTCTCCTCCTTTTTATCACGTGCAGAATTTCATTTTTGATGAAGTTATCCTTATATATCTTAACATGTCAATCTAATTTTCTCTATTGACTCCTTTTTCTCATAATATCGCATTTCATTCCAAACCGTATTCATGTGTGTAAGTGTATGTGTGTGTGGTTAAGAAATATGACTGAAAAAAATGAAAACCAAGTTGTTGAAAGTGACAATTTATTTGTATTTCACTTACACATCTTCATCAAATACGAAGGGAGTCCCGTGGCGTAATATCTAAAGTGTTGAACTGCAGCCTTAAAGTGAGCGAGTTCGAACTCCAGTCGCGTTATTACCTTCATTTTCGGATTAATATTTTTGGGAGAGGTATGAAGCTCCTTCTGCACCTCCCCCCTCCAGCTATGGGTTAAATAGTGTCACTACTATTCTTTAACAAGGATAGCTTCGGCATTAGAAAACCCATTAAAGTTTATATGCTATTAAACAAAGTAACCTAGTCTTATAAACTGATGTTAAAACAATAGAAAGATATTTCCTTAATAAAATCATTAAAATGTACCGTCTTTTAATAAAATCATTAAAATGTACTGTCTACAACTAGATTGAATGCAGAGTTGTACCGAACTGTAATATCATAGTAAGCGAGTTCGAACTCCAGTCGTGCAACTGCGTTCACTTTCGGACTAATACCCTTAGGAAAGATATGAATCCCTTTATCTCCCCCAGCTATGGGTTTAATAGTACCACGACTGTTCTTCTACAAAGATAGTTTTAGCATCAAATAACCCACAAGGATTGATATCCCATTAAATAAAGAAAGAATTTAGTTTTCTTTCCCCTAGACCAGTTAGTATACCAAGTCTTAAGAGCTCAGTATGTCCTACTATTTATCCATTGCTGGAGAGAGAAGAGTAAAATTCATATCTTTCCCAGGGACATTTGTGCTATGTGAAATACAAACAGACTTGTTCTTGATTTGAACTCGGTTGGCCGATTCCACTGCCTTCGACAATAACCGTCACGCCACAAACGCCTCCACTGTAGTGAATACAATCTTTGTTTAATACCGCCTACTTATGGCTTTGTGCCCGAATAATTTGAACTTTGTAAAGAAATATCGACATGTATCATCTGATTCAAACGACATTTTTTACGCTAAATGACCAGATTCGTGCATACCGCACGGTCTGATGCAACAAAATTCATACTCTCGTAGCTTTTCTCACTTCAGATACGCCCTATCCTCCGCCTCAAAAGGCACCTCACTGCCCATATAAAAATACACCTTTCATGTGATTTTAAAAGTGTCAGTCTTCTGTCTCTCTTTCTTTTGTCTCCGTCTGTTTTAGCCCTCAGTGTTCCCTGCCCCACATGACATGTGAGTGAGCAAGTGTCAAGCCGAGGCTGCGTTCCAAGCGATGAAGTCACTCGCAATTACTATGCATTTATGGGCTCGTAAATGACTTTATTAGAGGATCACTTCTCTCATTCACACTCTCCTTCTTCTCTCTCTCTCTCTCTCTCTCTCTCTCAGCTTCTCAGACTGGAGAGATGCTGTTACGGCTTTTACAAAGTGGCGACTTTTTGAACGAGTAGATCGGGGGTCTGGATGATAGAAAAAGATAGGGAAGTTCCGTGGGATAATGCGAGAAAAATGCTTTGAAAATTTGCGATTCGGTTGCAATCTTGCAGATGAATTCGAGGGAGGGAAACCTTTGCTTTGCTTCAAAGTTCAGTTATTTAAAATTTGGTCTGTTTTTCTGAATATTTTTATATGAATTTGTTATTACTGTTAAATCTTTTGAGGAACAGAAAGGAGAATGAAAAAGACTAGGGAGTAAAAATAAAAATAAAATAGGATATTTTTATGGTTTTTAATCAAAGTATGGTCTCCATTTAGTTCTAACGCAGTCACCTTTCCCCAAACCGCTTCTGGTTCATCATAGCTGACCAATCAAAAATATGCCGTTCAATTTTGAAATTAACAAATATCTTCATCCACTGATTGGTTGATTAGTTTTAAGGCATATCGACCCTTGTTGGGTTATTTTATGATAAAATCAGTTTAAGAACTGGGGTCTCCAGATTATATACGAGATAAAAATATATTGTCACGATAATTTTAAACTGGTAAACACTTCATTATCCGAAGCATATTTGGTTCATTGATGGGAACGTAACATGTACTACCACTCCGAGACAGAGTGAGTATTTTCCCAACCTCTCGCTGTCACGAATAGAGTTCAACTGGTTTGAATTGGGAGTCTCTCCTACCAAGGCGAAAGAACCCAGTCTGCTTTACTATTTACTCATAGCTGAGGGGGCATGGATTTAAGACTTTCCTAAGGACATTAGAGTGAAGTGAAAAGCAAATAGCTTCTTCCAAGATTTGAACTCTAGTTACCGACTCCATTTACTATAACGATAACCGTTGCGCCAACCGTGCTTCTATTTATGCCAAGCGCGCATCGGATCATAGTAGACCTGGAAGTAATGGTAACGAAAAGGTGACACAACACTCCTCAAAACTCCAGAATTGGTGCTTCACTACCAGGTGTCGTGTCATACCTAGAACATTCATTTATTCATTTATTGGAGTAGGGGGATGGGGTCTTACCTCATAGTAAGGAGATGTAGTTGGTGTATTTGATGCCCCGACGACAAAGCGGCAAATATATTGGATCTTGTGTACAGCAAATACATCCTATTTAATGTTATGTGTGCTTATAAATGTACATATATGAGTACATATACATTGGATTTATATTCATATATATAATCAACATCAAGTCGCGCTGCTAGAACGGATTTCCCTGACTCTCTCTTGCCATTCGCCCCTATTATCCATCGCTCACGGCAAGTCTTCTAGACTACATCCTGTGTCTGTAGAGAGCTGTTGTAAGTGAGTTCTTATTGGTCGTCCAACACTGGCACGTCCTATGAAGGGGCTCATCACTTATGAATTCGTCCTTGCTTCTCCAGCAGTGTCCTGCTTGTCTTGTTCGTTTTATTTGGATGGTTTTAAAGATAGGGTTGGGAGCCGTACAACTGTTGTTTCTTGGGATGCTGCTTCGAGGATTTGTTCAATATAACTCGTAGTATTTTTGTACAGTTACAATCTAGCTTTTTCTCTATACGCTTTGTCAGCGTCCATGTGGTGCCTCCATACAGTAGAGTTGACATAACCGCTGCTTGGAAGAAATTGCTTTTGATTTTATCGGATAGGTCAGACCCCCTTGTGATTAATAGTCTATCGATTGCAGTCCATGCCTTTGCTAGGGGCATATTGATGTCACTTTCAGTAGATGAGATGCTGTTACCGGGGTACGTAAACTAGTCCCTTAATTTCATAGAACCACTATTTAGTGTGGACATGGCTTCTTCTTGATTAAAACACATGTACTCCGTTTTGTCTGCATTCACATAGTGGTCAATGCCTCCTGCTGCCTCCTCCAGATTATGCAGCAGGGATTCGATTTGAGTAGATGTGTTTATAAGAAGTGCTATGTTGTCTGCATAGTCTGCGTCCATAATAGCTTGTGCAGGGTATCGTATGCTTCTTGCCTTTTTTAGTGTAAAGCTATTTTCTTTTATTAGATCTATCAACGTTCGAAGTACGGGGTCTAGGCAGATTATGAACGGATATGGTGCTAATGTATCCCCTTGAAAAACACTAGCAACAATGATAAAGGAGTCTGTGTCTCCATCCGGTGAGCGAAACTTGACTTTCGTGCTATTATAAAGCATCATTACGGCTGTGACAGTTTCTTTGGAGAGACCATACGCTATAGAAGTATTTGCTCCATCTTTTCTCTGTGTATGGAATCAAATGCCTTAGAGAAATCTACAAACAGCAGTGTTGCCTCGAGCTTTTTTTGCACGAACCCCGATGATTCGACGGATTGTCAGAATCTGTGATGTTCTCCGAAAACCATTTTAATTCTTTCTAAGAATTTTCTCAATTTCTTAATTCGAAGCGATTAAGACGCAGAGCATTATAAACCTTTGCCGTAAAGGAAGTAAGAGTTATGCTTCGGTAGTACTGGGCAATTCTGAGGTCAGCCTTCTGTCCATCTCTCTATTGCTTTTTGGTTATATACGGCGTTGCAGAATCAGAGCAGAGAGTCATCGAATTTCCTTGTCTTCCATATTTCTGAGGATATTTCATCAAGACCCACTGCTTTTCTGTTTTTAATTTTTCTTAGTACTACGTTAAGCTCTTCTTGAGTAAACTGCCCTTGTTTGATGTCTAGTTGGCTATTAATAATTCTCGTGATAAGTTTATTTGTGACTTTAGGAGATTTTTGGGATGTTCTTTCCACATCTTGTTAGCCACTACGCTGCGGGGACGCCCTCAAAAGTATATGAACTGATATGGTTTCAAGTATTCCATTCTAATACAGATAATCATATGAAAAAAAGTAAAGTTGGCGACCTTTGTCGAGAGTGACCCGAAGGCCCCCTTTTCAAGAACTACCACACCGAGGTGTAGGAGAGGGCGCTATTCCATTCCCTGGATTGCTCCACTTTAACTTTGATCCGTACCCTATAATGTTGAGTGTTAAGCAAGGCGGCATCAAGTACCATTTTTTTAGTCTTTGGTATGACTCGACCTGGGATTGAACCCCGTCTCCCGGACCATTGGCGAACACTCTACTCATTAGACCAATGGATATAGTTTCAAGTAATTATTTCTATTTCTGGTCATTTATTTGTACACAGTTATATGGTTTCAAGTAACTAATAATAATGATAATTGTAACGGTGCATGAATATTTATCCCAGGACGGGAGTTTATTTTACGAACGTGTGACGTCGGGGCAGTCTGGCACTTGACCCCTCGCAAAATAAGTCCTAGTTAAGATTCCTTTTTCGGGCATATAGGAACTGGCAAATAATGTGGGAGTTAATTTGGGGCTAGACTGACCGCCGCTGTCAAGGAGTTTCCAAATCACTTTACATACGTCACTAAATCCTTTCGTCTTCCAACCCACTCGGATAACGGAAAACATGGACTTCTAGGTTAAGATAAAATATTATTCACTGTAGTCGGCAATTCCAATTTCCCGTGTAATGTTTTTAAAGGCGAATAAGACATTTAGCGATAATAAATTGAAGCGAATGAAGCTGAAAAAGAAATACGCAAAAGAAGACAACTCGACAGATAAACATAACGAATATACTTCACCATAAGGGAACATTTAAACTACTACAACATTTTGATAGGTGAGGACCAAACAAATATTTAAGGTGCGGGCTGTATCACCAGCAGACAGTCTTAAACACAAATGTCTCTCTCGACAGTCCTTTTCTTCTTTCTTCTTTCTTTCTTTACTTTTAAAACTTGAAAAGGTAGTTAAGTCCACTCGTTCGTTTACAGTTTATGAAACGAATTTCTTCAGTCTATTTCTTTCCTTTTCTGAATACATATAAGTTCCAATATTTGGGAAGGTTAAGAGGAAAAACAGTTTAAGATGTACTTAGCTTTTAACGGGTTTACTTCGCAGATTCCTTTCTTTTACGGGCGAGCGGTGTTCTGTAAAACCTGGCAGGAAGGCGCCTGTTATCTTCTGTTCAAGATTCTGCTCCGTTCTTTCCCCCGGAACAGGCCGGAAACCGACTTCTTTATCCGTCGATTTCTGTCTCCAAACTCAATTCTTTATCCTTATTTCCTCTGACGAAAAGGGTACTACTTCCGGCGCTAAGGCTTCGGCCAATCATGTGGCTCCTTCCTCCTTCTCCACCTCATCCGGTCATGCTACCCAATGACCTACATTCCTTCTCCGTCCACCCGATTATGGAGTGCAGGTAGTTTGACCTTATCCTGGCTGCCCTTAGCAGTTAGTTGTGGTGCTTGTTAGTCAAACCCAGAAGGGGAAGGGAAATTAAATCTTACTTCTACCCTCTCAGGGTCATACCACGTGACATAATCCTTATTAGACATTTATAACTTCAAATAAATCCTCTTAATATGAATAACTTACAATTATATGATATCGAATATTCATCGAACACGAAAAATTTTAAACAGATCTATTTGACCCCTAGATGGGACCTTAAGAGGTACTACCACTTCCGGTCAGAGTGGATCTGGAAGTAATGAAAAATTTTTATGGAATCATCTTATATTTTGCATTCCTAAAACAAATAGCAGCAGAAGCCTAGATATGCAAATTGGTCTACAATCAAAAGATACTTCTTGCAGTTGTTGGGCATGCCTAATTGAAAGAAAACATGGCTCCAACAAAAGAACTGTCGATTGAAACAATGGAAAAGATTGTAAAACTCTTTTAAAAAAGGCCAGGTCGATTGGGGCTGCAGAGGGGTAGGAAACGAGTGTCCTATATATGACACAAAACAATCTGATAGCGAGGCTTCTGTAATGCTGGAGCTTTAGGGAATGTGGATCATCCCTTCATTACCTTTGCTCCCAGGGCCACTCTGACCCGGAGTGGTAGAACTTGATAAGGTTCTATCAATTGGTCAAATAGAACTGTTTGACATTTAAACAGTTCAAATAAATTACATGCTAAATTGAAATGATAGAAATAGAACTGTTTGATTATCTAACTGTGTGTGAACAAATGGCTAGTGTTTTATTGAATTGTTAGTGATAAATAACAATACCTGGAAACATTTAACTGTATGCAAACGAACGAGTAATGTTAAATAGAACAGTTAGTGTTAGATAACAATACTTGTAACCATTTCACTGGCTGCAAGCAAATGATTTATATTGAATAGAATTATAAGTGTTAGATAGCAATAAATGAGACCAATGGAAAGAATAGCAACACTCGTTTGCAAACAAATTAGTTCTAACTTATCTAAAAAGGAAATTACCTACTCTCTATTCACTTACAAATCATACATGCATATCCATTTAAATGTACGCAAACAAATGACTGATGTCAAATTGTTAATATTATATAGCAATTCTTGAAACCATTTCTCTGTGTGAAAACAAATGATTAAAAGTAAATAGAAATATTCGCATCAGACAAAAATACTTGAAACCATTTAACTATGTACAAAAGAATGGGCTCAGTCTCGTTTAAAAATGTATCTACAAAATGAGTTTACAAATTATATGTATTTAGTATATATGTAAAAACAGGATTTGACATTAAATACCCAACAATGGTTGATATGACATAAAATCCAACCACACCAAACCAGTCATTGAAAAAGGCAATCCACTCTGGAGTCTGGTGAAAGACGGTTGTTTCCACTTAGCTGCGTCTAAAAATTTGGAATATTGCTTTAAATTAGAGAAAAAATTAATGCTGTCATAAAAGCTTCATTAGGGGCAACTAAATATTCTAATTTTTTTTTTGCCAAAAAATTCCATACTTTTGCTTATTATTGGGTTATTTAATCATATTTTCCTTTGCCTGGCGAGGAAAAATTATACATTAATTTGAATAATTTAACTCCGTTTGTTTAAGGAATATTTTCTGAAACCTTAATGTTCAACTCTTAAATAAAAATAAAAAAAATATTGCATCTTAACTATAAGTTTATTTACTGCTAAATAAAGGGAGGTAATTCCATTTTTGAAAAGGGTAGTATGTATGTACGTAATTGTAACCTAGTAAAAACGGCACCTATGAGTGAGAATTTTATTGCAGAAATACACTTAAAAGGCTCTAACTTGAATAATAAAATTGAATAATATTTTGGGGTCTGTATCGCGTTTACTGTCATTTATAATGATCAAAATTCTCGATATAAAGGAGACAACTATAAAATGCAAATTAAAATCCTTCACTCCTTCCTAAATAGAAGCATCAGTATCATTATGAACCACTGTAACAGCAGAAACCCAAGGTTAAAGGCCACAAGTGTTCCGGTCAATCGATTACAGGGGTGGACTGTGCGGTCGAGCTTAAAACCGAAATCGTAAAAAGCCCATTTTTGAAATGATTTCAAATGAATCAAAGTGTAATGGCTAAATATGTTAACAATACAAATTCCAGCTGTTCTATTTATAGAGTATAGAAAATGTATAACGGTTATGTAATGACCTCTTCCCCACCATTTCTCACCGTCACCAACACGCTTGCAAGGAAATCGGGAGGTTTTAACTGACACCTTGGGTAAAGGGGATTTAGATTGAAACAAGCGATGAGAAAATGTGTCCTTTACGTTTTGGGAATTAGATTTTTGCTTTACTTCAAAGCAGGCGTGTGTCTTTGGGTTTAACGTTTTAAAAGCTCCTTCATAAAGGCTTCGATATTTTTCTTACGAGTTTAGTAATTGATAATATCTAATGATACGCATTTTTATTGTATAATGTTCCACTAGAAATAATAACATACTACTAGTTTTGTTTTAGAAAAAAAAATTCTTTTGTCATAGTTTTACTTACTAATGGATGAGATCTATCAATCTATCTATCCTGCGCATATTCCAGGGTATAAAAAATCCAAAATAAATAACAATGAATATAATTCTTTAAAACGTCCAATTTTTTTTTCGATGTACATTATACGGAAATTGATTATCTTTTTATTCTTGTCTTAAACTTACTGCAGAGGAGATTACGCTTCGTTACGATCAATTTTAAGAGAACGAATTGTTAAAGTCGAGTCTATTACATCTAAAAATTCCCAGGTGAATAAGTTTTAGACGAGAAAAAAAATCGATGTTCCGAGTTTCACTTTACTCACATCTACAGTTGAAAATGCATTTTCCACAAAAAAAACCCAACTCAATAGCCTCTGGAAAATGTAAGAAATTCAAAATGCTCAGTATTATACCAAACTTAAAAGCCATCTTCCGCGTCCATTAGACTTAATGACGAATCACATCATATTTATAGAATCTATTAGTAAAAAGAAATGTTGGCGACGGGAGTCAAAGGCGACACGAAGGCTCCCTTTTCAATAGCTACTACACCAAGGTGTTGGGTAGGACGCTACTCCTTTCCCTGGATTGCTCCACTTTACTCTTGATATGTACCACATAATTCTATGTGTTAAGCAAAGAGGTATCAAGTACCGTTTTCTGAGTCTTTGGTATAACTCGACCTGGAACTGAACCCAAGTCTCCCTGGCCATTGGTGAACATTCTACTCACTAGGCCAATATCATAATTAATTGGCGGGCGTCTCGAACGGTGAAATGTTTAGCAAGCTAGACTAGAAAACCTATACGAATAAGTTAGAGTCTCATTGGGTGCCCCATTCATACGCAAAAAGCTTAACAAAATAACTATATTATAATTAAATAAAAAAAGAATAAAGGTTAGTAATAAATAACGAGCGTTCCATTGTTATTTCGAGAGAGAAAATATAATCGGATAAGCACAAACATTAACTCCACATTTACAAGTTACAAATTGGATCGGAAATTGTTTTATTCTCTTAGCTTGAGCTTCTAAACGCAATTTATTTAAGAAAACATTCACTTCCTACTGCTATTTTTCGTTGTTACTATAATAGACATAGAAAAATAGAGATTATTATTTGAATAACAACCAGCTGACAAATGTATCCGTTCAGTAAGTCAAGTATTACATTCAAAATCATAATGACGGATTCATTTGCATTGTTAAGGAACTTCAATTCCATATATTCTTGATCTTTAGATGAGTTAGCGTAACGGTTATCACCCTCGGAATCGGCAACCTGAGTTCCAATCCTGTACGAGGTTGCTAAAGTTTCACTCCGCGTTTAGGCACTTGAAAAAGCAGGAATTAATCTGTTCCACTCCTAGCTATAGAGGAATTGTGGGACAGATTGGGCTCTTTAACCTTCTTGAATTTAAGAGAAGGAAAACTTTGAATTCAAACCAGCAGTATTCTACTTAAAAAAATTGACCTTGTATCACATCCTGCTCATGGTAGAGTGATTGAACTAGATAAATACATTCTGTATTTGTAGTAATTATTGTACTTCTTTTGTTTTTGAAAAATCTGCAGCTGTTTTTTTTTTTTTTCAGTAACATTGGCACTTATTGGCAACCTTTAAGAATCCCATTTTCCCTAATTTCCAAACATGAACCACTCGTTATCTCTTCCCTACCCCACCTATTCGTTAAATAGTACCCCTACTCTCCTTCAACAAGGATGGCTGAGGCATTCAATAACTCATGAAGATTGATATGCCATTAAACAAAGAAACCAAACCAAGCCTACAAGTGGTGCTTAATGTTATTTTTTTGTTTGTTTGTTTTATTTTTTACCTTGGAAAATATGGCATATATAAAAGTGATTACATCAAAACGATGGTAAAGTCGATGTAAAACAATAAGAAAATCTGAAATATATGTGTTGCTATAGCATAACCATAATGATGTCAACCACAACTGTAACACAATACATATACAATACAGGCGGACTCTGTTGTTTCAGATACGAACGGTTTATTAATTTCTTGACTTCGGCCTATAGCGACACGAGGAGAGACACACAATTCTTACTATGCCGACCCCACCAATGCGCAGTGCATCTTGTGAGGTCTTAGATCTCTGTCGGTAGAAATCCGAAAAAAACAACTACATCAACGGCAGAAACTTAACTCTCTGCTTCCATGGTCCAATCACAACTTCTCAACTGACTCTTTTTCAAAATCCTCAAACTGTCAGGACCATCTCTTCCGGGCATGACGTCATATACACTCGAGCCCGATTTCCTGTCTGGGGGTTTATTATGACAATGGTGATTGTCATATCTTTTGCGCACGAGCGTAAACTGCACCAATTGACTATACACCTGGGCTCTTAACCCGAATAGTTCAAAGCCCAACCAAACTGAATGATAAAATATAATTAACAAAAAATGATTAATATAAAAAAATCATTCCTTAATTATATAACATATGTAAGAGAGGTGAAAATAAATTGTGGGTTATAAAAGTAACAGTTGCGTGTGTTACATACACTTGTTGCAAAAAAAACCCAAAAAAACCTGTGCTTTCGTCAGCGGATGACTCTAGGATCAAGCATACTTTCGTCTCCAAACTCAAATTCCCTCAGTAGTATTTAATAAAACTACCAAACTTTGTTGGCTTTCCGTCACACCGTGGGAATGCCTGATCATGATGCAGCCTTTTCGCATAATCATTTCTTGTATTCACAACCTTCCCGCATCGAATTATATATATATATATATATATATAGTAAGTAAAGTTGGCGACCGTAGTCGAGGGTAACCCGAAGGCTCCCTTTTCGATAGCTACTACACCAATGTGTAGGGTAGGGGACTACTCCTTTCCCTGGATTGCTCCACTTTACCCTTGATCCTTGCCTTATAATGCTGAGTGTTAAGCAAGGAAGTATCAAGTACCATCTTTTGAGTCTTTGGTATGACTCGACCTGGGATTGAACCCGGGTCTCCCGGGCCATTGGCGAACACTGTAACCATTATGATAATGTCTGGTTATATATATATATATATATATATAATCAGTAAAATACGGTGCTCTATGCACAAAAATACAGAGTAATATCTCGATATTTTTAACTATATAATAAAATAAAACTGGGTAAAACTCAGGATTGTATGTATGGGGTACAATAAAGTTTGTCGTGGTATATGGTGAATTGTTAGGAAATTCTGAGGTTTGTATCTGACACCTTTTTTTTTCTTGTCCCATTAACTGGTTATCTTTTTTTTGTCGAAGCTGTAAAAGAATTAAGGACTGAAAAGAAAAAGACAAGGTTACTTTAAACTCAAATTTTATTCTTTGGGTTCACGATTATTTTGTGGTGGAAAATGTTTTCTTGAACCTGTAGAAATAGCCGTGCTCCCACAAACAAAGCGTTTGAAGAACATCATGGAATCATTTTTCACAAGTTATAAGTTTGTGGGTCAACCATGTGTCTCTGTGTTCAATAGGTTCAGCAGAGGCTGTTACTAGCAGGAGATATAATGCACCGCCAAGTCCTGGGTCTTAGCTTGCCCAGTCGGCTGGGGCTGTAGACTACACAAAATGCTTCTCTGCAGAGGGGTAAGACCCCGCCAACGAGTGTCCTAGATATGACACTAAACAATCTGATGGTGAGGTTCCAGTAATCCTGGAGTTTTAAGAAATGCGAAGTACCCCTTCATTGCCATCGCTCCCAGGTCCACTCTGGTCTGGAATGGTAGCACCTGATAGAGCCTATCTATGTGTTAAATGGAACTAAACTGCATACTTATGCTAAACTGAATTGTTTGAATAAAAACTGTTTGACTAAACTGAATCGCTTGAACAAGAAATGTTTTTGACAATTAAACTGTGTACTTACGTTTAAACTGTGTACTTATGCTTAATCGAATTGTTTTAAATGGGATTGTTTTTGACATTGAAACTGTACTTACGCTAAAATGAATTGTTTAATATAGGACTGTTTTGACATTTAACTGTGTAAACAAAATCTATACTTATACTAAACTGAATTGGCTGAATTAGAACTGTTTGAATAAACTGAATAGCTTGAAATAGAAATGTTTTTGAAAATTAAACTGTGTACTCATGCTGAACTGAATTATTTGAAATAGAACTGATTATTTGTATAAAAATGGATTTAGCATTAAATAACCTACAAAGGTTGATATGCCATAAAACCCAAACAACCAAACTAAACTAAACAAAACCGGATCTTAGTTAGCACGTGTACTCCTACTGTCGAGGTGGTAAGGCTTCTGAGAAAGAGTTTCTCGTGTGCGCCACTAAGCCCCTCTTTTTAGCTATGCGCCGATTTCGCTTTCTGTCAGAGGCCTCCTGGGAAAATGTTACTTTTGCATTTATTTTTTATGCTGTTGTCTTTTTTTAAATTTATCATTCAATCCCTACACACGTCAATAATACCGTCATTTCTTAAGTGCAAGTTATAATATATGAATGACGGTTGCACGAATAATTAATGGAGCTCTTGAATCAATCCCAAGGAGCATTACGAAAAAAAATGAAAACATTAGAAATCCTTGGCACAGTCGAAATAACCTTTGATCAAAATCAGTTAGAATGACAAGAAAAGTGTCGAAAAAACTTGTTGCTACTTGATCTCTAGTGACAGTCATCAGATGCTGAAGATATGAAAGTTCCGTAAGTACAATATAATAATAGCTATAATTACGCAACAGTGAGGTGCCCTTGGTGTAATGGTTATCGTCGTAGGAAATGGATACGGCGACACGAGTTCAAATCCTGGACGAGACTGATTGCATTTCACATAGCACTAATACCCTTGGGAAAGGTATGACTCCAATTATTCTCCCTCCAGCTATGGGTAAATAGTAGGACAGACTGGGTTCTTCAGCCTTGGTTAGGCAACTAGTCTAGGAGAAGGAAAACTCTGAATTCAAACCTGATAAACTCCGCTTAAAAATTGACCTTGTGTCATATCCTGCCCGGGCGGAGGGGTTGGTAAATATGATAATTACGCAACAGTACCGGAGTTATTAAGTAAGTTTAGTTTGGTAGAAGGCTAGAAGCATGGGGCAGCTTGTGCGAATCGAACTCACTACAACTAGTTATGATCTCTTCGTTAACTAATACACCACGTGAGGCACCCAAGGTAAAAGGTCAGGAAGAAGTAGATATTCAGTAATAAGTAAAGAAATTTTGAACCTAGTACCCTCCGATAAAAAAGAAATAGATTTCCTTTTCGCATTCTTGGTTTGGTTTCTTTGTTTTAATGGCATATCAACATTGGTGGGTTATTTAATGCCAAAACAATCCTTGAAAAAAAAGTAGTAGTGGTACTATTTAACCCATAGATGGAGGGATAACGAAATTCATACCTTTCCCAAGGGCATTAGCCCAAAAGTGAATGTAATAGCGCAACCGGAGTTCAAACTCGCTCACTTTGATGTCGCAGTCCAACATTTCAGCCATTAAGCCACGTGGGACTCCTCTCTTGTATTCTTGATATTTCGACTGACATGTTGATTATTTTTCTCTCTCTCTCTCTCTCACACACACACACACACACTTTCAATTCGGTGGGTAAATAATAATTGAGCGAACTGGACTCTTTAGCCTTGATACGACAACCAGTCTAAGAGAAAGAAAACTCTGAATCTAAGCCATCTGGAATTTTTTTTAAAAAATTGACCTTGTGTCACATCCTGCCTTAGGCAGAGACCAAATATTCACTGGACTGTGGAATCGTAGAACGCGAGTTCGTACTCCAGTCGCGCTATTACGTTCACTTTCGGGAAAATACACTTGGGAAAGGTATGAACCCCCTTATCCTCCCAGCTATGGGTTAAATAGTACAACAACTGTTCTTCTAGGAGAATAGCTTTGGCATTAAATAACCTACAAAGGTTGATATGCCATTGAACAAAGAAACCGAAACCAAATACTCACAGATTTTTTGTCCATCTAAATACACGTGTGCAAAAATATAACGACATGAATCTACACACGTACACGTGCACATTAACATAAATACATGCACACGCAGAGGCACGCACATATATACATTAACAAACTCATAAAAACGCATGGAAACACACACACACACACACACACATATATATATATATATATATATACAGACACACATACTGATGTGAACGCATGTACACACATCTCTCTCCACCCATACGTACATACACATTCATCCATACGTATGCACACATAAAATGTCTGAACCCCGTTATTCACCTCAGCAATGGATTAAATAGCACCTCTATTGTTCTTCTACAAAGATGGTTTAGGCATTAAACAACCCACGAGGGTTGATATATACCATTAAACAAAGAGACGAACCAGCCAGCTATAGGTTGAATTTTACCACTACTGTTCTACAAAAATAACTTTAGCATTAAATAACCCCCGAAGGTTGATATGCCAATAAACAAAGAAAACAACAAATGAAAATAATATTTTACTCGTTTATAACTTGATTATAAAGAATACTTTTTGAAAAAAAAAAATTCCTCTTGGATTTCTTCTTCATTGTTGAATTACACAACTTTAGCATTGTTTTCATCTTCAGTCATGATTTTCAGAAAAGGGGGTCCCCGTGGCGTAATGGCTAACTTACCGGACTACGATATCGCAGTAAGCGAGTTCGAACTCCAGTCGCGCTATTATGTTCACTTTCGGACTCAAGGAAAAGATATGAATTCCTTTATCCCCACAGCTATGAGTTAAATTGTAACAGTACTGTCATTCTAGAGTTATGGCTTTGACATTAAATAGCCCACAAAGGTTGATATGCCATCAAAACAAGAAACCGAACCAAACACACGTACATATCAACAGGTGCATGTGCATATACACGATTAAATTCTTTGCATACATATTTTCGCATCCACTTATACGCGGACTAAGGCGCATACATATACACATATGAGCACCTGCACTTGTACACGCATGCATGTACATATAAATTCAAATAATGCAAACACAGAACACATGTACACGTATATACGTAAAGGTACACACATAGATATCCACACACGCACACGTGTTATGTTTTGACCTTTTGACCCGGCCAAAAATACCATTCAAGGTGGTGCACCGGAAGGAAGTGACACATCCCGGTCGCTGGAAATCGGAAGAGGTTGCGTAGGCGTTGAGGCGTGTCTATATTACTGCGTGGGAGTTTGAAGGTAATATAAGGCCGACGAATTGAGGACAGTGAGAGATAGGCGAGAAGGAGGGCAAGCAGTACAGTGGAAGACGGAAGTAGACGCGATGTAGTAAGGAAAGCCAGCACACAGAAGAGTTTACTCCAGGGTCCGGTTAAGCAACCATGGAGAACGAGAAAGACACAACGCTGACGGCCATAACTTCGGGGTCAAAATATTTCAGTAATGTTCGGTCTCCAGCTCTCTCTCACACGCAAACTTGGAACAACCCTTTCGAAACTTACAAATAAAGATGTGAGGTAAAATATATTATAAAGAAGTCTTCCTGCGTCTTCCTTGCGTGCGTCCTTCATTCCTGCGTCCCTATCTTCTTACGTCTTTGTCCTTGCATCTGTTTAATTATTGTGTCATTGTGATGCTGTAGATGACTATATAACACACGTACACGTACACATCTGAACATGAAAACGCACATGTGCAACAGTAACACACATACATGTAAGCACTCGTATTTTCATATGCACGTATACACTTACTCATGCATACTTATACATACACAAACTCACACAAGAAACATGTAGGCAAATATACGCATATATACATAAGCAGGCACGCTTACGTACTGGCCAGTCGGCTGGGGAAGTGGAATACACCGACTGCATCTCTACAGAGAGGTAAGACACCAACAACCACCACGACTGTCCAGATATGACATTAAACCATCTGAGGGTGAGGCTGCAGTAATGCTGGAGCTTTTGGAAATGTGGAGTACCCCTTCATTGCCATTGTTCCCAGGTGCACTCTGCCCCGAAATGGTAGCACCTGATAGGGTCGTATCAATGGGTCAAATAGAACTGCTTGATATTTAAACTGTGTGCAAACAAATGATATATGCCTGTTTGACCATTTATCTCTGTGCAAACAAATGACTGATGTTTAATTGAATTTTTAGTGATGGGTTTATGTAACTCTAACAACTCAATTTACTGTTAAAGAGTTTCAAGTATTACTTGAAACTCTTTAACGGTAAATTGAATTGTAAGTGTTACATAGCAATATCTAAAACCGTTTAAGTGATTGCAAACAAATAATTAATTCTAGATAGAACTATTCGTGTTATAATACTTGGAACCATTCAACTGTGTGCAAAACGAATAAGTAATGTTGAATAGAATTATTAGTGTTAAATAGCAATGCCTGAAACTTAACTTTTTTGATTAATAGAATTATTAGGATTACATAGCACTTCTTGGAAACATTTGACTATGTGCAAATGAATGAATAGTGTTGAATAGAATAATTACTGTTAAATAGCAATACTTGAAACCACTTCACTGTGTGCAAACAAATAATTGATATTGAATAGAATGATTAGTCTTAGATAGCAATAGTTGAAACCATTTAACTGTGTTGAAACAATAGCAATACTAGTGTGCAAACAAATTAGTTCTAACTCATTTACAAACGAAATTACCTACAAACTATTCATTTACAAATCATATGTAGATCCATCTAAATGTGCGCAAACAAATGATTAATAGTAAATAGAATTATTCGTGTTTGATAAAAATACTTGAAACCATTTAACTGTGTGCAAAAAATGAGGTCAGACTTGCTTAAAAATGTTATCAACATAATGTGTTTACAAATCATATATATATATATATATATATATATATATATATATATATATATATATATATATAGGACTTAGCATTAAATAACTTGCAATGGTTGATATGCCATAAAACCAAACCAAATCTAACTACACACACACATGTATGAAGTGGATTTGCTATTAAATACCTTGCAATTGTTGATATACCATAAAACCAAACCAAATCTAACCCCCCACACACACAAACACATGTAAAAATTGGAGTTGGTATTAAATAACTTACAATGGTTGATATGCCATAAAACCAAACCAAACACATACGCACACATGTACCTCAGTAAAACATACATGCACGGATACACACGTATTCATATTATCGCATACACGTAGACAAGTACTTATGCGTACACAGCTGCACTTTCAGTTGCACACACGCACACATGCAAATATGTGTACACAAACACACGCACGTATACGTATTCATATACACATACAACACAGTAAATTCATGCACGCAAAATACGTATACGAGCACACATACAGCCTTACGAATGTCTGTGTACACATGCATCCACAAATATACATCTACTACTGTAATAAAAAACATTCTCGAACGTATATTTTTGCACACACGTACACAAACACTTACATGTGCAATTGCATCTGCACACATTAATGCATTTAAACCTACGTACAGATACATACCAACATACACACGCGTATACCCATGCACATGTACAGCACATCCATATACATACATGCGTGCAATACATGCAAATTCTCTTTCTACAAATGAATAATAAAAAAAATCTTCAGACTCCATTGTCTCTTTCGTTGGCGTTCTCCTCTCTTGAAGATCGATAATTCTTTTTCTTTGTTTGGGCTCTAAAACAAACATTAATCGAGCCAGGAAACCGGTTTCGTCTGCCGGTCGCTTTAATATTAACGACAACAATAACAAGGCCAATAAAAATAAATAAACAAACGAAAGAAAGTAAATAAATAAATAAATAAAAACAACTGTTGATACAGATCCCTGTTTTTTTTTTATTTTTCTACTTACTTACGTCTCCCCTACTCACTCTAATTCCTTTTTTCTATGTTCCTCCTCTGTCTTGTTTCAACTATCTCCCTCTCCCCCTCTCTCTCCGTTCTATTCTTTCTTTTAACCCTTATTTCCATTTCCCACTGATCTTCTACCACAACCCTCTTTTTTTTTCTTTTTCTTTTTTTTTACTGTTTTACCTTTCGCTTTTTATGTTTTGCCAACTTTTTTTATAGTCATTATTAGTCATCAGAATTATGAGGTTGAGCGCCCCGCATCGCGTAATAGTTACCAAGCTTGGTTAGCGAATCATTCTTGGTGAGTTCGATCCTCACTGAGTGCCCCATACTTCTGATTTTGTTCTAAACTAAGCAAAGTTTAATAAAAGACGTCAATATAATGAAGTTATTCGAGTATACGTATATATACATATGTATTTGTATACAACTGTGAATTTGAATGTCCCTTTATCTATCCCGGTTTCTTTATCTATTTCAGTATGTATGAATAACTCTAAGAGATCTGAACTATATACAATAAACATAGCCATTGACTGAATTTTGGTCTGAAAATTTCACTGTATAATGTTTGTGATTACTGTGGTTTGTTTAAAACTGCATAATCCTACTGCTATTATTATTATTATTATTATTATTATTATTATTATTATTATTATTTACTCCTTGATAGTTTTTCACTGGAGTTTGAGTTACAATAAGTCTTCTCTAGTCTCCAGGACTCTTCTCAGTATTCTGGCCGTTCTCAATAATTCTGTAGTTTGGATGGTCTCCACTCGTCCTCCAACTTCCAAGTCCTTATAATGTGTTTTTCACACCAGCAGTAACTGGTGCCCTTCCCTGAAGTTCGAGTGACAGCAAATCTCCTCTGATTTCTGAGTGTAAGTATTTTAGCCGATTTCAGCAGTGCTGTGGTATAGACGGTGTCAATTCTTCCTCAGATTTCCAGTTCCCTTATTCTCATATCTAGATTATCATTGTTATTTATTTATATGTTTTTGAGAGTTCAATATTTGAATACAATATAACTGTACTGAGAATGAAGAGCTGACGTAAGTGCATTAACAAGAAGGTTAGGTCAAAAAGTAGATATCAGTTGTTTAAAATAAATTATTTTTTTCAACATTAAACTTTTGATAAAAATATAAATTTTGCATGCCGTACATTTTTATTTCCATTTGAATATCTTCTTATTCTAGATAGAATATAACTCAGTCTGTTCTTATCTATCTATCTATCTATCTATCTATCTATGTCTGTTCATTATCTCAGTTGATCGATATCGCTTTCTTCATCTCCAATTTTCTTTGTTTCTTTTTCTCTACTTTTTATTAACTCTCCACTGTTTTCCTTTCTTCCTCCCTATCTATGTCTCTTACCTTTTCATTTTCTTTCTGTCTATCTTTCTTTCTTTCTTTCTTTCTTTCTCATTCTATCTATCTATCTATCTATCTATCAGTGCGCACACATGGACACACACACACACACACACACACACACACATATATATATATATATATATATATATATATATATATATTATATATATATATATATATACAGTTATGTATAGTTATATGTATAGTTATTCAGAGTAAGCATATAATCTTATGTGTGTATATATCAGTAGACATACGAGTGTGTGTGTGTGTGTGTGTGTGTGTGTGTGTGTGTGTGTGTGTGTGTGTGTGTGTGTGTGTGTGTGTGTGTGCAAGAAAGCTGTAGAAATTAGGTTGCTCATTGCCCGCTGGCTATTATTGTTCAATATATTCAATACATCGAAACACTATCGACTTCATAGGCAGAGTTATTTTCAAGGTCACATCATCATTATCATCATCAACATTGTCAGTAGCTTCACAAAGAAAAAAATCCCTTGTTGCTCTTCGCCTGTCAACTCTCGGTCACCTCCCTCCTACTTCTCCAAAACAAAAGAACATACGCTTACACATATAAACATGCGGCCATATTGTAACAAAACAAAGACTAATTTGTTCAAGACTTTCTTCAGCGGCTTTCCACTCAACCATCACTCACTTCTGTTCCAACATACACAGGCAAATAGGCGGGGGGGTGATCAATAAGTCTGTAGCATGACAGTTATTGGTTGAATTTTTACGTAAAATTTTCACTGTATTGTGTTCGATTTTTGTGATTATTAAAAAAGTAAAAAGTTGGTGACCCCAGTCGAGGGCGACCCGAAAGCTCCCTTTTCATAAGCTACTACACCGTGATGTTGGGGAAGGCACAACTCCTTTCCTTGGATTGGTCCACTTTACCCTTGATCCCTACCCTATAATTTTGAGTGTTACGCAAAGAAGCATCAAGTACCATTTTTTGAGCCTTTGGTATGATTCGGTTTGGGATTGAACCCAGGTATCCCGGGCCACCAGACCAATGGACCACTTTTGAATAAGGCGCGTTTCCCCAACACTGCTTTTTTATATAATTATAATACGCACATACAAACACAAAAAGTGGGGGGAGTCTCGTTGGCGTAATGACTAAAGTACTAGACTGCGGCTTCGAAGTAAGCGAGTTCGAACTCCAGTTGGTCTATTATATTCACTGATTAATACCCTTGGGAAAGGTATGAACCCCCTTATCCCCCGACTGTGGATTATATAGTACCACTACTGTCCTTCAACAAGGATAGCTTTGACATTCAATTACATACGAAGCTTAATATATCATTAGAAGAAAAGAAAATTGTGATCCACAAATTCGGCTGAAAAGACTGAAAATGCGTTACTCCAAAGAATAGCAAAGGAAACTCCTTGAAACGGCCATTCAACTTCCCGGTGCTTGTTCCTAAGGCCAGCTATCCTTGAAGCAATGTGGCGAAGCATGTATTTACCCAACCTTCTTCTAGACTGGTTGTCTAATCAAGGCTAAAGAACCTAGTTCGCCCTTTCCATGTGTACAGACAAACATTATGCACACGGGTACAGATGTGGTGGGAAATCCAGTTGCGCCAGTTTTACACGATGGGAAGAATCGCTTTGTTTTGAAAACCAACGTACAAAGTTGCCCAAATATTGGCACAACAAGCAGCTACTGGTTCAGGTGGGAAATACACAACCACCTCAACAAGCAAGTGCACACAACAGCTAACAATAAAATTTGCTCTTTTTTTTTTTTGTTGGCTTGTAAAAAACAACAAACAAACAAACAAACAACTGCCTCATAGAGACTTTACGTCAATATTGTGTAACTCTTTCTTTAATTGACTTCTTTTTTTTTCTGGGTGTTTTTTCCCTACTTCGAAACGACTGTTTCGACTAATACATGCAGTGTACACATGGATGAACACCACGTGTCTGTTTTGTTTTTGTTTTGTTTTTTCTTTAAAGGAAAAAAAAGAATAATCGTGATTATAATCATTAAAACTAGTTCTTTTCCTCTCCATCGATTATTATTATTATTATTATTATTTGCTAATTATCAGCGTCAACATTGTAGTTAATGGTGGGTTTGCAGGTGATGACGATAAACTATATCTCATCATACAGAGAAGAGAGAAGTATTTAGGGTTCAAGGACTCTTTTTAATAGCTTTTATTATTTTCTCCCTAATATAATCTACACAGCAAGGGATTCATTTTTATAGTTAAGATAAAGAAACTATCTATCTATCTATCTATCTATCTAGTGAGTGTACAGTCATCTTATATCAGCCTGGCATGAAGCCACAAGTGTGGAGCATTCAGTGCAGATCGAACTCACTCTACATGAAAAACATCGTAACCACTACTGTAAACGAAGCGTGTACTATCTATCTCAACCTGTCAAAATCTCTCTATCTATCGACAGACAGATTGATTGAGAGATATGAACAGACTTAGATAGTTATTGGCATTAACTCAACTTAGTCTGGTCCAAGGCAACAAGTCATGGACATTAAATGAAGCTCAAGCATACTAAACAGCAATAATAATCTCTGAGACTAGCTATCAATCCCGTATCAATCACACACACACACACACATACACACACACATATATATATATATATATATAACAGTGTGCAAGGCATGAAAATATAGGGCAATATCATAATGTATTTCAAGTATAGAATAAGATATTAAAACAGGATAAAAGCTCTTGACAACGCAAAACTCGAAGTCATGAGATTTTATCCCGGTTTAGTATATATATATATATATATATATATATATATAAAGTTTAATTTTTGCGCAGGCTAGAAGGGCGCTCACTTAGGATCAAAATCGTCGCTGTAGCAGTAATTTGCTAGACTAAGTCACTGATCACTTCCCAACGGCGAGATGTGTGTGTGTGTACACGTACCATATTCTGACCTTTCTTTGTTCATTCTTTACCTGTATATACATATACTAAATGAATTCCTTTCTTTGTTGGCAATTCAGTTATCGACTTGTGTAGTGTTTGGAATATATGCGTATCTCTAGGTTTAGACATGTCTATGTCTTGGTTTAATTTAGATACTGTCTGCGCGGATATACAAAAACAGCATTTTTTTTGACGCGAATCAGGCAGAGGTGAATGCTGAACAAAGAGGACAATTGAGACGTTCACGGAAGAATAAATGCAAATTGTGTTCAGTGCATCTTTGTTTATCCCGGTGGGTGTGCGTCGGTCTTAGTCAATGTATACGACGCACACAAAAGCCATTTTGATACAAAGAAGAATGCATATAGATCAAAACAAAGTTAAGACATGTGTTAACAGATTGTCAGTTTGACATCTATATGGGTCACGGAGATTCACAGAGAATTTCCAGTCTTCTTTTTATAAATTTGCCTAAATATTTAGTATATCTATATATTGCAAAATTCTCTAGTTATAAATATGTGTATGTGTTGGGAGGGGGGGAATTTTCGAAATATATAGATATAATATATCTATGTACCGCTCATTGTCTAGTGGGTAGAGTGTTTGCCAATGGTCCGGGAGATCTGGGTTCAATACCAGGTCGCGTCATACCAAAGACTTTAAAAATGGTACTTGATACCTCTTTGCTGAACACTCAGCAATATAAGGTACGTATCAAGGGTAAAGTGGAGCAATCTAGGGAAAGGAGTCGCACCCTCCACTACACCTTGGTGTTGTAGGTATTGAAAAGGGAGCCTTCTGGTTGCCCTCAAGCAAGGTCGCCAACTTTACTTTACATTACTTATATTATGTCGTCTTAGATATTGATAAATAAAGGCGACTCAAAATCGGTGATAGGATATATGTAGATCTGAATTTTAATAACGTGGACACAGTCAACGGCGCTTGGAGATAGTCAGTTTCTCACTTGAGCGATCATCATACCAACTGATAATTGCATAGGCGAGAAACTGACAGTTACCAACTACCGATATATATATATATATATCAGTAAAAAACGGCAATTCATGGCGAGATTTTTATTAGATAAATACGCTTAAAATGCTTTGATTGAATAAAGCAATTTCCGGCGAAATTTGAAGCAGAATGATAATTTTATGCAGTCTGAAATCGAGCTGAACGTGATATTTTTAATCATCCAAATTCTCCATGTAACAGACATAACTATAAAATGTCAGTTACATTCCTAGACTATTTCCTAAATATAATACAAAGAGAACCTAACGAATTAACGGGCAGTGTAGTGTATAATTGGTCGAGTCATGAATAATTTCTTTTTTTAAAAGCAAGTTGTAACAACGCATTTCAAATTTCCAATGTTTTAAATGCAAGAGGATATTATCTGATTTAAGAGTGCCTATTTTTATTTCAGTAGTGAAAGAGTGCACATCGTAAGTGCACATCGTAATTGAATCTATAATCTCACTTAGAAATGGAAATAGATGAACTGAAAGTGCATATTCGACATAAAATGAAAGAATATTTTTGGTGTTTATGACCAGGGTGTCATCACTGACCGCCAAGACCGAAATTGTTTTCCAAAGTTTCGTTCTAGCGATAAGTCGAAAGTTTAGTCCAGACCAGGACGTTCATGAGACTTCGATCAAGAGGTTTTAAGAAAATTACTGGAATGTAATCGGGGCAAAAGTACTCGAGAATTAGCACTTTGACCTCAACACATCGCAATCCACAATCTTCCGCCTTTTGAAAAAGAAAGGAAACGTGAGGAAGGTAGGTGTTTGGTTTCCTCATACTCTTAGAGAGAAAAGTAAGGAAAATTGCATATCCATAGCGACAAGTCTTCTTCCAAGACAGAAAAATGACCTGTTTCTCTAGAATATCCTTACAGATGATGAAAAACGGGTCTTTAATGACAAGTGGATTGACAAGGATGAATCTTTCCAGCCTTCCCCAAATGTGAAGCTTTATGGAAAAAATATTGTGGGATCACCGTGGAATTATTCATTTTCAGTTTTTAAATCGGAATCAGAAACACAATGCAATGTATGCAGGAAATTCTCATAAAGTGCCCTACTCTCATCAACAGGGGAAATATTATGCTTCTCCACGATAACACAAAGCCTCATTCAGCAAGAATCATGCAGAAAAAAATATTGGATTTTGGCTGGTCTGTTCTATCCAATCCACTATATTCACCAGACCTTGTAGCAAGTAATTTCCATCTTTTTCCTTCTCTATAAAATGCACTAAACAAAAAAAAAAAAAAAATTCAAGAAGATCAAGTAAAAACGTTTGTCGAAAACTTGTTGACCTCGAAATCAGTTAAATTTCATTTGAGAGGAATCAACATGCTACTTGATAAATGACAAGAGCTGATTCAAAATAATGGCAAATATATTATTGATTGAAATTAATTCATCGTTAAATTATTCATGAATAGATTATATTTTACTAAAACAATATATATAACCGACTCAACCGAATATATATATATATAACATAATATGCATATGTGTGTGTTTGTGCAGCATTTTCTTTTTTAGACACGTTTGTTTATTGAAACACCAACGTATTACACAAAGGAAAAAAAACAACAAGCAAAAACTCCATATTCTTGAAACTCTAAATATAAAGATTAACAAATCTTCCATAAACAAGATGAAATTCAAATATAACAGTCACATTATAAAATGCTTTTAACACATTTCCAGCTAATTCTTCCTTTTACCATTAGCAAATTTTTTTCTTCTCTATCAAATGTGTCTGAAGAATACACCGACTGCATCCCTGCAAAGGTAAGACCCCAACCCCTACGAGTGTTCTGTATATGACATCTGATGATGAGTTCAGGCTCGTTTAAAAATGTTATCAACAAAATGTGTTAACAAATCACAAATGTTTAATGTATAGAGTGTCTCATTATACATGGGAGCCATGTGATTGCTAATAACTCAACTAATAATAATGTTGTGTTCTTTTTTTGTTTCAGATTTCAAAAATAGTAGATTATAATAATTATTAATCCTCGATTACAATGCCTTAGACAAGAGATGAAAATATTTTGCATCACTACTAAGCGGTTAGAGTGTTCGCCAATGGCCCGGGAGACCTGGGTTTAATCCCAGGTCGAGTCATACCAAAGACTCAAAAAATGGTACTTGATGCCTCCTTGCTTAACACTCAGCATTATAAGGTGCGGATCAAGGGTAAAGTAGAGCCATCCAGGGAATGAGTAGCGCCCTCCCCTACATCTTGGTGTAGTAGCTATCGAAAAGGGAGCCTTCGGGTTACCCTGCCTGTTAGGGTCCAATCTATAGGTCAAATAGAACTATTTAATCATTTACAGTGCGCAAACGAGTGATTAAGGTTAAAATGAACTATTAGCAGTACATATTAAAGCTTAAAACTATTTAACTGTCTGCAGCTAGAACTCTTAGAATTAAATAGCAAAACTTGAAATCATTTAACTGTGTGGAAACAAACCATATATATTCAATTTATATATGTATAAACAGGATTTGGCATTAAATAATCTATCAGGATTGATATGCCATAGAATACACATTCATACACACACACACAAGTCAAATTGTGGTTAAATTGAAGAGGTTATTTAATTTTATCAACTTTTAAAGAATAAAATCGTAATAATTTTTAACGATAAAACTGACCATTTTCAGTTCGGTTTCTACTAAATCGTTGGTAAGAGTCAAATACTCCATGAAAATCCATGCTCCAGCAAATAAATACAATCTCTCAATATTTCAAAATGGTGTTGAACGATTGGAGAGATACAAAAAGTCGTCATATACGTAGAATTCTATAATTTATAATTCCCCAATTATTACTAATCTTCTTTCTAGTTGACTATTGCTAGTGAGTTCCATTATCACCGAATGCCTCCTAATTTTGGTCTTGTGCCAAACTAAGCAAAGCTTTGCGGATGACTACTACAACAAAATCCTTAAACTCTTTCTTTATCTCTAGGACATCCTGTTGAATTAACGATAATCTGTTGGTTTCCTGTAAAGCAGGTCAGAAATACATCCGGCATTTTAGTTGTATTTATGATTATTGTTATTCAGTAACATGTCTTTACGTGCCTCCTCTATTAATAATAAAGGACACAAAGACTTGTTAAGTTAGTTGAATTATTTTACATTATATCCTATCACAACTATGACCTTTTCACGTCCTACATTTTAAATTAGAAGTAAAAAAAAAAATGACCATTATTGTAGCGACGGGTAACATAAAACTTTGTGTGTGTATGCGCGCGCGCACACACACACACACACATATATATATATATATATATACATGATCTGCAGGAATGTTCTCTTGGATTTCAAATTGCCAAACGATCCAAACCCGAAAGATAATTTTGCTGGACCCTCTGTGTGTGTATATATACATATATATATATATATGTTTTTCTTCTATATTTTCATATAACTATTACCGAAAAGACAACAGGAGTATTGCTATCAACAAAGCTTTTATCAGATATTTAACGTAAGGTCAGTCGTAGTTTCAGGGTTGAAACCCTGAAACTACGACTGACCTTACGTTAAATATTGTAACCTTTGATCCTAGCATTGTAACCTTTGATCCTAGACATCCGAGCAAAATAAACAGATTTTTTTTTACCGATACAGCTTCAACCTGTTTTGATTCTCACAGAAAACCCCATACTTTTGTCCTTGTGCTACAACTAAGCTAAGTTTATATACAGCGAATAAGAAAAATAAAAAGAACGATATTTGAAAAACAGCAATAACTATTGTTTCAATAAGAACGTTGGGTAAAATGAAGTGCTCGGATGCAAGTAAGCTGAACAGTAATTATTTATCCTACATTCACTTGCTCAGCAGTTAATAGCAGTTACATGTGTGGTTCTATGCAAGTCACGGAGCCCAATGTGATGTGACAACTAGTCACAGTACTTGTTGTGGCTGTTGTGTTCGTGACTACCATATTAGCTTCCGACGGTTTGCTTTGTCAAGTTCTTCCGTGCCCACGCTGTGTTTGAAAGATCCACGAAAGAAGGTTGACACAATTCAGCCGGGTCTTCTTCTGACGGTCAGGTAATATGAGTGACTAGATTGCCTAGCAACTCAAAGAATAGAGAAAACCTGTTGTTAAGAAACAACAAAAAATGGTTTTTATTGAAACACGTTTGTGCGACAATAAATAACAAGCACGCGATGTTTGCTTTCCTGACAAAAAGAAGAAGAAAGAATATCGAGAGTGGAAGAGTGACGATGAGGTGCGGTTAAAATGATACTAATGTCTCTAAAGTCTGAGACTTAGAATTTTTGTAAAATCTGAAGGTTGTTCGGAATGCCTGGGGTCTTGAATGGAAGGGATGCTTCTTTGGCAGTCTTGAGTTTCTTTTTGGTCCCTTTTCTCATCCTCTCTGATGATTCGTTTTACCATCCTATTTTTATAGATCAATATCTGGACTGAAAAAGGTTTCTGATTGGTTGTCCAATAAGAGACAATTAGGAGTCATATTCCAATTGGTCAGCTAATCCTAGATCCTTTTTAGATGCTTTGACCAATGGGAACAGGTTTAGTGCAATGGGGTAAAACTAAAAATGCACGGCCTCACCTGACTGGATGAGTTATGCCCAGCTCACCTTTATTCAGGGTGGAGCAAAATTAAATCTACCTTTTGACCTTCAAGATAAGAACTAGAAAATATGTTTTACGAAATGACCCATTTCATCATTATGATCGATGAAGTTAGTTGATAACCGAAAAATTAAATAAATTCGTTGACCTTTCAAATCAAAAACAATTGTCTCGTACTTAACTGGCCTTTAGGAACAATCAACCAGCTTTTTAGGTCAATTTAAGCCTTGAACAAAAAGATACTTATTTTAAAGGTCTTTTTGTTTTTTTAGATATATAAATATATATATAGATTTTCATATATTTTATAAATTTTAATTTTTATATATCAAGTATTTAACCGCACGTCGATGTGTTTTTATTTTCTTAACACAATCGCCAGATAGGATTATATGGGGATATATAAATATATATATATATGTATTTACTGGGTTGATTCTCAACTAATTCGACAACCGTTCAAATTGGGCCCTGCGCGCATATGAAAGAAGTTTTTCGAAACTAAATCTGTTTCAAACATACCTCCGGTCAACAATTTTTCCAGAGAAAGATAAAATAATCTGGTGAGGCAATTAATAGAAAATGACATTACAAAAACCATTGACTTTGAAATGATTTTGCTTGGTAGAGGGCCCTACTAACAATTTTTTAATAGGTCCCGTACTTCCTTTTTTGTAAGGTACATTGCCTCACTAACAATTTTCTAATTCAGCCTCGCACTTCCTAGCCGGCATTACATATATATATATATATATATATATATATATATTGGGGGGATGTTATTTAGTTTAATTTACATAAGACTCGTTTCATTGAAATTGAAATATCTCAGCGAATTTTTTCGCGGGTAATGAGTGCATGAATATAATTCTACATATTTCTTTTCTAAGTGATAAATTCTTTGGTAACAACAACAACCCTTGTCGGTAACATATCGCAATTTTCAAAGTAAAGGATCATATTACAAATGTCATATGTTAGCGTGTAAAACAGCTGAGACAAAAACAGATACGCAAATATTACATACATAGGGATGTGGGGCAGGAAATGATTTTGATAAGGCGATTGGTATAAACAACAAAAAAGATTTGGGAGGAAGTGGGGTGAAGAACGAAGAAGATTTAAGAGAAAAAAGTAGGATGGATTATAGGGGGGGGGAAAGACATTTAAAAGACATGATAGACTGGCAACTAACCGAGAAAAAGATTCACAATGATAAATACTGTAGATTAAAGGAATAATGATTAATCTTAAAATCTGAATAGGGAGGAGCTATGATAGTGAATAGCAGTGATTCTGATTGGTCAAAAAATATTTATCGGGTTTCACTGGGTTTTTTTATTTACTAAAGGAATATGTTTTTGTGATCCTTTCAGTTTGCAAAAACTAGAAGTCTTTTGACTTCCAGTTCGGTTTCTTTGTTTTTAATGGCATGTCAGCCTTCGTGGGTTATTTAATGCCAAAGCCTTCCGTAAAGAAGGACAGTAATGGTACTACTTAACCCATATTTGGGGGATTTAGGAGTTCATACCTTTTTCAAAGGTATATAGGATTTACACACCTATATTTTTGAATAGCATGCGAAGACCACGTGGAGAAAGAAAATTTTCTAAAAATAGGACCCAAGACTCACATCTTCCCGAAACGAAAGTAGAGGGATGTCGGTAAATTAAATAGTTTCGGGAACCTGATTGGACAAATTTGTCACGTGCCTTGAGCTTTCAACTACGTCGGCGCATTTTGATTTTGTCCCGCGCAAAAATAAATCTTGCGTTTGGAGCCGGTCTCGTGATACGGATACCTATATAGTCTGCAACTTGGAAAGCTTTTACTCTCTAAAGTTCTGACTCTCAGCTGGACAGCTTTCACTCTCAATGCGCTTGCACAGCTTCATACATTTCGCCGCGTGCAGATAGAGAGACAACAGACAACATGGGAGAACATACAGCCAGCAAAAATACGCCCATTGCTAAAACGAAATGGGTATATTTGCCACACTCCCATGCGCTCGATTTTGCATGGATGTCAAAATCGCCTCGCACATACAGACTCACACTCCGCTGTTTTGGAACTTTGGTTTCTCTTGTATACATACATACATACATACATACATACATTCACGCACATATACGCAAGTAAGGACTGTGACGTTATAACGCTCAGTTTTAACAACGAACACAAGATCTCACAGATAGTTTCAAACGAAAAACACACTTACATTCAAATCTTTTTTTTTTTTCATCATGCAACGTGTGAAAGCACGTGTGATACTCTGTCCTCATCAGCCGCCAACTAGGGTGTTAACACAGTTTCGGTAGCTCAAGGTGGTACTGCTGTTATATTTTGACCTTCGACCCGGCCCAAAAATGCTATTCCAAGGTGATACACCGGAAGGAAGGGACACATTCCAATGGCCAGTAATCAAAAGAGATCGCGTGGGCGGATTAAGGCTTATGATATGGGACAAGGTGAAGGTCCCATTGTGCCACTGCAGTGATGCACCAGAAGAGAGTAACCTCTGAACTGCATGACAGTTATTTCCGCTTGATGACGATTAAACATTCGATTCCAAAGATCCAGTGGGCGATCGTGTAGGCGTTGAATGATTATATAATTGAGTTGAGTTGGGTGCCAAAGCAGTTGCCAACAGACTTCCAGACAGTAGAGACCAGATGTGGTAGGGAAAGCCACACCCGACTGAGGGGAACCTCGGAAAGCCCCGATGGAGTAGACCCCAACATCAGGAGAACAAGAAAGACACAACGTGACGGTCATAACAGTGGGGTCAAAATATGAAGTTTATGTTCGGTCTCCAGCACCCTCTCGCATGCAAACCTTGAACAACCCTTTCGAACCCTTGCAATAAACTGAGAGGTGAATATATTTCTAAAGAAGTCCTTCTTGCGTATTTCTTCCTGCGTCGTTTATTCATGCATCTGTCTTTGTCGTTGTGTCGTTGTGAATTATTCTACATATATATGTGCACGTATGTAGATGTGAATCTGCATATGTGACTATATAACACTGCCACTCCTGGCACTACCAAGCAGCTTTTACCACCGGACAGGGTATTTAAAAGAAATATATATCTATATATACACCAGATCAACTAAAAGCAGACATTACATTGGACGTTCGTTCATTTTCATTTTAGTTCAGTTTGTGATTTAAACTTACATTCAAATAATATTTGTATCTGTCACACCCCATGCACACTAAAAAATCTAACAAACAATATTCGAACATTCTTCTTACTTTGTATTGATTTTTGCTTAGTTGTTAGTACATAAAATTGTCTGTTATATATTATCATGTCGCTGAATTTCTTTTTGACAGTGTTGTCTATATTTCTAGTGTTTTAATGTCATCCTCCACAAAATTGTGGGGCTATACATTCACCGTCGTCACCAAAGGTATTAGTCCGAAAGTGAACGAAATTACACAACTCGAGTTCGAACTCGTTTATGACAATGTTGCAGTCTGTAGCGAACCGGTTTTTCTCTAAACTAGAATTACTTCTATAATAAACAGGGTTAGAGATATAGTCGTCGCTAACAGTTGTCCTAATACAACAAAAATAAGTATTTACGTAAGTAGAAAAGAACATTAAAAGAAATAATACAAATTATTAGGCTTTTGATAGACATGCAAAATAACAAAATTTAAACACATAAAAAAAAGAACAAACAGCAATAGCAAGAATTGGTAGGTCTATAAACATATATGGGTTTTATATGAAGCAAGTACTATATGGATAGTACTTTTACAATGAGGATATTTTACGGACAGAGATAAATGGTTTTTTGTTTTTTTTGTCTCTTTTTGTAAGAAATTTTACATCTAAAACAATATTTTAAAAGGTTTTTTAGCCAGTAAATATAGTTACTCACAAAGTCCTGTAATGAGTTTATAATCTTGTGGATATATCTTTAATCGTCAAGGTTATTTTTATCAAAGGTCCTTTGTATATTTGTTTTATAGTCCCTTCACTATATTATTCGTCCGGGAGCCCGAGTCCAAGTGAACTTTCTTTTTAGGAAAGGGGGAATCAAGAAGTAACAAGGCGTCATAAATCAAATCCCTCTTCAGACAACTGGTCTAGCACTAAGGGTGTTCTCTGGACTTACTGGTACCAATTTTGTTACATTTACTATCATCCATTTAACGCTGTTAAAAAATATTGTCTTTCTTCTCTTGTGAACAAGTGACAGCAAGTCTCCTTGTTCAAACATTATTATTATTATTATTATTATTATTATTATTATTCAACATATATCCACAGCTATTTAAAAAGGTTTTGAATTTGGGGTCCCATAAGTCCACCACAACGCCACGCGGACTCTCCTTTTACTTCCACTCTTTGAAGAGTGAAGACAGTCGTTATTTGACGTTCCGTTATTTATCGATAAGTTTTCGGCCCAAACAGGAAGTTAATTTTTCTTTTTTCTTTCTTTGTGTGTTTACCTTGATAAGAAAAGTGAGAAACGAGAGAGATGGAAGACGCGAAGACATTTTTAAAAAGAGAGAAAAATAGTCATTAGTTATTTGCATCATCTTCTATTGCGGAGGAGCGCTTTGTCAGATGTGGATGTCCTCGTGGTGTAATGGTTAAAGCGAAGGGCTGCGGAATCGTAGTAAGCGTAGTAAGCACTATTACGTTCATTTTCGGACAAATACCCTTGGGTAAGATATGAACCCCCTTATCCTCCTAACTATAGTACCACTACTGTTCTTCTAGAAGGATGGCTTTGACATTAAATAACCTACGAAGGTTGATATACAAAGAAACCAAACCAAATTGAATCGGCGGCCCGAGTTCAAATCCTAGGCAAGGTTGTTTGCGTTTCACTTCGCGCTAATGCCCTTGGGAAAGATACGAATAGTAGAGCAGACTGATTTCTTCAGGGTTGGTTTGGCAACCAATCTAGGAGAAAGAAAACTCTGAATTCAAACCAGCTTTGCTCTACTTGAAAATTGACCTCGGGTCACACCCTGCCCAATCGAAGATCAAATTTACTATATGAGTGAATTTGTTTGCAATACGGGCTTTTTAATCGTCTGACTATACATGATAACTGAATTAAATTTAAATCAAATGGAGGCGCTTATGGGGTAATGGTTATCATCGTAGGAAATAGACACTTTGACCCGAGTTCAAATCCTGGACGAGGTTGTTTGCATTTCACATAACGCTAATACCTTTGGGGAAGGTATGGACCCAATTATTCTCCTTCTACCTATAGGTAAATAGTAGAGCAGACTGGACTCCTTAACTTTTATTTTTGGTATGGCAACTGATCTTGGAGCAGGAAAACTTCGAATTCAAATCATTTGCAGATCTAGAGAAGGATAGTTCCTGGCAGGCTATTCCTGCCCAAGACACACTACATGAGTAGCCCCCTCCCCACTAACTAAACCCTGTTAATAAAGGACCAGTAAAGAGGAATGTTATTGAACATCTTTTTAGATAACTTGACCGTAACATCAGATCAGAAATATAATCAAGTCTCGGGTAGCTTTTCATTATTAAATGATGAGACAACATGACAACAACAACTGCCTTCATTATAATCAATAATTTTACTGTTAGCCTTCATTTTCCCATGTTTAGTTGTTTTTTTATCGCAACTCACCCGAGTCAATATTTATATGGCTTTAGGGTGTATGTGTTGCAAAATCAAAAACAATTCACAAAATAATATTTCACGTTATATACAAATGAATGAGTAGAGTGTTCGCCAATGGTCCGGAGGACCGAGGTTCAATCCCAGGTTGAGTTATACCAAAGACTCAAAAAATGGTACTTGATGCCGCCTTGCTTAGCACTCAGCATTATAAGGGGAGGATCAATGGAGTAGCGCCATCCCCAACACCTTGGTGTAGTAGCTATCGAAAAGGGAGCCTTCGGTCACCCTCGACTAAGGTTGCTAGCAACTATATATAAAGTAAAACAAAGTAAAGTTGGCGACCATTATCGAGGGCAACCCGAAGGCTCCTTTTCAATAGCTGCTACACCAAGGCGAAAGGGAGGGCTGTAATCCTTTTTCTGGATTGATCCATCCCGAGCCAATCACAAACACTCTAACCACTATTTATACGCTTTATCTAATCTCTCTCTCTCTCTCTCTCTCTCTCTCTCTCTCTCTCATACACACACGCCCACCAGTTATGTTAAAGCTTTAGGGAATGCGGAGTGCCCCTTCATTGCCATCTATCCCAAGTCCGCTTTGGCTCGGAGTGGTAGCACCTGATAAGGTCCTATCTATGGATCAAATAGAACTAAAGTGTGTACTTAAGCTAAACCAAATTGTTTGAAATAGAACTGTTTTTAACATTTAACTGAACTGTTTTGACATCAAACTGTTTGTAAACAAAAACTATACTTATACTAAGCTGAATTGTTAGAAATTTAACTGCAACCGAAGAGAAAATAGTTAACCATTGTGTCACTAACGCCTCAATAAATAACATTAGATAACAATAAGGGTTGACATACCGTAAAAATAACCAAGAACCAAATCATTATTAAGGTCGTTTTTTATCGTTTTTTTTTTAAATTAATCCTTTCTAAAAGGAAAATAAACAAACTTTTAAACCTGTTGGTTAGCACAGGTGTAACATATTGACCTCCGACCCGGCCGAGCTGTCAAATAAGAAATGTACCCGTGTAAATAACTGGTGCATCCGGTCGAAAATATCAGGGGATAACATTGACTGTTGACGGGTTGAGTTGGGTGCAGATGCGACGCTCACTGAAGCAGGTGGGTGTCAAACAATTATATAACCCAGTGCGACAGGAAGTCAGTTAGTTGGAGATCAGTTTGGAGTCAGTTGTTGCAATTCAAGGCAATGAGAACCTGGTCCCAATAGAGGCTGGTCCTTCTGGGCCCCCGGTTGAGCAGCCAGGAGAACGAGAAAGAAGTGCTATTATAGCCAGAAGAGCAGGGGGTCAATATGTTGCAGTCTTTGTTCAGTCTCCAACTCACCTCTCGCACATAACTCTTTCGTAACCCTTTCGTACCATTTCGAATAAAATGTGAGAGATATTTTTTCTAAAGAACTGTGTTTCGTTCGTCATTAGAGTGTTGACTATGTTTCTGCATGTTTATGAGTGTGTTACACAAGGTTTCAGCATTACTGTCAGTTTCACGAATTTCTTATCGATCGTCAGACGCTGATGTCAAGTTGTTTTTTTCTTTAGATTTGGTTCTTAGTTTTAATCTAGTTGTCTCTTGCGAATATAAACAGCAACAAAAAAAGGTACCCGGTAATAATTTTGTTGATGCTGCATGATAAAAGGGGTTGTGTTTTAGGGGTGTCTTAAGCCACATGCCTTTGCTTGCGCGTGCGTGTGATATTAGATAAAGCGTGTAAATATCTATTCGTGGTGTCGGTGGGGAGCCATGTGTGTGGCCGGCAATGACATCTGGTAAAAAGCGAGCGGTTAATTAACACCGATGAACGAGAGATAAAGAAAACTGTATACATTTGGACGACAGAGATCCTAGCGGTGAGAGATGAGATCACGAGATAAGCCGGCGCACGACGAGATCTTGAATCCACGCGCGAAAAGTAACGTCATTCCGTCACGCACAAATGTACCACAAAAGACTTAACAGGAGAAAAAAAAAAGTAAAAAAATCCCACAAGACTAGTTCAAGAAAACTAATCGACAGAATTTATATATTTTTTTACTCTTATTATTTGTAGTTTGTTTATTTGTTCTCTTAGAAGTAAATTTGGTTGATGGGAAGTATAGAAGATATTTAGTCGGTTATCCACTCACCAAGGACCCATTTTAGTATTACTAAATCCATGACATGATCATCATCATCAAGGTGTAACAACAGTACAGATTATTTTGACTCACTTATGTAATCCTTTCATATCGATGTCCTCTAGAGGGTATAGAGTGTTCGCACAGAGCTGATGAAGATAAGTTTTTGCCGATCAGCCAACATGTGTAAGAGTCCATTGAAGAACGCCGTTTATGAGTTCGTTCTCATTTCTCCGACAATGCCAGCATGCGTTGGTCATCTTAATTGGATGTTTTGTGAGATGGTTAGTTGGTTTTTATGGCATATCAACTTTTGTAGGCTATTTAATACCAAATCTTCTTTAAACATATATACAAAAACAAATGCTGATATAATTTTAAAGTCGACCAGTCGTCACTTTATTTGATTTAATGATTTCTGGATAAAATATCATTTGTACACTAAAAATAGTTACCCTTTTATAGAAATGTGTGCTTAACTAATGATAAAAAAATGTTGTCATTAATTAATTAGATTTTTTTCATGTTATGACATGACAAAGGTATTTTCTCATACTTTGCACTTAAAGTGGTGGTGATTTGTCGCATCCCCCATGATTGTATGTGGGTACATATATATATATATATATATATATATATATATATATATATATATATATAAGTGTATACATATGTGGGTGTGTGTATGTATATGTACATATATATATGTATATATATATATATATATATATATATGTGTGTGTGTGTATATGTATATATGTGTGTGTGTGTGTGTGTGTATATATATACGTATATATGTGCGTGTGTGCATATATATATATACGTATATATGTGTGTGTATATATATATATATATACGTATATATGTGTGTGTGTATATATATACGTATGTATGTGTGTGTGTATATATATATATATATATATATACGTATATATGTGTGTGTGTGTGTATATATATACGTATATATGTGTGTGTGTATATATATATACGTATATATGTGTGTATGTGTATATATATATATATATATATATACGTATATATGTGTGTGTATATATTTATATATATATATATATATATATATATGTATACAGAAGCATATATGTGTGTGCGTATATATATGTATATGTGTGTATATATATATACGTATATACGTATGTATATATATGTATGTAAATGTGCGTACATATATATGTCTGTATATATATATATATATATATATATATATATATATATATATGTTTATGCATATAATATATATGTTTATATATGTTTATGCATATACGTACATATACATATATACACATATAATATATATAATATATATGTATATGCATATAATATATATATAATATATATGTATACATTGCTTATATATGTGTAAGTATATATGTGTATATGTATATGTGTACGTACGTATATATGACTGCATATATATGTGTATATGTATGTATATCCATGTGAATATATATATATATATATATACTTGTATGCACACACACACATATATATGTGTGTGTGTGTGCATACAAATAGGTATCTATATGTGTGTATATATATATGTATATATATATATTTATGCATGCATATATACGTGTCTATGTGCATATATATATGTACATGTATATGTTTGTGTCCATATGTGTATACATACATATATATGTGTGTGTGTGTGTATCTGTGAATATAAATCTATATGTGTGTATATATGTATTAATATATATGCATATGTATATGTGTATAGGTATGTATATATATATATGCATATATATATTGGTATACTTATGTATATATGTGTGCATATAACTATGTATACGTGTTTATGTATAACTATGCATTCGTGTTTGTATATAAGTATATATGCGTGTTTATATATATATATATATATATATATATATATACATTCGTGTATATATGTATATGTACGTATATGTATGTATGTATATGTACGGATATATATGTGTGTGTATATATGTATATGTACGTATATATATGTGTGTGTATATATGTATATGTACGTATATATATGTGTGTGTATATATGTATATGTACGTATATATATGTGTGTGTATATATGTATATGTACGTATATATATATATGTGTGTATATATGTAGAAGTACGTATATCTATATGTGTGTGTATATACATACATACAGTAGCGTCCAAAAAACTAAAGGACAAAATTTTAATACCTAATATTTGTTTGAAATAACAACTGTGAAAAGCTGAAATTTTGGCAACTGGTAGTCGTTATCATCCATAATAACATACTAAAATTTGAATCATTTGCAAAGGATTGAAAAAGAATTATAACAATTATTCATTTATTTTCAAAATTGGATCGTCCAAAAGTAAGAGACAAAATTGAGAAAAACAATGTAAACAGTATGCT
This sequence comes from Sepioteuthis lessoniana, assembly GCA_963585895.1. Classification (NCBI taxonomy): domain Eukaryota; kingdom Metazoa; phylum Mollusca; class Cephalopoda; order Myopsida; family Loliginidae; genus Sepioteuthis; species Sepioteuthis lessoniana. The sequence goes on from OY757937.1 coordinate 40,286,256, forward strand.
GTATTCACATTTTTTGATTTCCTCTAAAGAATAAGTCTTACTTAGTCATTTGTAAACGTTGCATCAGCTGGCACCATGGTGAAACGCCAAAAACTTGATTACTCTTTGAGACAAGCTATTGTGAAGCTATACAAGGAAAAGCACACCATTAGAGAGATTTCAGAAAAAGTGAAACGTTCCAAGAGTGTTGTAGGCAGGGTTGTTAAATCCTACAATGATACTGGCAAAATAGTGCTTTTAAAACCGGCAGACCCGCAAAACTTCGGCAAGAGAAGATCGAATAATGCAGCGTATGTCATTAAAGGAACGTTTTAAGTCTTGCACAGAAATTAAAAGGGTTATGAATCGTACCTCATGTGTTAATGCGTCAAGACAGACTGTTTCTACACGACTGCAAGAAATAGGGCTGTTTAATCGAACCCCAAGGAAGAAACCACTTGTTAGTTCGAAGAATAAGAAGAAGAGATTAGAGTTTGCAAACAGGTATGTAATTTGGACATATGAAAATTGGGCAAAAGTATTTTTCAGTGATGAAAGCAAGTTTAATTTATTTGGAAATGGTGGAAAAAACAATGTAAAGAGACGTATTGGAGGCGGAAGCGTCATGGTATTTGGAATGTTTTCTAGCCAAGGTACAACGCCTCTTGTCCGGTTACAAACTCGTGTAAACGCGCAGATCTATAAAAACATTGTTCAAGATCATGTTGTGCCAATCATACAGAATTCAGGTTTTGATAGGGCTACCTTAATGCAAGATAATGCCCCATGTCACAAGGCAAAGGTGGTAATGAGTTACCTTAGCGAGCAAGATTTCGAAATTATGGATTGGCCACTGCAAAGTCCTGACTTAAATCCAATAGAAAATCTTTGGAAGACCTTAGGAGTGAAAGTTATGGAAAGAAATCCCACTAACACGGAGGATTTGTGCGAGAAGCTTCAAGAAGAAGGGTCTAAAATTGGTATCGAGGATTGTCAAGAACTGATTCGTTCTTGTAGTCGAAGATGTGCAGCTGTCATTGAGAGCAAGGGCTCATTTACTAAATATTGATTGTACATGTATTTTTATTGTTTTTTGGCTGTTTACATTGTTTTTCTCAATTTTGTCCCTTACTTTTGGACGATCCTATTTTGAAAATAAATAAATAATTGTTATAATTCTTTTTCTATCCTTTGCAAATGATTCAAATTTTAGTATGTTATTATGGATGATAACGACTACCAGTTGCCAAAATTTCAGCTTTTCACAGTTGTTATTTCTAACAAATATTAGGTATTAAAATTTTGTCCCTTAGTTTTGGACGCTACTATATATATATATATATATATATATGTGTGTGTGTGTGTGTGTGTGTGTGTGTGTATTTATATATATGTGTGTGTGTGTATATATATATGTGTGTGTGTGTGTGTGTGCACATATAAATGTCTGTACCTATGTATATGTTTGGTTTCGTTTTATGGTATATCAACCATTGTAAGTTATTTAATACCAAATCCAGTTTATTCATATATATTAGATATATATGATTGGTAAACATAAGTCAACTAAGTTAAATAGTTCTAAGTTTACTACAAATTCAATTAAACATCAAACATTTGTTTACACACAGTTAAAGGATCAAACAGTTCTATTTCAAACAACTTAGTATATATCAAAGTTAAATAGTTCCAAATATTGCTATATATCACTCGCATCAGTCATTTCTTTGCACATAGTTAAATGATTAAACAGTTCAATTTCAGACTTTTCAATGCAGCATAAGTCAAAGTTAAATGATTCTAAGTGATGTTATGAATCACTGACAGTTCAATTAAACAGCACTCATTTATTTACACACGGTTATATGGTCAAACAGTTCTTTTTTCATATAATTCAATTTAATATAAGTGATTTGTTTGCACATAGTTTAAATGTCAAACAGTTCCAATTGACCCATTGATGGGACCCTATCAAAATGGACCTGGGAGCGATGACAATGAAGGGGTACTCTGGATTCCCAAAAGCTCCAGCATTACTGGAGCCTCACCATCAGATTGTTTAGTGTCATATGCAGGACACTCGTTGGGAAGGGGCTCACCCCTTTGGAGAAATGCAGTCGGTGTATTGTAGAGCCCCACCCGACAGGGCTATATATATATATATATATATATGTAACCGGCCCTTTCTCCAAGTGGGTAGAGTGTTCGCTAATGGCCCAGGAGACTGAAGTTCAATCCCAAGTCGAGTCATATCAAATACTCAAAAAAATGGTGCTTGATACCTCCTTGCTTACCAGTCGGCATTATAAAGAACGTATCAAGGGTAGAGTAGAGGAATCACGGAAAGGATTATCGCTCTCCCTTACATTTAATTGTTATAACTAATGAAAAGGGAGCCTTCAGGTCACCCTCAATTACGGTCGCCAACTTTACTTACATATATATGAATGTGTGTGTGTGTGTGTGTGTGTGTATGTGTGTGCATATACATATGTATATTTATGTACATACATGTATCTATATGTATATATATACATTTTCGGATGTCTGTCAATCCATATATATATATATATATATATTATATATATATATATGTGTGTGTGTGTGTGTGTGTGTGTGTGTGTATGTGTGTGTGTACGTTATTGGATTTTTAGCGCTCAGTTTATAATATATATATATATGATGCGTAGGCGTGTAGGACAGGTGCATTGAATTGTAGATTATGTTTAGAGGAAAAATTAAAATGTAAATACTTTCTCCAAACAGGAACAATCTCCTAAATAAGCATTTGCTCTATGAACTAGCACTCGAATAATAAGAATGAGACTGTTTAAATACTTAAACGATTTTATAAGAGCCGACTGTGACTATTTCCGCCTCCCTCTAAAGGGTTGAAGTGATTGCTGTCGTTACTTACAAATAAGAATTGAATTCGAAAAAAGATAAACTGTTTAAGCATTAGGTGATCGATAAGAAATTTGTGAAACACACACTAGTGGTAAAGGCTTGTGCAAACCAACCGATTTTAAAGTTGTTTTTTATTTTTTATTTTATTCGTTTGTAAGAGAGAGAGAGAGAGAGGGGGTGCGAAGAGAAAAGATTAAAACTACTCAAAAACCAATCTGGATATAACTTTATCTTTGCGTATGAATATATATATATATATATATATATATATATACGCAAATATAAAAATAAAGTTATATATGAAACATGTAGACAAAAAATGTCTATTATGTTCAATCAAATATATATATATATAGTATATATATATATATATATATATATATATATATATATATATATATATACATTAGATTGAACATAATAGACATTTTTTGTCTACATACTTTTTTGTTAATCCTTTTGAATTGCCGTATTGATCTTATGATATTCGAGAGGAATTGGTTGATAAATCTTCCATAATTAGTTATTTCCAAAGTACTTTCTGTCCAACTTTGGGCCATCATCAGGGAAGGATATATTACAAAAGTGTTGTAACAATGAGCGTTTGAACTCTTGTATTGAGTAGCGTTTACTTTTCCAATTTGTTTCTATAAATAGCGTCAGTAGCTAAAGACATTTATGTACATTAGCACGGGTTTGAAAATTAATTCTATTAAGTTTGGGTTGTACATACAATAATATGTAGTGCTCCGAGAATCTTGTTTTTGCTCGTTATTTTGATGTTCTAATTTTGTTGTGTTTTCAGTGAGAATTTTCCGTAATTCTGTAGTTGGGTAAGAATGTTTTTTAAATGCTGTGCTATGGAATTTGTATCAGACAGGTGCATTGTACGTCTTCTTGATAGGGTAGTTGAGGTTAAACCGAATATCATAAGATCAATGCGGCAATTCGAAAGGATTAACAAAAATATATGTAGACAAAAAAAAAATGTCTATTATGTTCAATCAAATATTTATCAATGAAGAAATGCTGCCAAAATACACACACACACACACACACACACACACACACACACACACACACACACACACACACACACACACACATAGTATATATATACATATATATAGTAGTTTTTTTGTCCTCTCTCTCTCTCTCTCTCTCTCTCTCTATCTATAATATATATATATATATATATATATATATATACACACACAAGATTCATTAACTCTTGACTTTCATCTGATTATTTTATTTTTACTACACGAAACATCTAGTCATGAAACTAACATAAAGAGGTGCGATATTAATGTTTCTAATGTCTAGATTTAGGAAAAACTTTGTAAACGAATTTATATATCAATCTATCTCTCTCTATATGTATGTCTTCTTTGCATTATTGTTTCACTATAATAGATGGCTAATTAGAATTACAACCACATGTTACATGACTAGTTGAGAACTCATCACAGTGGTATTACTTCCCGGCGGTCGGATAAAGGAAACAAACAGTAGGCGATCGTCTGGCAGTAAAATTGAATGAACAACAACCTTCTTAACAGGACCTTTGCTGTTTATTCTCTTAAAAGTTGAAGTGGGGATCTATCTTACTTGTTTTGAGGAATCAGGATCTCTAGTACAATTTAAATCGAAGCGCCATGTGAATAAAAAGATTACTTCGATTTTTGTTAACACACACACATATATATAACTTTGTGAAGATTATTCATGAAGTATACTTTGTGAACTTGTGAAACTTTTATGTCTGGTAATATTCCCGGGGCGTCTCTTGGTATTCCAGGTTGTAGAGTTTTTTTTTATGTCATGCTGAGATTTTGTGAGGTTATATATCCGTTCTGAAAACATTGCTAGATTTATTAAGTTTCCAAACGATTTATTGCAACTTTTTTGTTGAGATAAATGTTCATTGTACTGTGAGAATGGTGGCAGGGGTGATATTTATAAATCTCTTCTCATCCTCGTACTCTGCCTTTAATGCAATTCGTGAAATTTTACCGTTTATTGCTTCAAAGCGTAAACATTGTATTTTACTTGGTGACATGAATATTGATCATCTGAAAAATTGATCCCTCCAACTATCGGTGAAATAGTACGTCTGCGGTTCTTCAACAAGGATGGCTTTGATATTAAATAACCCAAAATGGTTGAGATACAATTAAACAAAGTTATCAAACCAAACCTGAAAAATTGATTTATCACCGTTTAAGCTTTTAATTCTTATTTCACTTAATCATTTGCTTTTGTATAAAATGTAAAAAGTCTACTCATATGACAAAATCAAGTAGAACTTTGATTTCATTTTTTACCTTTTTTAAAAATTGCTATGTCGACCTATCAAGGGTTATATCATACCAAGAGGTTAGGGAATTGCATTCATTGTCCGGTCATATTAACATATTTGGTGTGGTTGTTTCTTAAGAGTTTTCTTTTTTCCTCATGGTCATGTGATAAAGAATTCTTATATTGCAGATCAATTTGACCCATAGATGAAACCCTAACGGATACTACCATTCCGGTTCAGAGTGAATCTGGGTGTAACGGCAATACCCCCCAGATCTCCATAACTGGATCATCATTTTTTGGGTGGGAAAGAGGACCTTACACCTCTGCAGGGGATATAGTCAACGTATACTAAGTACCTCCCTCACAGGGTGTTCATTATCTACTAAAAATGTAAAGGGCTTATGGTGTTGTTAACACTCCTAGGACTATTGTCTAATTCAGTGGTTTTCAAACTTTTTTACCCCCCTCCTCACCGCCGGACCAAAATGCCAGCGCCCCCCTCTTCCAACGAACGCCAGAACGACGGTAATGCTAAATGTCATAAGAATTGATTGATTCTTCAATCACAAACAGTTTGAAGAGTATAAAAAACAATTTTAACAAACAAAAATGGTTAATATTTATTTTTCAGTCACAAACACCTGGAACTGAACATGAAATAAATTGTAAAACTGAACGAGTAATCATTAACAACTACCCTGCTTAATAAGATGGGTGGGCTTGGTGCATTGCAATCAAACTGTCAACATCAGGATGAAGGTTTGTCAGGAGCAGTCTCAGATCACCACGCTCCGTTATGTTGAGTTTGTTTCTTTGTTTGGTGAGGAGCCTGGACGCTGCACTGAATCCCCTCTCGACCATGTAGGAAGTCGGAAAAGCAATGAAAAACAACTTGATGTCTTTCCACAGGGTTGGGTAGCGTTTTGGGATCGCTGTTTGCATCCAAAAGGCTTGGTAAGAGGTCATTTTGCAAACTTACAAGTTCCTCTTCTAGATGGGTTGGCACCGATGTGCTGGGTTCAGTAAACGGATCTATCACCCAACCAGGGATTTCAAGAGAAAATAGGTTGTTGAATCTGACTGACATATCCCTGTGGAGTTCCGCTAAATGAGCGTAGTACACGGCAATGTCATCGTTCTTCACTCCATCACCTTGCAGCTCCAAATTCACTTCATCGAATTTGGAAAACATTTCAGTGGGGTAAGCAATATCTGTCTTACTCGATTTCAGTTTGTCGTAAAGCTCAGGGTTGGATTCTTGAAAAAAAATCCCGAACACTGTTAAAAAGTGTGTAAAACCTTTTTAAACAGTTACCTTTCGACAACCACCTAACTTCTGTACGGAGAAGCAGGCATTGAAAGTCATCGTCATTTTCAATACACAGCTGATGGAACAGTCGAGAATTGAAAGCATTCGCTTTGATTTTGTTAACTGCAGTAATCACAGTCGATAAGGATTCATGTAGCTTCACACTCAAATTCTTTGCCACTAAGTGTTGTCGATGGATCACACAGTGAACTGTGAGGACTTTTGGAACAGCTTTTTTCAAATAAGTTAGAAATCCACGGTGGTGACCAACCATGGACGGGGCGCCATCTGTAGCACATGAGATGATGTTTGTAAGTGGAATGCTTCTTTTCTGGAAATAGTCCTCCACAGCTCGATACACTGATTCTCCTTTGGTATCTGTTTCCAGGACAATAATTCTTGACACAGTGACCCACCCTTGATGAAGCGTACATATGCGAGAATTAGCGATTCGTTTCCTGGAAGAGTAGATTCGTCCAATTGCAAACTGAACTCAGTTGTCATCAACGTCTTACTGAGGGTCTCTTCGACGTTTTCAGCCATTTTGTCAACTCTTCGTTGAACTGAGTTGTCACTGAGAGGAATCGATATTATGACTTGTTCAGGAGATTTGTGCAAGACTGTTTTAATAACCTCTTTAAGTGCAGGCAGAATCAGTTCTTCTCCAAAAGTGTGGGGCTTACCAGCTTCCGCTATCAGCAAAGAAATGTTGTAAGAAGCCTTCAGACCGTCATCTGAATTTTTCGATGAGGAAGTAAACATATTCATTGTTTTCCGCTTCAAAAATTGATCTCGAAGAGAATGAAAGAACGCCAGTGTTTTACCAGATTTATCGGGATGAATCTTATATAAATGTTCGAGGAGCCTAGACGGCTTCATTGCTTCATTAGAAAAGTTTTTCTCGCAAACCAAGCACATGGGTTGTTGTGGATTGGTCGATGATTGTATAAATCCATACTTCAAGTACTCCACACAGTATTGCCTACACTTCTTTTTCGATGCTCCTGGGGTTGTCATGTATGTATGCTGCCCTCGCCAAATGTTAATAAACATCTTGCTTAGACTGCCAGAATAAACTCGGACTCACGCATAAAGGAACACTAATTCCAAAATGATGAAAGAGAAATTTATTCCAACGTGAGACAGGTAAATTTCTGAAAGAAAAAATAAAAACAAAGAAGTTTTCCCTGCGACAAAGGGGAAGAAATAAGTAGAAATTTCAGGGTAGAAAGAGAAAGGCAAAGAAGAAAGAGAGGAAAGGAGGGAAAGTAAGGCGACTGTAACAAGTAGAATTTTAGTTTACAACTAAGTAATAAAGCGGGTAAAAGCGAGACAAGTAGCATGACTAATAGGAATAATATTCCGATAATATTTAAATTGAAGGCAACATTAGGAAGTAAACATGGTGAGATAAGGCAAATGAAACATACTAGAGTTATGTTGAAGGGGTGACTGAAGCGAGAAGAAAAGAATGCGTGTTGTCGGGAAGAAAAATGTCTGGCGGAATGGTCAAAAGTCCAGCCGAGAAAAATAAGTCTCGTAGCTTTCGCGAAACCGAGAGTTTGGGACTAATTAATGAAGAGAGGATAAACTCCCAAGAGTAGAGCTTAAGGCCACCCGAAAAAGAAATTAAGAAGGGGAGAAGAAATGAGAAATAAAAGTAACGGAGTTAAAAAGGGACAGAAAGTTTAACGTTGCAGCGAGAAAACGGGAAGTAAACGAAGGGGAAAGCAGTGACTAGGGGGAAATTGTCCCTTACGAAGAGAGTTCTGGATACAGACGTAACACGTACGTCTGGGGGACGCTTAATTAAATCGCCCCTTTTTTCCGGCCTTTCTACCAACACCAACGTCACATTTTACTGTAATTGCTCCAACGCCCCCTTCACAATTTCAACACTCCCATGTGACTGTTTACTCGCCAACACCCCTCTGAAAGTTCATACCGCCCACTTTGAAAATCACTAGTCTAATTTTTAGGGCCCATTTTCTCTCTCTCTCTCTCTCTCTCTCTCAAAAAAAAAAAATACAAGGTCAAAGCAAAAACTGTAACAAGGAATGATTTTAAAGTCTTTGATGAATAGCTTTTTTGTGAAGGACATCGAAAGAGGTGACTTGGTTCAGTGTTCTGGTAGTTGATGATCATCATATTGATGATGGTGATGATGGATTCGATAGCAGTTTTCTTTTTTTTTTTAAATATCTTATGTCAGTATTGGTCGTTCGGAAGTAGGGGAGATAACTAGTCGAGTCCCCACTCACGAAGGACAAATATTATCATTAGAATATCCGTGATATACGAACTATAAATACAACGGAAAGGAAGACAAGATAAACGCATTCGTTCATAAAAGAACATTTAAACTTTTATATACATGATATAAACCTCTATGTCAATAAGAAAAGAGAATACACAAACGTGTCTCAATAGCTAGAAATATGAACATGCTGTACCATGAACAAACAGTATGTAAAAAGAGTACAAAATGGAAAAAGCTTACTTGATGAGGAAAGTAAAAACACCGTGTAGCTTTACCGTTCCCCGGCATGGTCTGAGACATGTTTCACTTGTTTAAAGAACAGAGGCAAAAGTTGTCGAGAATGGATTACTGGGACTGTTATTTGACACCTCACTCGGCACTCATTGGACACGTTCATTTTCTAAGAGAGATAATTATCTATTGTCTCCCTACATAGACGAAAAGCCAGAATCTGAGCGAATATATGAAATTCTTCGTAATACTGAATTTAATTCAATTTGTGAGACCAAGATTAGAACCTTTTGATAATAATAAAGAAAAACCAATGCAAAATTTTAAAACGCTAAACAATTTCATCTTAAAAACTTTAGTGACGTTGAATTCAGCTATTATGATTTAAATAGCATTCACTGTAATATTGATCCAAATTAACTGAATTCTACTTTGGGGGGGGACCAAAAGCAAAATAACGCCCAAATAAATGTGGCTCTCTGTCACTGTCTCATCTCTATCTCTGATTTTATTTTATTCTTGTTAATTTAAAAATTCGAACAATATGAAATTCATCAATAAATTTCTTTGATTTAACAGTTTTGAGAAATTTAGTTAATTGAACACTCTGATAAATGTTGTTTTCAACTTAGCAGTTACGATTGATTCTAAAGATCGATTCTTTAACAACTGTTTAAGCTATCAAATAATAATCTTAGTCTTCAGGAGACAAAAAGCAAGTTTGAATTTTGAAAATCCCTTTTAAATATAAAGATCCTTGTTTACATAGCGTACGCGCTCAGTAGGTGACCTTGACCCATTTCAGTCATAGCCCACTTTTACAAAACAAACAATTGTATCAAAACACACGACTGTGCAACAGGCACGTCAGTAGGATGTTGCGAGTGTGTTTTTTACAGTGGGGGGGGACATATCCGGATTCGAGGACGAGTTATGTTGTAAGAGTAGACACACAAAAATTACATCGCATCTCATTCACCGGATGGATCACGTATTCGTCTTGATGCCTTTTTTCAAGCCTGTATCTACCCCACCCCCCTTTAGTAACTAATGATTTTTGACGAAAACGACATAGGATCTATTCTTATAGGATTTATACCAAGTTGATTTTCATTGTCTCAAGCTATTTGAAGAATGACTTTTTGAATTTATTCATTCATTTATTTGTTTATTTACTATTTAAACGAAATTGTCGTTGGCCGTTGAAATTGCAGCAATCACGATTTAAACGAAGATGTTTGTCAGTAAGGCATCAAATGACGTCACACAACAATTATGAAGAAAAGTGAGATTCTTAAATAAATACAAAATAATTTTTAAATACTTTTAGAATTCCTTGTCTTCGCCCGAAAAAGATCTTATTGTAATTTTTAAAAATTTTATATTGTTTTATATATGGTACCATTCTTGAAAATGACTGGAGACACATCCGAAAGCCCTTGAAACGCCGATTTTTTCGACCGATTAAAACATTTGTTCAATTTGGATTTATGTTCGTCGTAAACAAGAAAAACTTTCATACTCACACATGAACACACTCGAGCGCGCGCAGCCGGCGCATACTACCCCCGAATTCCCCGACAGGAAGACCCTGCTTATGGGCCCTGGAAGAGCGGTTTTCATATATTTTATTTGAATACTACTTAATAAAAAATAGAATGTAGTTAAGTGGGGGCTCATAGATAGAAGAGTGGGCATGTGATCCTAACACGGGCCCTGCACACACACACATATATATAGATTTTTCCGATTTTCCACCAATTCAGATCTGACAGTCATTTTATTGTGTGTGATGGAGGGGGAGGCCTGCACTAATCGTGGTCGTCACCAGAAATGCTTGATCCTATCGGTAATACCCCTTGACCGCGCCAGGCGCCAAGCGATAAAATCAGATCTGCTAAACAGGTGCTGCTTGGCGAGACGATGAACTTAATATCACACACCTGGTGTTCGCGCCAGGTGGGTCCTGGAAGTTGAGAAAGTAAAATGTATATAAATATATAAGTAAAAAAGTAAGTAAAGTTGGCGACCATAGTCGAGGATGACCCGAAGGCTCCCTTTTCGATAGCTACTACACCAAGGTGTAGGGGAGGGCGCTACTCTTTTCCCTGGATTGCTCCACTTTACCCTTGATCCTTACCTTATAATGTTAAGCAAGGCAGTATCAAGTACCATTTTTAGAGTCTTTGGTATGACCCGACCTGGGATTGAACGCAGGTCTCCCGGGCCATTGACAAACACTCTAACCGTTATGCCAATGTCCAGTTAAATATATATATAATATTCTGCTATCCTTCTCTGATGAAATGTCTGCAATTATTTCTTTCTTTCTGTCTGTCTGTCTCTGTCTCTCTCTGTCTCTCTCTCTCTCTCTATATATATATATATATATATATAAAACAGGAGAGTCAGTTCAATATATATATATATATATATATATATATATATATATATATATATATTGAACTGACTCTCCCGTTGATCTCGATGTATGTAGTTCAGTTAAAGATATTGTTGAATAACTTACATGGGTGTGGGGGTGATTTGTTTATATTGGTGAAAGTTTGTATTGAACCAGTCACACTTTTTAAATAAACTGATAAGAGAAGAATGGCTCACCAATGTGCCAGTGATTCTCCAGAACAACACTCTTCAGGTTTTGAATCCTGAGTTTTTCCTCCTCCAAGACTAGTCGTCTAATCAAAGTTAGAAAGTCCAAACTCCCTTACTATTTTCCCATAACTGGAGATATATATATATATATGAGAGAGAGAGAGAGAGAGAGAGAGAGAGAGAGAGAGAGAGAGAGATTAATGTAACACTTTCAGTGTCCAGATAAGAGTAAGTTTCGGTAATTTTATTCATTTTTTTTTCTTGTAATTTTTTTTTACAGAGCTAAAAGTATCGACAATAAGTCGCTATATATATATAGGAAAGACTAAAGAAATAGGTGGAGTGGGAGAATTTTTAGGGAGATGAAGACGACGTTTTTAAATGTAAATATTCAGTTAAAGAAATAATAGCTGAAATTTATTGTTTTCTGGATAGTGAATGTATTTTATTCCGATATAGATTTTTGGGACATAATCGCAGACTCTCTCTCTCTCTCTCTTTCTTTCTCTCTCTCTCTCTCTCTCTCTCTCTCTCTCTCTCTGACATTGTCACCCTCATATGACTTCTCGAACCTACCGCAGGCCCACACACTGTGTCACCAGTTACTGGTTGGTTGTTGCTGAAAAACTTTTTTAAAACGAATCTTTGACAGTTTACTGTCACGAGATCTCACATGACAAGCAAGTCCGGCATTGAACAGACAGATCCTACTACAGATGTTACAAACATGTTCAGGCTGTAAATTGTCAGGGACCGAGGTTAAGTCCTGTTTCCGAAGTGCTCGTTTCATTCTAGAGTGTTCGATTATCTGTGCTTCAAATGCTTTACAGCTTTTGTAGATCACTTTCTTCCGTGTCATTCGATTTACCATCAACTGCTCTGTCTCCGACGTCAATACAGAAGCTTGTTTTGGACGACATCCTTCAAACATTACTTAGGTTTATGTCTTGGACGTCTACTGTGTTTGGGGAGGTGATAGCTAGCTAGCTAGATAGATAGATAGATAGAAATCAAGCTGTATAATTTCCATGGATTCAGGAAGTAAAGATAATTTTAGTTGAAAACAAAATTTTCATCTTAAAAATAGAAACAAATATAGAAAGAAAGAAAATACAGACGATTCAGAATTAAGAGCCTCCATTACTGAAACATTTGTAAGTAGAGATACGTGACACGTTGAAATCCGTGCAGTAATGTGAGTGATAATTATACTGTCTCGCTGTCTGAAATGTTTTCGCATTAAATGTGTTGCCTTGTCATATTTTACACTTGTAGGTCTTGAATTTAGGATGAGTTTACTTAGGATAAATGCTTGGCTTTATTTCTGCAAATGTAGCCATTTCATGTCTCCGATATTTCCGCACGCTTTTACTCTCTCTCTCTCTCTCTCCTTCTCTCTCTCTCTCTCTCTCTCTCAATTTAATTTTAGTTTCATTCACTTCATATTTTTAACTTAATTTTATTTTCATCTTTTTTTTTTTGTTTTTAAATCGAATAATTTAGAATATATCAGTAAATCTGTTTTCTATTTGATTTAACAGAATTTTGTGAAATTTAGTCTATTGATTATTTGGAAGATTTTATTTTGAATTTAGCTGTTTCGATTGATTGTAAAGATCGATTCTTGAAGAATTGTAAAAGCTTCATTAGCGATCAAAGTAATATATAATCTCAGCCTTCAGTAGACACCCTTTCCTCCCAAATACATTCACATATACACACACAATGCGTAAGACAGTCTGGATGCATAACAATGGGGCAGAGAGATAAAAAAAACGCACTCCCCTTGAAAAAGTGGGCAGTCGACCACAAGATAAACCGTGTGCATACTACTGGAAAGCAACGTGCGTACTAATCTCATTTTTATTTTATTTAAATCAAGTGGGGATTTATATATCGAAATCCCTTTTTACTCTATCTATCTATCTATCTATCTATCTATCTATCTATCTATCTATCTATCTATCTATCTATCATGGCCTGATCATATCAATATATGTGGTTATACGCACAGAAAAACAAAAAATCTATATTAATGTTTCTATCTATTGTCTTAGGACAGCTTAGAACGCTATCTGATTTATTTACTAAGCTTAGCTTAGTTGTGGCACAAGGTCTGAAGTATGCGGCAGCCAGTGAGAATGGAACTCACTAACGACGGAATACTAATCTAACTTGCTAAGCGGAGATTAACGAGTTTGTAAAACAAGACGTTTTCGAGCGTACTGAATTCGATGGAGGCATGGGGTGGGATGAACGTATCGGTCGGTGGTGTGATAGTTATCATAGATGAAATGGACCGACGAGCCGAGATCAAATCCCGGAAGGGTCTGTTTACGTTCACTTTGCGCTAAAGCCTTAGGGATATGCATAAATCTCCCCCCCTCTACACACATGCACCAACTGCATCTCTACAGAAGGGTAGAACTCCATCCCCAACGAGTGTCCTAGATATGACATTAAACAATCTGATGGTGAGGCTCTGGTGATGCTGGAACTTTAAGGAATGTGGAGTACCCATTCGTGACCAGGTCTACTCTGGCCCAGAGTGGTAGCATCGGATAGGGTCCTATCTATGGGTCAAATAGAACTGTTTGACATTTAAACTGAGGAAAAATCAATGACTTGTGATAAATTGTGACTGTTGTATCACAATACTTGAAACCATTAAAATGTGTGCAACAAAGGATTAATATTAAACAGAATTATAAGTGTTAGAAATAATTGAAACCATTTAGATATATGCAACAAATGATTAATATTAAACAGAATTATTAGTGCTAGCAATAATTGAAACTATTTAAATGAGTGCAATCAAATGATTAGTAGTCAATAGACGTACTTGGAACCGTTTAACTCAGGTTCTTTTAAAAATGTTATCTATAAAATGTGTTTACAAATCATATATTTAATACATATGTATAAACAGGACTTGGTATTAGATCCTATTTACCCAACCCCTCCGCTCGGGCAGGATATGACACAAGGTCAATTTTTAAGCGGAGTTTGACAGGTTTGAATTCAGAGTTTTCCTTCTCCTAGACTAGTTGCCTCACCAAGGCTGAAGAATTCAGTCTGTCCTACTATTTACCGATAGCTGGAGGGAGAATAATTGGATTCATACCTTTCCCAAGGGTATTAGTGCTATGTGAAATGCAATCAGTCTCGTCCAGGACTTGGTATTAGATAACCAACAATGGTTGATATACCATTAAACCCAACCAAATCGGGTGAAATAATAGTGCAGAATTGGCTCTCAAATCTTGGGAAGGCATCTAATCTAGGAGAAGGCAAACTGTAAATTCAAAACCTGAGCATTGCTTGGAGAATAATTTCAATCAATGTACCTAATCATAGTTTCAAAGAGTTACAATATTAAAGTTTTATGGTATTGTTCAAAAACATCTGAAATATTGTTGCATAGCCGAGAACGACAGCAACACTGATGTTTAAAAGTATAATCGGTTTCATTTATTTTCCTTTTGTTACCCAAAATATACGGACGGTTAAAGTAAGAGAGTATCGAAGACGGCTGAGCTGCGCACACAGGGGCCGAGGTACGAATCTTTGGTGAAAACTCTTCTACCTTTTTTTTCGTTGGGTCGAAATATTCCTGGTTATATAATATTCTGGACGCCCATGCAAATTCTTGTGGTCACACTTCCTTCAGCCTGCCACCTATACATTATACATGGACACGCCTCCTTCTAGCATGCCACAACACAATGCACGTAATCACATTTCCTTCTACGTGTCATTTCCGCCGAGAACACCTGCGTCCTGTTTACTTTAGGTACCTATTGTATTTCCTATTTTT
This sequence comes from Sepioteuthis lessoniana, assembly GCA_963585895.1. Classification (NCBI taxonomy): domain Eukaryota; kingdom Metazoa; phylum Mollusca; class Cephalopoda; order Myopsida; family Loliginidae; genus Sepioteuthis; species Sepioteuthis lessoniana. The sequence goes on from OY757937.1 coordinate 40,301,676, forward strand.
TGTTCCCAGTATCCGACTTCTGCAGTTGTATCGACGGATGTCAAAAGGGGTCTTCAAGTCAATATCCAACAATATGTCAAACAGATGTATTCGACCTATTGATGCAGGATTTGTCTTAGGAAATGCGGAGCCGAAATGGGAACATATATATAGCAATATGTGGTGTGTACTTGATGACCCGAGAGCAGATTACACTCTAGCGAAATACCCCTTGTGCCACAGGGTTCAAGTGGGAGCAATTGGTCCAATTGACTTAAAGCCGGCTCTGTATAGATGAGATTCTCATAGGAATTACCACTCCGAGCAAGTGGACCTGGGCGTAATAGTAATGAAAGAGTACTTCACACTCTCCAGAACTGGAGCCTTGCCATCAGATGCTATTTAGTGTCGTACCCAGGACACTTTTTTTTGGTTGGGGAGTTTTCCCTTTCGGAAGGCGGATACAGTCGGCAATATCTGGGTCCTGTCAACAGGGAAGCAAAATCCATTTTAAATATTGTCTCAAACAGATCTATTTGATCTATAGATGGAACCCTATCAGGTGCTACCACTCCGGGTCAGTGTAAAGTTGGCAGTCATGGCACAAACGTGTGGCACAACGCTTATCCTTTTAGGAAATAGATTCAAGAAGCCAAATTTAAAGCAACCAACCCATGAAAAGGTAAAACATGAAACCTAGGGAGTGTTGCTCAGAGAATTCGTAAAGCACTGGAGCATTATTCACCCATTATCAGCTTATCCAAAAAGTATAGCGCTTCTACGCAAATGTTCAACCTTATAAACACACCACCTGTATAAGTTCTCCTTTAACTGAACAATCGGGTCCTTATGCGTTGTTCTCGACGGGAGAGTTCGATTTTTACAGGCACTCCATTATTGTGACCTTGTGTCAAATTGTGAAGCTTAATTTCAATAAAAAATGAGAATATCAATGAAAGACTTACTGAATTTTTTATCTTACTAAGAGAATTCATATTCATTCAAACAATATTAAAACCATCCAAGACGAACAAGACATGAGGGACACTGCTGGAGGAGCAAGGATGAACTCATTAGTGACATTCTCCTATGGATCCCTTCACGTCGACGTGCATTTACCTAGAACAGTTCTGCGCAGACACGGGAAGACCTGCCGGGAGCAATGGATGATAGGAGCAGATGAAGAGAGAGAGAGAGAGAGAGAGAGAGAGAGAGTGTGTATGTGTGAGTGACAGAGGGAATTCATGCTAGTAGCCCGACTTGATGTTGATGATGGGATGCTTTGTTAAGGACTAGCAGTCCGGTTAAAAAAAAACTTGTTTGAGCACATAACTCGAACCATTGAGTAACAAGCATGTCTATCAAGACATTAGCTCGTATGAGTTTGATTCTTTCAGGAACCGTAATATTGTGGCCTTGTGTCAGGATAAGTTAAGCCAAGTAAATATCTGATCGGTTGATTTTAACGGCATGTCAACTCATCTAAATTTATTTTATGCCTAGAGTTTAGGGAATTGCTTCCATTGTACATTTATATATACATTTTTCTATAATTGTTTCTTTACATTTTTAGCATCAAGTATTCCTATTTAATATAAATAATTTGCGCACAATTGTATGGTTTTAAGTATTCCTACCTAATACCTCACAAATTACCCGTTACCGTGACCTTTGTGTTAAACAAACGTAAAACTTATTTCATATCTATATAGCAATAAATATTACCTTAACATTTGAAATCCGCCTCCACGCTTCACTCCACATCTTCGTTAAAGGGCATAGGTGACGAGTATTCAATGATATCTGCTGTTACTTTTGCTCTTTGATATTTTTCTAAAATTTTTCGCCGCCTTTGTGGTAATGCTTCGTGAATACAATGCGAACACCTATATCGACTTTATAGTTGGAGGAGGGAAATTATAGACACTGATGCACTTATTAACGGTAAGGTCTCACGCTGAAAATTTTGAATGCAAATCGACATTACGGGTTTATATTGCGAAAACAATCATAAAATCTCTCCGTGTTAATCCAGTGGATACAGCTATACCGCCGATTTTCTGGTACTATTTGTTGCCGAACCGTTCCAAAAAATCCATTTCACCAACTCCCCAAAAGTCACATACTAATAATTGATATTTACTGAGATATGAAAATCTACAAATATAAAAAAAAGCCCAAGGTCTTCAAAGGATGATTTTATTTATACTTTAAATTATTTACCAACGTTAAATGTTTTGGGGGTGGGGCTGTCCGCGTGGTGTAATGGTTAAAGCGATGGACTGCGGAATCGTAGTACGCGAGTTCGTACTCCAGTCGTGCTATTACGTTCACTTTCAGGCAAATACCCTTGGGAAAAGCATGAACCCCCTTATCCTCCCAGCTATGGGTTAAATAGTACCACTACTGTTCTTCTATGAGAATAGCTTTGGCATTAAATAACCTAAAAAGAGTTGATATGCCATTAAAACAAAGAAACCGACAGTCTGTCTTTTGCATCTCCAATATTTTCTTTGTCCAATACCTTAGATTTTCACAAGAGTACGTCCATACCCCTTTCCACTTGGTCTGCTTGCTTTCAATTGGTTTTCCTTCTTTCCAAACTCCAATGTCACATAGGTCTTTCTATCTTTTACTGTTTCCAAATGTTTTTTTCTTTATCCAAATAATATTTAAGCAATTAAGATTATCTTAAGAGTACAACTCTTACCTGTTTCATTTAGTCTTGTTTACTTTCAATTGATTAAACCCCTCTTCCACTCAGTTCTAGACGATCCGTGATCACTTTTGTTCCTATTGTAATAGCAGTCCATGATTATATTGATGTTTCTATTTAAGAAGGATTGAAGAATTCTGGTGAGCATTAATCAATTACCTCCGTTATTTTGGGAAATTCATTGATTAAAAAATGACGTCTAGCACAAATGTAGATCCCTCTAAATTATGATTCTGTTGTAAATTGGACTGGAAACTACTTTATTCTCCAAATCAGAGCATTTTAAGTATACTGCTCTTAAAAAAAATCTTATAACTTAGATTGTGTATGAGGATTGAACTCATCGTTCATTTGCAGGAGGTGTCTTCGTGGTATAATGGTTAAATCGCTGGACTACTGAATCGTAGTTAGCAGGTTCGAACTCCAGTCGCGCTATTACGTTCACTTTCGGACAAATACCCTTGGGGAAGGTATAAACCCCCTTATCCCCCGCTTCAGCCATGGCTTAAATAATACAACAGCTGTTCTTCGACAATGATGGATTTGGCATTAAATAACCCAAGAAGGTTGATATGCCATTAAACAATTAACTAACAAAAAATCATTTGCAATGAATCTGCTAGACTATCTTAAGCATTAGGACTGTTAGAAACAAATATGTCTTAATTTAAATTCAGAAACATTTCGACCAACTCGCCAGAATTTACTACATATAACAAATACTTCAAGAAAAAAGCCTTCATAGAGGGCAGTATTCTTTGGTCTTGGGTTCGATAAAAAGATATACAACTTAATAGCAAGTATGTTGTGCGTACATTAACTTTACACAGCAGTGTATGTGAAAATAAGCTTATCTTGTCTTTCCTTCCGTTTATTCAGTGTTAGCACATCACAGATATACTAACCCTAAAATTGGTCCTTGGTAAGGGAGGACTCGATTAAACATCTTCCTTATCACCAAGCACCTCAATACCTCTTTCATTTTAGGAATATTTAATGCCAAGTTGTATAACCGAAACCGGCTCATTGGCCTAGTGGGTTGAGTGTTCGCCAATGGTCCGGGAGACCTGGGTTCAATCTCAGGTCGCGTCATATCAAAGACTTTAAAAATGGTACTTGAGACCTCCTTACTTAACACTCAGTAATATAAGGTACGTATCAAGGGTAAAGTGGAGCAGTCCAGGGAAAGGAGTATGTATGAGACCTTTTTCAAACAGTAAATGTTTTATGGGTTGAAAAAAGGATCCATCAACATCAGAAGCAATGAAGAACGTTTCAATGGTCTATGGAAATAAAATACTAAGTGTCAAGAAATTCCAGCGATTTTTTTCACTCGGTTTTAGGGCGGGGAAACTTAGCATAAAATATTCTCTTTATTCTGGACGACCGACTTCAATCGACAATCAAGTTCTCCAACCAGTTGACAGCACAAAATAAAATGGCACGATAGTTATATCAACCTATACAGCAATCATAAACCACTTCCACCGAGTAAAGCGTCAAAACTTGGCTATAGGATTCCATATGATTTGAATAGTTCTTAACCTAAACAGAGTGTCACATTTAGGGCAGGATACACTGACGAATAATTTCTTGAAAGAATTGTTGCCACTGAAGAAAGTGGGTTTTTTTAGAAGCATTTTCCGCGAAAGAGACAGTGGTCGTGATACTAGGAAAATCCTTTCAAAACTAGGGTTACACCCAGAGAGGGTAAAGTTCTTTGTTTAGTGAGATAAAAGGAGCGTGGTTTATCATGAACGGTTAAATTTTGATAAATCAGTCAATTCTGGACTAGTTTTTGTTGAAGAAAAATTGATTGATTGATTTTAACAGCATATCAGCCCGTCTAGGGTAATTTTATGCCAAAGAGGTGAGGGAATTGCGTTCATGATACATCTATGTTTACATTTAATGTGTAGTTCTTTCTTAAGTGATATTTGCACACAATTGTAAGATATCAAGTATACCTATCAGACATAAAAAAATTAGCTCACAGTTGTATGGTTTTAAGAAATTGTTTCTATCTAATAATAGTTTTTTGTTTGCACATAGTTATATGGTTTCAAGTAACTGATTATAATCCTTAGTAAACAATTATAAATTCTTGTTACTATTCTTAATATACATGATCTACAACAATATGATCTCGAGTATTCCTATCTAATACAAATAATTTGAACATAGATGTGTAAATTCAAATACTAATAATTATATGGTTTCAAGCAATTATTTCAGCTTAATAATTGCTATTTGTTTCCAAACGGTTATATAGTTTCAAGTAACTGATAATTATTCTTAGTAAACAAGTTGTCCTTAGTCGACGGTGACCCCAAGGCTTCCTTCTCAATAGCTACTACACCGAGGTGTTAGGGAGGGCGCTACTCCTTTCCCTGGATTGCTCCACTTTACTCTTGCCCCTTACCTTATAATGCTGAGTGCTAAGCAAGGCAGTATCAAGTACCATTTTTTGAGTCTTTGGTATGACGTGACCTGGGATTGAACCCCGGCCTTCCAGACCATTGGCGAACAAGTAATTATTCTGAATACAAATAATATGCAGTAACATGGCATCAAATATTCCCATAGAATACGAATAGTTTTTAACAGATCTATTTAATCCACAGATGGGTTCCTAACAGATATTACCAATCTAATTCAGAATATGGGGGGAAAAAAGAATTTCACTGATCAATATGAAAAGTGTGTTACTCTTACGTGACACCACGAAATCACACGTTGTGGAAGGATACACAAAAAAAAAAAGATTTTGCATAAAATGAGAAAGTTTTATTTCATCCATCTTTATTTTCCAACTTTGCTCTGCTTTTTCAGATCAATGAAATAAAACGAGAATTCTTCCAAGTTGTTGCTGTGTCTGTGTTATTGTGTTTTATAGCCATGACCATGACTAACTATACAAACACATAATACACATACATCTACATATGCATGCAGAATCAACGACACACAATAATAACGAGCGAAGACATAGATATACCTCTCACTTTATTTGAAAGGGTTGTGTGTGAGAGGGAGTTGGAGACCGAACAGAACTGCAACATATTGACCTTCACTCCATTGGCCATAACCGCGTTTCTTTCCCGTTCTCCCGTGTTGCTCAACCGGGGGCCTGAGGGCCCACTCTGCTGGGTGCTGGCTTTCTCTACCGCATCTCGTCACCAACGGGTCTGGTTTCCAAACTAACTGACTTCCTGTCTTCACCGAGTTATATAATACTTCAACACCCCCTTCTTCTTGTGGGCTTCACAATGGCACTCATTCAACCCATCCACGGTCAAGGTTATAATTCTGATATTCCTCGACTGGATGCACCTGTTATTTACATAGGTTCATTTCCTATTTTGACAGTGCGGCCGGGTCGTAGGTCAATATACAACAATTGTATGGTTGTCCCTCTTGGACTCTAACGTAATACTAGGAAAAAAAGCTACACTGGAACTACACAATGATTACGTGCTGTTTTTAACAAATCCAGAAAGCAACACCTAACAAAACAGCAAATGTACTTGTGTTGCATACATATATATACTGGATACATACCGACGCAATGATAACAGACGCATGACAAACGACAGACGCACGAAGAAAGGACGCATGAAGACTTCTTTTCAAATATATTTACCTCTCAATTTATTGCAAGGGTTTGAAAGGGTTGTTTAAGGGTTTGCATGTGAGAGGATGCCGGAGACCGAACGTAAACTTCATATTTTGACCCCACTGTTATGACCGTCACGTTGTGTCTTTATTGTTCTCCTGATGTTCAACCAGAGGCCTTGGGGTCCACTCCATCGGGGCTTTTGCGAGGGCTCCCCTCGGTCGGGTGTGGCCTTCCCTACCACATCTGGTCTCTAGCTGTCTGGAATTCTGCTGGCAACTGCATCGGGGGTTTTCCGTGTGCCCCCTCGGTCGGGTGTGGCCTTCCCTACCACATCTCGTCTCTAACCCTCTGGGAGTCTGCTGGCAACTGCTCTGGGACCCAAACTCAACTGAGTTAAATAATAACTCAACGCCCACACGATCGCCTACTGGATCTTTGAATCGGATGTTTAATCGTCATCAAGCGGAAATAACTGTCATGCAGTTCAGAGGTTACTCTCTTCCGGTGCATGACTGTAATGGCACAATGAGACCTTCGCCTTGTCCCATATCATAAGCCTTAATCCGCCCACGCGATCTCTTTCGATTACTGGCCATTGGAATGTGTCACTTCCTTCCGGTGTATCACCTTGGAATAATATTTTTGGGCCGGGTCGAGGGTCAAAATATAACACTTATCTCTCATCTCACGAACCATCCAAGTAAGACGAGCAAAGACATACTGGGCACTGCTGGAAAAGTAAGGACGAACTCAAAAGGAACGGTCTCCTATGAACTCCTACACATGGACACACAAGTGTTGGTTGACCAACAAAAACTCACATTTATGGGCTCTGTATGGACACTGTGTGCCGTCCAGAGTACTTATCAAAAGTGATCGGCAATTGAGACGGATGGTGAGAGAAAGAAAGGGTTAAGGGAATCAGTGTTGTCTTTAAGATAATATGATAATGGTACTAATGACTGTGTGCCTTGTGTTCAAGGGTTTGGTTTTATGGCATATCAATCATTGTAGGTTATTTGATGCAAAATTCATATTTATACATATAAAAAGTTCTATTTCAAAGAATTCAGATTAGCACAATTACGCAGTTTAAATGTCAAAACAGTTTTATTTCAAACAATTCAGTTTAGCATAAGTACATAGTTAAGTTCTATTCAATCCATAGATAGGACCCTATCAGCTGCTACCACTCCAGGCCAGAGGGGACCTGGGAGCGATGGCAATAAAGGAGTACTCCGCATTCCCTAAGGCTCCAGCGTTATTGGAGCCTCACCATCAGATTAATTAGTGTCATATCTAGGACACTCGTTGATGGAGCCTTACCCCTCTGCAGAGAAGCAGTCGGTGTATTCTACAGCCCCAGCCGACTGAGCCCATTGTGCTCAAGGGCTGTGTGTAATGGATGGAAGCTTCTGCAGCAATGTTGATTTAGGGTTTTTCTGAGAGTGGCGAGAATGACACACAAAGCACCGCTTGGCTCTTCACCTGTACTTTCAGCGAAATGTGGTAGAATTCTTGTTTGTTCCATTGTTTTCTGAAAAGCAAGCAGGTTCCAGACTCTTCTTTGAATGAAAGATATTTTACTTGTGACTTGGGTACTACCTGACATAAACGCAAGGAACTTCAGTTTTACAGTCATCTTTTATTATTTCTCCGTCGACTTTGAAGTAAGAGACTTTGAAGTAAGAGAGAGAAAGGGAAAGAGAAGATGACCAGTCATTTTTTGGCGATCAAAATTTTCTAATTGATTACTTTGACGGTCGAATACTCTCTCTGACTATCAATTTCTCTTTCTGATATCGATCAAACACACACAGCACTGGTCACCTTCATTCTCCTAGAGGAGTCCTCGTTGCGTAATGGCTAAAGTGCTGGACTGCTGCCTCGAAATAAGCGAGTTCGAACTCTTGTCTCTTTATTACGTTCAATTTCGAACTAATACCCTTTGGAAAGGTACCTACCTATATTTCCAGCCGTGGGTTAAACAGTATCACTACTATTCTTCTACAAGTTCGGTTTGGCATTAAATAATCCACGAAGGTCGATATGCCATTAAAAAGAAAAGAAAGAGTCCTCTCTTCTATTGACTATGATGGTCAAATAATCTTTCTGACGATCGATTACTCTCTTACTTCAACTTAAACACTCTATGTCGCTCGCCAACTGTTGTATATTGACCCTTGACCGAGCCGTCAATCAGAGATGCACCTGTGTAAATAAGCGGAAGAAGAAGCGGAAGCAAGTGGGTGTTATGAAAGAATATTGGTAGATGCTGGCGGCTGTTGAGTTAGTTGGGGACAGGAAGGCCAGACTGAGGGCCAGCTTGCAGACTGAAGGCTGTGGCCCTCAGCGACCTCCGGTTGAGCAACCCCAGCCAAGATGCGGAAGAAGTGCTATGTGGGTTCTTGAAGATAACACAGCGTGCTATGGTCAAGAGAAGAAGTTGGGTCAATATAGCTGTCTATCCCTGTCTCCACCCATCTCTCACATACCACAGAAACATCAACCCCTTCGAGAATAAAATGTGAGAGATACCTATTTTTTAAAGAAGTGTGTTCGTTCGTTCATTGAAATTCGTAAATTATGTTTGATTATGTTTCCGCTTGTATTTGTATGTGAGTATACAACACAACCCTCTGATGATATTGGGTTGTGGCCCTATATATATATATATATATATATATATATAAGCAACGCAAATAATTAAAAGTTTATTAATCATAATTATCCATTTCCTACTTTTCTCTCGTTCGTATCTGTGTTGCCAATAACCTATTATTGATTTGACATGGACCAGTCTTTCTTTTTTCTTAAGGTCCTAAATATTATTATAAACATTTGCTTTTAGGGGTATTCCCTAATTAGTAAAAATTTTTCGCCCCAATTTAGCCAAACTGTCTCCCGTGAACTTCAAAGGACACGTTTTTATGGGTGCCGTCAACCTGTCTTGGATTTTTGTCATTTACTCAATCTGTGTGTGGGCTGACCAGTAACTTCATTTATTTATTCATTTATTTATATCTTTGTCGAGCAGCATTTTCATTCGTTCGGTTTCTTTTAGTCATTTTTTTTCATCTAAAACAAACTTAGAGCAAGCAGTACCATCATCTCTGACATAATATAAGATTATGATTTTAACGGCATGTCAACTTGTCCGGGACAATTTTATGCTTAGATGTTAGGGAACTGCCTACATAGTACGTTTATATTTACATTTTTTGTACAGTTTCTTAAGTGTTTTTTTACATGTGGTTATATGGTATCAAGTATTTTTATCTAATACAAATAATTTGCAAACAGATTTACTTAACCCATAGATGGGACTCTAACAGGTACAAACACTCTGAGTCAAAGTGAACCAGGTAGTAATAGCAACGAAGATATACTCTACACTCAACCAGATCTCCAGAATTGGAGTCTTACCAACAGAAGCATTTGAGTACCATATCCAGGACGACTCTTTTTTTAGGCGGGGATCTTACCCCTACTCATAAGATACAGTCAATGTATTCTAAGCCCCACCAACAGGGTGATTGATTACTATATATATACACCGGGCCATAGGTCTAATGTGTAGAGTGTTCGTCCATGGTCCGGGAGACTCGGGTTCAATCCCAGGTCGAGTCATACCAATGACTCTAAAAATGGTACTTGATTCCACCTTGCTTAATAGCGTTATAAAGTAAGGATCAAGGGTAAAGTGGGGCAATCCAGGGAATGGAGTAGCGCTCTCCCCTACACTTCGTTGTGGTAGCTATTGAAAAGGGAGCCTTCGGGTCACCCTCGACTAAAGTCGCCAACTTTACTTATATATATATATATATATATATAATCTTGAATTATTGATTTTTTTATTTGGATTAGTTCAATCTGGAATTGTATTCCAAGATCAAAATTGGCTCCTATATATATATTTTTTTTTTCAATCCATCATCATTGAATTTGAATAAGGAATTTAGATTGGCCAATTAATTTACAAGTACATTTCTACGTTGAAACTTTAAGTGGTTCATCTTGTAAGTGCTCTTCCAGTTGTTATAATGTAAGTTGTCTTTTAACCACTGCTTTACGGCAACATAGGTAGACGACAATTCAAATATTAGAAGTAAATTGTGTGTACTGTTTGTTGAGTATTAGGAAGACTGAATACCGCCAAAAAAGCGCGTTCGAAAATTTCCATTCGAAATCCAGTTTTTGAATATCAGCCCGTAGCGATTTCAGAAAGAAAAGAAGAAAGCAACACACACACACACACACACACACAAAGAAAATTAATTGTATTAAGGAAAAAGAGAGAGGGAGAATTCCTGTGGTGAGATAGCTAAAGTGCCAGACTGTGACAAGTAGTAATTTACAAAGCTCTTTGCTTCGATGTGGCACAAGGCCGAATGAATGGAGCACCCAATGAGACGCGAACTCACTCGTGTAGGTTTGCTAGTCTAGCTTGCTAACCGTTACACCACCAGAGGTGCCCCCAGACTGTGACAAGTAAGCGTGTTCGAACTTCAGTCGCGGTATTACATTCACTGAAAAGAACCACTGCTGTTCTTCTACGATGATGGCTTTGGTTGGTTGTTTGGGTTTTATGGCATATCAACCTTTGTAGGTTATTTAACGCCAAATCCATTTTTATGCAAATAGTCGGCTCTATTTAAAAAAATTCAGTTTAGCATGAGTACACAAGTTAATTGTCAAAAACATTTCTATTTCAAGCTATTCAGTTTATTTAAACAGTTCTAATTCAGTTAATTCAGTTTAGTATAAGTATAGATTTTGTTTACACGGTTAAATGTCAAAACAGTTCCATATCAAACAATTCAGTTTAGTGTTAGTACAGTTTCAATGTCAAAAACTCAAAAACAGTTTCATTTCAAACAATTCAGTTTAGCATATGTAAGTACACAGTTTAATTGTCAAAATATTTCTATTTCAAGCTATTCAGTTTAGTCAAACAGTTCTAATTCAAACAATTCAGTTTAGCATAAGTATGCAGTTACTTCTATTTGACCCATAGATAGGACCCTATCAGGTGCTACCACTCCAAGCCAGGGTGGACCTAGGGGCAATGGTAATGAAGGTGTACTCCGCATTCCCCAAAGCTTCAGTATCACTGGACCCTCACCATCAGATTGTTTAGTATCATATCCAAGACACTCATTGGGGAGGGGGTTTGCAGAGGTGCAGTTGATGTATTCTACAGCCCCAGCCGACTGGGTAAGATGACTTTGGCATTTAATAACACACGAAGGTTGATATGCCATAAACAAAAAATTAAACTAATAGAAAGAAATAATAATGAAAGTCTAAAAGGGAAAAAGAAAGACGATTGAATATGTAAAGGAAAGAAAAGAATATTGAATAAGTCAAGGGGATAAAGGAAGAATACTAAATAGTTGAAAGAAAGAATATTGAATGTCCAAAGGAAAAAAGAAAAAGAAAATAAAAAAAGAAAGAATATTCAAATCATGAAAGAAAAAGGAAAGAATTTTGGATAAGTAAAGAAAAGAAAAAAGAATATTAAATATATAAAAGAAGAACGAGAAAAACCGAGAATAGTAAAATCATAAAAGAAAAAAAAAGAAAGAATATTGAATACGAAACGGAAAGAAAGAAAGAAATAATATTGAATGCATAAAAGAAAAAGAAAAGATGGAAAGAATTATACTCAAACTGACGTGAAAAAGAAGGAAAGATTTTATTTTTAAAAGCTGAGGTTGTAAGCTCAAAATATACACGTAGAAAGACAGAGAGTAGACTGCTTCCAACACACTTTCATCCTCCACTTTTTTTTCTGGCCCATTCATCATTACATAATTACAACGACTACTATAACTACTACTATCGTCACTAAAATCATTAACATTTGCAACTAAGCATGCATAACTTAGTACGGTACAATGTGAGAGGGGGTTGAGAGTACGAGGATATGTATCTTTCAAATCAGAAGGGCTTTCCTGCTCTGAAAATCAGTACTAGAACTTTATTTATTTATTTATTTATTTATTTATTTGTTATCTGAGCTCGAATTCCGTGAGAAATAACGAAATTACCCCACTCAGCTAAGTGACAATTACTGTTTAGGGAATATCTGTAGGACTTTTGAAATATATTTGAAAATAAATGGGAAGGGGAATAATAATTTTTTTATTTTTTTATTTTCTATTGTATGTGTTAATGTTAAGATGTTTTGGTTTTTTTTTTTAAAACTCAGAGTTTAATCATAGACTACCTGCATTTTATTCAAGCAAGTTTTGGTAAAGACGATGGAACACTGTTTATCATTTTTAATTTCATTTTTTCAAGACTCCTTGTTATTTTTCTTGTGTCGGGATTTAGATGGTAAAGGAATTGTCCCATATCTTCTGCCCAAGCGCTTTCGACCATACTTTTGGTCGTCATTAGGAGTTGTGTAGTTTTGAGTTGACTGTTGAGTTTTTACTGTTTTAATCATTTGTAGCGTTTTGTTTTGAAGTATTTTGTTGCTGTTGTTAGAATTACCCAATTTCTCTACAATCAGTACAGAGCTGTTGTAGATAGGTTCTAGCTGGTCACCCTACCCTTGCTCGTCCGTGTAAAGAGGTCCACAGGAGTACATCGCTTTTGAGCTCGCCCTTATTTCTCCAGCAGTGTCCCGCATGTCTTTTTCGTCTAATTTGGATGGTTTTCAAGATGGGCGGTAGGTGTCCGTCCAGCTGCTGCTTTGTGGGATGTTGCCTCCAGGACTTGTTCAATACAGATCGCAGCATTCTTGTGCAATTGCTGTCGAGCTTTCTCTCCATACGCTTAGTCAGCGTCCATGTGGTGCATCTATGCAACAGTACTGACACGACCGCTGCTTGGAACAATAACAAAGAAAAATAAATTGCAGGAAAAGTGCGCAATAATACCAGAGCAGCTATAAAGCTAAAAATATTAGAATTATAGACATAAAAATTCACACACACACACACACACACACACACACATATATATATATATATATATATATATATATATATTGGCAAGCACTCGTAGTGTAACGGTTATCATCATTGGAAATGAACCCAGCGACCAGAGTTCAAATGCTGTACGAGGTTGCTTGCATTTCACATAACGCTAATACTCATGGGGAAAATATGAATCCAATTATTTTCCCTCCAGCTAACCGGCCCATTGGCCTATTGAGTAGAGTGTTCGCCAATGGTCCTGGAGACCGGGGTTCAATCCCAGGTCACGTCATACCAAAGACTCAAAAAATGGTACTTTATGCTGTCTTGCTTAACATTCAGCACTATTAGGTAAGGGTAATCAAAGGTAAAGTGGAGCAATCCCGGGAATGGAGTAGCGCCCTCCCGTACACCTCGGTGTTGTAGCTATTGAAAAGGGAGCCTTCGGGTCATCCTCGACTAAGGTCGCCAACTTATAGGGAAATAGGCAGATTAACTTTGTTTTGGCAACTGGTATAGAAGAATGATAACTGAATTAAAACCTGTAAAGCTCAACTTAAACAAAATTGGCCTTGTGTCAAATCCTGCTCGTGTTAAGGGGAGGTAAATAAATTCATATATAATTTTTGATGAACTAATGTTAAAGACTAAAAACTAATGATGAAGAAAAATATTTTTTTAATAATGAGCCCCGAGGGTGTGTGATCCTAAGCCATAACTCATTTAGCTTATTGGAAAATCCAGCACTGATCTAACCCCTCTGCTACAGGCTGGATGTGACACAAGGTCAGTATCTGCTGTTCCTAAATAATCACCCATCTCAGAATTGAATAGGCTCGTTGCTTCTTAACTTGGATTATCAAACGGAAGCCGGTGCTTTCACCGTAACTTTCGACGTCACAATAATTATTGAATTTACATATTTACTTTGTCACTTCGCTAAAGGCAGGGTGCAATGTCGTTTTAAGAAGAGGTCCTCCACGTTTACGAATGCACGGTTGTATAAAAATTTATTCCAAAGAAAAAATCAAAACGACCACGTATGGCACTTGATTTGGCCAGAGTGGAACCGGGAGAAGTAATTCCAGACAATACATCGAAAAGCTATCCCACTGTTTGTCGAGAACTATTATTTGGACCCTCAGTACGAATTCGGGGACAAACTGTAAAGGCACGAAAATAGCCAGCAGAAGGGTTTCATCACTCGCTTCTTGAATAGCCGAAAAGTATTTCAAACTGTAAAGGCAAGAAGCTTCCCAAGAAATAAAACCAAAATCAAACGAAAGTACGAATTCAGGGACCAACTGTAAAGGCACGAAAAAAAAGCCAGCAGAAGGGTTTCGTTACTCGCTTCTTGAACAGCTGATTAGTTCAAACAGGCAAGAAGCTTCCCAAAAAATAAAAGTAAAATTAGACGAGAGTCGACAACTGAAATTCTATCAAGTTAAACAACTGAAAAAAAAATTCAACCGAGAATTCTGCTGAAAAGAACTTTACAGAAGACTCGAAATTAAAGGAAAACTGAAACATTTCGACAAAACAAAAAAGAAAAGAAAATACTCATATTCAAAGAACTTTGTTTCCCCGGACACTCTCTCAGATAAGTTCCCGCAAATTGCACTGAAATTTGCAACACTTTATCTTTTCTAACCCTTTCTTTCTTGTTTCTTTGTATAAAATTCATTTGTAAAAACTTTATTGCTTGTGTTATCTTTTCGAATCAGTATCCGAATTAGAAAGCTGCGGAACTCACCGTTTAAAATTACACACTAAAGCCCCCTAAAAATATTACCCAGTTGAATACTAAACTTGGCGTTTGTGTCTTTCTCTTCATATTTTATCCTTTAAATTTCTTTATATTGCAAATTTTATCTCTTAAATTTCTTTAAGTTGAGGAACGTGCCAAAAGTAGCTGAGCTCCGTCGGCCATCAGACAATAAATCTGACTCCATCACTTTTGGACGATGGGTAGATGCTACCCAAGTGAGGGCTACAGAAACTTAGGTCATTGATTATATTTTCATTCGATATATTTCTTCCTTTCAACAAAAAAAGTCCATAAAAAGTTCCACAAAGGAAATCTTATGTTGAGATATTTGTTCTAATAGCCAATCAGTTTTTTTAAGACCCTTCCCCCACAAAAAAAGGAATGTCTTGGGTATGACACCAGACTGCTGCTGATGGTGAAGTTTCAGTTTCGGAGATCGGTATGGAGTCGTCCTTCATTTCCATTATTCCTCAGTTCACCCCGACCCGGATTGGTATTACCTGTTAGGGTCCCATCTATGGGCCAAATAGATTTGTTTAAAAATTATTCGTATTCGCTAGGAGCGTATATAAAAAGAAAAAAATGGCCTCAAGTAATAGATACACAAAAAATGTAAAAACAACGTTAAAATCAATCAGTTGTTTTTCTTATTTGTTCACATTGTTACAAAGTTATATTCATATATGCATGTTAAAATTGAAATTATCTTCAACATGGTATTTCACGAGGCCAAGTCAAAAGTTTTGCAATATTTTAGGGACATGAACACAATTCGGCTTCTTCGAATGCTTTGCTGATTACGAACCAAAATGAACTGTGAGAAGCCGAGCTCACCTGATACTCTTCGAGTGCTACTCACCGGATTTTCCAAGCCCGTGAAGGTGACGAAGCACACTGGACTGTGAGATGCCGAGCTCACCTGATACTCTCCGAGTGCTACTCACCGGATTTGCGAAGGCCGTGAACGTGACGAACCACACTGGACTGTGAGATGCTGAGCTCACCTGATACTCTCCGAGTGCTACTCACCGGATTTTACAACCCGAGCATAATTTCTTGAACCATTAGGTTACTATACTGTAATCTACTGCGTCTCCATCTTTCACACTGCAAATATTTTGGTTGCTTCCAGGGCGGCGTTAAGACCCATTCCGAACTCGTAAAATATAAATTCTCGAATCAGATGACGTTGCACATTCATTTGTGCGGCTTTCAAGTCAGACATGTAGCAAAGCAATGCACAGCGTGTCAGCGCACCAACTACCACGATACTACCAACTACACAGGGTACTTACCACAGCATTGACTGCTTTGATCACGTGATGTACACACCGCCAATTAGTACGTACCAAAATATTCCAAAACTTTTGCTCGTAGAAATGGCTTATTTTATGTTATGTACTCATTGCAATAAAATCAATGATTAATCCTAACTGGAGATAAGTAACGTTTGTGTCTTGATCAACTTCTTTTTTTTTTTCTTCGGATGTAATGACTGCAAGATCATAAAAAGCGAGTTCAAACTCCAGTCACGCTATTACGTTCACTTTCAGATTAATTCCCTTGGTGAATCTATGAACCTCTTGGTAAATAGAGGCTTAGCAAACAATAATTATTTTAAACCTTACACTTTGATGGATTCGTGTGTTGGATGACAATAATACGAAAAGGTGAAGTGGTTTGTTATTTATTTACTTCACGTATAGGGTGGCACTTCTGCTTTGGAACGGAGTGTAGTATCTGTGTGTTCTTCTTTGGCTCAGTGTGCACCCTGGTACTTTTCCCTAGGGTGTCATTATGCATTCTAAATCACGCAGTTATTTTAAAACGTGTAAAATCTAAAACGTTCAGAGAAATAATTAGATTTGATATTTTATAAAAAAAATAAATACAAGAACAGAAAAATAGTCACACATAAATTATTATTTAGATTATTCAAATTTAAATAATGATAAAAAATAATTTCTATTGAAGATTAGAATGTAGTATATATTTTAGGTATAAATACACTCACTCACACTTACACACACATACATATATATAGGAAGAACAAAAACTCCAAATTCTTGAAGCTCTCCCTATAAATATTAACAAACGTTCCTTAAACAAGATTAACTTCCAATACAGCCTCCACTTTCTAAAGTGCTTTTAACACTTTTCCCGCCAATTCGTCTTTTTACCTCAAGTAAAATTCTTTTTTTCTGGAAATTCCCCTCCCACTTTTTCTTCCTTCTACTCTATATATAATTGTATATAACCCGACATTGTGTTTGTCATTTCACTATTTGTTGCTTCGAATATGGTTTCAATTAGGTCCGAAAATAATTTTGAAAAATTCTACCCAGAAGTCAAACTACTCATACGAAAACTTGAACGGATCCTAGAATAAAGAAACACGAAGTGTCTGTCCCATTTAATCAAACATATGTATATATATATATATATATGTGTGTGTGTGTGTGTGTGTGTGTGTGTGTGTGTGTGTGTGTGTGTGTGTGTGTGTGTGTACATATAAATGTGTGTGTTATGTCGCTTAATGAGCTACTGGTACTATATATCTTAGTAATTCTTGTTTTGTGGTTGGGTCTTCATTGACTAAAGTCAAAAGGTAGGGGAAGATTTTTTGCTCAACGGCCATCAAGCACATTATTCCAAGAACCCTTTATTCATAGTCAAGTTATTCTACTAAAAGAAGGAAATCTCTGATATAACACTTGCAGTTGATGTGACTAGTGGTTATCTTGCTTCGACTTGTCACTGGATAATAATCATGATGACTTAGAGAGTGGTATTCGTGTTGTACAAGCGTTGACCACTGTAATACCATGATGTACAAATGTTCCCATAAGATCTTTTCATCGATTGACCTTTCACTCGAAAGAGCCCTATGGCAATGACGATGTGGGGATGTAGGCAGACGTTACCAGTTGGAAGCATGTAGCTATTTATGTACATACAGGTGACAGGAGTTGTTGCGTCCTCGTGTGACAAAGGCTCTTGTGTCTGAGCAACCCTATTTAAGAGAGCACTACTCACCCAAACTACTGGAAAAGTGCTAGAAAAGATACACTAGACATTGCCTGTCACCTTAATACTGGTTAGTTTCCCACTGCTAACGGTGGTTCATTTTTGGCAAGAAGAAAAGAAACATAAAACCATTTTACATGACCGGGTTAAACTTAACATTAGTTGTTAGAATGATACAACATTTTAAGATCATAGTTCTCCTAACTGTCCAGAAAGAAAAACGGCACCAGTGACAAAAGACCTTTAGAGATTCCATATTGATACTACTGTTCTCTCGATAGCTCGACTGTCTCAGAAAGATCAGCTGACCGAGGTACCATTAGATTATAGACTCTTCTGTGTTGAAAAACTAAAGGGTGAATAGCGTGAAGAAAGTAGTGGCAAAATTTCTGGAGTTTCCTTCAAGTGTTAATGATCGCATCACGAAACTATGTATCCAATTCCAGTGTGGATGGAATACGACTTTATTCTCTGTTTACGCTCTAACGCTCCAGGCTGATGAGAAGCCTTTCGTACTGCTATTGTTCCAACGCCAAATGATAAGTTGATTATCCTTGGTGATTTTAAAGCAAACGTTGGCAGGGATTTTGATATAGGGAATGTACTTGGTCGATACGGCATTGGTAAAGTAAATGTAAATAGTCTGAAACTACTTGAGCTTTGTTTAGAGCTCAATTTGACTATTTGCAACACTCTTTACTGACAAAAACTTAAATAAAAGATAACTTAAACCCACTCAAGATCAAAACATGGCAATATTATACATTTCATCATTATCAGCAGACGTGATATTTGTGATGTATGTAATCTACGTGATATGTGTATTGCAGAATATGACGCAGATCACAATTTGGAATAAGGAAGGTTTAAACTCGATTTCATTACAGTGCTGGAATGGATATCATTTACCAAATGAATGGATTGATGGTGTTAAAGGCAAAAGAGAAAAGGGAATCTGTGACAATTACCGTGGAATCACTCTTTTTGATCCAGTTAGCAAGATTCTTTCCAGAGTCTTGTTGAATCGATTACTTTTGAACATCTGTCTAGCTGTCATTCCAGAATCACTAAGTGGCTTTAGATATGGCAGGGAAACAACCGACATGATATTTTCAGTCAGGCATGTGCAGGAGAAGTGCATTGAGCAACGGGTTTCTCTGTATCAGGTTTTTGTCGATTTGACTAAAGCTTTTGATACAGTTAACAGGGATGCACTTTGGACGATACTTGGAAAATAGAGCGCCCATCAATATTTGTGAATATGCTCAAGTAGTTACGCAATGGTATGAAAGCTAGAGTTATCATTAGTGGTAAGTAGTCGGATGAGATTCCAGTAGATAACAGTGTTCAGCGGGGAAATTCTTTTCTGTGATGCTGATTCCTGCGTTTCAGCATTATAAGAGGGAGTGTTCTTTTAGAATTCATAACTATAAGAAGAGTTTTTGGTTTGAGAAGGTTCAACTTCAAATTGAAGACTTTTCACTCACTAAGAGAGTTCCTTTACGCTGACAATAGCTTTCTGGGTTCTACTCTGGATAACACGTAACATATTGATGATTTATCAGCACCCTCGTGTACTGCATTTGGTTTAAAGATAAGCTTGACCAAGACCAAAGGTGATCTGCATATTAAGCTGATTATAACCATCCATGGTACTATTTTGACTGTTGTGGAAACTTTTACTTATCTGGGATGTTCATTGTCTAGTTATGGCTCTTGGGATGCTGAAATTCACCGACACATTCAAAAGACACATTTGGTCTATGGGACGTTTGAAAAACGGCTACGTACTAATAGTCATATTACCCACCAGAGTAAGATGAATATCTATTGGTCCTGCGTGTTGAATGTTCTTCTATACTCATCTGAAACGTGGACCTTGCTTCGTAAGGATCTGAAAATACTTGAGCACTTTTATCAGAAGCTTGAGACGCATTCTAAACATCGAGCCTCTCATCATAACAGCCCAAATGTAGTGAGCAACTCATGTTGTGCATATGAGTGATGATCCTATTTACCAACCCCTCTGGTCAATTTTTAATCGGAGTTTAACAGGTTTGAATTCAGAGTTTTCCTTCTCATAGACTAGTTGCCTAACCAAGGCTGAAGAACCTAATCCGTCCTACTATTTACCCATAGCTGGAGGAAGAATAATTGGATTCATACCTTTCCCAAGGGTATTAGTGCTATGTGAAATGAAATCAGTCTCGTCCAGGATTTGAACTCGTGTCGCCATGTTCATTTCCTACGACGATAACCATTACACCAAGGGCACCTCCTGCATATGAGTGATGATATACGACCGAAGTATCCTCTTTACAGCCAGCTGCATGCTGGCAAATATCAGCAGCTGAAGCCTTGGAAGAGGTATAAGGATTACCTAAAAAGCAACCTAGTGAATCTAAAACTCAATCTTGACAACTAGAAAAGCAAGCATTGAAGAAGTCTGAATGAAGAAACCATTTGGGTAATGGCTATACCAGTTTTGAGAGGGAAGGCACTGAACATACAAACCTTAAACGTCAACTTAGGACGGGAAACACCCGTAATATTGATGAGAACGTGGATAGCCGGTGATGTTAAACATGCAATCGGATTTTACTTTCTGAGGCTGAATATGTCAATCATCGGAAGTCTCATGCATACAGGTTTCTCCCCAGGAACAGACAATGTAACTTGCACAATGTGGAATAAAGTGTATAAGTCGGTTTCTGGTCTCAAGAGACAGACGGTGGTGCACAAGCATCAAATTCTACAAGCTGATCCAATCGATCTTGTGGGGAGGGTGTCTTTCCTGTGTTACATTTGCTTCAGACTTCGTAGATCTGCATTAGGTGAAATGAGCGGAGAGATGATGATGGCGAAATTGAGGGGATTATGAGGGACACCAATAATCTGTTAGAGATTACGCAGTTGCTATGTAAATGTGTATATATATATATATATATATATATATATATATATATATATATATACTTATACATGTACATGTATGTGTGTATATTCGTATATATATATATATATATATATATTTGTGTGTGTGTATCAACCAAACTTCTTCGAGACATAAAATCAATTTTTAAGCAGAGTTTAACAGGTTTGAAATCAAAGTTTTGCTTTTCTAAAACTGGTTGTCATACCAAGGTTAAAGAGTCCATCGGCTCTACCATTTATCCATTGAGGAAGAATAACTGGATTCATATCTTTCCCGCAATGTAAACAGCCTCACCCAGGATTTGAACTCGGGTTACTGCGTCCATTTCCAACGAGAATAACTATATATATATATATATATATATTTAAGAATAATAGACGAATAGGTGATTATTTTAATTTTATCAATATATATATATATATATAGTTAGAGTGGTATGAGTACAGATACTCTAGACAGAAGTGTTATTTAGTGATTTTTTTTATAGTTGACAACAAGCGCAGACACTATACTGTCATCGTAGCAGAAGTTGCAGGCAAACTCACAATGAAACAAACTAAAACTAACACTATTCATTTTACAGATTCATTTACGTTTTTTTCTTTAGTCGGTCATACACAACTGATTCGAATTCTGTGAAAAGGAATATCAAGATCTTGGGGGGGGGTCAAGATTTCTGCCTCTTCATCTTTAAAAATCGATCTTAACATCCAACTACTGTATTTTAGTAACTATAAATCCGATTACTACCAACTACTACTAATGGTTTAAAATTTAGCACATCTGCTTGTTTTTTGAGCCCCTGGTTCAAGTTCGAGTCTGGAAGCAAGCATCTCATCAAAAGATCAAGTTTTCGGTTTCTACACACATCTCTCTGTATAACAATTTAAAACCTTAAATACTAAGTAATGGCTCATGTGGTAAGAACTTTTAACTTTGTGAATCAATTGATGTGGGATCGAACCCAGAAGTAGGAATGTTGAAAATTTGAAGATTTTTTTCCTTTCTTTTTTTTTTATACTAAGCGCAACAAGTTTAGAACTGAAAAAAAAATCTTAAATGTTAATCAAGATTAAATACCATATATACTTGCATTTAAGTTGACCCCGTATACTGCCGGATTTAGGCGTAAACTAAAAAATTAGTTACAGCTCCAAGCCTCAAAAGCAGATGGGTCTTAAAAATTGTGAAAAGGTGCCTTTAGAATTTTTGTATAATCTATTTTTTCTAATAAGAAGCTTCTAACCTTATATAGATTTAAAGGTCTCATCAAGTTTAAATCTGTTGTAGAGAAGAGATGGTACCCCTTTGTATAGAATGGATTATTCTTTTTGAATATGATCATTGACCGGTCCGCTCTTTCGAGTATTATATCACTGTTGAATGGGTCGGCGAATGTGGCTAGCTAGGTCTCCTTAGTTTCTATAGAAAAGTATGACCGCTCCCTTCCCCTCCCCAAAAACTTCAATGCCTTGTGCCTTCTGTATATTTCATACAGAAATAAAGCAGACTTGGGGCCTTTTATTAGGCACCTAGTTTCGACTAGGCTACCTTAGGGTGGGCGAGCTGCATTTTTGTCTCCTTTGTCCCCCTTGTACGGCACTAGACCAAGCGTCTAGTTTAAGCCGTAAACTGGCATACGTGCCCGGACTCACATTTGGGTTCGTGAAACTGCTTGCCTCATCAGGCTCACATTGCATTAAGTGAGCCGATGAGCAGCACAGACCAGCAGGGTTCGAGTCTCGGCTCGTTTCCGACCTCCCCTCCCCTTTATCCCCACTTTCATCGGCCTTCGGGCTTTTGACCTTGTGTCAAGTCGTGTCTGGTGGGAGGCAGCGACAAATATCGGCTAGCTAGGATCCCTTAGGGGGCACGTTCTTTCCAGAGAACACCCCGGGGCCTATTCTGGACTTCGGTCCGGAGCGTGGCTCTGCAAAAGGAACAATGGCAGACTTGGGGCCTTTTTAGGCATCTAGTTTCGACTAGGCTACCCACGGGGTCGGCCTTCGGGCTTTTGACCTTGTGTCAAGTCGTGTCTGGTGGGAGGCAGCGACAAATAACACCCTCGGGTGGGCGAGCAGCATTTTTGTCTCCTTTGTAACCCATGTATGGCACTAGACCTCGCGTGTAGTTTAAGCCGTAAACTGGCATACGTGCCCGGACCCACAATTGGGTTCGTGAAACTGCTTGCCTCATCAGGCTCACATTGCACTAAGTGAGCCGATCAGCAGCATAGACCAGCAGGGTTCGAGTCTCGGCTCGTTCCCGACCTCTCTCTCCCTTTATCCCCACTTTAATCGGCCTTCGGGCTTTTTACCTAGTGTCAAGTCGTGTCTGGTGGGAGGCAGCGACAAATATCTAGCTAGGATCCCTTAACAATAGTTAAAGCAAGACCGCTCCCTTCCCCTCCCCCCAAAACTTAAGGCCTTGTGCCTTCTTGCAATTTATTTTACAAGAAATAAAGAGTATTATATCACTGTTAACACATCCGTGTACTAAACCTCAGCCCCACCCACTTTTCATTGTAAATGACGATTCGAGTTATTATTTTCAATAACCCACTCAAGTAACATTACAATAAAAATCCAATACTGATCTTAATCAAGGTCAACCCGTAATTAACGGTCACAAATCATTAATCGAAATTTTTCAAGCCAACACGTAAAGTCCTTCCATTATGTTTGAATTTTAACTTTACAAAATTATTATTCGTGTATAGGTCGAATCATGACCTTTTTTTTTTTTTTTTTTTAACTGGAAATAAGGTCTTCAAATTTTTGTACAAGGTTTGGTTTGGTTTGTTTTTTTTGTAAATTAATGCTAACTTTTGTTTATACATGATTTTTAAGGGAATACTTTGTTGGTAACATTTTTTTGAAATGAGCCAGAACTTTTTTTTTTACTCAGTTCAAATACAAATATTTCTATCTAATATTGATCATTTGTTTGCTCACAGTTAAATGGTTACACAATTCTATTCGACCCATAGATGGGACCCTAACATATACTACCACTCCGAGTCAAAGTGGACCTGGGTGTAATGGCAATAAAGAGGTACATCGCATTCCCCAAAGCTCCAGAACTAGAGCTTCACCATCAGAAGGTTTAGTGTTATATCCAAGACACTCATTGGCAGTGAGGTCTTACCCATCTGCAGAGATGCAGTCGGAGTATGACTATAATGTAAGTACGCTAATTTTATTTGTTATATCTCTGTTGTCCTTATTCGAAGTATTTATTTACTGTGGTGTGGTCATATATCTCTGATCGTTGAATTACTTGAAAATATAAGTGTACTTGTGTATAAGTTGATAAGTTGGTGTAATGGTTATCGTCGCAGGATGTGGACACAACGATACGAGTTCAAATCCTGGACGAGCCTGATTACATTTCACATAGCACTAATACCCTTGGGAAAGGTATGAATCCAATTATTCTCCCTCCAGGGAGAATATGGGTAAATAGTAGGACAGACTAGGTTCTTCAGCCTTGGTGAGGCGACTAGTCTAGGAGAAGGAAAACTCTGAATTCAAACCTGTTAAACTCCGCTTAAAAATTGACCTTGTGTCATATCCTACCCGAGCGGAGGGGTTGGTAAATAGGATAAGTTGATACATGAAGTATAGATCGAACCAGTTGATTAACAAACGATAGGCATGTACAAAAAAACACGCCCTTTTTATCGGCAATGTTATGATTTATTTCACGCCTTTTCTTCAAAATTATAGATGATCAAAAGTTAGTAAATTCTCGGAAAAGTTTCTATGTAACGCCTTTTATGATTCATTTGTTGGCCTCCGTAAAAAAATATTTTTAAAAAAATTTAAAAAAATAAATAAATAGAATAAACCTATTAGATAATTTTGGAAAAAATTCTTATCGGTCAAATTTATTTATTCAGTATTTTTTATATTAATCTAGAAAATCCCAGTCACCAGCAGTGAGTGGAAGAATTTAATCTATGGAAGTCAACTTTAAACTTCTAAAAAATAAAAAAAAGTTTAACTTAATTTTCTTTTTTATTTACCAGAATGTTTAGCTGCGAAAACGAATAAAGTGAAAAAAAAAAAAAAAAAAAAAAAATGCCCAGAAGAGCAATATTTTAACTTTTTACCGTTTTTTGAACTTCAAAAATAAGGTATCCGTACTAATGAAATAGACAAAAAAAAAAAAAAAATTGCAAGCAAATTCTAATTCTCCGTGGAATTATCTTTAAAACATGTAAAATCATTCAGTTGCACCTTCATTAAGTGAGTCAAATTAACAAAATGACTGACGGGTGCGTGGCGCATGACAACAAAGCCATGAAAAAAATGTTTACAGAATTTTGAAGAAAAACGTCTTTCAAAAGAAGCCTAATATTCTATTGAATATTGAAAATTTTATCAAAATCCGAAGTTTAGCTGATTTCGGGGAAATCCCCCCCCCAAAAAAAAACACCCTGGTGCTTTAGCAGGTGCATGTTTTTGTACATACATAACGAACGGATATACTTTTGATACGCTCCAACATCACCCACACTCACACTATACATACTCGTGTTTAAGTCGATCTCGTCTACAGGTCAGCCGTTGATTTATGATCAAAAAAGTTTTTTAAATCGGTGGTTGCGACTAGTCCTTCCTATTGTTTTAATTTTTATCTTACGAAATTATTACTCAGATCAACCCACAAGTTTTTACCCAGAAATTACGTCTTAAAAATGCGACTCGTGCACGAATATATATGATATTAACAAATACAACTATTAGTACTAACTATAATTGTGATGGTCATGGCTCATTTTGGTTAAATCACATTTAATCTTGCTGGTGTTCGATTTTCCGACGTGAATATCACGTTTGGAAAATTGGTGTTGAATGTTGAGTACGTCGTCAAGTGATATTTACAATAAGGTTTGTTTTAAAAATTGAATTATTCAGCTCGATTGATACCGGCGGAAGTGTGTCAGGTTCAGTAGGAGAACGGGTTTATTACATAATATTTAAGGAATGTCAAGGACCCCATCTTTTTTTGGGGGGGGGATGTAGTTGCTGTCATTGTCAAACAAATGTCAATGCTGTCTCTAACGCCTGCGGACAAACTCGACTAACCTAAAAAAAAAAGGTCCGTTTATTCCCCCGGCCTTTGTGTTTTTTTAAACCTATAAAAATATCTATCTTTGCGGAAAAACCCTCAACTTAAAAAAATCAATAGCTGAAGATAAAAAGAGAAGAGACTTTGTACGGAAATAATATTCTCATTGATTCTATAGAGAGAGAGACACACACACACACACACACACACACACTCACATGAATGAAAAGTTGAAAGAAACGCTCAAGTAAGTTTTTAATATATAAAAAAGTGAAAAGAATGGATTAGAGATAGAATCAGATGTGTTCTTATATCTTTCTATCTATGTTCGAAGCAAGATAAAATCTGGGATTTCGAATGTGATGCAGATTTTCAGGGTAAGAAAACCCTACTCACTTCAAATACTGGTGCATCATGATTTCCTTGTCCTCAGCATTCATCGGTCTATTCGTGTAATTGTACGATTTGCAATGTCTATGATATCTATCTATCAAAATGAGATGGGATGAAAAGCCGAAAGAAAATGAAAGGATTACCCTTTTCCTTATCTATCTATCTATCTATCTATCTCTGTTCATATCTATCGGTCTATCAATACATCTAAAAAAAGAGGGTGAGATTAAAAAGTGAAGGAATTGAACGTGTTTCCTTTTCTCTTTTGTAACCTTACGCTATCAACAATTTAAGATAAATTTCGTTTTCATCTATGTATCTATCCCTATTCATATGTCTTCATCTAGAAAGAGAAAAATAAAAGGAGTAGGGAAAAGAAAAGAAAGGTTAACTGAACGAATGAATAATGGCGAAGGAATTAGAATTGTTGGGAGACCCCCAGTTAAGGGTCTTCAACATTGCAGCTCAACAACACAACTGCAGCTGTGTTTTAAAAGGCGACTACTTGATTTAATTTCTCTCTCTCTCTCTGCTGTCTGTATCATTGCAACCATTCCCTTACTCCCATCTATTCATACTTGCCCTTTCTTTTTCTATATCTCTGCAAAGCGGTGTGGAGCGGGGGGTTACTGTTGTCGTGGTGTTAGATAGATCATGATGACGATGATTATATGATGTGATGGTATTCTTTTTCTGCTCGTCTTCCTCCTCTTTCTTCTTGTGGGGTTGTCATAGTCAGACTCAACAACCCCTTCATGCTGCTGCTACAAGAGGGGGGCTAGCAGGCTAAGTAAGAAGAAGACGGGTCTCATGACTATTATTGTTACTACTACTTGTAGTAGTTGTTATTGTTGTGGTAAACGATAACGTCGAAGAAAAATGAAATTCAAACATTTACTTTTACTACGAGGTCCCCCCAAAAGCTAAGCACAGAAAAGCCACAACCAGTATAATACAAAGAATAACAAAAATAAAATTCATGGATTAACGTGAGAAAGGAATATGAGACCAACGAAAAAAACGTTTTGAAACGACTAGCTGAGCCTACTACTTGTTGTAGTTATTTTCCCCTCGAATTGTGTAATCTCGGATTTTACACGTACAAATCGCAAAGCAAAGAGAAGTGGACATTTATTTACGCTTATTTTTCAACCGCTTTCTTTCTCCGAGAAAAGAATTTAATAATTACTGGAGCCTTTTGGAAACGAACCAGAAATCCCTGAGTGACGCATGAGCTGTTGGGCTCAGAGTTCTGTTGTGCATAGTATATCAATTGTTATTCAATTGTAATTGTGGGTTATAGCCGTGACAAAATCGTCCAGAGAACGGAGAGCTCTTTGTTGATGATCAAAGTCTTCCTTCATCTGCTTTTGGTAATGAATCTCGCGGACCCGGCACTTGTGATGGAAACCCAGACCTCCTTGTCCTTTGCTCTACCGCCGAGCCAAAGCTTTTGAGAAGAGCTACTGGTAGTAAATGCACACACGCATTACTATAAAGAATGAACAGAACACGTGTCTCTGTCGAGCCGTGCTGTATGCCGTTGTCACTTTTACCGTGAGGAGGAAAGAGAGGAAAGGCAGGTTTACAATAAACAAGTGGACCATGCTTTAAGATTTTATTGGCCAGTACTTTACAACCACCCAGAACTTTAAAAATATATATATATATATACAAAAAAAAAATAAATAAAATAAAGCAATTTCAACGACAAGTCTCTGACTAAAACTAAAACAATATCAACAAAGTACCTCTTTTTTATGTATGTGAACATAAAAAAAAAACCCTGGGTGAATAAATTGAATAGGATAGCAAAATTTTACCCGTAAGGGCTTCGATCAACATGAAATGGAAGTGTAAAACCATTTAAAAAGTTTACAAACGGAAGGATCTCTCTAATTAATATCAGGTAAGGTTATGTTTTAATTCTTTCTTATGTATAGTTTTATTTACTTTTCAATTGTAATTCGAGGAAAAAAGTTTTGTGTTATTTTTATTTTTGACCACCCCCTTTGCTTGCATACAATATTTAAGAACGAAAGACTTTGGATATTTTATTTAAATTCCATTAAAAACAATTATTTCTGAGCACTTAATTTTACTCTAACAATTTACCTTTTTTTTTTTTTTTTTTTTCTCTTCGGATTAAATTTGATAATAAAGAACATAATTTTCGTCGAAGTCAACCTAAATTTCATTTTTTAAAAAGGCTTGCAAATGTATTTAAGTTTAAAACAAAAACAAAGGGAATATAAATATAATAAATAAATAATAATAAAATCCCATTTAAAATCTTGTCAAGATATTTTATTTTTGAAAGATCTAAATCTAAAAACAGGAAATTATCAGTTTCCTTTTATATTACAAGTAATTTAAAATATAACCATTTTTTGCACCAAATACGCCCATAAATTTTTATTTATTCTTATATTTTCCCCAACTTAATTTTTTTATTTATTTGCAAACAATGCTAAAAATTTTGAGTGTTGATTTTATTTATTTACTCTAATGTTGCTTAACTAGTTGACGCTAACAACCTTTTTAAATAGATAATCTAACTTGAAAATTATCTAAATCCGTCGTGAAGAGAGAGAGAGGAAAGAAAAGAAATTTCTTCAGGTTTGATTCATCATACCCGGCAATTTTTTTTTTCTGGAATGTCAATTTGAGTAGCACAAAAATCGTAATTATTTATTTTTTGTGACAGTCACATTTTTTTTCTTAAAGCTGTTGCATAGTAATTTATTTTTTTATAAAAAGGTGGACTGACTGAAACAAATTTTAAAACAAGAAAGGTGCTCCTAAATGAATAGAAAATATTTATTTTTAATGAGTTATTTATTTACATATAAAAACCTTTTACCTGAATAATGAGTTGAGTAATAATCCAACAAGCATGGGGGATTTTTATTGACAATTCAATTGTTCTACGGTCTCTTTTCTTTTCTTTTTTTTTTTCTTTTTTTTATTTAAAACTTATCTAATATTCTCTTTGGAAATCGGCAAGTTTTAAAATTACTTCTAAAGCTTAATCTAATTTTACCCTAAATCTTTTTTTTAATAGTTGAGTCATGTTTTTAGTGGGTTTTTTTATTGTTTCATTGTACTGACTCCCTTAATTTTAAGATGCGAAACCGAATTCTTTAGTCTTGTAGAATGGAGAGAGTCAAAGAAAACTTCTTTGACGACGTTGAAATATTTTCTTATTCTACCACACAAAATTATAAGGTAACTCCAAATAATATAGATCTTAAATAAAGAGTGTAGCCAAGAAAATAATTATATTCGTGTATTTTTGTCTGTGCTCAACATTTGGCCTTTCATTTAAGGGTCCGCATTATAAAAGCAAACAGTAAAAAAAAATAAACTAATTAAAACCGATACAGCTATTCCCCCCAGCTACCAAATAAAGATATCTCAAATTCTTGAAAGGAATTCATTTAAAGATTTAAATTTCCATTCAAGATATAAGATATACTTTGCATTATCCTTTTATTTATACGATACCAAACAAAGTACATCTTGTATTAAGGGGATAATTAATTTGAATGAGAAGCTAGTGTTTTATTGAATCTTTTTCCGTAATGAATTTGAAAAGAAAGTTTTATTGTTTCTTTGAAAACGTAAAATGGAAATTTTATTCGGGTTATTTAATAGCATTTATCTTAAATATATTTTTTGTCTTTACACAAATAGTAGTGGTCGAGATGTATCTTCTTTTTATACCAACTGTAGAAGAATTGTTGTTGCAGCAACGTCTTCGCCCTCCCCATCGAAAATGCCTCTACACTTTTCCCCTCTCTCTTCTTCCACATTTCTGTATTCAGTCCCTTATTTTTTTTTTTAAATTTTCATTTCATATTACAAATGAATGTATTTTTAAAACTTAACATTTACAGACAATTCGGGTGAAAATCCAATAATCAGTATAAAAAAACCTTAAAAGAATCATTTATTTTAACCAAACAAAGAAATTGAGTTCTCAGCGAAGAGAATTAGGGAGTGTATTTGGTCACGTGACTACTTTATCGTAAAACCGTTTTGTTGACGAGAAACAATAATGATAATAATATCGATAAAGAAAATTTTATCTTCAGTCATAATGGGGAAATGGATTTAAAAGAGAAATAACAAATTTTATCTTGTTTGTTTCTACATCTAGCAGAAAAATACAAATAGATGCTGTCAAAAATATTTTAAATGCTTCTCTTACTTAAACTACTAAAAAGCATGGTTGAATGCTCGCAACATTTTATCAATAACAAACAATTGTTGTCTTTTATTTGTATAGGAAGTATTATTAGTATTCATTAAGTACATTACTACTTTCTGACTCGCTATTTTTTTTCTTCAATGAACTTTAAACTACTTGGTAGTCTTAACAGGATTTTTAAAGATAAATAAAACGTATTCATTCCCAAAACTTTAAATATGAATCGATTTTCAATGATCAAACACTATCGTCTTGTCTAACTATCCTTCATATACTATTTTATTTTCTGCTTGCAAGCTTTAAAAAAAAATTCAAACTCTACAGTTTGTTAGTCAATTAAAAATCATGCCTGTGCGGAGAGGCCTTTTCATTCTACAGATTAGCTGAAAATCAAAATCATAAAAAAAAAAAAAATCAGCCGGTATAAAAGAAAATAAACATTGATGTAAAACAAATTAAATTGTATACTAAAATAACTGATTAAAATTTAAGTTCTATTCTTGAACCTGTAATAGTCCCCACCCCTACAAAAATAAACTAACAAAAAATACAAACAACAACAAAAAAAAAAAAAAAAAAAAATAAAAGAAACTAAATAATAATTTGAGGGCCTTTTTTTTTTCTTTTAGTTGAAGATTTATTATTGTTGGTCATCCATAGTATAAAAAGTTAGGTATCGTTTGTTTCTTTCTGCCCCCTTTTTTTACGATTAAAAAAATATTTTCGATTAAAAAAAGCATGTTTTACGTTTTGATAATAAATATCCAAAGTTTAAATATATTGAATGTTTTCGATTTCCATTTTGAGTTTCGTGAAGGGCTTTATTTTCTTATTTTTTTTACACTGTTTAGATATGGCACACAAACCTCAGGTTGTTTACATCATTGGTTTTCAAACTTTTTGGAGCCGGGACCTCTTTCTAATTCAGGGTCTGTCTAGTGGACCCCATATAAATACAAATGAAGTCTATCAAAGATATTTAATGAAAATCGCATTCAATATTTACACTGACTTATGACATTTAATGAGAAGGGGTGTGCTTGTCTTGCTTGGCACAAATTATCAAGTCTTGGTTATTTTTGACAAAGGCAATTCATTTTGCACAAATCTAGATCTGTATTTGGTCATCATATTAATTGCTGAAAATGCCGTTTCGCATAAATATGTCGTTGCAAAAGGTAGCAGCATTTTGACCGCTTTGCGAGACGATGGATATTCAGAAGCCACTCCAAGCCAAAATATTGGAAGTAGTTACTGTTTAAACTGAATTTTTATGTGTGCATTTGTAATTTTTGTTTGGGAACTCCGTTCCGTCAGTGCGACTTTGATAGCTTGTAAGTCGAAATACGGTTATATCGCTAATCGGATAATATAAATTTTCAAGACACCCTTACAGACTCCTAGCGGACTCTTTCTATTAACGTTACAGATCCTCTGTGGTTACCGGGTCACAGTTTGACAACCACTGACTTACAGCATTTGGTGTTGTTTTAATGGTCACCCATCTAAGTATTGAGTAGGCTCGTTGCTGCTTAACTTTTGATGTTATTGCTTCATTTTTTTTATGATGAAAATATAGTATATTAAAAATTACTAAAAAAAAATTTGTATACGAATAATCACGACCAACTGGCGCATATATATATATATATATATATATATATATATATATATATATATATATATATATATATATATATATATATATATAATATATATAGCTTTTTTTTTCCTTTGTCTATTGTCATTGTAATTTTGCTGAAAAATCAGTTATCTCTAGGTTTGTCTTCATTGTGACCTTTATAGTAATATAACTTATAGTAAACATACACTTTCCTATCAGAAAAAGGGTCATGTGGCGATGTTCCGATTTGATTGAATCAAGTTACTGTCATAGGTTATTTTATCATAGGGAGTCACCGTGACGTAATGACTGCAGCCTTGTAGTAAGTGAGTTCGAACTCCAGTCGCGCTATTACGTTCACTTTCGGACTAATATCCTTGGGAAACGTGTGAACCTCCTCATTTCTCATCATGGGTAAAATAGTAGCACTATTGTTCTTCTACAAGGACGGCTTTGGAATTAAATAACCCACCAAAATTGATAT
>OY757937.1:40339438-40374438 GCA_963585895.1 Sepioteuthis lessoniana
AGAAAATCCTTTATATACATACACTTCTTTCTCTCTCTCTCTGTCTCTCTCTGTGTCTCTGTCTCTCTCTCTCTCTCTCTCTCTTATATAAAAGAAATTTAATACATTGAAAATTTCTAACAATATTATTACTCGATTAATTTCCTCATACTTGAAATATAACTTGGTTTCTAGCATTTATCATTTGCTTGGAAAATAAGTATTTATCTAACCCCTCTGCTATAGACTGGCTGTGATACGAGGTTCAATTTTAAGTGGAGTACAGCTTGTTTGAAATCAGTTTTCTTTCTCTTAGATTGATTGCCTAATAAGATTAAAGAACCCACTGTATCCTACTATTTATCTGTAGTTGGTTGTAAAAGAGATGGGTCCATGCTTATCTCGTAAGGGTATTAACATGAAGTAAAATGTGAATGGACTCCTCCAGGATTTGATCATTGAATGAATGGTTCTTTCTATAGATTTGAAATTGGTATGTTAACTTGAGTCTCCCTATCAGATGCAGTTTAGTATCATACTTGGCCCTTCCCTTTTTTGCAGGGTGGGATTCTTATTCCTTTGCATGGAATACACTTAGTGTATTCTATGCTACCAACAGGATGAACTAATGAGAATACTTCCCTTACTTATTGGCAATTGATTATAATTTCTATATAAATAGAATGTGGTGGTATTGAACTTAATTGCTGCCTGTGGGTTCTTTTAAGTAAGTTTTAGTTAATATCAGGAACAAAGAAATTATTGCCAATTTTAAGCCTATTTTCTGACCCTGGGGAAATGTCAAGTTTATGAAAGTCATAGATAATCAAGCTTATTAAAACTATTTCTGTATGGTTAACAAAAATTTGGAGGCATGTAAAATAGATTAGATGTAATAGTTTATATGTAAATATGATGGAAAAATAATTGCTTTAACATTAAGTTAATAGATACTCTTCTGGAAGCTATTGTTTTGATGGGAGTGGGGTTACTATCAGCAGCAGCTCATAATTATGGATCTCTCTCTCTCTCTCTCTCTCTCTCTCTCTCAATATAAAGATTAAGAACAAAAAAGATTTGCAATACACTGAAATTCACAAGGCTTTTGTTTTAATTGTGCTTATTGCTCTTTTATTTATTTATTTTTTTTTTTTAGCAAGAATAATCAGCATTGCCTGGGGCAAAAAACAAACAAAATTATATATATATAGTCTGATTGCAGAGCTGAGAAACTGTCTTTTACAAGTGTGATTGACTCTGTCTACACTATTCTAACTTAGGTGTACATATGCTCTATCGCCTGATATTGAGCACTTTTTATTCATAAATATAGCAAACTATATTATAGATTTTGGTAAGATTTTATAAATACAAAAATATGAACATGACATAAATACACAACCAAAAGAAAAAGTGGCAAAAAAGGAATGTGAATTCTAGCCTCTTCTTACTAGAACCTTATTCTTGTTTTCTAGTCCTTTACCTTGCTGTGGTGTAATGGTTAAAGCGATGGACTGGGGAATCGTAGTACGCGAGTTCGTACTCCAGACGCGCTATTACGTTCATTTTCGGACAAATACCCTTGGGAAAGGTATGAACCCCCTTATCCTCCCAGCTATGGGTTAAATAGTACCACTACTGTTCTTCTAGGAGAATGGCTTTGGCATTAAACAAAGAAACCAAACCTGTACCTTGCTGTTATAGAAGTAGAAATCCCAGTGAGCTGTAATAAAAAGCAACTGGAATTAGGAAGATGAAGAATAACACTTGTCAAAATTATCAACTACAAAGTTACATCTATACTCTTTACTGAGGACACGGTCATCTCCTGGGAAGACTTGGCCTTGGAGTTGACCGTCTCCTCTGTAAAGAGTACAGATGTAACTTGCAAGACACATTCAGGTTAATTGGCTGCACAATTACCATGACTAGTTGATTTGGCATCACTTGTATGTGATGTGGACTAGTGGCTCAGTGGTAGAGTTTTGGCTTCATATTCTGTGGTCATTGGTTCAATTTCCCTTGAGGGGAAATAACGGTGTATACACTGCTGATGAGATCTAATAAGGTCGAAACAGCTGTCCAGTGTTTCTGTATGTCGTGTGCAAGTGTTCACCAGATTTTCTGGTCATGGTAATTCAATTCACAATATAATTCCTCTATGTACAACAGTACTAAACATAAAGAATTATTGTGATAATTTTCCAAGAACCTTTGTTTACACAATATTTAATCTTCCATCTTTTGCAAATATATAGAGTTCCTTTTCATTACTTACTAATGCACAGCTGACATATAGCTGACCATGTAGGGAAATATGGATCTGATTTCTACTGTATGACGATTTATAAGGTCAAAAATCCATA
Source organism: Sepioteuthis lessoniana (assembly GCA_963585895.1). Lineage (NCBI taxonomy): Eukaryota > Metazoa > Mollusca > Cephalopoda > Myopsida > Loliginidae > Sepioteuthis > Sepioteuthis lessoniana. The sequence continues at coordinate 40,341,784 of OY757937.1, forward strand.
TAGTAATTTGATAAAATTTATCTCCCCAGGAATAGCACATTTTTGCTATCTGCCTCTAACTATAAATTACTTTGGTGGTTGAGCCAAAGGTTAAGTTTGTAGCCATATAAAAGAAATCTTATCTCTTTTTTTTCCTTTTGACCATAATCCTTATACAAACCTAAATGTCAGCTTAGTAGTACAAAAGAGACTGGTAGAGGATGACAACAGATTGAAGTAAATTATCCTCTTTGGGGATTTTGCAGGTTGGTGATTATCTTTTATGAAAAAAACTTGGGATCATAGTGTTGTGGGTACCCCTCACACATATTTAAGAGTATGAATATAAATTGCTCAACTTCACCTTATTTTCCTTTTTAAAATGTTTCGTTTTATGGCATATCAACCATTGTAGGTTATTTAATGCCAAATCCTCTTTATTAAATGTATATGATTTGTAAGTGAATAGTTTGTTGGTAACAGATGGTTTCCAGCATTCCATTCAATATCAAATTTTTAAATGATTTTAAGTATTGAACACTAACAATTCAATTAAACATCTGTTATTTGTTTACACTCGGTTAAATGATCCAACAGTTCTATTTCAAACAATTCAATTTAGCATAAGTCATTTGTTTGCACATTGTTTAAATGTCAAACATTTCTATTTGGCCTATAGATAAGACCCTATCAGGTTCTGCCGCTCTAGGTCAGTAGATCTGGGAGTGATGGCAATGTAGGGGTACTCCATATTCCTTAAAGTTTCATGACTGGAGCCTCACCATCAGATTGTCTTGTGTCATTAGGGAGGTTTTACCCTCTCTGTAGAGTCCCAGTCAGTATATTCTACAGCCCTGGATGAACTGGGCTGATCAATGATCAACTTTGACCCTACTCCTTTAATTATAGTGACAAGATTCTGCCTGGTGGCAACAGCCCCTAAAGCCAAATTAAATAAAATCTTATAAAAAGAAAAAAAATTCTCTTCTGAGTTGGACAAAGGGCTTTTCAGTACCCCTCTTATGTTAATATAATACTCCAGAAATAGCACAATTTTTGTTTGTGCAGTAGTATTCAGACTAATGCAATTTCTAATCCAAATTTCTTTTCAGTGAGTGTTTGTTCTACATATATACTCACTCTCATCATAATCTCTTGATGAAGATAAGTATTAAATACTAATTATAGAGTACTTCCTCTTGATATACTTATTTGCAACTTATCTAATTCCTATGAATAGAATATGACTTTATGGATGCTGATGGTATCAACTCCTTATGGGTTATTTAAAGCTGAAATTTAATACAAATAATTTGCATACAGATATATGGTTTCAAGTATGTATTTACCCATACCCTTCTACCATGGAAGAAGATGTGGCACAAGGTCAATTTTTAAATAGTGAAGCTAGTTTAAATTCAGTCTTCCTTCTCCTAGACTAGTTGCCCAACCAAAGCTAAAGAACCCAAATGTTTCTGGAATAGATACAGTCTGTATATTCTAAATGTTGCTGACAAGACTACGGGATGTTAAAATTGGTATTTATGCAAGTATTTCTAAGAATCTATATCAATATACATTTTTCCCATATCAGCTTGTCAAGCAAGGTACAAACTTTTCTTAATCTAAATCAGGGTTTCTCAAAGTGTTCTATATAGATCCTGAAGGTGAATAAAATTTTGATTGGGTAAAGAAAAGCATAGGGGTTCACAGAGTGAATTTACTAGCTTGCATTTATAAATTGGATATTAATGGATGACTGAGAAGAGTGGGTAGAAAACTATAGAAAAATATCCTAAGCTTTGTACCACTGTTGAGCCCATATTACTATCTTTTTTCAAGTTCATTTATGGTTGAATCTATGTTTAGCCATTTGCATTATTTACTAAGCAAACAGAGACGCCCTTTGAACATAGAACATAGTGATTTGTGGCTCAAACTCACAAACCGGCAACCTAATACTCGTGATCTCCTCGGTGCCTACTAAACCTATCATTCCCATTAAAAAATAATTCAAGAATAAAAGGTATTTGTTTTTTTTTTTTTTTTTTTTTTTTTTTTTTTTTTTTTTCCTAGTGTATGTTTTGTCATGGGTAAGATATGACAAAAGGTCTATCTTGTAATGGAGCAAAGATGGTTTGCTTTGACTTCAGAGCCTTCCTCCTAGAATTGTTGCCATGCTAAGGCTAAAGAACTAAATCGGACTTGGTATTTGCACATATCAGGTGTAGGGCAGACATAGATTCCTGCCTTATCCAAGGGCATTAGTGTAAACTGAAATGAAAGTAGCTCATTCTTCCTTTTTTTTTTTTTTTTTTTTTTTACATGTAAATTGTATTAAACTGGTAAATTAGTTATGTTTTAGAATTTAACCTTCAGTTGGAGATGAATCGAAATAAAATTTGGTTAGCAAAAAAAAATGAAAAAACTTTGAGAATCCCTGATCTAAATATTCTTTAAAATAGAATCTTAAATTCATGACATAAAATTGGTTAAAAAAAAAAGAAAAAAAAAAAAGATTGTATTCTATAAATGTTTCAGTGATATTTAACCCTTTAAACCTGAGTATCTAGATTTTGTGATGCTAACTAGGAGTATATAAAGCTGAGTGGCTGGAATTAAAGCCATGAATTCCCTACTTTCTACTCTTGCCAATAAAATGTTGCAATTTTATGTTTTATATATAATTTTATTATTTTTTGATATATATTAAATTGTCTATAGAATGTTGTAACCTATTATTTAACTGCCTGTAAAGTAGTTTAATAACAGATTACAACATTTTACTATTTTGACTATTTTTTAAAGCCAGCTGGGGTCTAGGGTAAAAAGCTTGTGGTCATGAACTGCTCAGAGTTCTAATTGTTAAGAGATTGTAAATTTAGAAAAAATTTTAATTTTCTTGTTTCACTGCAGTTGGTTTACTGTTTAAATTACTGAATTGGTCCTAATGGAAATTTTAAATGCTATTTTTAAAAATCCAAAGTTTTAGGAGATGGATAATTTTCACCTGCCACCAAGAACTGTATGTAAAAGAGTTAGAATTTTTTCTTTATTTTAATCTTTTTTTATTTGTTAAATTTTATATTTATATTTTACCTCCTCCAAAAATTAAACAAAAATAAAATCCACAAATGTTCTTCTGGTTTATTTCTTTGTTTAATGGTATATCAACATTCATGGATTAATTAGATCCTTGTAGAATAACAGCAGTGATATTATTTAACTCGTAGCTTGTGGGGAGGATAAGGGGGTTCATACCTTTCCGAGGGTATTAGTCTAAAAAGGAATGTAATAGCACAATTGAAGTCTGAACTTGCTTACTTTGAGGCCACAGTCTAACACTTCAGCCATTATGCCATGGTTCTTTTAATTTTCTGAAAATCAAGATGTTTGATATAAATGGGTAAGCAGAATTTTAAATAATTGGAGGGGGTGTCAAGTGTCAGAGTAAGGGAGGGGGTGAACCCCCCCCCCAAACCAAAGAATCCTGACTCTTGCTTTTTCTCTTTATAAAAGAAAACTCATTCCTAGAAGTTCTTAAAACCATTCTTTTTTTGCATTGCTTCTCTGTTGTAATAGTCTGTATGGTAGTGGTGGTTGCATTTAACCTGTTGCTGATAGAAAAATAAATACTATTTAATAAGAAGTGTGTGTGTGTGTGTGAACATATCCATGCATTTTGGCTAGTATCAGTTTTTTTTTTTCTTTGAGAGATGAAAATAATTAAAATCAAATTATTTTGTGACTATTTACATGCTTCACTTTATTTGTTGGTTGGTTTTATGGCCTGCCAATCCTTATTGGGTTATTCAATTGTTTCATTTAACTTTCCTGTTTATGTGTCTACATAAAGGGATACTTGAAACCATATAACTATCTAATCCTGATAATTTTCAAACAGATCTATTAGATCCATAGATGGGAACCTATAAGTTACTGCCATTTTGGGTTAAAATGATATAGCAATACTTGAAACTATTTGTGTGCAAAAAAGAGCTCGGGCTCATTTAAGGATGTTATCTACAAAATATGTTTACAAATCGTGTGTGTGTGTGTATATATATATATATATATATATATATATATATATATATATATATATATATATATATATATATATATATATATAATCTCCAAGAGCAGTAGGTGTGGATTATTCTATGAGAGTGCTCAATGAGAGAAGCATGTAAATAGTCATCTGACAAGATGGAGAGTATAGTAAAAATATTCTCTGCCGAAATAAATTTATTATGACGACTTAACCGAGTTTGGGTCTCCATTAAATTGTACTAATATATATATATATATATTTGGCATTAAATAACCTACAATGGTTGATATGCTTTAAAACCAAACCAAACCAATAACCAGTGGATGTAGTTTAGTGTCATATCCAGGACACTTTTTTGTGTGTATGGAGGTGGGGTGCAGTTGGCATTTTCTAATCCTTGTTGCCTTGGTGGGTGAACTAAGGATAATTGTACAAAAATTTGAAGAGCTCTTTAATAGGTAGATATCTTATTGATACTTTTAGTTTTACACTGGCTGAAAAAGATCTCTCTCTCTCTCTCTCTCTCTCTCTCTCTCTCTCTCACCCTGTTGGTGTAGGGCTTTGATTGTGCTGACTGCATCTTCTGCACATGAGTAAAACTTTCAGAAAAGGGTGTTGTTCTGAGTATGACATTAAATTGCATCTGGTGATGTGGAGGACTACTTTGTCACCGTTACTCTGAGGTCCAGTCTGACTTGAAGTGATGATACCTTTTAGGGTTCTATCTATGGTTAAATAAGAATTTTGAAACTAATGTAACTATACAAATTATTAGTATGAGATAGCAGTTCTTAAAACCACATACTTGTGTAAAATGTTGTTATGCTTATAATCGGACATTTACAAATGAATCCAACTTCTGCATTAAATAAAATATGAAAAGCTGATATACCATTAAGCAAATAAGCCGAAACTTTCGCTTTTCTTACTGATACAACTGAAGGAAATTATACAATAGTCAGAATGTAATTACTGTAACATAGACACAAAAAGGTTTAATTGTCCAAAGAAAAGACTTGCATTGCTACTGTTTCTTCAAGTAAGATAGTAAATCTTCATTTATTCTATTTAATTCTTATATTTATTGTCTCTTGGTGTGTTGCTTTTCTTTCAGTATTTCTCTCTCCTCGATCCCATTGTCTCTTTCTCGACCCCCCCACTCCCCGTTGTTGTTGTTGTTGTCTCTTTCTCGTCGACCCCCCATACTCTCCGGTGTTGTTGTTGCTGTTTCTTTCTCGTCGCCCCCCCACTCCCCGGTGTTATTGTCTCTTTCACTCTTTTTTTTTTTTTTTTTTTTTTTTCCTTCCATTCCCCTTTCTACCTTTTTTTTTTTTCTTTTTTTTTTTTCTTTTGTTGTCTTGTCTATAAAAACATCAGGTATTTGTCCAGAATATCCTACAAAGGAAATGTCTGTGGTCATTTATGAAAAAAAAAAATTATTTAGTAATACTCAAGTTCTTTATTCAGTGAAAACTTTGTCAATATCTTATTTTATTTATTTTTTATTTTCTTTTTAAAACTTACTACAATTTGCCCACTTGCTGTATTTCTTTAGTCTTTCCCTCTCCCAACCATTTAGATGGTGGATGATTACTGATATATAATTCTTGGAACTATAATGTAACTGTTCTATTAAAAAAAGAATCAAAGGGTTGAAACTTAACACTGATTTGGATGTTGAGTGGAAGTATTAGATTTCTCTCTCTCTCTCTCTCTCTCTCTCTCTCTCTCTCTCTCTCTCTCTCTCTCTCTCTCTCTCTCTCTCTTTTTGTATATCATCACAAACATTCCCTTGGCGGAATATTCTGGACAAGTATCAATGATCTTATCTGCAGTTTTTTCCTTGGAGATCATTTCTCTCTTGTTCAATCCCATTCTCCTTATGTGCTTGTCTTCGTCATGATTGCTTTTGTCATTAAAACAAGTTAGAATATTGCATTAATTACTGAAGAAAACTTGCTGTAACGATTGATATTTCTTTTTCATTAAGAATTTTTATTGCATAAAATTTTCTTGTTTTATAATTTTTTATTTTTATTTAGTCTTTCTTTTGCTCTTTTTGTAGGGAAGTGAAACTCAAGCACGTATCTTTCTCTTAGCAACTTTCTCCAAATTCTTGTCTGTTGCCCGGCTGCAACCCTCTGCAGTCAGTTACCTACCTACCTATCTTCCTAGTCACTAGGACATGAGTCATGGGGTGGTCTCCCTGCAATAAGTCATAAGTAGGTCACACTTAGAGCTTGCATTACACGTGAGTTTTTAAAGTAGGTCATATTTGTTGTCCACTTCTTTTCCTCCTTGGTTTTAAACTTCCCTTGCTGTTTTAGAGTCTTGAGGTTTTTATTTTGCACCGACTACAGAGAAGGTCATTTACGATATGTGAACTTTGTGATGACCTCCTTGCTGCTGATTCTTTTTCTTTCTTTCCATGGTTGTCGGCACAGTTTGTAGGGAGAGATGGGAGGGGTATGAATATTCGACAGAGAAACATTTGTCATTTTGTAGTTATTTGTGGATATGATTCCCCACCCCCACAACCATTCTTGATATATTTTGAGCTAGTTAACGAATTCTTCATTTTGTATCTTAGGAGATAATATTTTAAAGTCAGTTTAACCGATACCAGTGGCGCTGGTTTAACAAAATGTAAAAGACTGTCGTTTATCAAAACACTGTAACCTAAACAAGCACATCAGTCGACGAAATCATCGATCGCAGTTGGCCCAGTCAGTAAAACTTTGATGGATACTTGTACAGTATGTCCCTTCTATGGGAATTTAAGTTTTTGTGTGTGTGTGTGTGTGTGTGTGTGTGTGTGCGCGCGCGCGGCCAATTCTTAAGCAGACTTTGACAGGTTTGAATTCAGTTTTCGTTCTCCTAGACTGGTTGCCATACTAAGGTTAAAAAGTTCAGTCTATCCATAGCTGGAGAGAAAATTGTTGGATTCATACGAACACACACACATACATCGTATACACAGTCAATGGTTGTTGCTGGCATCAAAGCTCTTTACTATGTCTACACTATCCTTAGATCTATATATGCTCAATATCGGTGATAGACGATATATAGACTTAAATTAGGATGATGTAGACACAGCAAAGAGCTGATGCTGCAAAGAATCGTTGATTCTGTATGTGTAAAATGCTTCCTTTTTTTTTTTTTTTTTTTTTTAAGCTCCTGACAGATCATCATGTCGTGCCGCCAGCACGGATATCCCTGACCCTCTCTTGCCACTTCTCCCTATCATTCATCGCCTCTGGCAGGTCTTCAGGGTTACATCCTGTGTCCTCACATAGCTGCTGTAAGTAAGTTCGAGCTGGTCGTCCTGCTTTTGCTTGGCCATATGTGGGGGTCCATAGGAGTACATCACTTATGAGCTCGTCCTTGCTTCTCCAGCAGTGTCCAGCGTGTCTGGTTCGTCTAACTTGTAAAGTTTTCGTGATGGGAGGCAAGTGGCCGTATAGTTGGTGTCTCGTGGGGTGTTGTCGCCAGGACTTGTTCAATATTGCTCTCAACATTCTTGTGTAACTGCCGTCTAGCTTCTTCTCCAGCCGTTTAGTTAGCGTCCATGTAGTGCATCCATATAGCAGTATTGATACAACCGCTGCCTGGAAGAAACTGCGTTTCATTTTAACGGTCAGGTCTGATTTCCATATGATCGAGAGCCTATCGATAGCCATCTATGCTTTCGTCAGTAATGTGTTGATGTCTTTTTCGGTTGATGAGACGCTTCTCCCCAATTACTTTGTGGTTAGGGAGTGAAAGACTCGAGTAATTCGGCTGATGGATGAATTGTAGCTAATTAAAGGTGTGATTTTCTTATTTAACTCTTCGATGTGAAAAGGCAAATGATTAAAATTTATTCATGGACAAAGTATTATTACTCATTTATTTTCAGATTATATTCTCAATTTTTAATTTTTTTCCCCAAGTATCTCTTTAGTAGGATGTGTCGAAAAAAAAAAAAAAATGAAAACAGGTGCTACTGATTTAGTGGTTTTTAATCTTAAGTTAAGTTATGCCATAAATGAAGCAAGCCTGGATCGCATATGGCACCTTTTTCATTGTACTAGTGGAGTAGTCAAGAGTACTCCATGTTGCCTTTGGCAATATGCCATTGAAACAGGTTTGTTTATTTTGTTTGCTTGTTTTGTTTTTAAGATCCACACTAAGGTTTATAGCATATCTCATCACTATGGGGGAGGAGATGGATAAAATATCTCCCTCAAGTGTATATTTCATATGTTTATCTTCAAGGAATTTTGAATGAGTCCCTCTATTCCATTCAGGTGGTTGGGAAGGGGAGATATATCTTCTTTATCTTGTATCCGTCCTATCCATCATTGTAAAGATTTGAATTTGGGACTGCCAAATTTTACTCTTTATGGTGTTATAATGTTGAAGAACTGAATTCCTGCTGTCATTACAGTGTCAAAGAAACCATCTTACCTCTGTTTCTTTCTCTCTCTCTCTCTCTCTCTCTTACAAATCAATTAATAGACATTAACTAAGGTCTTGATTTGAATTTTTCCCAATAGGAAAATGAAGATGAGGGGTGCATAATGACCATATAATGGCAAGAGGCTGGCACATTGCCAGGGGGGTGGTGGGGTCATCCATTTTGTCCAGGGTACATAGGGGGCCGGGTAGTTAAATGGTTTATGCTGTAAGAATTAGCACACAAAAATTAGTTCACGTTCAATGGGGCAAGGGATTTTCAGCGAGTGTGTGTGGGGGGTATATCATCATCATCATCATCATCATCAAATCGTGCGGCTAGCATGGATTTCACTATCATCCATCTCTCCCCGCAGATCTTCCAAACTATATCCTGTGTCTGCACTGAGCTGTTGTAAGTTCTTGCTGGTCAGCTAACAATGACACAACCATGAGAAGGGGTCCATTGGAGTCTGTCACTTCATCATTGATTCTCCAGCAGTATCCCGCATGTCTTGTTCTTCTTATCATAGTTATATACATTCTGTGTGTATGTATTTAGGCTGCATATTTTCTTTGTGTGAGTAAATCAATAGCTGTTTAGCCTAATGATGAAAAAACCTTTATGTAATATTTTCCTTGTCAATGCACTTAGTTCTGTGGGGAGCATGCAGGTTGAACATTATACAGAAGAAATCATGGTCTTTTATACAAAGTGATAATTTTATGAATATTAATTTTGTTTTTATAGTTGAAATTTTAAGGAGATCGAGAAAGGGGTGGGGAACAAAACTTAGTTTAAATTGGATTTTTTTTATGGGGGCAAAAGTTATCCCGAAATATACAAATGAATTTTGAAGGTGCCTGTTGTGTAATGGTTTTTATCATAGGAAATGGATACCATGACAAATCCTGGACGATGCTAATTGTCTTTCACATTGCACTAATGCCCTTGGGAAAGGTATCAATCTAATTATTCTCCCACCAGCTATTTTATAAATAGTAGGGCAGACTGGGTTCTTTAGCCTTGATTAGGCAACTAGTCAAGGAGAAGAAAAATTCTAAATTTAAACTCCACTTAAAAATTAACCTTGTGTCACATCCTGGCTGTGTGGAAGGGTTGGTAAAAACATATACAAATGAATTTTTTCTGAAAGAAGAAAGTGCCCAGTAAAAGGAAGGAATTCTTCATTACTTAAAGATTATTAAGCCTTATGAAAATGAAACATGAATGATAGGAAATTAACAAAAGAAACTACAGTGCGTGTGTGCGGCCAGCCACCTACTTCTTATCATTAAAAGCATCCAAATAAGATGAACAAGGCATGCTGGACACTGCTGGAGAAGCAAGGATGAACTCATAAGTTATGTTCTTCTATGGACCCCTTTACATAGACGTGCTAGTGTTAGCTGACCAACAAGAACTTATCTACAACAACTTTGTATGGACACAGGATGTAGTCTGGAAGACCTACCAGGAGTGATGGATGATAGGGACAAATAGTATGAGTCAGGGGAATCTGTTCAAGCAACATGATTATCTAATCTCATCTGTATTAATATAACACAAATTTAATTTTTAAATACAGCTGGTTTGAATTCAGTTTTCCTTCTCTTTGTTTGGTTGCTCAACCAAACTGAAAGAATCAGTCTACCCTACTATTTACTGATAGTTGGCGGTAGAAGAGATGGATTCATGCTTTTCTAACAGGCATTAGAACAATGTGAAACAAAAACAACTTTGTTCAGGATTGAGTTTCAGGTTGCCAATGCCATTTTCTCTGATAATAACCATTATACTTGGCATGCATTATACTTAAACATGAATTATAATGTTGTAAAGTTGAAATTTACACATAATGGAGTGGACTAGGAGCAAGTCTTGGCTTTGAAAACTTATAAATTGTTGATTTAAAAAAATTTTTTTGTAATCATCAGTAAAGGATATATATATACACACACACACATCCAGGTTGGCTGAAAGGTTCATAGGCAGACCAAAATGCTCTTGTGCAATGTGACCAAATGAGGCTTAGTTTTCAACATAGTCCTTCCTATAGTATAAATACTTCTTCCATTGGTGTTGCAGTGCTTGAATCCCATTCGTAAAAAGTCATGAACAGCATATATGTCAAGATATCTATTTGTGTGTGCGTGCATGCGTACATATGTTCCTATGTTAACACAATGATATTCAATTGGTCTGTGTATCAGTTAAATTTTTTTTTTTGTTATTGGAGAATGTTCCTTATGACCTGCTCCACTCATTGCCCTCATCTTAGAAGTTTGTATGTGCTTTCAGGCATTTAAAAGAGGCCATTCTATATTGAGGGATGGATTTGTTGGAAAGAAGGTTGGACACTTGAAAAAATCCATATGTCTCCCATTATTCACATTGCAAAGGTTTGAACCTTGAAATAAAGATTACAACAAACCAAAAATGAAACCATCCCCAGAAAGCAAAGAAGAGCCAGTCTAGGCCTTGGGGGCCATTGCAGTAACTGTTTGTCTATCCCCTTTTTAATTCTGCTTCTACACTGGGCTCCAGAATGCATTCACAATATAAGAGATCCTGGCCCCACAGGCACTACCCTGTTCTTCTCTGGTTCTTTTTATCTATGGCTGTAAACAGATTTGTTCAACTATTGTTGAAATTGTTTTACTCCTGACTCTTCATTGCTCAATGCCATCTGTTTGTAGATTAACATTTGTACACATCAGAAGCAAATACTTTCCCAACCTTTCATAGTTCAGTTATGATTCCATTTTTGTTTTCTTCTACTCCTTCACAATTTGTTTTTTCCCTCTTCCACTTTTTTCTAAGCTTTCTCTCATCTCTCTTCATCACTTTCTCTCATCTCTCTCTTCATCACTTTCTCTCATCTCTCTCTTCATCACTTTCTCTGATCTCTCTCTTCATCACTTTCTCTGATCTCTCTCTCTTCATCACTTTCTCTGATCTCTCTCTCTTCATCACTTTCTCTGATCTCTCTCTCTTCATCACTTTCTCTGATCTCTCTCTCTTCATCACTTTCTCTGATCTCTCTCTCTTCATCACTTTCTCTGATCTCTCTCTCTTCATCACTTTCTCTGATCTCTCTCTCTCTTCATCACTTTCTCTGATCTCTCTCTCTCTTCATCACTTTCTCTGATCTCTCTCTCTCTTCATCACTTTCTCTGATCTCTCTCTCTCTTCATCACTTTCTCTGATCTCTCTCTCTCTTCATCACTTTCTCTGATCTCTCTCTCTCTTCATCACTTTCTCTGATCTCTCTCTCTCTTCATCACTTTCTCTGATCTCTCTCTCTCTTCATCACTTTCTCTGATCTCTCTCTCTCTCTTCATCACTTTCTCTGATCTCTCTCTCTCTCTTCATCACTTTCTCTGATCTCTCTCTCTCTCTTCATCACTTTCTCTGATCTCTCTCTCTCTCTTCATCACTTTCTCTGATCTCTCTCTCTCTCTTCATCACTTTCTCTGATCTCTCTCTCTTCATCACTTTCTCTGATCTCTCTCTCTTCATCACTTTCTCTGATCTCTCTCTCTTCATCACTTTCTCTGATCTCTCTCTCTTCATCACTTTCTCTGATCTCTCTCTCTTCATCACTTTCTCTGATCTCTCTCTCTTCATCACTTTCTCTGATCTCTCTCTCTTCATCACTTTCTCTGATCTCTCTCTCTTCATCACTTTCTCTGATCTCTCTCTCTTCATCACTTTCTCTGATCTCTCTCTCTTCATCACTTTCTCTGATCTCTCTCTCTTCATCACTTTCTCTGATCTCTCTCTCTTCATCACTTTCTCTGATCTCTCTCTCTTCATCACTTTCTCTGATCTCTCTCTCTTCATCACTTTCTCTGATCTCTCTCTCTTCATCACTTTCTCTGATCTCTCTCTCTTCATCACTTTCTCTGATCTCTCTCTCTTCATCACTTTCTCTGATCTCTCTCTCTTCATCACTTTCTCTGATCTCTCTCTCTTCATCACTTTCTCTGATCTCTCTCTCTTCATCACTTTCTCTGATCTCTCTCTCTTCATCACTTTCTCTGATCTCTCTCTCTTCATCACTTTCTCTGATCTCTCTCTCTTCATCACTTTCTCTGATCTCTCTCTCTTCATCACTTTCTCTGATCTCTCTCTCTTCATCACTTTCTCTGATCTCTCTCTCTTCATCACTTTCTCTGATCTCTCTCTCTTCATCACTTTCTCTGATCTCTCTCTCTTCATCACTTTCTCTGATCTCTCTCTCTTCATCACTTTCTCTGATCTCTCTCTCTTCATCACTTTCTCTGATCTCTCTCTCTTCATCACTTTCTCTGATCTCTCTCTCTTCATCACTTTCTCTGATCTCTCTCTCTTCATCACTTTCTCTGATCTCTCTCTCTTCATCACTTTCTCTGATCTCTCTCTCTTCATCACTTTCTCTGATCTCTCTCTCTTCATCACTTTCTCTGATCTCTCTCTCTTCATCACTTTCTCTGATCTCTCTCTCTTCATCACTTTCTCTGATCTCTCTCTCTTCATCACTTTCTCTGATCTCTCTCTCTTCATCACTTTCTCTCATCTCTCTCTCTTCATCACTTTCAAATCAGTCACACTATTATACTCACTTTGGGACTAATACCCTTGGGAAAAGTATGAACTCTCTTATCCCCCTAGCTATGGGTTAAATAGTATTACTGCTGTTTTTTTTACAAGGATGGCTTTGGCATTAATTAACCCATAAAGGTTGATATACCATTAAACAAAGAAACCACCCAAACCAACCTCTTTGTCTCCCCTTTCCCTCTCTTTGTCTCCTTCTTTCTACCTTTTTTTTTTTTTTTTTTTTTTTTTTTGTCTAGCTTTTTTCTTTGTTTAGCTTTTTCTTCCTTTTTTTTTTTTTTTTTTCTTGATGCACCTATTTTTTTTCTCTCCTACTTTTCTTTCTCTCCTACTTTTTCTTTCTTTTCTCTTGTCTATTTTTTTTTTCTTTCCCCTCTTGTCTGGCTTTTCTTTCCCTCAAGAATATGGGTTTATGGGTTTTCAAGTGCACAATGAATGATACTTTTTATTTTATTTTATTTTTTATTGTAAAACAATTGTCTTGCTTTTATTTGTGTTTTTGTTCATTGAGCAGCATGAAGGATCAAGTGATTTGCAACGGTGAATAATTTATACTAGGTATTTGGCAACTCCTCCCCCCACTTTTTATAATTGTACTTGAATATAATTTTTTTTCACCCCCCTAAGCCTATCCAAAAAAAACAAAAACTATTTATATCCACTTGCTGATAAGTCTGTTTCCCTGTCTCTGATGGCTTAAACCTAGAAATAAATTGATTTGAAGCAAGTGAGAGAACAAAGACTAATCCCCCCCTCCCTAGTCACTTAAATGCACTTTGCATTTATTTTATCTTCATACATATCCTGTGTTGTAGTAATGGTTCTCGGGTTCTCTATCACCTTTTTCCTTCCATAGACCTGTGTCCCTCCCCCTCTCTCTCTCTCTCTGTGTTTGTGTCCCCCCATGGTGTAATGGTTATCGTTGCAGAAAATGGACACAATGACATGGGTTCATATCCTGGACAAGACTGATTGCATTTCACATAGCACTAATACCCTTGGGAAAGGTATGAATCCAATTATTCTCCCTCCAGCTATGGGTAAATAGTAGGGCAGACTGGGTTCTTCAGCCTTGATTAGGCAACTAGTCTAGGAGAAGGAAAACTCTGAATTCAAACCTGTTAAACTCTGCTTAAAAATTGACCTTGTGTCATATCCTGCCCGAGCGGAGGGGTTGGTAAATATGGTTTATGTGTCCCCCCTCTATTGCTCTCTATCCCACCACAACCTTCGTTTTTTGTCCTTCTCTCTCTCTCTTTTTTTTTTTATAGCCCCTTTTCTCCTTTCAGTGTCTTTGTTGACTATGTTCCAAATGACATAAGTGTCAGCATCATTTGAAATGGTCTCTTTTAGTAGACCATCCATTTTAAAATTTGGTTTGATGGCACATCAACCATTGTAGGTTATATAATGCCAAATCCATTTTTTATGCATATAAACAGTTCTATTTCAAACATTTCAGTTTAGCATAAGTACACAGTTTAGTTCTATTTGACCCATAGATAGGACCCTATCAGGTACTACCACTCCAAGACTGAGTGGACCTGGGAGCGATGGCAATAAAGGGATGCTCTGTACTCTCCAAAGCTCCAGTTTACTGAGGCCTCACCATCAGTTGGTTTAGTGTCATATCCAGGGCACTTGTTGGAAGAGTTCTACTCCTCTACAGAGATGCAGTCAACTGGACAAGTTTTTAAATATAATGATCTGTGGAAGTTGCATATTTCAAACATTTGGATTTTTTTTAGCTGAAATCAATATTTCAGAATGTTAGATGTTTTTTTTACTTGATAATTTTCTAATTTGGTTACTCATCACAGACCTTCAGCTTAGGATCAAACAATGGTATCTGTATCTATGGAAATCTCTGGTTTATTTTTAACATAAGATATGTGAAATATGCTGATGAAAACAGCTGTTTTTGAAGCATATAAAATGTAATACTTCTATTGAAAAAAAATGGGTAAATGTACATTTATTTTTTTTGTCTTTCTATGGGTACAGACATTTAGTATAGTATCTGTACATCCTAGCTATCTTTGTAACAGAAGTTAAAAGAAACAAAACTGGTTGCCTAACAAAGGCAAAAGAACCCAGTCTGCCTTACTATTTTCCCCCCCATTAGTAGAGGAAGAACTGATAGATTGTTTTTCCCCAGGAGCATTACAGCAAAATGAAACGCCAACAGCTTTGTCCAGGATTTGAACTCAGGTCATTGATTTCATTTCCAACAATGATAACCATTGCATTAAGTATGAAATGGAAAGTCATCTTTTTGTTATATTGATAAATATCAGGGTGAGTGTACACTGATACAACACTCTCATCTTAACTGAAGTTAGATAAAGCAAACAAAGTCTCACTGTTCATTTTTTTTTTTTTTTTTTTTTTTTTTTTTTAATGTATGTTTCACATGTAATAATATTGTTAAAGACTTTGTATATCTTGTGTGAATCTCTGAAATGAAGAACTTTCATTTTTATACACTGATGTACTTGATCTTGTGTCCTCATCTTTAGACACTTGAAAGCCACACAGGTATAATGGCCAAAATGTTATGACTATAAAAACAACTTTAAATAGCATTATGGAACTAGCAGATATTTTGCTTAAGATTGTTTGTGTTGACTGAGCACTAATGATCTTAAATGTTGTATTCCTCCTACCAGCTCTTATGGATTGTTTCTGCTCAGCATGAATCTCCTCCACCCCCATGTGGCTGTCTTTAGCCTGAAAAGATAGGGTTTACTGAACAAATTCCATC
This sequence comes from Sepioteuthis lessoniana, assembly GCA_963585895.1. Taxonomy (NCBI): domain Eukaryota; kingdom Metazoa; phylum Mollusca; class Cephalopoda; order Myopsida; family Loliginidae; genus Sepioteuthis; species Sepioteuthis lessoniana. The sequence continues at coordinate 40,357,624 of OY757937.1, forward strand.
TCTCCTTATTTAGTATGTCTTTTATAGCTTTATACTCTTGTCACTTCAGACTTTACAAGACCAGTCCAACTGAGTTAGGTGCAATAGGAATATATCCAATATGAATCTGCATTTAATTCTGATGAAAAATGATTGACCAAGAAAAATTGAGTAATGTAGCACCTAGGAAAACTACTCTCCCATGACTACTTCTGAAGTTTGACAAGAGCCAGTCACTCATATAAAGTTATTTAAAGTAGATGAATATGTTTGAAAACTTCGATATCATTTTGAAACCATCAAGATAAGATACTCACTTTCCTAACAAAATGGCAGATCTCCAAAAAAGATGGCTGGTTAAAAACAACTATTTTTATGAGTTTTATGTAACTTTGTTTGGAGGATGTGCCATTTAGATAAGAAATTACCTAACAAACATTAGAATTTGTCTATGTTCTTCAACTTCTGATGGTTCAGTTGTGATAGCTTTATTCTTTGTCTAAAATATCATCCATATATTTTTCAAACTATCATTCTCATTTCAATTGATTTTAATTTTTGTATGATGACAAATATAAATATATATGCACTTTAATAATCTGTTATATAGTCCTATCTGCAGGACTTCAAATCTGTTGACCGTAGCCTCTGTGAAAGAGTAAGACACCCTCTCAGTGTGTGTGAGAGAGAGAAAGGTGTTGACACAATCAATGGCACTAGATGACTATCAATTTTTGCTGATGTAATCATCAGACCACATAGGTAAGAAATTGAGTCACAAAACAACATTGCCTTTATGTCTACACTATTCCAAACATTCTATTATCAAATATTGAATCTTTTTTTTTTTTTTTTTTTTTTTTTTTTTAATTTATTTATAAATAAATAGATACCAAATATATATGTGTCTGTGTATGAATGACATGAGACTGTTTTTCATCAAAAATTGCTTTTGAAAATCCTTATGCAAATTAGATATCTCATGACTGATCAGCCCAGTCATTTGGGCTGTAGAATACACCGACTGCATCTATGCAAAGGGGTGAGCCCCCCCCAAATAAGTGTTCTGGATATGACATTAAACAATCTAATGGTGAGGCTCCAGTAATGCTGGAGCTTTGCCATCTCTTTCAGGTCCACACTGGCCCAGAGTGGTAGTACCTGATAGGGTCCTATCTATGGGTCAAATAGAACTGTTTGATATTTAAACTGAGCATGAACAAATGATTTATGCTAAATTGAATTGGTAGAAATAGAAATGTTTGATCATTTAACTCTGTGTAAACAAATGACTGATGTTTAATTGAATTGTTAGTGATACATAGCAATACTTAAAACAATTTAACTGTGTGCAAATAAATGATTAACTGTATATTGAATTATTTGTTTTAGATAGCAGTACTTGAAACCATTTAACTGTGTGCTAAAAAATGAGCTTGGCTCACTTAGAAATGTTTACAAATCATAAATATTTAATATATATGTATAAACATGATTTGGCAATAAATAACTTTGGGAGGTGCCCGTGGTGTAATGGTTATCCTCGCAGGAAATGGATTCGGCGACACAAGTTCAAATCCTTGACGAGACTGATTGCATTTCACATAGCACTAATACACTTGGGAAAGGTATGAATCCAATTATTCTCCCTCCAGCTATGGGTAAATAGTAGGACAGACTAGGTTCTTCAGCCTTGGTTAGGCAACTAGTCTAGGAGAAGGAAAACTCTGAATTCAAACCTGCTAAACTCCGCTTAAAAATTGACCTTGTGTCACATCCTGCCCGAGCGGAGGGGTTGGTAAATATGATAAATAACCTAGAAAGGTTGATATGCCATAGAACTAACCATGACTGATAAATGTCATTTGTTAGTATATGTAATACACATTGCACATTGGTAATGCATATTACAGATTTAATGATGAAGGCCATTTTGAAATTAGTGCAAGTACAGAAACATGCATAGAAATTTACATTTGTGCACATAATCGCATTGTTTGCATATAATTAAATGACTTTTTTTTTCATCCCCCACCTATGATATAAAAATGTTACCATATGATGAACCAAGATATTGTATACTGGGTTTTTATATAGGTGTACCATTCCATAATGGATTTTGTCATTAAAATAGACTGATCTTTGGTCACCTCAAGCAATCTTTGAATAATTTTTATTTTTGTACTTTCCACATACTCTAAGCAAACTCTTGTGGCTCCACCCGTTCTGTTTTTTTTTTTTTTTTTTTTTTTTTTTCTGTTTTCTTTAAAATTTTTTTTTTTTTTTTTTTTTTTTTTTTATAATTTATTTTTTTCTTCTCCCTATTCATAGTCTGCCTGCAGGGTGAACATCTTCCTTTCGTTAGCCTGCATTATCAGTGTGGTTTGTGGTTGGTCGCTTCGCCACACTTTTGATACAGAGTCTGCACAAAAGAGATAAGTAATGGTAACTCGATATTTGCAGGTATATCTACAATTTATGTACCGATATTTTATTATATATATGAAAGAGATAAATTTTATTTATTTATTTATTTATTTATTTATTTATTTATTTATTTATTTTTTTAAATATGATACTTTTATTTTTCAAAATTTTTTTTTTTTTTTTTTTTAGCCTGATCATCTTAGTTTGTTACCCCATTTTCAGGTGTACAAGAATCTCTTTCTTCCTTTCTCCCAAACAGAAAAAGGTTTGTTTTAATTATAATGCAGCTGTGTCTTACACCCCCTGACTCCTGGGGGCAAAAAGCTTTCATTTTATTACTCATGATATTTTTTTGTAAAAGTAGGTAAGCAATCACTTCAGTCACTGAAATAAATAAATCCAGTGCTTTATGGATTTTTAAAAAGTTCTACAAGCTAATTGTAGTTATTTAGTAAGCTTAGCTTAGTTTGGCACAAGGATTGAGGTAAGGGGCACTTAGTGAAAATCAAACTCACTAGCAATTGTTTACTATACTTAGTTCCTTAACTATAACACATCATGAAGTCTATATACTGGCTAATTGTTGTTGAAAATATTTTACTTTCATTCCCTACATAATATTGATATTTACTAAGCTTAGCATGGTACAAGGCTATCAGTATGGGAGCACTTTATGAGAATTGCTCACTATTTAATGCCTAAACCAAAATTATTATAGAAACCTTGTAGCTAACCTTTTCCAGATCGATTAGTTAGATCTGGTTGATTAAACATGCATATTTACAACTGAAATGAATAATATCAGTTGGCTGTAGAAGGGCGTACACTATTGAATCCGCCTGGGCAACATGGTGGTTTTCATATAGATGTGGCATAATTTGAAATTAGTAATGACTATTTATTACAATTTTGATATAGTTACAGTATATTTTGGAATTTTTATTTACTTCATCAGCAACTTTATTGTACTTGGTTTCCATACTATATTGATTGAGCATAATCCCACCAAAAATGTTTGATTATAAAGGTCAACTTGTGTAGATAGCTTACAAATTGAATTAAAATTTTTAAGTTTGTATTTACACAATTTCTTTTAGCCTAATTGGCTGGGGCTGTAGAATATGCTGCTTGCATTTCTGCAGAAGGGTAAGATCCTCCTCTAATGAGTGTCCTGGATATTATAGTAAACCATCTGATGGTGAGGCTCTAGTCCTGGAGCTTTAGGGAATGTGGAATACTCCTTCATTGCCATTAATCCCAGGTCCATTCTGGGTCAGAGTGGAAGTATTTGATAGGGTTTTATCTATGGGTCGAATAGAACTTTTTTTAATCATTTACTATACATGAAGCTATTTAACCGAGTGCAAATAGAAATTATTAGTGCTTAGTAGCAATATTTGAAACCATTTAATTGAGTGCAAATAGAAATATTAGTGCTCAGTAGCAATACTTGAAACCATTTAATTGAGTGCAAATAGAAATATTAGTGCTCAGTAGCAATACTTGAAACCATTTAATTGAGTGCAAATAGAAATATTAGTGCTCAGTAGCAATACTTGAAACCATTTAATTGAGTGCAAATAGAAATATTAGTGCTCAGTAGCAATATTTGAAACCATTTGAGTGCAAATAGAAATATTAGTGCTCAGTAGCAATACTTGAAACCATTTAATTGAGTGCAAATAGAAATATTAGTGCTCAGTAGCAATATTTGAAACCATTTGAGTGCAAATAGAAATATTAGTGCTCAGTAGCAATACTTGAAACCATTTAATTGAGTGCAAATAGAAATATTAGTGCTCAGTAGCAATACTTGAAACCATTTAACTGAGTGCAAACAAAAGAGCTGTGGCTTGTTTTAAAAAAAAAAATGTTACCAACAAACTATGCACTTAAAAATCATAAACAGGATATGGCATTAAATAACCATCAAAGGTTGACATGCCATTGAGTCAAATAACCTAACCAATCTCTCCAACATGGTCAGGATACAATGCAAGGTCAATTTTTAAGTGGAGTGCAACTGGTTTAAATTTAGTTTTCCTTCTAGACTGGTTGCCTTACCAAGGCTAGAGAATGTTGTCTATTTACCCATAGCTGGTGAGAGAAGAGAGGGCATTAGCTGAACCCAAATTTTTCTCAATCATCGGGCAATTCTGAAAAAGTTTACTGGGGAATAAGTATTGGACATAAAAAGCACTGGCCCTATCAGCTGGGTCTGCCGAATACACTGACTGCATCTCTGCAGAGGGGTAAGGCTCTCCTTAATGGGTGTCCAGAATATGACGCTAAACAATCTGATTGTGAGGCTCCAGTGATGCGGGCATTTTGGGGAATGTGGAGTACTCCTTCATGGTCATTGCTCCCAGGTCCACTCTTTCCCAGAGTGGTAGCACCTAATAAGGTCTTATCTATGGGTCAAATAGAACTACGGTTGGTTGGTTGTTTGGGTTTTATGGCATATCAACCTTTGTGGGTTATTTAACGCAAAATCCATTTTTATGCAAATAGTTCTATTTCAAACAATTCAGTTTAGCATGTGTACACAGTTTAATTGTCAAAAACATTTCTATTTCAAGCTATTCAGTTTATTCAAACAGTTCTAATGCAGCTAAGTATAAGTACAGATTTTGTTTACACACAGTTAAATGTCAAAACAGTTCTATATTAAACAATTCAGTTTAGAATAGAACTATGTAATTATGCTAAACTGAATTGTTTGAAATAGAAGAGTTTTATATTTTACTGTGTTTAAATAAAAAAAAAAAAAAGAAAACTATTCAAACCAATGACTGTGTAAACAAGACTGTACTTATGTGAAGCTGAATTGTTTGAAATCAAGTGAAACCATTTAACTTTGTGCAAAAAAAAAAAAACAACAAAAAACCCCACAAACAAAAGCTCTTACCTTCAAAATGTGTTAAGAAATCGTATATCTAATATGTTTAAAAAGGATTCAGCATTAAATGACCTACAATGGTTGATACACTATAAAACCAAACCATAAAAAGCACAAAATATAAATCTAATTCCATTTTATATTCCATGCTTTCTTTGAACCACCCTCCTAACTTTTGTCTATTTAAAGCTGTAGAACAGCTCTTATTTATTAATAAAATATGTATTTACTCAACACCTCTCTTATGAGCAAGGTCAATTTTTAAGCAGAGTACAGCTGGTTTGAACTGAGTTTGCTTTCTTAACTAGTTACTAAATTAAAGAGCCTAAGTTGTCTTAATCTTTTATATCATTTGGTTTCTTTGTTTAATGGCATATCAACCTTCATGAGTTATTTAATACCAAAGCCATCCTTGTAGGAGGACAGTAGTAGTACCATTTAACCCACCACTGTGGGATGGGGGGATAATGGAGTTCATACCTTTCACAAGGGTATTTGTTCAAAAGTGAACGTAATAATGGAATTGTAGTTTGAACTCAGTTGCTATGATGTCGCAGTCCAGCACTTTAGCCACTATGCCACAGGTACTTTATCTGAGGGGAGATGAGATAGGTTCATGCCTTTCCCAAGGGCATTAATACAAAGTGAAGTACAAACAGTTTCGTTTTAAATTAAATATTGGTCAAGTCAAAAATTGACAATTCATCTAAAAAAAAAAATAAAGCTTAGTCTTTAAGATGTAATATTTTTATAAGAAAAAATGCCTTAAAATATGCCTTGTATTTGTCACAATTGTTCAGGAAGATAATCTGGCAGAAAATTTTAGTTCTTGAGGTAGTTCTTCCTCCTTTTTGAGAAATTATAATGGTGGAACTGGTTCTTTAATTTTTTTTTTTAAAACTCCAGAGTCAAATTTCAACAGTATTGCTTATCGAAACCATGTTATATCTCTTTTGTTAAAGTGAAGGATTTTGATGTGATGAGGTTTCTAAGAGTTAAGATCTTGGCTTTTCACAAAAAGGAAAAAAAATAAGTTAGCTGTAATTGAATTATCAAAATCTAATAAGTATTATAAAGAACAACAACAACAAAAAAAATGAAATGGAAGCCACTTAAGAGATGATATAGGTTACTTGAGGGAAGTTTTTCTGCTTGTATTGTTGTTAGCTATCATTTGTAGTAAAGATAATTTTAAATTTTTTCATCATTATTATTTTTTACATACAATAGAAAAATGTCACATTGAATATCTTTGGTAATTAATCAAAAATGAACAGATGAAAATAAAGCAAGATGAATTAATTAATAATCCAGTGTCAAAGCAATGAAAAGGAAACTGGTCTCTCTCACACACACACACACACACACACCTAATTGCCAGATTGTTGTAGAGGCTGCGGCAGGGTCAGGGTTTGGGTGAGGAGGTTGTCAAGGTAAGCAAGTAACCACATACAGTGCTTTTTCGTATATATAATTTTCAGGAAACTGCATCTATTTATATAAAGTGTGATCAAAAAGTATTAAGACTGAAGCTTTAAATTTAAAAAAAATTGGTCCATAGCTTGAGCAACTTTCATGATGATAATAATTATGATTTTTTTGTTAGCAGCTTTTGGTGAAATACAACATTGTGCAAGTGCAGTACATTATACTCATCAGACCTTGCTTTGTTAAACTTTTTTTTTTTTTCTAAACTGAAAATTCACTTGGTGTTGAAATTTGAAGACCTGGAGTACATTAAAAGAAAATAGAATGGTTTCATAGTTTAAATTATTCAAAGCCAAATGTTGTTCAGTCCTACTGGTAATATTTGATTTTCAACTTTACAAAACTATTACTCATGAATAGGTCAGTCATCTGTTTTTGTTGCTGAAGAATTAGGTCTTCAAAATGTGTGTATCTATTTCAGATACTCTTATACATTTAATAGTCTGCCACCTTTTCAAAACAGATGCCTATCTCCAGACGGTGTCTGGATGAATCATATCACCTTAGAATTTAGGCTTCTTTATTTCTTTCATGAACAGAGGTGAAGACAGGAACTGTTTCTTTTTGTCTGTATACTTCTACCAAATTTATATATGCACCCCCTGCTCATATATACAGGGTGTTTATAAAGTTCTGCAGCAGTTTGAAAATTCAATAAGTCACATTCTCCAAAACAATATGAAAGACAAGTGCATCAATCTAGATAGTTATTATTTAAAAAAAGTAGCATAGTGCTGGTGCTATGCATGATAATTTATTTGTATAGTAATGAATATGTTGGGTTAGTAAAAGTTTGTACTTGACATTTTGAGCTTTCCTTATATATATATATATATATATATATATATATATATATATAATTAGGAGGTGCCTGTGGTGTAATGGTTATTGTCGTAGGAAATGGACACACCGACATGAGTTCAAATCCTGGATGAGACTGATTGCATTTTACATAGCACTAATACCCTTGGAAAAGGTATGAATCCAATTATTCTCCCTCCAGCTATGGGTAAATAGGACAGACTAGGTTCTTCAGCCTGGGCAAGGTAACTAGTCTAGGAGAAGGAAAACTCTGAATTCAAACCTGTTAAAGTCCGCTTAAAAATTGACCTTGTATCCTATCCTGCCTGAGTGGAGGGTTTGGTAAATGTCTATATATCCCTCTCCATACAACCAGGATGCAACACAAGGCTAATTTTCTAAGTGGAGTTTAACATGTTCAAATTCAGTTTTCCCTCTCCTAGACTGGCTACCATACCAAGGTTAAAGAGCTCAGTCTGTCCTATTTAGCCATACCTGGAGGAAGACTAGTTGGATTCATGCCTTTCCCAAGGGTATTAGTGCTATGTGAAATGCAAACCGCCTAATCCAGGACTTGAACTCTGTTCACCATGTCCATTTTGAATGATGATAACCATTACACATGGACATTTCATATGTCAGGTATTTTTCTTGAGAAATGTTTTTAGACAAAGATACCCTTGAGTAACAAATTAACTTTTCACTCGTGTTACTGATTGAATTCCTAGTGCTGGGTCATGTGTTAATATAGCCAAACTTCAGTTGGTGGCTTGTATTTTCCACCTGCCGGACAATTTTGTACTAGAAGTTTCTTGTCCTCTTGATAATAGATTCTTCATTTTTGCTGTATTTTTCACTTCAATAGTTGTCATGGAAATTTGTAGAGGTAAATGATATATCACTTAGTAGATTCAAGAAAGCTAATTCAGATTTAGAATTGTGTGAGACCAATAAATCAGACTAGTTCTATCAACAGTGCTTAGAATATGTTGATTATTCACCACAGAAAAAAGATCATTTACCCTGCAGAGTGGTAAGACCTCACAAAAAATAGTTATTTTAAGCCATATAATTGTGTATAAATTATTATTAGAGAGGAATACTTTATACCATGCAACTGCAAACAACTATATACAAAAAAGAGAAAAAAAGACTGAATAAAGAAAATAGAATGGAACATTGAAAATAGTTATAATTATAATCAAACATTTACAAATGAATCAAATTTTTGTTGTTTGGGTTTTATGACATATCAACTTTTGTAGGTTATTCAATGCCAAATCCATTTTATACAAATAATCAGTTGTATTTCAAACAATTCAATTTAGCATAAATTCAGTTTGTCAAAAACATTTCTATTTCAAGCTATTCCATTTAGTCAAACAGTTCTATTTCAAACAACTCACTTAAGTTGGACCAGTAGGATGTGCCTCTAGTCAGCTTTCTAGCTATTCTAATTGAGTGTTAGTTAACATTTTAAGTCCTTTAAGAATTATGACAAGATTCATTTGTGTCACGATTAAATAATGTTAAGATTAGGACATTTGATAACTGGAAATTCAAGACATCCTTGTTGGTATTAACCCCTTTCAGTGAAGCATATTCAACAAAACAACTGATGGCTTGAATAAACTCTTGACCATAAAATAAGGAAGAGCTTGAAAATGAAATTTAAAAAAAAAATTATCAGTTTTACAATAATATAATATATTCTGAAAATCTATTAAAATGTTAAAGGGGAAAAATTTGAATTGTACAAGTATTTGACAAAAAAGTGGAATTAGAAAAAAAAAATAACCCTTAAATTGGTATACCATTAAATAAACCAAACCATTGCTTTCATTCTTCTTGTGAGCAACATTGGAATAATAGGAGACTTGAACTGTGGAGAGTATTTTAGATTATCTTTGGTATAAGCCATAAACAACTTCTTGTCTGAAATAAATAGCAATCAGCAGTGCATTTGGGGAGAAAAATGAATCCTCTATTCATAAAAAAGCCTGACTCCTGCAAGCCTTTTAATATGACATCTCCTGTAGGAGAAAAGGACATCTTGCCAATGTTGGATTTGCTTATTTGAAACTTTGCCCTATCTAGATTTAATGCTGAACTGGATTATTTAATTTTTATTGCCACAAGACTTGATATCAATCATTTGTGAGTTAACTAGAACTAAAATCCTTTCTGCAACTTTATTCTCTTTATTGCCATTCAATATGTCACATCTTTCAACAATGGAAGCAAGGCTTTCTAGATCTATCGTCTTGTGATGCTGAATGCCACATTTTTATTTTTAGTTTCTAAACCTGAATATGGTCTTTACAAATTTCTCAGTATTTTGAAACAACCTATCGTCTACATTTTCTCTACTTATTGGCATGATTTCAACAGATGTTTATCAAATTGGACTTATTGATACATATCTTTGCCGGCTTCTTATTTGTCTATATATTATGTACATTCACCTGTAGGAAGATGAGTTCTTTTGGTTTTTATGGCATGTCCGTCTTTATTGGATTATCTAATGCTAAATTTCTATTTTTGCTCAGTCATATGATTTTTGAGTAGTTGTAGGTAATAATGATCCTTAGAAAACAATTCCAGCTTCAACTAACTAGTAATACAAAGAGGTGGTGACTTGCATGACAGTTAAAATCCAAACTTTTACCTCCAATTGACCACTCTGTACTAAAGATTTGGATTTTAACTCTGCTGTATATCTCAAACTTTACTCTGTGTGTGTGTGTGTGTGTGTGTGTGTGTTTTAAGATTTTAAAAGGTCAACTTTAATGCTGCAATTTATTGTAGTTTATTAACTGTAATTTATTTGCATACTATTATATAGTGTCAAGGATTCTTATCAAATACCAATAATTTTTAGACAGGTCCATTTGATCCATAGATAGTAACCTAACAGATACTACCAATCTGGTTCCAAGTAGATCTAGATGTAATGGCAATGAAGGAGTACTTTTCACTCTTGAGAGTTCAAGAACTGGAGTTTCATCACCAGATGCAGTTTAGTATCATATTCAGGATAATCCAGGTTTTTTTTTTTTTTTTTTTTTTTCCTGCAAGGTCTTTTCCTCACTATTAAGGATGCAGTTGATGATATTCTATAGGAAAAAGAAAACTCTGAATTCAAACCAGCTGTACTTTGTTTAAAAACTGACTTCATGTCACATCCTGCTATTGAGGAACTGGGGGGAAACATGTACTCTTTGATCCTAGGCAGAAGAGTGCGGGTAGAAAGAGGGTGATACTTTTTAGATATCATACTTTAATGCTAGTAACTTATCTTGGGCAAATAATTTTTTAAAAAATGAACAGTTCCAATGTTCATTATAGTTATTTACTATTTTCTATTTTTTTTAACCCTCCCTCCAATGGACAATAGAACAACTGATCCTTTTTGCAATCAGCATGTTGATAGAAATAGTGGGAGCAACACTTTGTACAGATGCTACACTTTCATTCTAGTTAATTTTAAGGTGTCAAAAAAAAAAAAAAAATTCTATTGTTCATTATATAGTCATTTACTAAGCTTAGCTTAGATGTGGCACAAAGCCAGATGTATAGGGCACCCAGTGAGAACAAAACTCACAATGGTCTGCAAGTCCAGCTTGTTAATCATTACACTATAGAAGGGGGTCCATGTTTATTATATTGATAGGTTACAAATAAATCTCAATTTTTTTTTCTCCTCTCCCCAATGTACTGACCCCAACTTTTATTTATTTTTTTTGTAATCTGTATACTGATTAGGTTTTAAACCTATCTTATATCCTGTTTTAGTACTTTCCTGGGAGTTCTAACCTGATGCATTGATGCATCACATTGGATACACATTATCGGATTATAATTACATCACCGCTAAACTACATTGTACTATTTCTGTCTCATAAAAGGTGTTATATTTGCATATAAACTTTTAATGTTCTATATGTAACAGTTACTATAGAGCAAAAGTAGTATTTGATCCCAGCATATTTCATACCACCAGCAGCAGCAGTAGTATATTTCAACTCTTTGTTAATCTTTCTGTATGGGAGATATGTATCTTTTGTATGTATAAACAGAATTTGGCATGAAGTAAACCATTAGGATTGATATACCATCAACCAAACCAACCTCCATACAAGGTGTTGGTAGTAGTAATTCGGTTACTTGCATGAAGAGTGGTGCCGCTGAACAGTTCAAATTCTGGCTTGAACAGTTTTTGTTGATTTTTTTTTTCACAAATGATTTGCCTAAAATTCTAAGATGAAGCTTGATAATTGTTATTACTTAGAATATTTGGACTATTGATCTCTCTTTATTGTTATACTTATGTTTCAACCGATATGTCCTCTGGCCTTCTTCAGGTGTTTCATGTCGAACTTGGGAGCCCACACAGAACCTCGAACTGAACCCTTTATTCGATTTGCGGGGGTGGAGGACTGTTCCAATTCTGTTAACCATGACTGGGTATAAGTGTTTTAGTAAGTATTCCTTGTTATTCTGTTGGGATTGAATCTGCACACTCTAGATGATATCCCTCGGAAGTACTTTCCAACCAAATGCCTTATCCATTACCCAAAGTCTCCGTACTGGACGCTAATGACTTTGGGAAAACATCAATTGGCTTCCCTGGGCAGTTGATTCCCTTGATTAAAGGATAAATCACCATGAGATTTTGATGATAGGTCATATCAGGTATCTTTCTTTGCTGCTAGTGTTGTGTTACTTTATAAAACCTATTGCTTGTTGATTAGAGAGGAGATGGGTACTTCCAGGTAACCTCTGTTGCTCTGAGAGATGGCAAGAAGGTAAATTATTTAGCATTAGCACCCTGATGACATAAAAAGGTTTTGAAACATATTCATACCCTTTTCTATATACTCTCTTATAAAAATGAACTCTGTGTGCACAGGTGCACGCATGCGCTTTCATATTTCATAAATATGAAAGCTACCAAATTTTCACCATAATGTACAAGCATTACTTTCAGACAAATTCTGGGAGGAGGGGAAATTGATCATTTCCTTAGATTATTTTAAGCAAAAAAAATTTGAACTGTAATCTGGAAAATGAATAAAATTTAGTATGAAATTTTTATTAGTTTTCCTTATTGAAGTGAAAATATTTTTGAAAAAATTCAACACCTGATTAAAAGGGGGCTGGGAAACAACCCTTGATTTTTAATGAATTTTAATTTCACAATTCTTTATACTGTTTAGAATAAAGATGGGTTTGTTTTGGTTTCTTTGTTTAATGATATATTAACCATTATTGGTTATTTAATGCCAAAGCTATCAATTAGTAGTACTATGAAGCCCATAGCTGGGTAGAGGATAATAGTTCATACTGTTGCCAAGGGTATTTGTCTGAAAGTGAACAAAATAGCTCAACTGGAGTTTGAACTCTCTCACTACAATGTCACAGTCCAACACGTTGGCTTCTATGCCACAGCAACTTCTCCTCCCTCGATAAAATGTCTAACACTGGCAAATGACAGCTAAAGGCGACCTTAACTTTTACTTTCAATATGAAAATGTAGAATTGATGGTGGATTGATCCGATTTGATCTCTATAGGTTGAAGTGAATACAATTATTTTTATTTCTCTGTCTCCTAATAGTTGAGATTTATCTACTTTCTCATGAAGGGTTTGACACAAGGTCACCTTTAGTGTGAGGGACCCACATATGTATATATTGATAATTCCTGAAATTTTCTTGTCCCATGAGCATTTTCTATCATAATTAATAAATACTCAACCAAATTAGGTTTTCGCATATTTTTCCATCCTGAAAGTGGGATTAATCTGTTTGGTTTGGTTTCTTTGTTTTAATGGCATATCAACCTTTGTAGGTTATTTAATGCCAAAGCCATTCTCCTAGAAGAACAGTAGTGGTACTATTTAACGCATAGCTGGGAGGATAAGGGGGCTCATACATTTGCCCGAAAGTGAACGTAATAGCGCGACTGGAGTACAAACTCGCTTACAACGATTCCGCAGTCCATCGCTTTAACCATTACACCACGAAGACGCCCCCATTAATGTGTTGGACTCTGACATAGTAGTGAGTTTAAACAACTGCATTCACTTTAGGACCAATACCCTTGGGAAAGATATCTCCTTTATCCCCCCCCCCACAGATATGGGTTAAATAGTATTACTACTGTCCCTCTGCAAGAATGGCTTTGGCATTAAGTAACCCATACAGGTTGATATGCCATAAATAAACAAACCAAACCATTCTATATGATAATTCATCCATATATTTATTCCCTCTATTAAGTGCGATGTGAAACGCAACCTGGTAGTGGTGTGGTCTGTCTCCTTATAGCTGTTACATTTACATATAAATTTCATTAACTAAATTTAACAACTAATATGGGACAGAGAGCTGCAATAATTTAGTAGTTATCTTGCTAGGCGAGAAGGCCATTACTTATTGAGTTTGGTTCTTACTTGGTACCAGCCCAATTGGCTAGGGCCATAGAATATACCGACTGCATCTCTGCAGAGGATTAAGGCCCTACCTAACAAGTGTCCTGGATAAGACACTAAACAATCTAATGGTGAAGCTCCAGTAATAATGCTAGAGCTTTGGGGAATGTGGAGTACCCCTTCATTGCTATCACTCCCAGGTCCACTCTGGCCAGGAGTGGTAGCACCTGATAGGGTCTCATGCTAAACTGAATTGTTTGAAATAGAACTGTTTTGACATTTAACTGTGTGTGGACAAAAACTATACTTATACTAAACTGAATTGTTTGAATTTGAACTTGAAATAGAAATGTTTTTGACAATTAAACTGTGTAATTATGCTAAACTGAATTGTTTGAAATAGAACTGATTATTTGTATGAAAATAGGTCTGGCATCAAATAACCTACAAAGGTTGATATACCATAAAAACCAAACAACAACCTGATAGGGTCCCATCTATGGGTCAAATAGAACTGTTTGACATTTAAACAGTGTGCAAACAAATAACTTATGCTGAGTTGAATTGTTTGAAATAGAACTGTTTGGTCATTTAACTGGGTGTAAACAAATGACTGATATTTAATTAAATTGTTAGTTATACATAGCAATAGTTGGAACCATTTAACTTATGTTCACAAATCATATATATCTAATATATATGTATAAACCGAATTTGGCATTAAATGACCTATAATATTTAATATCCCATAAAACTAAACCTTACTTGATAACCCATACTTTCTGTCTTGTGCCTAACTAAGCTTAGTGAATGACTACTATTATGACACAGTGAGAGTATTTATATTTAATTTATTTCTAAGGTAAATTTCCAAATACGCTGATGGAAAATAAATAGCTACACTTTGAATATACTCCAATTTATTCAAGATTAAACACAGTTAATATATGTACAAATATAATACTGTTAATGTCTATGTAACAATTACCATTATAAGAAATGAAATCAATGGCCTGAGTTCAAACCTGGATCAGGCTGTTTGTATTTCCGATTATGCTTATGTCCTTGGGGAAAGGCATGAATATATTTGTTCTCCCTACTCTTAACTATTGGTAAATAGTAAGGCAAACTGGGTTCTTTAACCTTGGTTTGGCAACCAGTTTAGAAAAACAGAAAAATCTAAGTTCAAACCAGTTTTACTCAGATTAAAAATTGACCTTGTGGCAAATTGTATTCACAGTTGAGGGGTTGGGTAAATGTTACTGAATCCCAGAAAATGAACGCATACATAGATCGGTATATACTACATATTTATGGAGGCAGTTGTGGGATAATATTTACTGTCATAGAAAATGGACAAAACATTCAGTTCTATGAATTCAACTATTCTTCTTCCAGTCATGGGTAAATTGTAGGGGAGACTGGGTTCTTTAACCTTGGTATGGCAACTGGTCTAAGAGAAGGAAAAACTCTGCTTAAAACTTGACCTTGTCACATCCTACTTGTGGTGGAGTGGTTATGTAAATAGATATCTTCTAGTTATGTACAAAATCAGTGTTGTATTTTAAAGTGTTGTAATTTTCTTTCCTTTCAGTATATCTTAGAATAGATGTTCATAATTTATGCTTGAATAACCATTTTTTTTCCTCTCTCAAGCTATTATAGCTTTGGTTTGATAATGTATAATTTATGTATGTCACCCCCAGATCATATATATATATATATCTCATGTATATATATATCATGTATAAAGAGTTTAGAAAACAATTATTTTTATTTATTGAGAATGCATGCTCAGGATAAACTGTCGATCTTTTATTGGTCGTCCACTAATAGAGAATTTTTTTTTCTTTTCCTTTCATTTCACTTTGCTAGGATGTGTTACCAGCCGAGCTTGCTTGTTGATATAGGATGAGCTTGGGTTGAGTCATCACCTGCATTATATATGAATTCTTTTTCTCCCTTTTGTATTTGTGGATAATGAATTGAGACTCTACTACAAAAGCAAAGAAGGATTAAATGAAGAATTAATTTTTACACTAATCTCTAGCCACCTTCACATCAGGCTAAGAAAATCTGATAGAAATGATGAACAATGAACTTTTACATCTTTTTAATTTTAGTTGTATATTCATTTGGACTTTTTAAAGTTTTTTGTCAACTCTTTTTAAATATTGTATTTTTTTTCTTACTCCAACTTGTGTGTGTGTGTGTGTGTGTGTGTGTGTGTGTGTGTGTTTTTTTTTTTTCTAATAGTTTGGGCACCTTTTTAGTTTTTATTATTTTGTTTTACCCCTTTTATTATGATAGTCTTGTTTTACTCCATTTGTTTATAATTGTAGTTTTTTTTTCCTCCTCACTTTTTATTATAGTAGTTTTGTTTACCCCACTTCTTTATTATTGCAAGTTTCCTTTATTCTATTTTTAATCATGTCACAATTTTTTTACTTATTTATTTTTGTAGTTTTCATATTTGCTTGTTATATTCTTATATCTATTTTACTTATTTGTCTGCTCTTAGAAATTCTTTCAAGACTTTTGATATCATTTATAGTTGATAATGCTTAAAAAAAGATACAAGGGATTTGAGTTATCATTTTTAAACGTGACATTTGACTGCTGGAGCATACTCCCCCCCCTTTTTTTTCCTGAGATCCTGTTGATCACATGACCGTTTTTAAACCCTCATATGGCAATATTGAAGCGGTTTGGAACTCAGGATTTTTACATGAGAATATTCATGCAATCAATAATTTATTCCTTGTTTCTACAAGGAGTTTTATTTA
>OY757937.1:40379438-40446321 GCA_963585895.1 Sepioteuthis lessoniana
TTATTCATCTTCTCCTCTCTTCAAAAAAGATCTGTTGAAGAATGACTGTCATTCAATTTAATTAGGTCAAATTAGGTTTTATTGATTAATCTTTTAAGGATTTTTAAATGTTTATTAAAAAATGTTGTGGGTTGGGGGCAGTTTTCAACAGTGTAGTAGTATGTGGGGTGCTAGGAGTCAAACTGTAAATACAAACATGATTAAATCTATTTCCTAGGCAACTTGCAATCTAGCCTAGCAATCATAGACATTGAGTGGGTTGCTGTGTGTGTGTGTGTTTCTTTTAAGCAAAATCTTTTTGCATGAGGTCCCCATTTTATTTTATTTTATTTTATTTTATTTTTATTTTATTTTATTTTATTTTATTTTTTATTTATTTAATTTTTTTTTCCTGCATGAGGTTCCTAAGTCTTTTCACAATTTAAAAAAAAGAAATACTTCACTATTTCTACAGATACATCTTGGTCATATTTACTTTCACATTAACCAAACAGACCTGTGGAAATTCCATGGGTGTTGACAGTTATGATTATATATCATCTTATACCTCAGCTTCTCTCTCCTTTCCTCTCGCTTGTTTTTTGCCTGTATCTTCTTATATCTCCCTTATCCCTTCTGATCTGCATTGCTCATCCACAGATTTATTTGAATGCTATACAAAACTAGTTTCAAGTGCAAAAAAAGGAAAAAAAAAAAAAGAATGAATGCACAAATGTTTTTCACTGGATCTTCATTTTCATCTATCTCGTATATATGCAATTGACAATAAAAATCCAGCTTGGCTTTTTTTTTTTTTTTTCTTTTTTTTACAAAAAGAAAAATGTTACTCTGGTCTTAGGTAAAATTATCACTTAGATATTTTGCCTCAAAATAAGGTCTTCAATATTTTACCTATATATGTGTGTATATGCAATATTTTACATTATAGTTGTATATATAAAGATTAATGTTTGTATTGTTATTTATTAAGGTGGTGAGTTAAGGGGGCATCGTATGAGGGTTTTATGGAATATTAACTATTGTTGGTTATTTAATGCTAAATCCTCTTTATATATATATATATATATATATATATATATATATATATATATATATATAAAATATAGTCATCCACAGAAAGACTGTTTCATTCTATCAGAACTCTTCAGTGTGACTAGACACGCAGGACGCTCAAAGCCGGGATCGAAACCCGTCCAACTTTACGTTAGACTAAGTTTCAGACCTCTCGGCCACCAAGCGGACCACGTTGGCTAAGGGAATTTTTAAGGTATTTATTTAGCAGCAGCAGCCATTTGTTTACATTTTTTTTATACCCTATCGGCTACCAGAGTGCTCAATTATATATATTTTGTAGAAACATTTTTGAAATGAGCCTGAACTCATTTTTTTTTTAAATTTGCACACAGTTAAACTGTTTCTAATATGAATAATTCTATTGACTATTTATCATTTGTTTGGACTAAGTTAAGTGGCTTCAAGCATTGCTATGTAACAGTAACAATTTAACATCAGTTGTTTGTTTGCATACTGTTTAAATATCAAACAGTTCTATTTGGCCCATAGATAGGACCCTCTCAGGTGCTCCCACTGAACCTGGGAGCAATAGCCATGAAGAGATACTCCACATTCCCCAAATCTCCAAGGCCTTCAAATGTGAGGGAGGGTGCTTACCCCTCTGCAAAGATGCAGTCGGTGTATTCTGCAACCCCAGGTGACTGGGCTTTTGCAACACTAGTCATCATTTATACCACAAGAGGGCACCTGGCTTCCAATACTTGTCGATTAGTTTGCAAAATAAGTTTGTCATGGTACTCTCAGTATCTGGGGTATAAGATCCTCCCACTATGTACAACATATGAATGCTTAGTAGTCCAACTGTTAACTACCTCAACTATCTACACAGGTGATTTTCTTTTATAGTGGTAAGCTAACTTTTTTTTTTTTTTTTTTTTTTTTTTTTGTGTAAATATTTGAATGCATTTAATCTTGAAAACATAGATCTCCTAAAAAAGGATAAATGAATAAAGAAATAGCACCATAAAGAATGATATTTACTGAAGTAAACTAAGATCAAATAGTTCAATCAGGAAACTACTGTTATTGCTCTGTAAAGGGGGCATCTATGAACAATTAAAAAAAAAAAGCCAACAAATGATTACGATACTCTAATTCAAACCATATGTCCAAACTGCATTGGCCTTTACATAGATTAACAAAAATTGTGTTCAGCAGAGGTTAGAGCTGTGCTCAATGTTTAAAAACTCAGCTACAGAGCTCAAACTGAAATTACTTAGATACAAAATCACCATCAACATAGTGGCCTAGTCAGCTGGAGCTGCAGAATACAGTGACTGCATCTCTGCAGAAAGGTAAGACTCCCCCCAACGAGTGTCCTGGATATGATACTAAACAATCTAATGGTGATACTCCAGTAATGCTGGAGCTTTAGGGAATGTAGAGTACCACATTGCTCTCAGGTCCACTCTGGCCTGAAGTGGTAGTGCCTGATAGTCTTATCTATGAGTCAAATAGAACTGTGTACTTATGCTAAACTGAATTGTTTGAAATAGAACTTTTTATATATGTATATAAAAGGATTTGGCATTAAATAACCTTCAAGAGTTGATATGCCATCAAACCAAACCACTGTCAACATAGCTACTTTTAACATTAGAATATTAAGAACAATAAACTAACTACTTAAGCTAACAGTGTCTGCAGTTGAGCAGAATAGACATGTGTACATGAACATAGTTATCACCATAGAGAAACAGAATTAAAATACCATCATCCTGGTAATGGATGGACATTTGTGTCAGCATCTACATGGAAAAACTTTGTCAATGTACCATTAGAGGTGTCAGAATGCTTCAGTCCACATGCCTTAAAATTACTTATGAAAATCAAACCAAGAATGATGTGTACGACATTTAATGGCAACCCCTGCACAACAATTGTCTCTTGCTCCAGTACCACCAATGCCAACAGCAATGGATGATAGGGATGCTTGGCACAAGAGTCGGGGGGGAAAGCTGGGCAATCAGCACAATATGATGATGATATGTATATTTTAATATAATCAGAAATTACTGATGGAGAAACAGTGTTACAATGCACCTTGATATCAATTTTCTAGCAAAAATCTTGCTATGAAGTGCCTTTTTTTTTTTTTTTTTTACTGCATTTGTGTAACTTAGAAATATCTGATAATCATAAAATTAATTCTAACTTTTGCTCTCCCTGCACAGACTTTAACTTGGTTAAAAACACAAAGGCAAAAAAATTTGTGTAATCCAATTTTTAAAGATTTTTTTCATTAGTTTAGCCTTAAGTCTTGATTAATGTCAAGTTGATGTATAATTAATCTTATAAAATCTTTTTATAGATGCTAACTTTACTTATATCCCTAATGTCTAAAGGAATGCATTTTTTCTTTTTTTCCATTCGGTTTGTTTGTTTGTTTGTTTGTTTGTTTTTATTCTTTTCTTTTCTATTGTCTTAGCTGGTTATTTAGTTCAGATCTCGATTGATGTCATCTTAAAATGACTGACATAAAGATGGCGGAAAGAAAATAAGAAAACAAAAACAAATCTCAAACAATTGTTGCTGTATTCAATTTTTCCTTTCCTTATAAGGTTTCCATATGAACTTTTGTGTTTGGCTTTTGCTGAAGTCTCTTCAACTAGGGAACTGTGTGTGTGTGTGTATATATATATATATATATATATATATATATAATGCTGGCATTATTTTTAATCCTGTTTTGAGAAGTAATATGCTTTTCTGTTAATGCAGATTCTAAATTTTTCTCTAACAATGACCAGACTTGAAGCAAACTTAATATATTTTTTATTTCAATTTCTGTGTTATAAACTTTTTTTTTTTTTTTTTTTTTTTCACCATTTATTTTTCAAAATAGTTAATCATTTATTCTTAATAGATTTATTTAATGTCAGTCAGCTTTGATGTGGAGCTCTTGCAGTGGCTTGTAATATTTTGTGTGATCAGTCATGTAATATTTAATGTCATCTCCTGGTAAAGCTTTTCCTGCATCTGGCAATTTTGGTTGACAGAAGAATGAGCTTCCTATACTAAAAAAATGTAGCAAAGGATATGAATAACTCTCATAAAAGCCTGTTATAAACTCTTGATCATGGCCTGCATTTTACATTAAGCCAAATAATTTCCTTACTCAGTCCTTACATCTCTTTAGTAATCAGTACATTTATGTACTTGTCAAATGTGATACTTAGATGTTACAAATATCCAGTAAGGCTAACCTCTATGGTTTAAATTTAAACTAGATTCTGGTATAAATCTATAGAATAGCTATTTCTATAAGACTACTTATCAGGGTGTCTTGGTTAAAGCAATGGACTACAGAATCATAGTGAGTTTGAACTCCAGTCACACTATTACATTCACTTTCAGACAAATAGCCTTAGGAAAGGTATGAGACTCCTTATCCTCCCACATATGAGTTAAATAGTACTACTATTGTTCTTCTTGAAGGATGGATTTAGCATTAAATAACCTACAAAGGTTGATTTAAAACCAAAATACCTGAAGACTACTTATCTGTAGGTATGTACACTGTTTTTGTTATCCATACTAGTCCTAAACTCTATCCAGTACTGAGGCTCCAGTTCTGGAGCTCTTGGGAGTAGGTAGTTGGTCCTTCATTGTAATTACTCCCAGGTCCACTCTGATCTCATGTGGTATTACCTGTAAGGGTCCCATCACTATTCGTTTGAAAATCATTTGATAGGAACACTTGAAACCATAGAATTGTATGCAATTTATTTGTATTAAGAGTTATTTGAAGCTAAGGATTGTTCAAAAAGTTGTAAGCCTCACCCAGATTTTAGATTTGTCGTACACTTCTCACTTTTGTATGGGCCTCACCTGCACAGAAATTAAGACGAATCTGAATCAGTTTTTCTAGTTTTATAAGAAGTGGTAGTGTGTGGTCACAAGAAAAATGTTCAGCTATGGTTCTCTATTGGTGGGGCCTAGAATTTTTAAAACTACCCTTATATAATTGCTTACAAATGATTATCATCAGTTACTTAAGACCCTGCAACCCCCCTGCCAAGAAGTGATAAAAGAAATCTAATTTTGGCATTAAATAACCTAGCAAGAGTTGACATGCTATAAAATCAAACAACTAACTTTAGACTTTGTCATCTACTAGGCAGTAAAGTAGCACACTTAGCGTAATGGTTATAGTCATTGGAAATGGAATTGGCAACCAGTGTTAAAATCCTGGATGAAGCTGTTTAATTTTCACTTCATGCTAATGCTCTTGAGAAGGCATAAAGCCATCTATTCTCTTGTCCCATTTGTAGAAAAATAGTAGAGCAGACTGTTCTTTAGCCTTGGAAAGGCAACCAGTTTTGGACTAGTTAAACTCTGCTTTAAAATTGACTTTGTGTCACATCCTACTCATAGCAGAGAGGTTGGGTAAATACATACTTACCTGTAATGTTCTAGTGATATATAATTAACTTAATCACGCTACTAAATTGATGATTTTAATGTAAGTGAAGTATAGTACTCTGGGCTGAGGTTTGTGTGGTATCTTTTCATCTCTTTGTATTATGTTATTGAGTATCGAACAGGATGTGTCAAAAAGTGTGGTGAACTTGGTCCCAGGGATTCCATTTCTGTGATAGAACCTGGAAAGAGTAGTCTGATGCTTGCATGACACTAAAAGTGTGTGTGTGTGTGGGGGGGTTGTTCTTACCCACAAATGTGCTTCCAGGTTAAGCCATGTTGGTGGGTGGGAGTAATAGTTAAATTTTCACTATAGTTCTTTTACATTATCTATTTATAGTAATATGAAATTTGGATACAAATGTATCATTTATTATAGGACAAAGATTTTAATTTTTTATTGACCAGGAAAGACACATCAATTCTTTGAGTTAGGAGAAATAGCATTAGTATTAAAAAATAAAAGATCTTTTTGTTTGAGAAAAAGTTGTTTTTTTAATTAAAAAAACCTTTTTATTTTAAATATTTACAACTTTTTTCCCTCTTGTTTGTGAATGTTCATTTCCTTTTTATGCAAATAGTGGTTGCAAGTTTAAGATTTGTCTTGCTTTGTCAGATTTCATCCATTTTGATCTACAATAAAAATAAACAAATATATATATATCTTTTCATTCCTTTGAAGAAATGGACCAGAAAGCTACTTTTCTTCTTTAGAAAATAAAAAATGAAATTCTCATTTTGCATTTTTGTAGTGTCTGCCTCCTCTCCAAATCCAATAATATCATTTGAAATGTGCCAAATGCTTTAGCCTCAATCTCTGTCTTTTTAATAGCGGCCATATTGCTTTTACTATCATTCTTAAGTGAATGAATTAATGTTTGGCAATTTTTTTTCTTTTGTGAGGGTTCCTTTTCAGTATCAAAGATTGGGATTGGTAAAGGGTGTTCACAGAATGCAGTTGCACACTGTTGCGGTGGGGTGCTGGCGGAAGTGTCATTGACAGGTTTAAATGAGACATGCCATTAATAGGAATCCTGCTGGACAATTCATCTTCTCATTCTATTTTCATCACTTGCATTCAGACACATTTTCTCTTTCTCTTGGAGGCATGCTTCGTTTAATGATCAGTCGTTGGAAATGGGATCAGCAACCAGAGTTCAAATCTTGAGCAAAGTCGTTTACATTTCACTCTTCAATAATGCTGTTGGAAAAGGCATGCATCCATCTGGTCTCTCCCCAACTAGAAGTAAATGAGGAAAACTGAATTCAGACCAGCTTTACTCTGCTTAAAAATTGACCTTATGTCTCTTCCTTCCAGTAGTGGAGGGTTGCTTCATTTCTCCATTCTTTTACTTTCTGTTCATTGTTTTGTATCTACTATTCACTATAGATCTCTTTAAACTCTTTTTGTGCAATACGTTTGGCAACAAATTTAATGGTGGGATCCACTTTTAGTCATAAAATAAAAAAAAAATTATGGAAGCTTCAAATTTATACACTATTGATGTTGGAGACAGGCTTATATCACTAAAGTGTGTTTATAAGAAAACTTTATTCCCTAATACTTCTGAAAATGACTGTTTTACAGAAGTTTTAGAAGTAATAAAGTATTTGTTAGTTTATTTTAGTAATTTTTTTTTTCTTTTTTAAGGGCCAGGGTAGATCTCACAAGATGTGTGTGTGTGTGTGACTGACTCAAAATCCAAAGTTTTTTGCATTGTGACCAAAGCTGCATCTCTCCCTTGTACATTAAGTATATTTGGGTGACTCTAGTTACTTTCTGCACCAGAAGGGTTAATACTGATATTTTAAAAAATATTTCTTATTTATTGTTTTAATTGAATTCTTTTTTTAAATTCTGTCATTTTCTTTTCCTTTGTCTTGACTTTTTCATTAATCTTTCCTTGTTTATTTTCCTAGAAGTCTTTTGTTTTGTTTTTGGTTTTTCTTTTACTCTCTCTCTGCCTACCTGCAATACTTAACAATACAGGTTACATGTCCCAATCATAAGTTTGGTCTTTTATTGGATGGCCTAAAAATGTAGCCTGAATTATGCTTTACTTGGCTTAACCAATTCTTATCTTTGTCTAGTGCTTAATATTTTCTCTATTTTATTCCCTTTTTTTCCCCCCTTTATACTGTAACATATGTCTCTCTCTCTCTCTCTCTCTCTCTTTCTACTTCTTTCTCTCTTTGCCTGTCTCTTTACTTTCATCTTTCTCTCTCTCTTCCTTTTTACTTCTGTCCCCATTTTTTTTTTCTCTTTGTCCTTCATCTTTCTCTCTTCACTTTTCCTCTCTTACATTTTCTAACTTTAATGTTAGAAAAATTTCTATAATACCCTATAAACCTGTGCTTAACACCCACATCCATTTTATCTTTTAAAATCTGCAGATAAAACCAATTGCCATCTATCATGATGCCACACCCAACATTACAATTTTGAAAATTTTTTTATACAAAAAATCCAAGAAAAGGCAGCTCTGGCTTTTTCTTCCACTTTTATCCTTTCTCCTCCAACAATGGTTAAAAAGGAAACACTAATATTAACAGATGGTTAGATACTCTAGGGCATTGTCATCTAGGACAGCCTCCTCACCCCCACCAACTCATAGTTACCATTCATAGATTCTCTCTCTCTCTCTCTCTCTCTCTCTCTCTCTCTTTTCGTTCTTTCCCTTTTTTTTAATTGGAAAAGAAAGGAAAAGAAATAGCCTAGCTAATAATGACTGTTATACTTATAAAAAAAATTGATTTACTATGGTGGAGTAGTTTGCATACTGGACTATGACATAGTAAGCATGATTGAATTCCCATTGTGCTATTATGTTCACTTTCAGACTAATACCCTCTGGAAAGGTATGGATCTCCTTATCACCCCAGATGTAGATTAAATAGCACCATTACTGTCCTTCGGTTCATTGGCCTAGTGTTTGCCAATAGTCCGGGAGACCGGGGTTCAATCCCAGGTTGAATCATACCAACGACTCAAAACTGGTACTTGATACCTCCTTGCTTAGCACTCAACAATATAAGATATGTAAAGTGGAGCAATCCAGGGAAAGGAGTAGCGTCCTCCTCTACACCTCAGTGTAGTAGCTATTGAAAATGGAGCCTTCTGGTTGCTCTCGACTATGGTTGCCAACTTAACGAGGATGCTTTTGGTATTAAATAACTCACAAAGGTTGATATGCCATTAAATAAAGAAACCAAACCTTTGCAAGCTTTGTTGATGGGGCTTAGAATACGCTGACTGTGTTCCTTATTGAGTGGTAAGTGCCCTTCCTCCCCTCTAAAAAGGGGTGTTTTAAATATGGCCCTAAACTGTAACTGTTAAATATGGGTCCTGTCACACAAACCCTGGTGAAAGGGGAATTCCAATTTGGGTTCTGTTAACTGACTGAAATGGATGTCTCAAAAACTGATGTCTCACTAAGCTCATTTAAGGTATTCTTTGATTATTGGCCACTCTGTGTGCTCACAACTTTACTACTATTTTCAATTAATAGCTTAATGTATATGTAGTTTTTATCTTTTGTGTTTGTTTTCCATGTTGGCTGATGATATATTTTAAGATAAATTCTTGTATATTCATTCATCCTCATACCTTTTTAGTTTATTTGTCCTTTCTACTTTTTGTTTGGAATTTGTCCATTAAAAGAATGGATGCAAGGCCATTCAGACAAATTGGGTGCATTTCTTCATTTTATAATCTTTTTCCAACAAAGATTCTTGAGATGAAGAATTATCATTATTGGACATTCTTGTATTCTGATTAGTGTTCTCATCTTGATTGCCTGAAATGTTTTGGCTAATAAGTCTACCTTGTGATTTTTCTTGAGATATCTCTTGTAGGTAGTGACCTTCTGGGAATGTAAAACCTTTATCCACTTCATGGGGGCAGAGTGATGTTATCCTTGCATTGGTATAGTATATCTACTTACCTAGTGGTCATAAGTTCAATCCCTGGGCTGGATAGTGCAAAAAGTGGTCGTCTAGTCTGTGGAAGAGACAAGGAAGAATTTAACTAATATAAGGTATCCTCTAAGCATAGACAACATGAGAACAATCTACCCTTGTGGATTGAAAGAAGAGTTCCATTAAAATTTCCCAGAAGGTTACAGTAACACAGCAAAAAATGACACCTTTTATAACAAGATTTTAATGAACACAATAGTGTTTAAATTTTTTGACATGAATTGTTTTGTTTTTTTTCTTTAAATGGTATGTCAACCTGTCTCAGATTATTTTATGCCTAGAGGTTAGAGAATCATGTTCATTGTATGTTCTTATTTACATTTTTTTCTTTTTTTTTTTTTTTTTTTTGGGGTAGTTGTCCTAAGGGTTTATCCCTGCCACATGGTCTTATCAAATACAAATAATTTTTAAATACATCCATTTGACCCATGGTTTGGTTTTATGGCATATCAACCATTGTAGTTTATTTAATGCCATATCCTCATGTATACATATGTATTAGATGTGTAGGTTTTGTAAACATAAGTCAACAAAGCAATACTTGGAAACGTTTAACTGATGTATCACTAACAATTCAATTAAACATCAGTCATTTGTTTACATGCAGTTAAATGATTAAACAGTTCTGTTTAGCATAAGTTATTTGCTTGCATTCTGTTTAAGTATCAAACAGTTCTATCAGGTGCTACTATTCCAGGCCTGAGTGGACCTGGGAGTGATGACAATGAGGAGGCACTCTGCATTCCCCTTAGCTCCAGCATTAGTGGACCCGCACCATCAGATTGTTTAGTGTCATAATCAGGACATTCATTGGGAGGGCGTCTTACACCTCTGCATAGATGCAATCAGTGTATTCTACATCCCCAGCTGAGTGGGCTGACTACCACTCTAGGTGAACCTGGGAGCAATGGCAATGAAGAGATACTTCACACTCCTCAGTTTTCCAGAAGTGGAGCTGCATCATCAGATATGGTTTAGTATCATACCCAGGACAACCCTTTTGGGAGATCTCTCTCGACAGAGAATACCATTTGTCTATTTTAAGCCCTGCCAACATGGCAGTTTGACATAAACTGAAAATTGCATTTAATCTCTAATTCAAACTTAAGTGTCAGGTCTCTATGCTCATCTCAATTATAATTTCTCAAGGAAGATTACTCTTTAATGCTAATTACTAAGTACTTATTTGCAATTAATTAATATAAATTCTATAAATAAGATGTGGTTCAATATTGAGCTTAATGGCTCTTGAAGGTGGCCATTCAGCATATTAATTTTAGATTATTCATATTGTAAAAGAATGGAGAAATAGAATAGCATGAATGATACAAATTCCAAAATATACCAAATTCAAAATACATTAAGAAATCTGATTTGATAACAGGATGAAGAGCTCTTAATTTTAGTATCACTATCAATTTTCTCTTTGGTTGGTTCATTTTGAGATGTTCTTTATAACGCTTTTATATCCTCCAATCATTTTTGAGTAAGTGTCTCTGCTCTTCCTTCCTCTTTGCATTTATATTCTCCTTCAACTATGAGTTGTCTTGGAGTGCAAACACATCTGATGTGTCAGACAAAGCTAAATTACTTTTGGAGCAGGGGAAACCAAATCTTATGATAAATTAAGTGCACTATGCAGAGGTGTAATGGAGAAGTTTGTTATGGACACCGGTACTTTTTTTTATATGAGGTTCTGCAGAAATATCATATGAGCCATTGTGTAACAAGATGAAGATGAAAATCAAGTTGGGTGTTAAATTCTGCAATTTTGTGCTCGTAGGCAGACAGACAGGCAACACTGGTAGATTTTATGAAAAGGATGGATGTTAAAATACATATGGATGGACTGCGAGATAAATAAGTAGATAGGCATGTGGACTAAATGATTTTATGAGCTCTGAGACAGGTTCATATATATGAACCTGGTTAGTCATATAGATAAGTAGATTTTAGGGTTAGGGTACATTGGTGCACATAGATAGGCTAGGAGGAATATACGTGTTATTTACAAACGTTAATTTTGAAATGATGAAACTTGCGTCCTAATAATTTTTCCCATTCTTAGTATTATGAATTTCCCTCTTCCTTCTCTTGCCCAGACTGCTTCTCTTCAGAGTGGTAAGACCTCCCAATAAGTGTTCTGCATATGACACTAAACAATCTGATGGTGAGGCTCCAGTTATGCTGGAGCTTTAGGGAATGCGAAGTACCTTTCATTGCCTTCGCTCCCAGGTCCACTCTGGCTCGGAGTGGTAGCACCTGATAGGGTCCTATCTATGAATCTAATAACTGTGTACTTATGCTAAACTGAATTGTTTGAAATAGAACTTTTTATTTGTATAAAGATGGAGTCGGCATTAAATAACCTACAAAGGTTGATATGCCATAAAACCTAAACACACTAACTTCCATCTCTTGAGAATAATAAAGATAAAACTAAGGGAAAGATAACTGGTATGTATTTACCAACCCCTCCTCCATCTACAGGATGTGACACAAGGTCAATTTTTTTTAAGTGAAGTTTAACAGGTTTGAATTCAGAATTTTCCTTCTCCAAGACCAGTTGCCATACCTAAGTTAAAGAATCCAGTCTGCCTTACTATTTGCCTATAGCTGGAGGGATGATAGCTGCATTAATAGCTTTCCCAAGGTTTTTCATGCTATGTGAAGTAGTCTCATCCAGAATTTGAACTCTGGTCACTGTATTCATTTCCTACAAAGATAACCATTATACCATGTGTGCCTCCTAAAATAAAGATAACTAATATACAGGTATATTAGAAACTCAGATTGTTTTGATATAGTATTTCGGTGAAGTCCCTATGGCATAATGGCTAAAGTGCTGGACTGTGGCCTTGAAGTAAGAGTTCTAACTCCAGTTGTGCTATTACATTCACTTTTGGACTAATATTCCTGGGAAAGGTACAAACCCTCTTATTCTCCCAGCTAGAGGTCAAATAGTATCACTGTAAAATCTGTTTCTGCCTGTAAAAGAAACACTTACCCATTCAAGCAGGTTTTATTTATTAATTTTTTTATTGAAAATTTTTTTTTTTTTTTTTTTTTTTTTTTTGTTCAAGACCATTAATATTCCAAAATTTTTTATGCCAATTTTCTATGCTAGAATTTTATGTGTCTGTATGCATAACCTGAGACCTACTTTTTGGGTAGGTTGACATATGCAATGCCTACCTCGATTTAAAATAATTATAAAGGTTGATTATGAAATAAAATATTTCCAATTTTATTGTAAATGTATAACTTAATTCACTAAATTCAATGTATAAATCTAGATTTTTATTTTCAATCAGTTACTTGTCCCATAACCTGGTTTTGGTCGTGTGTCACTGGCAGGAATAATCTGGAGCTGAACCCAATCAGCTGGGGCTATAGAATATGCCAACTGCATCTCTCTATAAATGTCTTGATATGACTTTAAACTCTATCTGATGGTGAGGCTCCAGTTTTTGAGCTTTGGGGAATGTGAAGTACCTCTTCATTGTCATAACTCCCAGGTTCACTCTGACTAGAGTGGTGATATTTGTTAGGGTCCTATCTATGGCTCAAATAAAACCCATCCAGCCAGCCACTTGGAGCTCATCCCTCTCCAGGTCTATAACTGGTTTTGAATTTAGTTTTCTTTCTCCTAGACTGGTTGCCATACCAAGGTTAAATATTCCAGTCTGCCCTAGATTGAGGGAGAAAAATTGGATTCATACCTTTCTCAAGAGTATTCGTACCATGTATAATATAAACAGCCTAATTATGGATTTGAACTTGAGTAACTGACTCCACTTCCTATGATAATAATCATTTAAGTAAAAAAAGTAAAGTTGATGACTTTAGTTGAGGGTGACCCAAAGGCTCCCTTTTCAATAGCTACTACACCAAGGTGTAGGGGAGGGCTACTTTTAAAGATCATGCAAGCATAATTTACCTGTTTTTTTTTGTTTTTTTTTCAACCACAGTATTTAATACATGTCATAAATGTTCATTACATGTGCCGTGGATGCTGCTCCAAGCCCCATTTGATAATAAAGTTTACAGAAATTCTACCATTGCTTTTACTTTATAGACCGTCTTTGAGTAATTATGGCATATGCCTGATTTTTACATCAAGGATATATTTTTATTCACAATACTTTTGAAGTGAATTTAATTTTACCTATTGCCCTCTAGTAAAAGAATTTTTAAAGAAAAAAGAAAATTGTTCAGTAAACCAGCTAAACATTCTCACCCTCAACCCCTAATTGTGTATTCTATCCATTTTTCTTGTTGGTGGTCTTTTCTGTGCTATTCTTCTCTCTCGCTCTCTCTCATTTTAATTCTTCATTTTTAATATTCAATAATTCATATTGGTTGATTTAATAAGCCAATTTGAAATTTATTGACTTGGTTTTTTTTTTGTCCATTCCACTGCTGTGTTTAGGTTTTTAAAAGTTCATTTATCTGATCTTGTATATATTCTGTCCTATAATAGTTAAATTCAGTATCTGAAATGTATATTAAAAGGTAACAATTATTATGGGACAAATGTACTTGTCTGAAGATGTTTTCTTTTTATAAAGTAAATGAATGAATTAAAAATCTCTTTGATTCAGTTAGGATTAGGCAAAAACAAGAAGTGAAGAAAAAAAAAATGAACCTTTTTTTTTTTTTTTTTTTTTTTCTTTGATTGTTAACAATGGTCCCTTAGTGCAGGGTTATACCATATGCAAGATTACAATCTAGGCCTAGCCTTGGCACACAGTTTACACATACAGTTTGTATTTTGTGGATGGTGCTTCATTAGGCTAAAATTTATTTATGTAGATATCTGAAAGAGCAATTTAGTTGCTAATATTTTATAATCTCAGTCATTTTTATAGACTCATCATCTATAGTTTAAGCTCACTGTTTTTTTAAGAACCTGAATTCCTTAATGTAAATATCAATGTAATAAATATATATGCTCATTGAATAAATAAGGTGAATTTTTCCTAAGGTGTTGGCAATAGAAATTGTTTACACTTGCACTTT
Organism: Sepioteuthis lessoniana; assembly: GCA_963585895.1. Lineage (NCBI taxonomy): Eukaryota > Metazoa > Mollusca > Cephalopoda > Myopsida > Loliginidae > Sepioteuthis > Sepioteuthis lessoniana. Next base: position 40,393,935 of record OY757937.1, read on the forward strand.
TTTTTTTTTGAGGAAATCAGTAGTCAAAGGTCCTTTCATGTCTTAGAAAACTGTCAGCATGCCCTTCTTTACTGACTGCCGTGCCAGGAACTTTTTTTTTTTTTTTTTTTTAAACTGGAGTCAGTGTGTTTCCATGGCAAACCCATGTTTAGCCCATGTTTTTAAACAGTTGTTTGACTAAAATATGCTTCTCTATTCTCATCACACATTCTTCACAAGGTTTGCATTTCTTAGCCAGCAAAAATTTGATAACAAACCTGTTTAAGCCTGGAGTACTTTGATTTGCTGCCATTTTGAATAGCCTCAAAAGAAATACTTCTGTTATAAACCAATTCCAAACAATGTAGAGTTTACATTTTTGGAAGAAAAAAAATCTTGAAAAATATTTTGCTTTCTTTCTATAAAATTCCTCTAATAGAATGACCTGTGTGTGTATATCTCACTAGCTTGCAGTTCATGTTGGACATTCAGATCAAATCGGGATTCACTTAACTTTATATATCTGTTGGCTTTAGTATCACAGAAGTTATAAAGAAACACAGTAAAAGTTACAACTTGTGTGTGCTTTGGAGTGATAGTATAGAGTATGAGGGAACTTTCATTGTTACTACTAATGAAACCATTTTTTTTTTTTTTTTTTTTTTCAATCCTGTTTGGATTGGAAAAACTATATTTGTTTTTATTGCCTGTTTTTTATGAACTAAAAGGGATCCTATCTTTTTGTTAAGCCTTGCTTTCTTTTTTTTTTCTTTTTTTTTGTGTGATTATACTTCCAATCTTTGGTACCATAATAGCTGAAAGATTATGCAATGACTTCAAAGAATTTTACACACCCATTGAGTACACTTTTCTCTGTACAATTTGTTAGTCAGAGTATGGATTCTTATGACCATCTTTGGTCATTTTTGAGGATGTAGATGTTCCTGTGTTGTAGACGGCTGGATTGATTGTATTCAAGAAATTTTTAGTGTAGTGTAGAGATAGCAGCCAAGGATCATGTAACTGTGGATCTATTGAGGCAGTAGGACTGTTTCTATATCAGATGCATTTTGAGACTTGCACCCCTAAGCTAAAAAGATTTCATTCTGTGATCTTCAGCTGCTCTAAAGAAATGTAAATTTCTCTTCAGTGTGACTAAAGACAATGTGTTCATATTAAAAGTAAACTGTAAATGTTAATTAAATGTAATCCTCACGGGATTTCTGTGATGTTATTTTCTGGTATTTCTGTGGTTTTTTTTGTATTTATTTATTTTTTTAAAGGAAATGCCTTTGGTGGAGGAAGTTTTTAAAAAGGCTATTAATTTATTTAATTAAATTCCTATCTTAATTGGTCTTTTTTTTTTCTCCCCATTAATCTAAGAGCTATAATGGTTAATTCATTTAATCATTAGAACATAAAAAATCTCAAAGCCTCTTTGTGTTTATTATGCGATAAAGTATTCAGGTTTGTATCCACACCTTTGTTGTTTTGATGTCTATATATCGGCTAATAAGACTTTAATTTTTCCTACCCTATCAGTAAAGCATAGAATACAATGTTTGTATCTTCTACAGAGGGGTACCTACATAGCACAAAAATACACGCAGATGGATGTGACACTGAAATGTATCTAGTGGTGAGATTCCTGTTCTGGAGCTCAAGGGATTTTAGCGTTATCCCTTTATTGGCATTATTCTTAAATCCATATTGGTCCCCCCCCTCTTCTAATGTACCTGTTAGGGGTTCTATGTTTAAAAGGATTATGAACTACATTAATAGCTTACAGCTTAAAACATTGGTGTTGCAACTAAATGTATTAATTTGTTTAAAATTGGGAAGATATATTATTGTACTAAATTTGATTGGATATAATTTTTAAATTGACTTCAGCATAAAATAACCTGACAAGGGTTGACATAGTGTAAAACCAACCTGTCAACTTCATCTTTTAATCAGAACAATATTGTCCTGATTAAATTTGGATTCCGAAAATGAAGGAGAAAAAAAACAGTATTCGGGCTTGTACCCATTATTTTCATGCCTCTAAGGAGGCACTCAGGGCATAACTATTAGGAAATGGAATCGGTGACCCAAATTCAAACCCTGGGTGAGGCTGGTTGCATTTTACTTTGTGTTAATACTTTGGGAAAAGCATGAATCCATGTTCTCCCTCCAGGTATGGGTAATGTTATGGACCAGACGGTTGTCAGAATGGGTGAACAAGATTAAAGCAAAAATGCGGATAAGTTTCTAGTTCCTGAACAAGGTTCCCATTTATTTTATGACACATTATCCCTGACTCTGCCTGCAATTAAAACTACTGCTCAAATAGGTCTATAATATATTAAGTATTAATATTGTTCACACGAATATTCTTTCAACAATCTGTGGAATCAGTCTGTGACACATTAAAAATGGGAATTCTGCAAAGAATGTAAGCCAAAGACAATTTAATAAACTTATCACACAAGAAATTTATTTTACCCAAATGCGAATAAAAATAGAAGGATAAAGAGGATTAAACATGAATATCACAAATAATTCAAACATTTATATACTTGTAATGTATATGTTACCAGGCCATTGGCCTGATGAGTAAAGTGTTTGCCAATGGTCCGGGAGACTGGAGTTCAATCCCAGGTTGAGTCATACCAAAGACTCAAAAATGGTACTTGATGCCGCCTTGCTTAACACTCAGCATTACAAGGTAAGGATCAAGGGTAAAGTGGAGCACTCCTGGGAGTGGAGTATCGTCCTCCCCTACACAGTGTAGTAGCTATTGAAAATGGCGTCTTTGGATTGCACTCAACTAAGATCACCAACTTCACTTACAATGTGCATGTAATATGTATATGACGGTGATTAATAATATTATCTTTACTTATCTCATTGGAGATTTCATGTCTTTTCTCGTCTCTCTCTTCTCTCCTCTCCTTCCTCTCTTCTCTCCTCTCCTTCCTCTCTTCTCTCCTCTCCTTCCTCTCTTCTCTCCTCTTCCTCTCCTCTTCCTCTCTTCTCTCCTCTTCCTCTTCCTCTCCTCTTCCTCTCTTCTCTCCTCTTCCTCTCTTCTCTCCTCTTCCTCTCTTCTCTCCTCTTCCTCTCTTCTCTCCTCTTCCTCTCCTCTTCCTCTCTTCTCTTCTCTCCTCTTCCTCTCCTCTTCCTCTCTTCTCTCCTCTTCCTCTCTTCTCTCCTCTTCCTCTCTTCTCTCCTCTTCCTCTCCTCTTCTCTCCTCTTCCTCTCTTCTCTTCTCTCCTCTCTCTTCTCTTCTCTCCTCTCTCCTCTCCTCTTCCTCTCTCCTCTCCTCTTCCTCTCTCCTCTCCTCTTCCTCTCTCCTCTCCTCTTCCTCTCCTCTCTTCCTCTCTTCTCTCCTCTTCCTCTCTTCTCTCCTCTTCCTCTCTTCTCTCCTCTTCCTCTCTTCTCTCCTCTTCCTCTCTTCTCTTCCTCTCTTCTCTTCTCTTCCTCTCTTCTCTTCCTCTTCCTCTCTTCTCTTCCTCTTCCTCTTCTCTTCCTCTTCCTCTTCTCTCCTCTTCCTCTCCTCTTCCTCTCTTCTCTCCTCTTCCTCTCTTCTCTCCTCTTCCTCTCTTCTCTCCTCTTCTCTCCTCTTCTCTCCTCTTCCTCTCTTCTCTTCCTCTCTCCTCTCCTCTTCCTCTCTCCTCTCCTCTTCCTCTCTCCTCTCCTCTTCCTCTCCTCTTCCTCTCCTCTTCCTCTCTCCTCTTCCTCTCTTCTCTCCTCTTCCTCTCTTCTCTTCTCTTCCTCTCTTCTCTTCTCTTCCTCTCTTCTCTCCTCTTCCTCTCTTCTCTCCTCTTCCTCTCTTCTCTCCTCTTCCTCTCTTCTCTCCTCTTCCTCTCTTCTCTCCTCTTCCTCTCTTCTCTATCTCTCTCTCTCTCTCTCCTTTCCGTTTTTGGTCAGTGGAGGGTTTTCTAAATTACATCTTTTCAAGAGTCACTTATCAGCAATATTGGACTTTATTAATTCAGGATGAATTTTAGGATTTTCCTTTTTTCTTTCTTTTTTTCTCTTTCTCCTGGGTGTCTGCAGTGAATGAGTTGACCATGTTATTTCTTTTCTATCGAGGGCACTTTTTTGTGTTTCTTTCAATGGGTATTTTAATGCTAAATGCTGGTCCCCAATTTGCCTTTCTGTCAGTGAACACAAGTTTTTGCCATGTAGCACCCTTCATCCAATCATCAGCATTCATTTTCAAATCCCAATGTCAGTTACATGTTCCCCAAGAACAAGTCTACATTAGTTTAGTTGTGAGTTAGGTTCATCCAGTCCCTGCAACATGCTTTCAATCAAGGTCACCCCACTTGTTGACCTCAAACAAGAAATTAGTTACCATGCTCTGGGACGAGAACCACATCCTGTAACAGTAAATAGTTGGGCAGACTGAGTTCTTTTAGCCTTGGTTAGGCAACTAGTTTGGGGGAAGAAAATGCTGAATTGAAACCCATTTTACTCAGTTTAAAAATTGATCTTGTATCAGATTCTGCTCACGGAGGGGTTTGGTAAATTCATGCCTTGAACCATTGTCCCCATCTTGGTTATTATATTCACAATGTTTCAGCCACTGTACTCTCCCACCTTCTTCAAGTGTCTTTTTATAGTTGGTAACCTTCAGGGAATTTTAAACCCGAATATAACAACCAAGCTGAGAGTAATCTGAGATATGTAAATTATAACAACTCTTTATCTCAAAAATTTTGGCAATCAAAATTGGTATAAATTCCTCATATACTATTAAAATGGCTCTTTTAAAATTAAGAACACTTTATATTGATAATTCCTTACCTTGAGTTAGCACAAGTCCAAATTTTTGTATATTGGAATGAGATTTTATTATGCTAATCCTTCAAGCTGGGAAGGCATGCTGATCTTGAAAATCAGCATTCAGAATTAGGGATGTTTTATGGTGGGGTTAAACACCAAACACTGGATTCACTGAAAAATATGTAACACTCCAAACCTGCAGTGAAAACAAGACCATTAAATACCAAATGGTAAAACGGTGAGGGTTCTACTTAACTTTCCTACAACTTGTGCAGCATTTTCCATCAGTTAAAAAAAAAAATTAATTAATAAAGCAACATGATAAACTTAATGACAATAAGAGACAAGATTGATATTGGCAAAGTCAGTTACACCACAAATTAAAACCTTGTGGAGAGAGGAAAAAAAAATTCAGTTTCTTAAAATGTCTAGATGGAATATGATTTCTAAATGTCTCTAGTTAAGTCTTGGGCCTTGTTCTTGTCAAATGTCAGGAAGGAAAGCATCAGCAATAAAGCCTGAGAATCAAGGATCTAAATTCACCAAGCAGAACTATTTTCCTTAGCATTTTTTGATTGATGGATTTTTTTTTTAACAGCATGGCAACTTGTTATTTTATGCCCAGAGGTTAGGAATTTCATTAATTATATTTGTTTTTTGTGTAGTTATGAATTTTTTTTACTCAAACTTATCAAATACAAATAATTTTAAAACAGATCTATTTGACCCATCAATGGTGCTCTAAAAGGTACTATCTCTCTAGGTCAGTGGACCTGGGAGTAATAGTAATGAAGGGGTACACCACACTCTCCAGATTTACAAAAATCCAGTGTGTGATTTCATAACTTGATCATAGTTATTTGGGAAGTTTGTTTTTTTTTTTTTTTTTTTTTTTTCTTTATACTGGATCAACTGTAATCAAGTTATGGAACTATACGCAGGACTTTTATTAGCTTCAAAAATTAATTTAACTATGATAATTCATTCAACTAGCTATTTATGGCTGTATTTATAATCTACAGTAGTTTAGTTATTTATTTACAAGATTATTTTTGAAATTTTATTAAAATTCTTATTCACTGGAAGAGAAATATTGGAATGCTTGTATATTTATTGCTATAATAAAAATCAGATTATAATTTGGAATATTTTTAGGGGAAAAATATTTAGTTGATGGATTTTAACAGCATCTCAACTGGTTAAGTTATTTCATACATAGTATGTTCTTTTTCTTATGGAGGAATTCTACGATATATTTCTGCTTTTGTCTGATGCCATTTTGACATACTACTGCTTATCTGCTATCTAAAAAGGTAAAAAAAAAAATGGTTTATTGTCTGAAAGGTTCAACATCTATTGCCGTACCGACATCCACTTTTTGACATCATGAGCCACCATAATAAATGGGAGGCATTACTTTCGGAGCATCTCTCTTACAAGTGCATAAGCTGGCTTTTGTTCATTACTGGTGAAAAATGTATAGCCAGTGGTGTGGGCTAAATTGAAGAATATACTTCTGTAGCTGAAAATGTGCCCTTTCTGAGGGTGTTAATACTCCCTGTATCCATTGTAGTTTTTATGTTAATGAATAGGAAGCATTACTTTTGGAGCATCTCTCATGGTAACTGAATATGTAGAAAAATTAATTTCTACTTAACAGATACTTAACTTTGAGAAACAAAGACAGCAATAATGGCTTGGATAAGTTCCAGAAAACCTCGCATCGAAGAAAGACATTCATCTATTTTTGGTTTTCAAAGAACACGTTGGAATTAAATTCTTACTATGAGTGTTTCATTAATTCTCTCCTCTTTCATAGTTGGAATGTAAATGTGATCAGGTCACTAATTTGGCGAAATTAGTCTCTCGTTATTCTAAAGATGAAGATGGATTTCTCGAGGACAAAGAATGTATATTAATAAACAGGCAGATGTAAAACTATCTGCTTGAAAAGTGAATCCCGGTTTTAATTGGCTATTTGAGAAAGAGAGAGAGAGGAAAAACTCCTGTACTAAATGAGATCAATAAATAATAGTAAGAAAGATGCAGATATCTTGGAGGAATGTAAGAAAATAATGGAAGGAGATTTTGGGATTCGGTTATTGATTTTTATTCCACTTAAATTAACTGATTAGGTTTTTTTTGTTTTGTTTTTTTTCCTTCATTATTTTATTTCATTCACAATTTGATTTCATCTCTTTCTTTGTTTTATTGCTTCATTTATTTTGGACTTCTCTTTCGTTCTTTGTGCTGTTTTTTTTTTTTTTTTCTTATTTTTTCACCCCCCCCTCCTTTAAAAAATTTTTTTGTTACTTATTCATTTTACTTATTTTTCACATATTCAAAAATTATCTTGTTTCCTATTTTTTTTTTTTTTTTTTTTTTTTTTTTTTTTAATCTCTCTTTCTCCTAATTTTTTTTTTATTTTTCAAATTTTTCTTATATATATATTTTTTTTTTTCAGCTTTTTAAAAAGTAGAGAAATATCTCAAAGAAAAAAATCTTTTTACATTAATTTTTGTCTGGCATTATTTGTCACATTCTCCCTTTTTCTTTTTTTTTTTCTTTTTCTTTTCTTTTTCTTTTTTTTTTTTTTTTTTTTTTTTTCCTTTTCTTTTTTTTTTCCTTTTCTTTTTTTTCTTTTAATCACTTTCAGATCATTTTACAAAATGACTATGGATTTGTGATCTGCTTAATCTTTGAAACTTGACTGAAGGGATGAAAACTATGACCATGAAACATGAGCTCGCAAGGCTAGCATACAAATTTTACTTCATATTTAACTTCTTTTTTGTAGTAATATGCAACATGTGATCAAGTTTAACAAAGAACCTTATACATATAGAGGGTTTTATGTATAAATTACACAAAAATGAAAATAACACTGACACCTCATTTTATCAGATATATTTACCAAATTTACATGAAAATTTATTGAAATACTATCAATTAAATTTATCCAAAGAGATCTTTATTGACTTCAACCACAGCTTTCAGACAACTTTGAAATCTATCCTTATTTAAATTGGTAAATGCTGTTTGTCTTCAGTTCATCTTTGAAGTTGCACAGTTTTGTTGGTCTCTTGCTCAACTGCAAGGTGCATAATAAAGAGGACTGCAATCTGGGAAGTTTGGTGGTCAGAGGTTTTGGGTGATGTGGTTGCAGAAATTTTATCACAGCCAACAGTGGGTTCATCTGCTCTGTTGCCAGTCGTAGGGTCTTTTAGAATCCCCCTACTTGATCCAGGCTAGCACTACCACCCTCAGTCACTTGATGTAGGCCATGGGAGAAGATAAATGGAGGCATAATGTCACCATTGCTAGTGATCACCCTAAACACCATGATGTGGACCGGGTGTTTGATTTTCTTTTCTCTGATTGATACCCAAATATGTGAAATATTTATGTTGGAGCTTTATGCATGAATACCAAGCAGTACAAGATGCCATTTCCAAATTTCTAGAGGAGTGAATTGCACCATGGTGCCTCTTTCTTTACAGTTCTCAACTGATTCTAGTCTACTGCACAGACAAAATCTGAAACAAAGCACATGCATGAAATTAATAATTCAATATGGCGACAATTTACCCGTCACGCTTTGTATTGTATATGACAAAAAACAAAAAAGACATTTATAATTGCAACAGATTTGAATGAAACTTCAATGGCTTAGACACACATAGGAAGTAATTATTTTTTCTTGATAATTGCAAAAAATCACAATTTTCTACATAAAATTCTCAGGAATACCAATAAGTAGAAAATTTCTTAGAAATAACCCCCCTGCACTTGATTTGATATCCTAATTTGTGATTTGCTGTTTTTGTCAGTTTGTATTTGATCTTTTTCAATAATTGTGGACTCCTTATTAAATGATGTCCGCTGACCCACTCCATAAGAAAAGCCAGAGGGGGGGAAAAAGGAAATTATTATCAAAAAGAAGGTTGTGACTGCAAAAGAAAAACCACTGCATCTGAAGATACAAAAATTCTGAGTGCAGCAAAGCAGCAGTGCACCGCAACATCACAAATCAAACATAAGTTGAAATGACTTTTTTTTTTTCTTTTTTTTTTTCTTTGTCCAATACTGTACCTGTAGAAAGGACAAAAAAATGCCTAGTCTTAATGACTGATATTACAAAGTTGTCAGCTTGCTGTAACCCACCTATTTAGTCCAATGGGCAGGTGCTGGTGTAAGGTTGAAATCCCAGGACTAAGCTTTTTTTTTTTTTTTTTTTTTTCTTTCACCAAAAGGCAAAAACCCAACTGAAGGAAATAAACTGACATTTCACTGAATGCATGGGATTTAAGTCTCATTAGATGCTACACCAACATTTCTGATTTCATCCTGTCTGTTGGAGTGATATATAAAACCTAAAAGTTTAGATAAAGATTGTGAGGAACTCTTTTATCTTGTTCTGGACTTAGCAAGTCTTCTTTGGTATTGGTAATAAGACTCCACACAGGTGACTGAGCCTTAGTTTCAGTATTGTGGCCGTATACCGAAAATTGATCATCTGTTATTCCTTCATATGGAAGGTGTTGGACTTGTATAAGACTGTTTTACCAAAAACTGCTTGACAAGTTGAGCGGAGAGTGCAGGTGCATTGTCATAGTAAATCTGCCTCTGACCTGTAGATCACATGTCTGGCTGTTAAGATGCACAGAAATATTGTTTGGTCATTGTTTGATGTAAACAGTATCCTCTTTGTTAAAAAGAACTGCAAGCAGCATTTTGGTATTGCTCTTGCTCTGAACGGAGGTGGGGAATCCCCATGACGTAGTGGCTAATGTTACTGAACATTGTTGTGAGTTCAAGCTCCAGTCATGCTATTACAGTCACTTTCAGAATAAAATCTTTGGGAAAGCTATGCTGTCCCTCCTTCTTATACCCCTATCTCTAAGTTAAGTAGTACTATGACTGTCCTTCTACAAGGATGGTTTTAAATAACCCATAAAGGTTGATATGTCATTAAACAAAGAAACCAAAGCAAAGACTTCTACATAAATGACTGAGCCTTATTTTAGCTATATACCCATGATTCATCACTCGTGATGGTTTACAAAAAGGTTGTCAGTTTCTGAACACTAAAGAAAATCAGTAGTCATGGTCCTCTGAAACTTTCATTCTGGTATCAGAAACTGGAACAAACTTGGCTGCCACTCATCTCATTCCCAAATCTTTAAAAAGAATGACTTGACATAATAGAATGAAGATAGTCAATGTTCCGTTTACCTTCCTCAGACTTTGAGCACCTTCTCAGCTGTTTCTGCTTGTGGAAAGCCTCCATGGTTACTGATCACTTTTTATTGACATTCTTCCTTTCTTGAAATCGTGATGCCAGTCAAAGACCTTGATCTGGCTCATTGCATCATGTCTAAGTTTCCTTGAGTATTTCAAAGGTTTCAGAATAAGGTTTGCCCAGTTCAGGGCAAAATTCAAAATACTTATTGTTTAGTATTTCTATCATGAAAAAACTCAACATGATCATTAAAAAAAAAAAAAAGATTAAGAAAAAGTGTTTACAGCTGATCAACTTCTAATGTGATGAAGTTTAGATAATTAGTTTTCTGTGTAAATGTGTTGGTACCAAGTAGAAAGAAAATAAAGCTTTGTCTTGAGATTTTCTTTTAACACACCCCATATTGAAAAACTAGAAATAGACACTAACTCTATTTAAAAAAAAAAAAAAAAAAAAATGACTGTTAATAGATTAAAGATTAATTTAATTATAAGTTTTAAATAACATAAAAAATCAAAATAATAATGGAAAAAAAAACAAAAGAATGTTGTGGAAAAAGTAATAAATTCCTGAAATTCAAATTCTAAACTTTGAAAGATTATTTCATTCACCTGAAGAGATGACGCAAATTTCATAGCTTTCCCAAAGGTCTTAGTCCGAAAGTGAAGATAATTGTGGGACTGGAACTCGAATTCACTTAGTACAATGTTGCAGTCTTGTACATTAGCCACTATGCCATAGGGACCCCCACCTCATGTAGATGTCTGTAATCAAGACCAAAGGTTGACACAGTTCAAAGCAATACCATAATGTTACTTGCAGTTCTTTTTAACAAAGAGGATATTATTTACATCAAATGTTTGAAAAGTGTCTGATTATTGTGAGTGCACATTGTACTTTTATAGAAGGATGGCGGTAGGAAGGGTGAGCTCAAAGGAGTTTGACTAACAAGAGAGCGCCTTTGGTTTGAATTCAGTTTTCCTTCTTGACCAGTTGCCATACCAAAGTTAAAGAGCCCACTCTGCCCTACTAGTGACCCATAGCTGGAGAGAGAAAAGTTTGATTCTTACCTTTCCCAAGGATATTAGGTTTGTGTGAAGTGCAAACAGCCTTGTCCAGGATTTGAACTGGAGTCGCCATGTCCATTTTCCTACGACGATAACCGTTACACAACTTATGACTCATATTTTTATGTAAATAAAAATAAATTTTTTTATCTCTATTTTTAGTTCTCTCAAAGTCTGAGACTCTCTTTCTCTAATGTTAAGATATGCAGTGACTAATTTGAGGCAGTTTGTGGCCATTAAAATAACTAACAATAAAGCAGTGATCTATTTCGCTAACAATTACAAGATTCAATGGCTGGAAAACCTGGTAAAAAGATTTTGAAAAAAGAAAAAAAAAATTATCGAATGTCTGCTGCACAAATTGGTAGACCAGAAGAGAATAATTATAAATGAATTATTGTAATTCAGTCTTTTGCATATCTGCATATATGGTGGTTACAAGAGAAAGAGAAAAAATTGCAGGTCTCATTCTCAATCACCCTTTCTTTCCCCTGTATTCGTTCTTACTCTCTTTCTATTCTCTCTTTGTCTCTCCTTGCTTTCTGTGTGTTCGCTCTTGCTCTGCTTCTCCTCTCATACTTCACTGGCAGTCTCTCTTTCTCTCCTCATACTTCACTGGCAGTCTCTCTTTCTCTCCTCATACTTCACTGGCAGTCTCTCTTTCTCTCCTCATACTTCACTGGCAGTCTCTCTTTCTCTCCTCATACTTCACTGGCAGTCTCTCTTTCTCTCCTCATACTTCACTGGCAGTCTCTCTTTCTCTCCTCATACTTCACTGGCAGTCTCTCTTTCTCTCCTCATACTTCACTGGCAGTCTCTCTTTCTCTCCTCATACTTCACTGGCAGTCTCTCTTTCTCTCCTCATACTTCACTGGCAGTCTCTCTCTCTCTTCCCTCATACTTCACTGGCAGTCTCTCTCTCTCTTCCCTCATACTTCACTGGCAGTCTCTCTCTCTCTTCCCTCATACTTCACTGGCAGTCTCTCTCTCTCTTCCCTCATACTTCACTGGCAGTCTCTCTCTCTCTTCCCTCATACTTCACTGGCAGTCTCTCTCTCTCTCTCTCTTCCCTCATACTTCACTGGCAGTCTCTCTCTCTCTCTCTCTCTTCCCTCATACTTCACTGGCAGTCTCTCTCTCTCTCTCTCTCTCTTCCCTCATACTTCACTGGCAGTCTCTCTCTCTCTCTCTCTCCCTTCATACCTCATTCTCATTTTCACTCCATCTCTCAAATTACGTTCATGTAAAAGTTACCAGATGTAAAAGCTATTTTTTAAAAATTTTCTTCATAAAATTGCATAACATATTTATTATTCACTCAATAAAGTATTTTCCTTCACTTTCTATGACTTTACACTGCTTTACAGGTATCAAGTTTATGCAAAAGTTTCTATGATTTAAAATTTTTTACAATGAAAATTTTTGGTTTCTCTGTCGTCATCATCTTTTCTGTAAATTGTGTATTCAGTCATAAAAGGATTTTGATCATATGTGGTAGATAGATATCTTGTTTGAACTTTTAGTAACCATTCATCAAAGAATAAGAAAAATGTTATACACAAGTGACGGGTGTTGATGTTACATTATAGATCATTTGTAAGATCTATTTTTGACATGTAGTGTTGCATTTAAAATTAAGTCCTGAGCCTTTTAAATGCACGTAAAAATATAGCTAGTTCAACTGGTATGATGGACAACCATTGAACTCAAGGTTAATCTGAGACCATGTCTCTTATTGGATGATTTCGGTCAGGTGACCAAAACAGTTTTAGACTTAGAAAAAAGTGAGTCAGTTAGTGAGGATCTCTCAACTTGAACACTTGATCTTGCTCTCACCGAATTTTTTTATTTTAATTTTTCTTTTATTTAATCGGACGGGTGATGAAATTGTGGTCGCTAAAGAAATAAAGGTAATATGGGTGCATGAAATTGTGGTCACATTGCTATTCCACATCATAGTAGAAAAGAACTTCAAAACAATTGGGGATGCTGACAAAAGACTAAAGATGGCGACACCAAACTGACATGAGGTAACAAAATGACTGACTAGAGAAAAGAAGTGAAGAGATTAGAGCTGCCCAATTGTAGCATAAGGCATATAGACAGATAACATATCCAGGATGGGCATGCAACATGGAGAAGATGCAGCATGTAGGAGAATTTCCTGCCCCAGTTTGATGAAGGTTTGTTGTATCACATTTTGAATCCTGAGAATAAATATAGTTATGCAGATTTATCTTAAGTTTTTGTCAAGACACAAACTCATTCCAGGCCAGTTGACTGGGGCTGTAGAATACACCGACTGCATCTCTGCAGAGGTGTAAGACTCCTGTCCCCTCAATGAGTGTCCTGGACATACAATACTAAACCATTTGATAATCTGATGGTGAGGTTTCAATAATGCTGGAGCTTTGGGTAATGCGAAGTACCCCTTCATTGCCATTGCTCCCAGGTCCACTCTGTCTTGGAGTGGTAGCAACTGAAATGGTCCTATCTATGGGTTAAATTGAACTTTGACATTGAAACTGAGTGCAAACAAATGATTTATGCTAAATTGAACTGTTAGAAATAGAACTGTATGATCATTTAACTGAGTGTAAATAAATGACATGTTTAACAGAATTGTTAGTTATACATAGCAACACTTGGAACCATTTAGTTTTGTTTGACTTATGCTAAATTCAATTGTTAGAAATAGAACAAGATTTGGCACTAAATAACCAAACAAACTCATTCCCCTCTGAAAACTAGTTATTTAGTACATTTGCATATTTGTAAAATCTGCATTATTTTTTTGTCTTTCCTTTCTCTCCCCCTTTGCTCTTGTGGGGAGTCCTTATAGCCAAATGGCTAAAGTGCTAGATTGCAGCCTCAAAGTAAGAAAGTTTGAATTCCAGTTGCTCTATTAAGTTCTCTTTCAGACTAATACTCTTGGAAAAAGTATAAACCCCGTTATCTCCCCCTTCCCCCAGCTATGGGTTAAGTAGTATCACTGCTCTGCTTATATAAGAATAGCTTTGGTATTAAATAACTCACAAAGGTTGAAATGCCATTAAATAAAACAAATCAAACTTTCCTCTTTCTTCTTGTCTTTCTCTCTCTCTCTCTCTCTGCTTTTCTTTGACTTTGTCTCTACCCCATCTCTCTCCCCCCTTTTTTGCTGTTCTTTATCTTTCCTCCTTTCTCTTGCTTTCCTTTGTTCATACATTCACAAATTAATCTAACAATATGAATGTTAGATAGAAACATGTAATTATACATTCAAGTATTTCAAACAATCCTAACATGAAATTAAATATTCTGAAAATGGCTTGCAGATCAAGCAGCCCAGTAATAAGTTGGCATCGAAACAAGTTTTTCCCATCTTTATTTTAATTAGGGTATAGATCTTAGAGAAATGATGGCCTCTAATTTTTATTTCTCGGGTAGAATTGGGCTGCTTTAATGGCCACATTTGGTTGGTTTACTCGAGAGAAAGAGAGGAAAATGCAAACAGGTAGTTAACTAAAATGACAATTCGTACAACTTGTCCAATGAAAATTATTAATTAATTGGAGAGAAATATCTACAATATATTGATTTTGTTTGTTGTGCTTTGTTCTAGCTTTGCTTTTTAATAACATCTAGGTTTAATAGATATCAATAAGAAAACCTGCCACACAGAGGATTGAAAATAAATACACATACACATATATTAGAAAATCTTAAAATTGAGTTTGAAGATACAAACATGCATATCTGAACTGTCAGTTTTCCATCTTTTGGTACCAAATCACCTGATGTTCAATAAAAACTCTTTCCTGATGACTATGAAACTAGTTGGGTTACATTATGTCTTAATGGCATTTCAACCCTTGATGTTTTTTACGATAAATCCTCTGTGTGTGTGTGTGTGTGTGTGTGTGTGTGTGTGTGTGTATATATCTCGCATTGGTCTAGTGAGTAGAGTGTTAACCAATGACCCCGGAGACTGGGGTTCAATCCCTGTTGAGTTATACCAAAGACTTAAAAAATGGTACTCGATACTCCCTTGCTTAACACTCAGCATTAAGGTGTGGAGCAATCCAGGAAAATGAGTAGTGCCCTCCCCTACACCTCGGTGTAGGAGCTATTGAAAAGGGAGCCTTCAGGTTGCTCTTGACTATGGTCACTGACTTTACTTTTACAACTTAGTTATATATTTGTGTATGTATGTACAGTGTAACCTGGATATAAGATACCCTGATATAAGAGAAACTCGGATATAAGAGATTTTCACTGGTCCCAAATTAGAACCTGTGTTAATGTATATAAAATAGACCAAACCCAGATATAAGAGACTTCTTCTCCGGTCCCGATAACTCTCTTATATCCAGGTTACACTGTGCATGATTTTGTAAGTAACTCAATTTTTAAATAACTTAAAGTTCATCTTACTTACAGTTAAATAAATGGTTTAAAGTATTGCTATTTCAAATTTAGTAATTTGATTCATCAAGTATAATCCTTTGTAAATGATTGAACAGTTTTATTTGATCCATAGAAAGAATCTTATCAGGTCCACTTTCACTCTGAGTGAGAGTGGACCTGAAAGTAATGATAATGAAGGGATACTCTACACTTGCCAGACTACAAGACTGGAGCCATCAGATGATAAGTTTAATGTTATATCCATCAAAATTAGTTGATTGTGCAAAAAAAAAAAAAAATTTACAAATAAATGTTCCTGTTAGTCATCATTTTTGTTCAGCTTATATGTATTAGTTCACATGAATTTTTATTTTATAAAGGTATGAAGAAAAAGATTTGTTGTTAAAGAGAAAACTTAATGTACTACTCAGCACAGGGATTGAACTCACAACCTTCATGTTGTGAGTGATCTGTTTATTAGAATGCTTCATCCAGTGGAAAGAGAAATATAAAAGCTGAGACAGTTCCTCTTCAGAAGGAGGACCCCCCCCTTTCTTGAAGAACCTTTACTCTCCTCATCTCATGTAACTTTGCAGGATTTTTGGCTGTTATTGAGAAAGTCAAACAGATTTCAGTAGAGTTAAAGACTAGGAAGTTCAACTGAGTAGAGACTGAAATAGACAAAGTCTATTCTTTTGATTTAAATAACAAGATCAAATAGAAAAATTGTATAATGGATGAAATGAGTTTGATGAATTTACATAACATTAAAGGTATAACATTTAGAAGATTTGGCTCAATGATGGGGAATCTTGCTTAGTAGAGATGGTGTCAGATGTCAGGCCTGTTTATGTCATCAATTGACAAGCAGCACTATACTGAAGTAGCCTCTTCCAACTGCTTTGTGCATTTAAAAAAAACAAAATAGAAAGTATTCTAATGAAAAATGATAATTGATTTAAATTTTTTTTTTTTTTTTTTAATGTAAAAAGTAAATTTTATTTACTCACTGTAAGTGTCTCACTAATGTAAACGAATCAGGAGTTTACAAAATAGCATTTAAACAGTACTTAGAACTGTAGTAAAGTTGTTAAATTTTCAATTCTGTGAAGTTGGTACTAACAGTCTCACTCTCTCTTTTTTTCCTATTAAGTTGGATTGAAAAAATAATTGAAGTTATTTAGTTAAAAAAAAAGTTGATGACCTTCCCTGACACAAGGATATGTAAATTAAAGTGTTAAAATTTTAAAATACTTATAAGTTTTTCAAATGAAATTAGTTACTAGAAACATTAATAAACCGATTTAAGTAATATTACTTGCATGTTGATTATTATATTATGGTATTTAAATCCTAATAGTCAAAATTAATGACTTGAGATTTATCATTTTACAATATAGCTATTAAACAGTGCTTTAATTTCCCACTAAAAATTATTAGTATAGAAGGCTAGAACTGTGAACCATAAGGTCAAAATACTTTGTCTCAAATTGTTTATTTAATCTTGAAAAAGAAAAATTAGCATGTTAACATGGTTTTTGTATGTACAACTAGGAAAACTTGTTGAAAAAATCAAATTTATTATTAGAATAGGGAAATTAATAATAATTGCCTTTTTTTAAATTTAAAAAATTTTTTTTATATCTAATGTTTTACCTGGTTATTATCTACAAATCTTTCATTGCCCCTAAATTGTTTTTATTTTTTTTTAATTTTTTATTTCCTATTTTCATAACAATTTTGCTTTTTCTACACCCTCTTAAAATTTTTGAATACTTATCCTAAATATAAGAGACAAAACTGGAAATTGCTTAAATGATTGTTACTGTTATCCATACTTTTTTTGTTTACCATATCTTTAAAAAAAATTGAATAAAAAAATTATTTAAGAAAAAGAAAAAACAGCTCCCAGGTTTTTGCTTTTGAAATTAATAAAAATGTTCTTTATTTATTAACATATGTAGATTTAGCTTGTGATTGGAGAAAATTCAAAATCTAATACAAACATAAAGTCCCTGCTTTTTAAGCAGAACAGATATTGATACAGAATTATTTACCTAATAATCTAAAAGAAAATATTTCTATTGAATCATAGTATTAAAGGCTTTCAAAACATTTTTTCCCTGAATTCAACATTCATATTTGGGATACTATTTTCTTCTAACAGCTCCCAATAAAATTTATTTTCCTTAATTTCATAAATACCTTTTAGATTTTGTATTACTTTATGCAGGAACGATATATATCATATATCCCTACCAATAAAATAGTGACAGACCCATGGGGAGGGGAGGTAAAAGTAAGTGACCTGAAAAAAAATTTGCAAGTTTTTTTGTATTTCTTAATCATTCATTACAATTCATTCATTCATTAATAAATGAATTCTGAAAATTTCATTAAAATCAGATGATTCCCAGATTTTTAGTGATTATATATTTTTCTTCTTCCAATCAAGGGTTATGATTTGCTACAGTACAAAAAGTCAATGGCAGCTATGTTATTTGTACTTTTTAATTTTTTTAAATTTTCTTTCTCCTTAAGAAATTAAAACATTAGAAAGTGATTTTTTTTTTTTTTTTTTTTTTTTTTAATATATTCATGTAAATAATTTTGTATTTCTAAAGATATATTACAAAAAATTTAAATTAATATCTTTCTTGTAAATTTTAATTCATTTATTTTGAAATTATATAATTCATTATGAATAAAAAATCTATTTTATTTATTCTTTATGATAAGCAGTTTGATTTATTTTATATTGTAAACATATTTTTATCATAACTTTGTATAAATATTGAACTGCTAAAAAAAAAAAAAAAAGAAAAAAGTGGTATGGTTTGTGTTACATTTTTTTTTAAAAATTTACTCATATCTTCACATTTACCAACTTTACTGTAATAATTCCTTTATAACCAGGAGGATAGTGAATCTGAATATATAATTTTGTTTTCAATTACTTAAATTTTTTTAGTTATAACTGGACACACAGACATAGGTGTGTGTGTATAATATATATATATATATATATATATATATATATTGTTTTAACCCCCCCTTTACTTTTGCCTGAGAATTTAAATTTATATAGTGTTTTTTTTAACTATACACATATATAGACAGTAATCCATATTTACTGTTTTTTTAACCTCAAAGTAAACGTGTGGAGTCATCAGATGAGACGGAGAGTATGATATTCTTACGCCAAAATAAATTTGACAATTGAACCAAGTTTGAGTTTCCTTCTAATTGCATTTTATATATAATATGAAATGATCTTAAGCTTCCAACCTGCTGTAACCGTGAATGGAGAAATGACTACAACAATAAATTACAAGCATGAAATTTTAAGTTAGTTTTCTTTGCCTCTTATGTATATAGTGGTAGTTCTTCTGTTGTACAAGCCTTGTTTGCAGGGCTTAGAATTCAGACTGCATCCTCTGTGGGAAGGTAAGACCTCCCCCCCCACACAATACACTAAAAGGGGTGTCCTGGGTATGACACCTACAACCAGTGCTGAGGTTTCAGCTTTGAGGAATATGGAGCCTCCCTTCAGTACCATTTCTCTCACTTGGATCCATCCCGACTTGGAGCAGTTAAGGTCTCGGCTATGGATCAAATAGATCTGTTTGAAAATTAACATACCCAGGACACCCCTTTTAGTGTATTGTGTGTGTGTGTGGGGGAGGTCTTACCTTCCCACAGAGGATGCAGTCTGAATTCTAAGCCCTGCAAACAAGGCTTGTACAACAGAAGAACTACCACTATATACATAAGAGGCAAAGAAAACTAACTTAAAATTTCATGCTTGTAATTTATTGTTGTAGTCATTTCTCCATTCACGGTTACAGCAGGTTGGAAGCTTAAGATCATTTCATATTATATATAAAATGCAATTAGAAGGAAACTCAAACTTGGTTCAATTGTCAAATTTATTTTGGCGTAAGAATATCATACACTGCTTTTCTACAGAGGAGTAGGTCTCCTCACCCCAAGTGTCTTGGATATATGATACTAAACAATCTGATGGTGAGGTTCCAGTAATGCTGGAGTTTTGGGGAATGCGAAGTACCCTTTCGTTGCCATTGCTTCTAGGTCCACTCTGCCTTGGAGTGGTAGCACCTGATAGGGTCCTATCTATGGGTCAAATACAACTAAACTGTGTACTTATGCTAAACTGAATTGCTTGAAATAGGACTGTTTTGATATTTAAACCATGTACTTATACTAAACTAAATTGTTTGAAATGGAACTGTTTTTCTATGTTGAACTGAATTGTTTGAAATAGAAGTTTACTTGTATAAAAATAGATTTGGCATACAAAGGTTATGATATGACATTAAACCCAAACGAACAAACAGAAGAATGGTGTCTTTTGGAAAAGCGTGAAACTGTCTATTTTCCCAGAGCTACCAATTAAGTGATAGGGCAGACTGGACTCTCTAGACTTGGTAAGGCAACTGGTCCTTAAAAAATTTTTTTAAAAATCTGAATTCAAAACCAGAAGTTTTATTTAGAGTACCTGTGGAACACTGATGAACCATTCTTATATTATCAGCTCATCCAAAAAGTGTGGCTTGTTCTACACAAGTCTTCACCACTTGAAAGAAATCCTGTTTATGCAGGGGCGAAGTCCCTGTGGTGTAATGCTTACAGTGTTGAACTGCAGACTCAAAGTGAACTTCTTCAAACTCTAGACATGCTATTATGTTCACTTTCAGACTATCCTTGAAAAAGACAAGAACCTCCTTATCCTCCAGCTATGGATTAAATAGTATCACTGCTGTCCTTCTACAAGGATGACTTTGGCATGAAAAAAAACCCACAATGGTTGAGATGCTATTAAACAAAGAAATCAAACATGTGTAAGCAGTCTAGCAGTTAACATCTGAATTGTTAGGGACTCCTATGGATACTGTATTCCCAAAGTCTATTTTTTGAAATTTGTTTTAGTTTTCAGTAGTGCTTTTAGGTCATAATTTTGAATTACATAGTCTTCATTGGTTGTAAGTCTATATGCTCAAGTTATACCCTGGGGTCAAATTAGTTGCCATCATAAATTTGATGGCTATAGCAAACTGCTGGTTTTCAGTCTTGCCTTTTGGACATGGTCATAATTGTGAGTTGTCATAAATTGATCACTATCTATATGATCAAATTACACCCTGGGGTCCCATTAGTTACTATTAAAAATTTGGTGACCATAGCTTTATCGATTCCATGAGTTAAGTGATAACAGTGACATTAGGAGTATGCAAAAGTTTCTAATGTTTGTTTGTTTGTTGTTTTTTTTTTTTTTTTTTTTTTTTTTTTTTTTTAAATTAAAAGGAAAGAAAAATAAACTGTTTTCTATTGTGCATTAAATCTCAAAAAAGAAAACAGACCTGTTGGCTGGGGCTGTTGAATACACCAACTGCATCTCTGCAGAGAGCTAAGATCCCCTCTCAACAAATGTCCTGAATATGACACTAAACCATTTGATAGTGAGTCTCTAGTCCTGGAGCTTTGTGAAATGTAGAGTACTCCTTCATTGTAGTACCTGTTGGGGTCCCACCAATGGATCAAATAGAACTATTTATACTTGAAACAAATGATTAGTATTAGATTAGGAATACTTGATAAATAGAACTCTTCGTGTTAGATAGAAATACTTAAAACTAATGAACTGTTTAAAAATAATGTTACCTACAAACTATTTGCAAATTATATATATAGCAGGATTTGGCATTAGATAACCTACAAGGGTTGATATGCTATAAAACAACCAATTAAAAAAAAAAAAAAGTGCTGGAAACTTTTGCACATTCCTAATATCTTGCACATACCCACCCACCCACTTGGCATTTCCCTTGCTGGTCTTTAGTGTGTGTATATATATATATATATATATATATATATATATATATATATATATATATGAAATCACCAATCGAATCAATAATACACATTATAAAATCAATGAGCTAATCAATAATCCTTGACATTGTAGAAAATTACATTTTATCAATTTTGTAAATCTTGCTTTCTCCTCTTTTTTTTCTTTCCTCCCCCCCTCTTCATTTTTGGATAATTCAGTTATATTTTGGGGGTGGATGGACAGGCAGGCAGGCAGGAAGAGTGGGTGGGACAAATAGATTAATGATGTACAGTTATTCCATTTGTATTGTTTGTTCTACTATTACAAATGACATTGATATAGGAATATCTCTTTGGATATATTGAAATTGATGTTGATTCAAAAGCTATTATATTAGATATGACCAGATTTCAGGTAAAGGCTATCCCTCCCATCACTTTATCCGTATTTTTCCCTCTTCAAATGAAAGTACTGCAAGTCAGATAACTGTACTATGATTGATGGGTTTGTTTGGGCAAGGGTCCAGGCTGTAAATCGTTTAATGTAAAACTATCCATAGTAATATACAAGTAAATCTTGCTGTCAAAAGTATTAAATGAGATGCAAGACACTAAAATAGTTTTTGTCAATTAGACTAAATGGAGATTTGAATTACAGTATTTTTCCCTTGTCCATGGGAGAGGTTTCAAGACTCTGTGAGCGCCTGGCTGAGATCTGATACTATGCTTTAACCTAGAGTTTCTCAAACTTTTTTTATTGATGCCTCCCTTGTAACTGAATTCAATTTCCATTCACCTCACCCCTTAAAAAAAAAAAAAAAAAATCATTAATTGAATATTGAATTACAAAACATAACTAATTTACCAGTGTTTAAAAACAATATACATTTATTAAAAAAATAAAAAAAAAAATCAGGTGGTTATTTCTCTCACTATGTTGCTTTTTTTATCTTCACCATTTTCCTATTTTTTTGCTCTCCCAAATTCTTCCCCCCCCCACCTCCTGTTGTCAAAGCTTAGAAATGTTGACTGTATCCCCTGCAGAGGGGTACCCCCCCTCACCAGAAAAGAGGGTATCTTGGATACAAGTATACTCGGTAAACTACAAATGCACCTTTTTAATCTTTGATTTATTTCATTTTTTATTAATAGAAAGAATGGAGGAGAAAATGATGATTCTAGTTGATTATCTTTTTTTCTCATGACATGTCAACCTGTCTTGGAGTATTTTATGCCCAGAGATTAAGGAATTGTGTTTATTGTAAGTTCATATTTATAGTTTTTTTTTTTTTTTTTTTTTTTTTTCAGTTGTTTCATAAAAGGTTGTGTGTGCATGTGTATCCTTTTTTCTCCCCTGCACACTATTTTACTGAATAGGAATAATTCCCCCTCCCCCATTGTCTTACTAAATAGGAATAATTTTCAAAACTGATCTACTTCATTCAGAGATGGGATAATAACAGATTCTACTACTCTGGGTTAGTGAACCTGGGAGAAATGCCGGTAGAGGTACTCCAGTCTCAGACCTCTTGGTCTGCAGCCTCACTATCAGATGCTGTTTAGAGTTGTACCCAAGGCACTCCTCTTAGCAAGGTTCTTACCATTTGCAGGGAATGAAGTCAATATTTTTAATCCCTCTCCAACAGGAGAGGGAGAAAAGGAGTATGGGAGAAATAAGTACACTGTTGATATTAAGATTTTATATGCTATTGTCACTTGTTATATAATTGACAAATCTTATATCTGAAGATGCATTTGCCAATAATTTAAGTTAAATTTATCTCTTGTTTTTAAGACATTAGCAATTCTGGTGTTGTGAATGGCTGCCCCATGTGTACTTGTGCCTCACAATATATTTACAAAATCAAATCTTTTCATACTTGTTAAACATCCTATCAATTAACTATAAATCCATTTCTTTGTCCTTTGTATAAAATTACATAATAGTTGATGCTTTTATAGCAGTATCATAATTTCTTTTTAATAAGGCTGGTAAATCTTCAATCAAATCTTATTTTTAATTCTTTCTTCTTGGGTTATTTTCTGTCTGTTCATGTTATCAACCTGATTTCATTTTAATGAATTTATCTTTACATCTATGGATAATGCTGATAATTATCAAAGAAAGGAAGATAAATTGCAGAAAGGAAAGGAGGATGTAAAAGAGGAATGGGGATAAATAGTAGAAAGATGAAAAAAAGGGAAGAAGGAAGATGAAATAGGAGAAATGATGATAATGTAAAAAAAGGGGAGAAAGATTATGAAAAAGGGATGAAATAGAAAGAGGGGAGAGGAATTTATTCTGCTAATTATAAAAAAAAAAATTAGCAGACATAAATTTAAACTTTCAAAAGTGAAGTGGGAGTGAAAGGAAAATAGTAGAAATGGAGCCATTTTCAGTGACTGATCCCTAATTGTACTTGATTTGTACTTATGCTACACTCATTATACTAATTTTACACACAATTTCAGTACTTGACTGATACTATCGGTACTAATTCTTGTATGCCAGCAATTAAGATAATATTCATGATATTCCACTAACTCATATATATATATATATATATATATAATTATCAGAACTGTGCTCACAAAATGGTTTAGAAAAATGTTGATATGATTCTATATTAAATATAGTTCAAACTTTAACTTTTGCCAATATTTAGCTAATTAGAAATTTAGTTGCAAACCGCCCCCCCTCTCTGCAATCATGGAAGAAAAGCAATTACCATTGATTTATATTGGGAATTTTTTCCCCAACATTCCCAGATTCCAAAAATAAGCTTACTCTATGACTGCCTGCTTTGATGTGGAAGGCATGATTGCTTAAAGTCATGCATTTTTTTCCTATCATCCAGCCCTTTTTGTAGGCACATAAAGTGCCCTGCAAACCTTCCCCCTAAACATTAGAGCTGTGGAGTTCCTGAGAATTGGAAGGATTTCGTGGATTACTGGTATTAGAATTGGTAAAAATATACTGACTCTGACTCCTAATATATATTCAAAGTTAGCATGATAGTGGTATAAAAAAGTGGATTTCACAACCTGTGTTTAAATTCTGACCAAGGTTGTTTATGTTTTACTTCACACCAATACTTTTAAGGAAAGGCATGAATTGATTCTCCCTACTCATCTATGAACAAAATAGTAGAGCAGACTGTTTTTTTAATCTTGATTAGGCAACCAGTCTAGGAGAAGAAAAACTCTGAATTCAAACCAACTTTACTCTGCCTAAAAATAGATCTTGTGTCACATCCTGTCCACAGGAGAGAGGTCAGTAAATCCAAATATTTGTGTAAGTCAACTTTTTAAGCCGCAAAAAAAATCTCTATAAAACTAGGGGTTGACTTAGGCTAAGATCCAAACTTTTATTTGTTGATCACTCTATAGTAAAAATCTGAATTTTAGTCCTACTATATAAGTCAAATCCTAGTTTTGTAGAGATTTTTTTTTCCAGGTTTAAAAAAGTCTGCTTACACACCACAATTTAGTCTAATTATATATATATATATATTTTCTTTAAAAAAAAACGAAACCAATCACAAAGGATTATAAATTTATTTCCATCCTGTTACGCATTTTTAAATTTCCAAAAACACGAAAAAAAATTAACAGGACTTCTTCAGATCTTTTTGATAAAAAAACTCTTTATCAAAAAGATCTGAAGAAGTCCTGTTTGGAAATTTCAAAAATGCGTAACAGGATGGAAATAAATTTATAATCCTTTGTGATTGGTTTCGTTGTTTTTTCTTAAAGAAATTATTGCTCTGTATTATTGGTACATTGAGCTCTTTACCAGGAAAATTTAAATATTCATTCATGAATAATTTCTTGTCCTGATGGAATTACTCCTAACTCTGGTTTAACTGGACTAAGTATACTATATATATATATATATATATATATATATATATGCACACACACACACACACACACTTAGAAGTTTCATGGAATACATAGATAATAATTACACAAATTTCAACTACTAATAACATTGTGATAGATATTTATTAATCTCTATTTATATTCTAAAATATAATTATATATCTCATGAGTTGCACATGATTATCATTGTGTTTGAATGGACTTTGACCAGAGTTCAAATATTGCTTTAGGCTGTTTGCATTACTTTGTGCTTAAGGTCCTTGGAAAAGCGTGAAACCAGCTATGTGTAAAATGGTAAAGTAGACTGAGATCTCTAGCCTTGACAGCACAACTGGTCAAGGAGAAGAAAAACCCTGAATTTCTGTGGCACACTGGTGCACCATTCTTCTGATATCAGCTCATGCTAAAAAAAAAAAAAGTGGCTCATCCTAAATAAGCCATAACCACTATAAACAAAATCACTAGTGTAAGCAATCTGGTAGTTTATATTTTGAGCTGGTGGACATTCCTACATAATGTGCAATGGAGAGCTGCTATATATATATATATATATTTGTGGAAAAAGAATGTGGTGCTATAAAATTTGTAGTTTTTATGGTGCTGATAAAAAAAAATGTATCTACAAGATCATCAAATTTAAGTAGACACTTGTAGTGATTAAATTCCTTACTGTTTATGCTGAATATTTACAATTTATACATAAAATAAATCACTTCATCATTACATTTAGAGTTGGAAGTTTCATGGACTGATTCTCTTGTTGATGATTAACCCTCATGATCTTTTTTTTTTTTTTTTTTTTTTTTTTTTTAAATTAAAATCATACTTTACTGCAACCATTACAGCCTTTTCAGTTGTAGTAAAAACTAAGGTTATTTTTGGCTCCAAAAATTTTCTGATGTAAATCTTAATTGCTTCGTTTTGTCTTATTTCCTTTGAGATTCCAAAAAGTTTCACACATTCAAAAAATGATAGGAAAAACATGTATTTGTTTATTAATCCTACTTATAATAATGTGGATTTATAAGATTATATATGGTCTGCTTGCATTGTCTAGAAACTGGCAGTTACCTAGTGCTAGTGACTTTATATTTGAGCTATTCTTACTTGGTGTGTATGTATATATGTGTGTGTAAAGTTGGCAACCATAGTCAAGGGCGACCAGAAGGCTCCCTTTTCAATAGCTACTACACTGAGGTGTAGGGGAGGGTACTACTCCTTTCCCTGGATTGCTCCACTTCACCCTTGATATGTACCTTATATTGCTGCATGTTAAGCAAGGAGGTATCAAGTACCATTTTTAAAGTCTTTGGTATGATGTGACCAGGATTGAACCCAGGTCTCCCGGACCATTGGCAAACACTCTACCCTTTAGACAAATGAGTCGGCAGAGATATATACACTCTCAATCACCAATATTGAGCAATCTTTATTTATGAATATAGCAAACTATATTATCAATATATTATCTAAAAGATTTTTAAAAATATATTTCAGTTCTATATGAATAGATAGATATACAGAGTATCCCAAAAGTCGGCTTAGGATTTAGAAATTAAATCTAGATGGAGATGAAGTACCTTGAATGACAGCTGTATTTTCTCTAGAGGGGTAAAAACAACACCCTCAAAAATGATATCCTGGGTATATACTATACTGCATCAGATAGTGTGGCTCAATTTCTGGTCTTCTGAGAAGTATTTTGACCCCCCCCCCGAGTTAGTTCCATCTGAGTCAAAATTGATCTGTTTGAAAATTATTAGTATTAGATAGGAATACTTGATATTATATACCTGTGTTCAAATAATTTGTATTTAGAATATTTTCTTGAAGCTATAATTATTTACTAAGGATTATCACTAGTTACTTGTAACAATATTACTATGTGCATACAAATGATTATTATTGAATAGGAAGAGTTACTTGAAATAAGTTAGTTGCTTACAAATGTTTATCAATATTTACTTGAAAGTATATAATTGCTTGCAACTTACCCCTCCCCAAAGTGACTTTTGCTTTAACCCTTCCATTACTAAGTGTGTGTGTATGTATGTATGTATGTATATATATATATATATATATATATATATATATATATATATATATATATATATATATATATATATATATATATATATATGTGCGTTTGAGTAATATTTTAAGGGTAAAAAAAAAAATGCTGATATTCAGGACCAAGAATGAAAGACATTATAAAGCCAAAGAGAAAAAAGATGCTTCTGAAAGGATAAGGTTTTGAAAGATTGACAGATTCATTTATTGGAAATGTGTAGCATGGTTGGAGTGTCTTTTGGTGGCAGAAATGAAGAAATTGCATATAAAGAATACAGAAGAGTTGGATTGAGAGTACAGCAGTATTGGAAGGAAGAGAGAGTTGTAGGAAGAATAAGGGAAGAAAGGAGAAATTGGGAGGAGGAATAAGAGAAGGACAAACTGGGAAGAGAAGAAATGAGAGGAAGAAAGGACAAATTGGATATTGAGAGGAAGAGGAAAAGGGGAAAAAAATAAGTAGAAATGCTATAATTGTTTACTAAGGATTATTATTAGTTACTTGTAACAAAATAACTGTGTGCATACAAATTATCAAATCGGAAGAGTTACTTGGAATAAGATAGTTGTTTACAAATGTTTATCATCAATATTTACTTGAAAGCATATAATGGCTTGCAACTCACCTCCCTCCAAAGTGACTTTTGCTTTAACCTTTTCATTACCAAGTTTGTATGTTTTTTGTTATATAGTAAATAAACTTGGCAACCATAGTCAAGGGCAACTAGTAGGCCCCCTTTTCAATAGCTACTACGCTGAGGTATAAGGGAGAGTGCTGCTCCTTTCCCAGGATTGCTCCACTTTACTCTTGATACGTACCTTATATTGCTGAGCATTAAGCAAGTAGGTATCAAGTACCATTTTTAAGGACTTTGGTATGATGCAACCTGGTATTGAACTTGGGTCTCCTGGACCATTGGCAAACACTCTACCCACTAGGCCAATGAACCAGTTTTTATATGCTTAAGTAATATTTTAAGGGTTAAAATGTAAATTCAACTGCTTTATTGGTGTCCCAGTGGGAGTGAAAGGGTTAAATAATCCCGCACTGTAAAATCCCGCACATGCTGTAAAACCAACCAAGATGAAATGTAGAAATTTTAAGAAGCAGAATTTTTCATGATTAAAACTAGTTGATCTTCATTTTTGCAGAATTTCTTTTTAATATAAAAATAATCATAAATAAGTAACAAATGTTATTTAATTTCTCAAGGTGACTTTTTTGGGACACTATTTAAAGCTTAAAAAAATATATACAGCAGTGAAAACAAGTGACTATCCATCATTTTTGCTGTGTGATAATGTTTTAACATTGACCCAGTTGTTAATATAATTGATAGGGTTTGATATTTGTAACCTTGATCTTGTCTTAATTACATTAACTGGAGAAATGTTCTTTGTGCTGTGTCAAAGAAATAAATGCTGATATTCAAGACCAAGAATGAAAGACATTTATAAAACTGAAAAAAGAAAAAAAAAAAGATGCTTCTGAAAGGATAAGGTCTTGAAAGATTGACAGATTCATTTATTGGAAGTGTGTAGCATGGTTGGATTCTTTTTTGGTGGCAGAGATGAAGAAATTGCACATAAAGAATACAGAAGAGAAGGATAGAGAGTATAGCAGTATTGGAAGGAAGAGAGAGTTGGAGGAATAATAAATTGGAGAGGAAGAATAAGGGAAGAAAAGAGAAATTGAGAGGAGGTGGAGGAATAAGGGAAGAAAGAAGAAATTGAGAGGAGGTGGAGGAAGAGGGAAGAAAGGAGAAATTGAGGAGGAGGAGGAATAAGGGAAGAAAGGAGAAATTGAGGAGGAGGAGGAATAAGGGAAGAAAGGAGAAATTGAGGAGGAGGAATAAGGGAAGAAAGAAATTGAGAGGCGGAATAAGGGAAGAAAGGAGAAATTGAGAGGCGGAAGAGGAATAAGGGAAGAAAGGAGAAAAAATGAGAGGAAAAAAGGATGAATTGGGTATTAAGAGGAATAGGGGAAAAAACTTACTAGAAATGAAAAGTGTGGGGTGATGATCTTAATTATTAAAAGCTTTTAAAAGGCTTATGTAGAAATTTTATAACATGGACAGTTTGTTGAAAGAACATGAGGGTGGGAAGAGTAGAGAGTCAATTGTAAAGAGTTGAAAAAGAAGAATTGGGGGCTAAACTCATGAGAGTATTGTAATGCTTGTAAATTACTAAAAAAAAAAAAAAAACCAAGACATATTGACTGTCGCAAAGATAGTTAAAAAAGTAAAGAAAAAAAAAACATTGTAGAGATAACAAAAAAGCCCAAGTGAAATAGGAATTGGTAGATAATAAAAAGCCCCAAAAAGCAGTGAGAGACTCTAAAATTACATGTTTTGTAAAGACCAGTGAGTAGAGTAGATTGGCAAGAATATTGCAACAAGGTTTCTGTATGAAGTAAGTAAAGTTGGCGACCTTAGTTAAGGGTGACCCGAAGGCTCCCTTTTCAATAGCTACTACACTGAGGTGTAGGGGAGGGCACCACTCCATTCCCAGGAATGCTCCACTTAACTCTTAATCTTCACCTTATAATGCTGAGTGCTAAGCAAGGCAGCATCAAGTACCATTTTTTGAGTCTCCTGGACCATTAGCAAACACTCTACTCATTAGGCCATTGGCCTGGTTGTATTTAAACAAATGTGGGAGGAAAAAGCTGAGACTGATGATTGGAATAGAAGAAAAATGAGCAAATGGTGAAGATATCTTAAATAAAAAAATTTCTTTCTTTCTGGATGATAATATTGTTAGATTTAAAGTGTATGAAATTTTAGACCTAGTTTTGTCCTGAAAATAATGACTGTTACACTATTTACTTCTATGTGATAAAATAAAACGGGATTTCTTCCTAGCAGTGATGGTGTCAATATGGATGCATCACATGGATGCTTACAAAATGCATATAGAAAAAAGCTAAACAAGAACTGCACAAGAAAGCTACAAGCTATATTGAACAAATCCTGGTAGCAGCATCTCATGCGATGACAGCTGTATGGCCACTTAGTTTCCATCTCTAAAACCATCCAAGTAAAACAAGACGTGAAGCACTGCATGAGAAGTGAGGATGAACTTATAAGTTCATCCTTCTCCTATGGACTCCTTCACATGATCATGCCAGTGTTGGCCCACCAGCAAGAACTTACCTACATCAGCTCTGTGTGGACATAGTATGTAATTTGGAAGATCTGCTCGGAGAGATGGATGATAAGAACAGAATGAGAGAGAAAGATTCAGGGAAATCCACGTTAGTTTCAAGTCATGCTGCTATTTTTCCGCCACATAAGCAGGATGTGACAGCAGGTCCTTTTTTTTTTTCCTAATATATATATATATATATATAGTTGAACAGGTTTGAATTTAGAATTTTCCCTCTTCTAGATTGGTTTCCATACCAAGGTTAGAGTCCAGTCAGAAAATGACTGTTAGGTCATAGCTCTTTCATTGAAGGCAAGCTTAATGTAATGATTATCATTGTAAGAAATAGAATCTGTGATCGGTTCAAATACAGAACAAGGTACCTTGTGCTGTACTTTGTACTCACGCCCTTTGGAAGGACATGTATCCATTTGTTCTCTCCTCAGTTCTTGGTAAATAGTAAGACAGATTGGTTGCCTTACCAAGGCTAGAGAACCCAGACAAGAAGAAAGAAAATTCAGTTCAAACCAGCAGTTGTCATCAGCATCATTGTGTTGTGCTGCTAGCATACATTTCCCTGACTCTCTTGCCATTTGTCTCTATCTTCTATCACTTTCAACAGGTCCTCTGTACAGAGCTGTGGTCAATAAATTCTAGTTGGTTGTCCAACACTTGCATGTCTTGTCCGTCTTATTTGGATAGTTTTAGAGATTGGAGGTAGGTAGCTGTTCATCAGCAGTACACCACTTGAAAAGTAATCCTGTATCTCATCCTGCTCCTGGTGGAGGGGATTTAATAAATACATACACGAGACATATCGGGTGTGATCAAAAAGTAACACAACTGACTCTTAAAATTTTTAAAATTTATATGAAGACATGTACAACTGAGCGACTTGTATGATAAAACAATAGTGTCTAGGCAAGTTTGTACCAGTTCTCCTTATATTTTAATTGGTAGCTTTTGATGAAACACAGGATTTTGCAAGTGCAACTCTCCATACTCACTGCACTTTCTTCCATTTGACTTTTTATTATTTCTTAATCTGAAAATTATCTCAAAGGTTAGTTTTGTGGACATGGCAGATATTGAAAGAAATGCAATGGTTTATTGAAATAATAGGAATATCAAGATTATCTGTTGATAAGTGACATTAGGTAGACAAGTTATTTGTTTCCTCACTCCTGAATATTTTGTCATAACACAAAATTCACTAAATAACTCTAACCTTATTCTAACCTTGGCTTTAGTTTCTGATAAAGTCCAATAGTGTTAGCTTCTCTTGACTATGGCCATCTAGAACCTATATACAACAGCTCTGTGCCAATACAGGATGTAGCCTTGAAGACCTACTGGAAGCGATAGAAAATAGAGAAGGGTGGCGGAAGAGGGTCAGGGATATCCATGCTGATAGTGCAACATGATGACGAGGTAGATAAAATCATAAACATTGAGGACTCAAAATTAGAATATTATTCCTTTTTTGATAAGTCTGTGTGCAAAGAAAAATATGCAAAACCTCCCGGCATAAAATAACCTTGTATTAATTGCTGTATCAAACCAGTGGCATTAAATGCTGTATATTTGGTTTTGCAGGTTTGAACATAAGAGTTGAAGAATGGGAGGCAGACCTGTCCGTTCTCTTGGAATGCTGACCAAAATAGAATACCAGGTTGTGCCTCTATCAGAGACTGAGGCCAAAGTAATCCCTCTAGAATATTTTCGATTTCATACCATAATCCTCACATTCCACTTTTCTAGTGACCTCTTGGGGAGAGGGTAGAAAACCCATCAAGACTCCTGTTTTAAACAGTGTTCGGTTCCTTATCCCAATCCTGTATTGCTTATAACAATAGGCCATTAGTTTAACAAGCATGTAATCATCTTTGTTTATCTATCAATGAAGGTTACCTCAGAAAATATAAGTTTAAGTACTGAGTAGGCTCATCTTTGGTTAATCTGATGGGAATTCCTTATTTTGTATCTTGCTTTAGTTTTGCTGCTGCTGCTACTACTTGGGTAAAGTAATTATGGTAGAGTAGTTTGTCAAAGTGCACTCTCAACCAATCAATCTCTTGATTGGCTGCTCTGAAGATGGGGCTGATTGTACCCCCTGTAGTGGAGTAAGAACCCCTCCTCCCCCACAAAAGTAAAAATGTCCTGGTATGACTCTAAACTACATGATAGTAAGGCTCTAATTCTGGAGATGTAGGGAGTATGAAGTACCCCTTCATTACCTTTACTCCAAGTCCACTCTGCCCTTGAGTGGTAGTATATGTTAGTTGTATTTTGTCTCAAATTAATTTGTTTAAAAACTATTCTAATGGGACTGTCTGACAAAAAAATACCTCTTAAACAGTTACACAAAAAATGTAAAGGTGTATGTGATTTCCTAACCTCGAAGGTATCTCAGTTAGCTGGAGCTGTTAAATATGCTGACTGAATCTCTGCATAGGAGTAAGACCTTCCCATAACAAGTGTCTTGGGTATGACACAAAACCATCAGATATTGAGGCACCAGTTCTCAAATGTGGAGTACTCTTTCATTGCCATTACTCCCAGGTCTACTCTGACCCAGAGTGCTAGTACCTGTAAGAGTCCCTACTATAGGTCAAATAGAACTGTTCAATCTTTTACTAGATATTAATATTTTTATCAAATAGAATTATGTCTTAAATAGCAATACTTGAAATGATTTAACTCTGCAGAAAAAAATGCTTTGGGTCATTTAAAAATGTTACCTACAAAGTATTAGTTTACAAATCATATATATAATGATCAGAGTTTGGCATTAAATAGCTTACAAGGGTTGATATGCCATAAGACACAATCAACTAACCTTTAGACATAAAATAACCCAGACAGGTTGATATGCCATTAAAATCAATGTCAATGAATTAATATATCAAAGTTGGCTATGGGACTTGCATATTTTTTTTGGGGGGGGTGCTGTTAATGCCTGATAGAAGAGTGATTTATCTTTTGGCTGTGTGAAGCATAATTGGAATTGTAATGGCCAACCAACATCATTTTATAGAGAAAAAAATTCCAAAGTACTGTAATCAAAATTAATTATCTGTTATAACTTTTGTAAACAATTGTAAAGAATGCCTGAAAGGAGAAAAGAGAAGAGATTTTATCTTGTGCAAATGAGTAATCATATTGATCAAAGTGTATTACATTTGTATTGATTTTATTGATTGTTGACTACATCTGCCTTTTATGTGTATGTGTGTGCCAATAGCATATGCTTGTGTGTATGTTTTTGTTTTGATATGAGTTATAAATCTGTAGATATGAACAGAAATGAACTTACATGTGATTAAAGATGTGTAAATGTGTTTATACATTATATTATCTATAACTTTAAGATTGACATTCTAAATTTTCTTTGGACAATTGTGCCTTTTTATTACAAATCACATTTGAAAGCGGACTCATGCTGAACTGTGGTGTGACTGAACTTCAAATTCACTATTATGTTCACTTTTGAACCAATATCCTTAGGAAAGGCATGAACCCTTTTATCCCCCTAGATATGAGTTAAATAGTACCAATACTGTCCTTTTCCAAGGATGGCTTTGGCATTAAAGAACCCAAGACTGTTGATATGCCATTAAGCAAAGAAACCAAACTCACATTTCAACAATTCCATTTTAGGGTTAGTTGGTTGGTTTTATGGTATGTCAACCTTAGTTGGGTTATTTAACTCTGATACCATTTTTTCCCCTTTGCAAGCAATTATGTGAGTTCAAGTAAACATTCCTATTAATGATAATCATTTGTTAAATGATTACAGCTTCATTTCTGTATGGCCACTTACCTCTCATCTCACTAATCATCCAAGTAAGACATGCTGAGCTCTGCTAGAGAAGCCTGGACAAACTCCTAAGTGACATTATCCTGTGGACTCCTACACATGGACACACCAGTGTTGTCCTCCAGTAAAAACTTACATTAATCAACTCTGTGAGACACTGAATGCTGACTTGAGGAATTATTTAGAGTAATAGCTGATAAATGTTACATATTGATCTTTTGACAGAGCTGTCAATCAGATTTCTCTACACAGGATGCACTTATGTAGACAAAATTAAAAAAAGAATAATATAAAAAGCAAACAATGGGGGAGATATTCTTAAATCCAAATATCTCTGAACCATGGTGTTTAGTGAGGAGCCCCTGTGGTGTAGTAGCTAATGTGCTGGACTACAACATCAGGGTGAGTTCAAACTCCAGTCATGCTACGATTTCAGACTAATACTCTTGGGGGAAAAGTATGAACTTCCTTATCCCTCTAGCTATGGGTCAAATCGTATCACTGTTATTCTTCTACAAAGATGGCTGTTAGAGGATTATCTCCCCTAACAAATGATTGATTCTTCACGGAAAAAAAAGGTAGCATAAGACAATAGACAGAAAATTGCTTATCCATCCCAATCCTGCTGTATTCTGGTCTGTGAGAAATAAAAACAAATATTGTGTTAAAATTTATTTTAACTGTGTTTTTATTAAATTTTTATTTTATTTTATTTTGTTGTTCCTAATATTTGGGGTTACAACAATTGCTTAGGCATTAAATAACCCATGAAGGTTATGTCATTAAACAAAGAAAACCAACCAAACTGTTGGGAAAAAGGACCCAATCTTTTTACACAGTGCATCTGAAGAAGTTCATATAATGGAATGATTGAAAAAATTGTGATTACAATATAGATACCGATTAAATTAGTTTGAAGAAAAAAATGTGAGAGAGAGTCTTGCTGTTCAGCTAACACTGGCAAGAGTCCCTAACAGAACACCACTTTATGAGTTCATTCTTACTTCTCCTGCAGTGCCCTGTATGTCTTGTTTGTCTTACTTGGATGGTTTGTCAGATGGGAGGCAAGTGGCCATACATTTGCTGTTTTGTATAGTGTTGTTGAGGATACTGGATGCAGTTAAGAGGATCTGCCAGGAATAATGAACAGCTGGTGAAACAATTAGGAAATTTTGTGCTATCTGCACGACTTAATGGTGGACCTACATATGACAGACATCATTAAGTCCATAGTCTAATGATTAAAAAGGCATCAGATTTACACAGCAAATACTTTTTTTAACATTGCTGCTGCCACACTTACCTTAAACCTTGTATCAATAAGTTAATCCTTATAAATATGACACAAGATTTCTTAAAAATTTAATCCAAGATCCATAAGTTGGCTACTTTGTGCCACCAGATAGAGCACATGATAACCATATGTGTACACTTAATCAAATTTGGCAGCATAGTGTGTTTTTTCTCTCATCTATACTTCTTGATATGAATTTGCTTCCTCTCCCTTCAAGCCAGTTAACACTCCTCCACTATGAAACCATTTTAGCCACTGTGCCTATCATAAGTCCCACAATCACCCACCTACTCTTCAGGAGCAGTATAGACCCTATTGGGAGGGGGTGTCCTCGTGGTGTAATGGTTAAAGTGTTGGACTGCGGAATCGTAGTACGCGAGTTCGTACTGCAGTCGCGCTATTATGTTCACTTTCAGGCAAATACCCTTGGGAAAGGTGTGAGCCCCCTTATCCTCCCATCTATGGGTTAAATAGTACCACTACTGTTCTTCTAGGAGAATGGATTTGGCATTAAATAATCTAAAAAGAGTTGATATGCCATTAAACAAAGAAACCAAACCAACCAAGACCCTATTGGGAGAAACACTGGTATTAAACTTACCTCATCACTCCATTAAAAGAAAGGTTGTGAATGATCAGTATATAACTATCTGACATGATCTTCTGAATCAAAAATATTGGCCTTGCAGTGTATAGTAAAATAGCATTTGGCCTAAATTATGCTTATGGGGTACAGTAAAATATCTGAGAGAGTTTGGATGTAAAGAGATAAATAAACTCCAATGAAAGAGGAGAGAATATACTCCATTGGGAATTGGTGATTTACATGTTTTATTTAATTTGCCTCCAATCAGAACATTTGGTGTTAATTAAATAAATTTCAGCATTTTGAAGTTTTTTTTTTTTTTTTTTTTTTTTTTAGCCTTTGTGTACAAACATAATCCTTTCATAAATAAATCCATTTATAAACAAATGGCAATGAAATAAACTGTAAAACTGGGCTTTTTGAATGTCAATACTGATTGCTTTTTTATTTATTTATTTTTTTATTTATGTATAAATGGATGCGCCTAGATTGAAATAATAAAGCTGACTCTTTTGTATTCTGATAAGATACTTAGTTCAAAGGCTGATAAAGGATAAACAGCAATGCAAAGCTATACTATCTTGAAAGAAAATCTAATTCTATTTTTATTTTTGAAACTGTTTTAAACTTAGGAGCAGTCTATTAAAAAAAGTGTTTTCTTTGGTTTTATGGCATATCAACCATTGTAGGTTATTTAATACCAAATCCTGTTCACACATATCTATTAAATATATATTTGAAATATGTATATTTAGGCAGCATTTCTTCGTTAATGCAAATTTCATTAAACATAAGACATTTTATGCCTACATATTCTCTTTTGGATCCGTTCAAATTCCTGTATTACTTTTATCGTATTCGGGGGGAATTGATTTAGGTATTGTCCATAGTTGTATGTATCCCTAGTACTTTCTGCCCGACTTTGGGCCATCATCAGGGGAGAATCTGTTACAAAAGTGATGTAACTTTTGTTTTAGCAAATTACTACTGTGTAAGGACGTCTTTGCTGTTGGAGATCATGGCGCTTGCTTTTAAATGTAATTCATTTCAGTGATTTCTACATGTCAGATCTCGAAAATAGAATTTTCAATAGCATAAAAAACCTCCAATATACCTAAGATATGTTGATGATATTCTTATTCTTACTAATAATATTAACGAAATCAACATACTACAAGATACCTTCCAAAACAATTCAGTTCTTAACTTTACTCATGAACTAAACAAAAACAATAAAATTTCCTTTTTAGATGTTCTCATTGATACTAACAACAATAATAACTTCACTACCTCCACCTACAAAAAACCCTCTAGTAATAACTCCTGTACCCTCAACTTTAAAAGTGAATGCCCCTTCAGATATAAAAAAGCAATTATTCGTAATGTAATATCCCATGCCAAACTAATCTCCTCCTCCAAAACAATATTTTATAAAGAGGTAAAAAACATAAAACAGGCTCTCATCGATAATGGGTTTCCTAACTATATTGTTGATGAACAAATTAAACGTATGATCAAAAATGTTAACCAAAAAAATAAACAGTGTACCACTCCATCCAGTCAACAAACATATATCAAACTTTTTTATCGTAACCAAATGCACTACAATTATAAATCCGATGAAAAAATAATGAAAACATTGATTCACAAAAAACATACTCCCCACTGATCCGAATAAAAAAATAAAACTTATTATATATTATAAGTTTAAAACCTCGAATTTGGTCATTAGAAATAACTCCTCTCCCTCGATTGGGGTGTTGCAAAAAACCAACGTTATATATAAATTTAAATGTCCCTTAGGAGATTGTATCTCTGATAATAATAATATATATGTTGGTTTAACCTCAACTACCCTGTCGAGGAGACTTACAATGCACCTTTCAGACACAAGTTCAATAGCTCAGCATTTAAAAAAACATTCATGCCCAACAACACAACTATGAAAAAATTCTCGCCGACAACACAATACTCGAACATCAAAATAATAAACAAAAACTTCAGATTCTCGAAGCACTATATATTAGAAACCTGCAACCAGCACTTAATAGAATTAATTTTCAAACCAGTGCTAACGTACTTAAATGTCTTTAGCTACTGGCACTATTTACAGAATTACATTTAAAAGCAAGCGCCATGATCTCCAACAGCAAAGACGTCCTTACACAGTAGTAATTTGCTAAAACAAAAGTTACATCACTTTTGTAACAGATTCTCCCCTGATGATGGCCCAAAGTCGGGCAGAAAGTACTAGGGATACATAAAACCATGGACAATACCTAAATCAATTCCCCCCCCCCGAATACGATAAAAGTAATACGGGAATTCGAACGGATCCAAAAGAGAATATGTTGGCATAAAATGTCTATTATGTTTAAATATATATTTGTAAACATATTTTGTTGATGACATCTTTAAACAAGCCTGAGTTCATTTTTTTGCACACGGTTAAATGGTTTAAAGTATGACCATTTTATATGAATAATTCTATCTTATGTCAATCATTTTTTTGCACACAATTGAATTGTTTCAAGTATTTAACACTTATTATTCTGTTCAACATTACTCATTTGTTTGCTCACAGTTAAATAGTTCCAAGTATTGCTATGTGATACTAACAATTCAATTAAACATCAGTCATTCATTTACACACAGTTAAATGATCAGATAGTTCTATTTAGCATAAGTCATTTGTTTGTTCTTAGTTTAAATGCCAAACAGTTTGATTTGACCCAAAGATAGGACCCTATCAGGTCCTACCACTCCAAGCCAGAGTGGACTTGGGAGTGATGGCAATGAAGGGGTACTCTGTATTTTCCAAAGCTCTAGCATTACTGGAGATTCACCATCAGATTGCTTAGTGTCATGACCAAGACACGCACGAGGGTGAGGGGTCTTTCCCCTCTTCAGAGATGCAGTCGGGGTATTCTACAGCTCAAGTCCACAGGGCTGTGCATCTTTGAGGAATCTGTTAATTTAAAAGAACAATTTTTTTTCTTGAAATTTTTTAGTCTGTATCTTAGTATTTGGGAATTTTCACATTGACAAAGATACTCATATAAATTGATGGAAAAAAATTTTTTTAAATTAAAATAAATCAAACATATGAAGCAAAAAAATAATACAAGGGTAAATCAAGTTTTGCAAACTTTGTTAATATGAGGCACAGTTTTGCAGTTCCAGGTGCTTTTGCTGAGTTTATAAAGGTGACAAACCACACTAGACTTTGGGATCCCAGGCTCACCTGATATTCTTTTAGTGATATACCATAGCCATGATAGGGATATGCGTGAAACGTACATATACTGTTTTTATTATATATATATATATAT
This sequence comes from Sepioteuthis lessoniana, assembly GCA_963585895.1. Taxonomy (NCBI): domain Eukaryota; kingdom Metazoa; phylum Mollusca; class Cephalopoda; order Myopsida; family Loliginidae; genus Sepioteuthis; species Sepioteuthis lessoniana. The sequence continues at coordinate 40,433,369 of OY757937.1, forward strand.
ATATATATATATATATATATATATATATATATATAACATAGGAATCTCAAAACACGAAAAACAGAACTTGGCTCAAGTACGAAACTTTTTATTACCTTTTTTGAGTTTAAAGGTTCTTCGACATAAGGAGAGAGATACACATTCTTTCTATTCTGGCTTTTCCATCTGTCCCCCCTCCCCAACCATCTCACCTCGTGCGGCACCTGCCCAAGGCCTCTACAAGCAAGCGAAAGTCAACCGTCTTCTCCCGAGGCAGGACTCAACTCAACTCACTGACTTTTTAAAATTTTCCGCGCGCGCTTCCAATTCATAATATCATTCACATCCACTGGTCAACCTTTCTATTGGATTTTTATTTTGACATCTATGAACGGCACATCCTCCCCGCGCACGCGTTAACACCTGCACTCAACTAACCCATGTGCTGCGCTGAAAGGTTCTCAGCCTAACTAAACCCAAAGGCATAAAACAAAACCTCTCGGCCATTATATTACAGTGATTTTTGCCAGATTTACATTTATGACTTTGAGCACAGCTCTTGAACCTATAGCTCTAGACCTATTTAACCCAGCCTGATTCATGTTCTTGCAACCCTAGCAAAATTTCTTGAATTATTCAGTTACTGTACTGTGATCAGCTGCACCTTCACCTTTTTGATACAACAAATGTTTTTGGTTACATCTGCAGCATTAATAGCTCGGGTCAAACTTGTAAAGCACAAGTTTCCCAATTAGATTGTTTCATGTTCATCTGTTTGGCTTTCAAATCACAGAGTAAAACAATGCGTAACATGTCAGTACATTAACTCCCATGATACTACCAACCTCAGCAATTACCTTTCAAAGACTTAAACTGCTTCAGTCACATGATACATGGTAATTTGTGGCACATGTATCAAAACTTTTGACTCTACTTAGTATTTTAAGTAATTGAAAAAGAATTAAAAAAAACTTTTTATCAAGTAATAATCAGTTATAAAATAAAAAGCAATTTTCTATTAATAATTTTGAGTATTTCATCTTGATTTCAGTTGCTTTTTATGACTACAACACTATTGTCTCTGTACTCTTGTTAGAAAAAAGGATTCAGCCCATTTGGTTTAATAGCATATCAACTCTTGATGGTTATTTAATGCCAAATCTTATTTTCTACACGCACATATATATATTGTAAGTGAATGGTTTGTTGGTAACTTTATTTTATGAGTTCATTTGTTTGCACCTAAATGGTTTCAAGTATAGTAAATGATTGAATATTTCTTTTTCATACATTGATGGGATCCAACAGATACTACCGCTCCTGGTCAGTGAACCTGGGAGTAATAGCAATGAAGAGGTACTCTACATTCCTCAAAGCTTGCAGAATTGAGTCTCACAATCAGATAATTTTGAGTCATACCAGGACACACATTGGGTGGGGTGTGGTGGGGCTTACCCCTTCTGCAGAGATGCAGTTGGTGTATTCTACATCCCCCACCCACTCAGATGACATTAGTAAACAGCATGGATGGGAAAACTTGTTGCATCAACTTAAACCTAGAAATTGTTATTGATTTTTTTTTTTTTTTTTTTTTTTTTTTTTTTCCTTATTCCCTCCCTCTCTCTCTTTCCCTTTTTCTCATCAAACCCGGATAAAAATTCTTAGCTACAAATATAGGAGTTTCTGTATTCCTGAAATTCTTCATGTCTTCGAAAACCTTTTCCTAAATGTAAGTTGTTGGTGACCTTAGTCAAAGGCTCACTTTTAAATAACTACAGCGCTACTCCATTCCCTGGATTGCTCCACTTTACCCTTGATCTGCACCTAATAACGTTGAGTGTTAAGCAAGCCAGCATCAAGTACCATTTTTTGAGTCTTTGGTATGACTCAACTTGGGATTGAACCTCGGTCTCCCAGACCATTGGTGAACACTCTACTCAATCAGCCAATGTAAATCTCCCACTCTCTAATGTATTCAAATGAAGTATTTGAACAGTTGCAATAATTCTTCAGTTTTGATTTTGAAGAATTATTTTACCTTCATTATTTTCATGCTTGCTTTTTTTATATGAATATCAAAATAATCTAACATGCATGTACACAAGTTATCTTTCTCTTGTTTCTATCATTCCATAATAATTGGAATGTGGAGAAAATCATTAGGACTAGGATTTCAATGCCCTGAGCATCATTTCAACATTGACATTAGTAAAGAAAACCTAAGGAAGATAACTGGCATATGTGCTTGTCGGTGATTGAACATAGTATTTACATTGTAAACAAATCTTAAAATCATACGAAATAAATATTTGCTCACCCACCCCCCACAAAAAAAACCCCACCTTGTGGTGGAATAGTCATTGTCATAGGAAATGTCTTTGGTGACCCTAGTTCAAATCCTAGATGAGGCTGTTTGCTTTTCACACTGGACTAATATCCTTCAGAAAAGTATGAATCCAGCAATAAGTAAATAGTTGGACAGACTGAGGTCATTCGCATGGCAACCACTCTTGGAGAATGAGAACTCTAAATTCAAATCTGTTAAATTCTGCTTAAAAATTGATCTTGTGTTACATCCTGCTTGTGCAGAGGGGTTGGGGATTATATATAATAGATACATATGTGTGCATGTGTATATAGTTTTGGCATTTTATCTGGAGAGGACCCAGTTGGTTCAGATGAATGAAAAGTTTGCATATTATTATATATGTACACCTGTTCATGTTCACTGGGAGGAAAAATTTTTATTTTTATTTTTTTTATTTTATCTTATTTTTTTAAATTATTAGACCTTCAGAATCACCGCAATATTTTTATTCTTTGGAAAAAAATTGCATTTTATAAGGAGTGAGGTCATTTTCTCATTTTAAATCAATGCAGAATGATCACCTATTTCTGGAACAAGTATTTAAAAAAGGGCTTCCCTCTCCCTGCAGTTAAAAAAAATATTCAAATAATTTGACCTGATTGGTTATTTGTCTTTTCCAATGTTAACTGTTCTGGAAGTAGGTGATCGTTCTACATTGAATTAAAATGTGAAAGTGAAACTCCCTTATAAAATAATTTTTTAAAATTTGCATTTGAGGGTCTAATTAGTTCAAATGACAAAAAGAAATACTGGAAATTTTTTTTTCTCAATGGCTGCACGTGTAGAATTTTTATCGATAATGGTTTCAAAAGTAAACTTTTTATGCATTATGATAAATAATAATTCCACAGGATGACAATTTTTTACGACACTTTAAACATAGCTAATAGATTAGCCGAGAGCATCAGGAATCAAAAATCTTTTTAACCATTTTTGATATAGGTTTTTTCTTAAAGATTTCACTTGTATATACACAAGTAAATTAAGGGTTCAGCTTTTACTCATAAACACAGGATGTTTAATGACTGAAAAGCTTATGAATGTCAAAGGATTGGCTTTACATGTGAATATTGCTCATATTTTAGCTTAGCAACCTGATCATCAGATTTTGATGGTGTTTATAAATAAGTTAACTTTTTTCTTTCAAAGATGTTTCATAGGGATATAAAATGTATTGAAATTTTAAAGAATATTTTGATAAGTATGCAAGGGTTAAAATGCAAATATGTTTATTTTTTTTTTTGTTATAGAGTCGATTTCAAGTAGGGTTTCAAGGTATGATATCCATTTATCTTTATGGGTTACTTGATTTGATGTGTTTGAGGATTGAACACTCAGTGTTTCATCTGAGGATTTTTTGTTTTTCTCAATACATTGAACTTTAAGTAATTAAGCTGATATGAAGAGGTGAGATAAGATTTTTTTTTTTATCCTGCTTTTGTTTAAGAAAAAAATTTAAATGATTTGTTCATTCACGTGTATGTATTTGTGTGTTATATATATATATATATATATATATATTTTTTTTTTTTGATTGTTCAGTCTTGTTCTGATGAATGTGATATAGATGGACACAACCAAACGAGATTAGAAAACTAACCATTTCATTTGAAACAAATTACTTTTTCCTCTTCTATATATCCTCATCGTTGCATTCTATCTCATTGTTATAGCCTACCATTTCTCCAACCTTCTTCTTGTGAATGTGAATAGATTTGACTGAAAATTTAACATGCTGTGAATCTCTGTGATAGAAGCAGCATAGACTGCTTTGAATTGACCCATTAGAATCCTCAATCTTTGCAGCATTTCTCATAAAGTTTTCTCTATTCAGTATTTTTGAAGACCTATTGAATTTGTTTGTATCGCTAAGTGTACGCTTTCACCGAAGTGATACAAGTGGATAAAGGTCCCTGGATAATTGAGGGTACCATATTTGGATCCTATTTCTAAATCTTGTATTTGTCAGTTACTTAATCCTAAACTGGAACAACTGGTTGAGAGATGGAGAAAATTGAAATCTCCAATTCAATTGAATGAAAAACTCCCATGAGGCCAAGCTAGTATTTTGAATGGCTAACTAATTTGAGAATTCCAATAGCTGCAAGTAAAATAGGTCTTGGAGAACAGCATTCTAAACAACATATGGGGGGGGAGCTTTTTCTGATTGAGCTGACAAACAAATGAACAAATTCTTTCCACCCTCCCGCCTCCCTTTTTTAAAAATTTATTTTTATTTATTTATTTATTTATTTATTTATTTTTTTTAAATCGTTTTTGGTCAGTTATATGCAAAAGTAATTATATTTTTATTTTTTGGTCAGGATTGAAAATGTAGGTTATTGTTTAATTAAGAGTAAACTACAAAAGAATTATTTGGCATTGAAGACAGAAAAAAAAAATTTAGAATGAAATAAAGCAGAATAATATATAAGCATAAGAAATGAATGTTTGGGAATGAAATAAAGAATTAAAAAAAAGGGAGAAGGAATGAATGAATAAATATGGTGGATGATGTTGGAAAATGTTAATTGATGTAAGATTGTGCAATGAAAGGCAAATATTGATTTTGGGTTGGCAAAGGACTTTGTTAACCAAGTCCCTATTTTTCTTTTTCTGAACTGCAACAGCAGTTGTTGAAGAAAGAAAGATATAATGGTAAGTGATAAGGAAAACCCATCTACAGTAGTTATGACACTTGCTTCATGATTGATATGTACTGACTGCTAGGTTCTCTCTTCTTTCATCTATTCTGTTCTCTCTCTCCTTTCATTTTTCCTTTCTTTTTGTCACCCCCACTCCCGCGGGTTTTTGCTAATTCTCTCTTTTCTCTCTGTCCCCCTCCTCATATTTTGCTAATTCTTTTGCATCACTTTCATTTTCACTTTCTTAGTTGTCGCTATTCTCTAATTACATTTATTTTCTTTTCTCTTTCAGTTTATCTTTAAACTTTTCATCCTTGAATTTATTTTTTGTTTTATTTTTCCTATTCTGACCACTGCCTTAACTTCAGTGGCTGTTATGTTGTTCTTAGTTCTTCATTTTCTTTCATTCACTCTTTTTGCTACCTTCCACCTCCTGGTGTTGTTGTTGTTCTCTCTCTCTTTCTCTCTTTCTCTCTCTCTTTTTCTCTCTCTTTCTCTCTCTCTCTCTCTCTCTCTCTCTCTTTCTCCCTCCCCTTTTTAAAAATCTTTCATCTTCTTTCATTTTCTGATCATTCTCTTACAATTTCTCCGTTGTTCTCATTTGACTCTGCTCACTTTCCTTTTACTTCTTCATATTCATCTACTCGCAGAGATCAACAACAAAGATGACAGGAATCACCAACAATTGTTGTTCTTCTTTCCAGTCAACCCCCCCACCAGCCAAGTCCCCTCCAATCCTTTTGCTGCACTTTTTATTTTCTTTGACTTTAATCCTTAATCCTTTTGTTTTTCATCATTCACCCTTCCCTTTATATTGTCAGGTCAGCTTTTATCTTCTCCTTCCTTCCTTCTCTGATCTTGGTCTCTCTCTCTCTCTCTCTCTCTCTCTCTCTCTCTCTCTGGACTGTGGGTGTGCTAGGTATGACAGTAAACTGCATCTGATGGTGAGGCTTCAGTTTTGGATCTTTGGGAAATGTGGATTACCCCTTTATTACCATTACTCCCAGCTCCACTCTGACCTGGAGTGGTGGTACCTATTAGGGTCCCATCTATAGGTTAAATAGGTAGAATTATTTGTGTTAGATTGGAATACATGAAACCATTTAACTAAGCAAACAAATGAGCTCTGGCTTATTCAAAATCTTACCTGCAAACTTTTTGTTTACAAATCGTGTATAGGATTTAGCATTAAATAACCAACAATGGTTGCTATGCCATAAAACCTAACCAACCTGGTCTGTATCTTGTTCTCTTCCTCTGGAGTGGATTCTCTCTCTCTCTCTCTCTCTCTCAACTGTGCTCCCCCCCCTCTCTCTGTTTCACTGGATTGTGCTTTCTCTCTCCAAATACTTTTTTTCATTTAGGAGAAGTGGAGTTCTATTGCAAAACCAGTCTTTGCTTCAAATGTCCAATGTTTTTGTATTACAGGATTTTTCATTATCATATCTTCTTGCTTCTTTTGGGCTTCTCTAAATTCTCTACTATAGTTTTGTACAACTTTGCTTTCTCTTAATACAATCTAAGAGATTTTAATAATATTATTTTATCTTCATTCATATTCAATCATTAGAATCTGATGCAAAAACAAAGCAAAGAAAAACCTCACTTTTATCCATTTTATAGATCATTAAAGTAACAAAGATGATCACTAAATTAAATACCCTGGTTAGATCCTCCAGCAGAGGAGTAAGACATTCCTCCCCCACCACTAACATTAAAAGATAAAAGGTGTCCTGGGTATGACACTAAATTGCATTTAGTGGTTCCAGTTCTGGAGCTCTTGGGAGTGTTGAGTCATGACTTTTGTTGTCATTATTCTCAAATCTACTTTGATCAGGCGTTATCATACCTGTTTGGGTCCCATCTAGATTTATTTCAGATAATGTTTAGAATGACTTTGAACTATATTGACTCTTTAAATATTGCTTTTTTTGTACTTGTCTTTAATTGGAATCATTTTGAGATGAGTCTTCTTAATCTGAGAATTAATTTTTTTATTCATTGCGGACTTTTTTTCCTCATCTTGGTAGTTTTTTTGTGGCGTTTCTTCTTTCACTACGTTTCAGCCAAATTTCACCTCTGGCCTTCTTCAGGTGATTTACCACGACCTCTGATAGGAATGCTGAGTCTTGTAACCATATCCCCAGTAATTACTGCCTTCCATAGTTGTTGTCTATCGCACCACGTTTTTTGACCAAGTAAACCTCTGGCCGGCTTGGGTAGGATTTGAAACCACTATCTTCCGACAATGCTCACCTGGAACCGTAGAGACTCAACGCCTCTATCCGCTGTGCCACAGGCCCCGAAAAAAAAAAATTAATTCTCAGAGATACTGCTGTTTGTTTGGAATAGTCAATTGAAGATATTAGCAAATTATAGTTAAATTGGAAATTACTTAAAAACCATATAACTGTGCAAATAATCATTTGTTTCCACACAATTATATAGTTTCAAGTATTGCAATCTAATACAAATAATTTTCAAAAATATCTACTTAACTGGTATGACCACTCCAGGTCAGAACAGAGCTGGAAGTAATTGTAATGAAGGGATGATTTCACTCTCACTTCCCTCCAGCTTCAAAACTGGAGTTTTAGCTATCAGCTGCAGTTTAATATCATACATAAGACACTTATTGTTGGATATCCATATTTACCAACCTCTCCGCTTGGGCAGGATAGGACACAAGGTCAATTTTTAAGCGGAGTTTAATGGGTTTGAATTTAGTTTTCCTTCTCCTAGACTAGTTGCCTCCCCAAGGCTGAAGAACCTAGTCTGTCCTACTATTTACCCATAGCTGGAGGGAGAATAGTTGGATTCATACCTTTCCCAAGGGTATTACTGCTATGTGAAATGCAATTAGCTTGGTCCAGGATTTGAACTCGTTTCGCCGTGTCCATTTCCTACGACAATAACCATTACACCACAGGCACTTATTGTTGGATATCATCATCCCAAATATTTATTACATATGATAATGAATAGTAGGATTTTTCCATATGTTTCTTTCTTTGCTACTCTGTCTCTTAAGAGCATGCATGTCTATGAAATTATTAACTGAAACTTGTTCAGATTTGAGCATCTAGCTTGGACAACAGCAGCTGTTTACAAACCATTTCTCAATGATTTTGTTATACGTTGTGATTAAATTCTCATAGGATCTTGATATTGTTTTGTGATAATGGCTTGACAAAAAATTTTTCCCCAATATATTTAGTTATATTTGTAATTTTCTTTTCAATGTTTTTTTGGTTTTTTTTATGTACAATAAAAGCTAGAAAATTATTTTGATGTTCAAATTAAGGATACATAATAACCTCCTCTCCATCTATTGTTTAGATAAAAATGGAGTCATATTGACAAAACTGTGGGTTACAACTCTAACTACCACTGACCTGTCAAATATGTAAAAATGAAATTGCACTGACAGTGAAGGTCGAAGGTCATCCAAATTGCAAGACCAATTTATTTATTTATTTTTTTATTATGCTTATATTTATCCTTTCAAATTCAGCACTCTCTCACCTCATTTCCCCCTTTGTTTATCTCTCTTCTTGTTTCCCCCTTTGTCTCTCTTCTCTTTTCTCTCTTTGTTACTATATGTGTTTCTTTCTACCTTATTTTTTCCCTTCCATCACTGTCTGTCTCTCTCATTTCATCTTCTGTCTCTCTTTCTCATTCCCCCTTCTGTTACTCTCTCCCTCTCTAGTTTACCCCTTCTTCTCCTCCCCTTCATTTTTTTTAACAGGATTTCATATCACCTTACCCCACCTTTTATATTATATTTTTATTTTCCTCTTCACTTCTCTTTTAATAAAATTATCTATTATTCATAATATTGTTAGAGCAATCAACCTTTTCAAAAACAAAGCTTTTAAAAAAATTAGGTCAAACTTGTCATTGTTTCAAATCTTAAACAGATTTCTTCTATTTTTATCACTTAAATTTTTTTCTTAAATATGCAGATTAAAAACTAAAGATAAAAATCACTTGAATTTCTTGTAGATTTCTTTTTTTTCTTTTTTTTTCTTCTTTTTTTTTCTTCTTTTTTTTTTAATTACCTTGATCTTATTTCTTTTATTTTAATTAAATTTTATTTATCTTTGCTTTATCATGTATTATTTTGTACCTTTCTTTGGCACTTGTTATTGATCTGTGGTTAGTAACCTGCTGTCACCAATGTTTGATGATTTTTTTAAACCCCCCCCCAAACCACCAAGCAATAACAGCATAAATGCAGACTCCACAAAATTATCATTTGGTTGCAAATAAATTATAAAAATTGTTAGGTATAGTTATTTATGGGTGATATTGTATATGCCTGTCAATAATTACTATTAACTCAGGGGGTAACATTAGTCATCTCAGGAAATGGAGTTGACAAAATGAGTTCATATTCTGGACAAAGTTGTTTGCCTTCTTCTGCTGAAAAATTGACCTTGTGTCACTTCTTTCCAGTTATAGAAACTCAGTCTAAGCTAAGCAAATAAAATACACAGCTGATTTCTTTATAATATTGAAGGTTTGCGTAGAATCAGCCATACTTTTTGGATGAGGTGATAACAGAAGAGTTACACTTGTACACCACAGATTCCCCAAAGAACACACCTCAGGTTTTGAGTTCAGTTTTTCCTTCTCCTAGACTAGTTGTCTTTCCAAAAGTAGACATCAGTCTACCTTACTATTTTACTTGTAGCTGGATGGGGCAGGGAAGAAGAAATGGATTAAGACATTAGGTTTAGTTTCTTTGTTCAATGGTATATCAATCTTTGTGGTTTATTTAATGCCAAAATCATCCTCGTAGAAGAACAGTATTATTCAACTCATAGTTGGGAGGATTAAGGGGGTTCATGCCTTTCTCAAGGGTATTTGAGCAAAAGTGAACGTAATAGTGCAACTGGAGTGCAAACTCGCTGACTAAAATGTTGCACTCCAACACATTATTCATTATGCCATGGAGGACATCCTTCAAGACCAGAGTGAAATGAAATGCAAACAGCCTTGTCTGGGATCTGAATTTAGCTAGTTGAGTCCATTTATTTATAATGGTTACTAATTGTACTTTAGTTGGATGTTTCCACCATATTTTTCTGAGACAAATTGCCATACCAAAACTAGAGAACCCAATCTGCTCTATTATTTTTTCCACTTTCTGGGTCTATATAGCTACATTCTTAGTGACAAGTATAGCAAGATAACTGGTGACAATGTAAACTGCAGTTTTTATTTCTGACTACCTTTGGTTATCCTTTTCTTGTCTAAGGATACCTACAAGTCAGCAGAGGTGTGATGCTGGAGCTTCATTCTCCAGTTTTGATTTTGGATTTAAGTTCTCCTAAAAGGGTTGCCTTTATTGCAGCTTAGACTGGAGCCCCTTCTACCCGCAAAAATAAAACATTCTTTAAACAAACTCGATTAAATTATTTGAATTAATGGTATAATTGTATATAAAGTCTGTGCAATGGAAATCCTTTCAGAAAAAGCTATATGGGGGAACGGCACAGGGATGCTGCTCGTTGTTTTGAAGAAATCTTAGAAACTGTATCCTACAAAACACTAGTAATATGGACACATACCTCTAATCTCACAAACCATCCAAATGAGATAAGTCATGCTGGACAAATTCATGTTTGGTTTATGGCATATCAGCCATTGTAGGTTATTTAGTGCCAAATCTAGTTTATTCATATATATATATATATATATATATATATATATATATATATATATATATATATATATATATATATATATATATGATTTGTAAACATAAGTCGACAAAGTTAAATAGTTCCAAGTATTGCTATGGATCACTAACAGTTTAATTAAGCATCAGTCATTTGTTTATACACAGTTAAATGATCAAACAGTTCTATTTCAATCAATTCAATTTAGCATGTCATTTGACCCATAGATTGGACCCTGTCATATGCTACTACTCTGGACCAGAATGAACCTAGGATACATGGCAATGAAGGGGTACTATGCATTCCCCAAAGGTCCTGTATTACTGAAGCCTCACCATCAGATCGTTTAGTGTCTTATCCAGGAAACTCATTGGGAGAGGGATCTTACCCCTTCTACAGAGATGTAGTTGTTGTATTCTACAGTCCCTGCTGAATGGGCTAGCATATTCATGAGAATGTACTCTGGCACATACACACCTGTACTGGCTGACCAGCAAAAACTTTCATCTGCTCTGTACCGACAATGATTGTCTAAATGACTTAACAGGAGTGATGGCTGATAGAGATGGATGGGGAGTCATAGGAATCAATGCTGTCAATATGCCTTGATAATTACAAAATGTGTGTGTATTTTCTTTAGTGATAGATACCTTTTTGTTGCTTAATTTTTTTATTTATTTTTTTATTTTTATTTTTTAATTTATTTAATTTTTTTTTTTTTTTTTTTTTTTTTGAGAAAAAAAAAAAAGAATCCCCTCTGTCCTGGCATCCTCTCCAAGTATTCTTAGTCTTTATTTCTAGTTACCACCCACATGAATCTTGCTGTGTTTCAGTTGATAGAACCCAGATTTAATCTTTGATGCTTACCAACCCATATTTAAACTTAAAAATGACTAGGCTGTCAGCTGGGGTAAAGATGAGGGAATGAGGGCATGTATGTTAGAGGCAAAAAAAAACCCCCAGAGTCTTGGTTCTTCAGCTTACCCAGTGTCCTTCTCTCTAACCACTCACCCGCTGGTCTCCTGCAAAGAACCTTCTTACATTAAGATAATTACTTGCCTCCAGCTCTGTTTTATAATTGAACCAAAATGCTTATGCCACTCTGCTTATTCGACCCTGTAATTTTTTTTTTCCTGTCTTTTTTTCTGATTCCAACATTAAACTCTCTTCCAGCAGGTGCTTATTTGCTCTAAAAACTTTTAGGTCCAAGTTTTCTTGTGTGTTTGGTTGGTTTATCCGAAAGGCAAATGGCCAATTCTTTAATTCTCTCATCACTGCTTAATGTCTTTTATAGATTCTCTCCCTTTATTTCTTCACACCTTTCATTATAGAGTTGTCTTTAGGCTTATGAAGATGAACATTACCTTTTGCGTATTCTTGGCAAAAGACTTGAATCTCTGGAACGACTATTTAAAATTGTCTCTGATTTGCATAATTTCTATTTGCTGTTTCTATTCTGAGGTCATCTTCAAGATCGCCTGTTTTGAATTATCTGCGTAAAGTGTGCATCTTTCCGAAATTCTATACTTGTGTATTACGTAAGATTGGCATTTTCCACCTGGTCTTAGAAATTGCTTTCTTCTTTTCACTGAATTGTTGATATATAATGGAAGAAGCCCTGTATCAATCTGAAATAGAAATTAGTCTCTAATCAACTGCTAAACTGTTTTGAATTATGCATATGATAACCCTTTTATGGCAGTAATGATTGTTTAATTCATCATTGACAATCTCTTCCTTCCCTGATTTTTATTGTAAAAACCATTAGCGATGTTTTTACATTCAATCACACACACACACTTACAAAAATCATAGCATTAATTTAAATAATCTAATCTAGTTTGTTTAAGGAATATCTTATGAAGCCAGAATGTTGTCTTATTTATAAATGTTTTGCATCTTATCTAATTCATTAAAATTTTTTTTAAAGCAGTAAATCCACCAAGTGAACTAATTCCATAATTTGTGTGTGTGTGTGTGTGTATGTATATATATATATATATATATATATATATGCACACTACATTTGAAAGAAATTCCCTTTAAGTTTATACATTAAAAACATGCTGAGGTGGCTATAAAAATTATTTTCATGCTTCAAAAATCTAGACTTCCTCTTTTTGTTTCCCCTTCTATACTCTAATCTTTACATGATTATATTAATTCTAGACCCCCTGATCAATCCTATTTTCAATGCATTTCTAGGCTAAAATCATTAACATTTTATTATCTTATGTATATGTGTTCTGTTTTTTTATGTTCGCATTTCTGATT
>OY757937.1:40446521-40459021 GCA_963585895.1 Sepioteuthis lessoniana
CCAAAATATAACCATTAAAAGCTAAACCCCTGCCAACAAAAGTGAGTACACCCCTAAATGTCTAAATTGAGTACTGCTTGTCATTTTCCCTCCAAAATGTCATGTGACTCATTAGTGTTAATAGGCCCATGTGCATAGGGAGCAGGTGTGTTCAAACTTGTAGTGCGGCTCTCACACTCTCTCATACTGGTCACTGAAAGTTCCAACATGGCAAAGAACTCTCTGAGGATCTTAAGACATATTGTTGCACTACATGAAGATGGTCAAGGCTACAAGAAGATTGCCAGCACCCTGAAACTGACCCGCAGCACAGTGGCTAAGATCATCCAGCATTTTTAAAAGTGCGGGTTCCACTCAGAACAGGCCTCAGGTAGGTCGTCCAAAGAAGCTGAGCGCACATGCTGAGCATTACATCCAAATGCTTTCTTTGAAAGATCGGCGTAGGAGTGCTGTCAGCATTGCTGCAGAGATTGAAGAGGTGGGAGGTCGGCCTGTTAGTGCTCAGACCATACACCACACTCTACATCAAGGCGGAAGCCTCTTCTGAAGACGATACACAAGAAAGACTCAAAACAGTTTCCTGAAGACATGTCAACAAAGCACATGGATTACTGGAACCATGTCCTATGGTCTGATGTGATGAAGATTAATTTGTTTGGTTCTGATGGCTTCAAGCATGTGTGGTGGCGACCAGGAGAGGAGTACAAAGATAAGTGTGTCATGCCTACAGTGGTGGTGGGAATATCATGGTCTAAGGCTGCATGAGTGCTGCAGAGTTATGTTTAATTGAGGGAAACATGAACTCCAACATGTACTGTGAAATACTGCAGCAGAGCATGATCCCCTCCCTCCAGAAAAGGGGTAGCAGGGCAGTGTTCCAGCATGACAATGACCCCAAACACACCTCCAAGATGACCACTGCTTTACTGAAGAGGCTGAAGGTAAAGGTGATGGACTGGCCAAGCATGTCTCCAGACTTGAACCCAATAGAACATCTTTGGGGGATCCTCAAGTGGAAGGTGGAGGTGTGCAAAGTCTCAAATATCTGCCAGCTCCGCAATGTCGTCATGGAGGAGTGGAAGAGCATTCCAGTGGCTACCTGTGAAGCTCTGGTAAAGTTTATGCCCCGGAGAGTAAAGGCAGTTCTGGATAATGATGGTGGCCACACAAAATATTGACAGTTGACATGGTGTATGTTAATATAGACAACTTTCCCTAAGGAGTGTACTCACTTTTGTTGGCAGGGGTTTAGCTTTTAATGGTTATATTTGAGTTATTTTGAGGGTTAAATAAATTAACTCTGTTATATAAGCTGCATACAGACTACTTTTCATTGTGTCAAAGTGTCATTTTGTCAGTGTTGTACCACGAAGAGATATACTTAAATATCTGCAGAAATGTGAGGGGTGTACTCACTTTTGTGATACAGTGTGTGTGTGTATATATATAAATATATATATATATATATATATATATATATATATATATATATATATATATGATAGTCCTGTGCTGATGCATAAATGTATTAAGTTTTTGCATGATCTATTTGTATCCTTGAAATTGAATGAATGTGCTTTAAGTGTAAATTTTACCTTGTTTTTTTTTTTTTTTCTTCAGACAAGGGCCGATCTACTTGATGCTATGATTGATTTATCTCCAGCCAATGGAAGTGATGACAGCAGCAATGATGATCGGATGTCAGTGTCTAAATTTAAAAATAAAAAAGGTATGTGGATTTTAATGGCATCATAAAACAGCCCATCAGCCATCTTCAGGTTTTCTTCGATTCTTTTACTTGTTGTATCTAAAGTTTTTTTATTCTATTAAAATAGTCATTTTGCAATGAAATTTTAGTTTAATAAGTTTTGAACATAAAAGTTTTCTTAATTGGGTCAAACAAGAATAAACAAAGTGTAGGTTGTTGAGGCTGTTGTAGGTCCTTGATGAGTGGAGCTCAATTTCTTGATAAGGGTTATAAGTGGAGCATAGGTGATTAATGAGTGAAATATAGGTCATTGATGAGTGGAGCTTAGGTCATTGAGGAGGTTGTTGAGTGAAGCATCAGCTGTTCATGAGGTTGATAAGTGGAGCATAGGTCATTGATGAATGAAGTGTAAGTCATTGATATTGCAATCAGACAAATTCAACGTGATACAAATAATTCTTAGTACAGATTTGAAATCTTTTCTACCAAGTTGTGGTTTAATAAGATTTTAATATTGATACAAATAATAGTAGTTACTCTCATAGATAAAGCCACTGAAAAGAAAACATATTTACCAATTCTGTCATGTTCAATGTTAAATAATATTGAACATGACAGTCAAGAAAGAAAATTTTTATCATAGTTCTTATGTTTACAAAGGTTTTATTTCTGCTGTTAGTTTATTAAATGATTTGGTGAAAGTACCTGTTAGTCTTGGTATATTCAATCATGTTATTTTAAAAGGCTTAGAGTCTAATTTGTTATTGCAAAAATAGTATTTCTCAATAAGCAGTTTGTTGGTTTGAATATGAATTGAGAGGTTTCTACAATTTTACTTTGAGAAATACTCCCATTGGTCAATATGATATATACAGAAAACAAATGAAAAAATGCTTCTTTTTTTTTTTAAATGAGGCACTTCTGTACAGCAAAAACAGTAGCTAACCTAGAAAAAGTAAGGTCACTTTCAGATTCAGTGTCCTCAAATTAGCTAGAAAAAAAATATTTGGTGCCTCTATAATATTTCAAAAATTTTTGGTTGACCAGTATTATGAATGTTAACAAGTAGCTCAAATACCACTTTTTTTTATTTGTCAGTAACAATAGCATTAATTCCTGACTACTGAAACCCTCCCCCACCTTATTTTCAAAACAATTTTAATAGTTAAATCCTCTTCAATCCAATTTCTTTGGTAAAAACATCCTTAATCCAGTGTCTACTGCAAAATCATGTTCACTTTAATGTCTACAGCAAAATCATGTTCACTTTAATGTCTACAGCAAAATCATGTTCACTTTAATGTCTACAGCAAAATCATGTTCACTTTAATGTCTACAGCAAAATCATGTTCACTTTAATGTCTACAGCAAAATCATGTTCACTTTAATGTCTACAGCAAAATCATGTTCACTTTAATGTCTACAGCAAAATCATGTTCACTTTGATATCTACGGTAAAATCATGTTCACTTTAATGTCTACAGCAAAATCATGTTCACTTTAATGTCTACAGCAAAATCATGTTCACTTTAATGTCTACAGCAAAATCATGTTCACTTTAATGTCTACAGCAAAATCATGTTCACTTTGATATCTACGGTAAAATCATGTTCACTTTAATGTCTACAGCAAAATCATGTTCACTTTAATGTCTACAGCAAAATCATGTTCACTTTGATATCTATGGTAAAATCATCTTAATTTTTTTCCAGTATAATTTTTTTATTAAGTTTGTAAGTGACTGTATTGATTTATTTACAAAATTTCCTAATTTTCAGGATGCTGAAGTTCAATCACAGGTTTTCCCTTTTTAATCATGGACCAATTTGGAAGGTTCTTGTTTTTTAATTTGATTTACTTTTATGTTTTGAGTTGGTCTCTGGCACATTCGTGCGTTTGTGCGTGCATGCACATTTGCAGTGTGCATGTATTCATTTTCAGCTTTCCAACTTTTCCCAAGATAACAATCATTGAAATTAGGACCATTTCTTACGATTAATGAAAATTGTTTTCATTCTCATTCAATGACATTTAATTGATTGCTGAACAAAGTTTTTGGTACATGTTATATTTGAGAAATCATAGGACATGTTTTTCCTTTCTCTATCTTTCTGTATATTCACTGTTTTTTCTCCTTATACTCTCTCCTCTCTCACTCTGTTGGCTTGGGCTATAGAATACACTAACTGCATCTCTGCTGAGGAGTAAGACCCCCTCCACAAAAAGTGTCCTGAATATATGATACTAAACTATCTAATGGTGAGGTTTCAGACCTGAACCTTTAGGCAATATGAAGTACCTTTTCATTGCCATTACTCCCAGGTCCACTCTGACCCATGGTAGTGTCTGTTAGGATCCCATTTATGAGTCAAATAGAAATATTTAATTCTTTACTATACTTGGACCCATTTACCTGTGTGCAAACAAATGATTTTAAATCAATGCTTGAAACCATTTAACTGTGTACAAAGGAAAAAATAATATTGACTAGAATTATTAGTGTTGAATAGCAATACTTGAAACCATATAACAGTGTGCAAACAGTAAATAGCAGTATTTGAAACCAATTATGTGCAAGCAAATGAGCCCTTGCTCATTTAAAAATAATGTTATCAATAAACTATTCACTTACAAATCATATATATATATATATATATATATATATATATATATATATATATATAACATGCCATAAAACACAACCATCTCTCTCTCTCTATTTACTCTCTTTTTTCTCATGACCAGTATTGAACGAAATTTCTTAGCAAACCATTCACAAATGCTAATTGTGATGTATTATTAGTTTTTTTTTCATTCAATTTTTTATATTTTAAGAAATAGTTTTAATCAAAACATTGTATTGTTGTTAGCATGTCTGTTAAATCTTAGTTTTCTCTTAACTAACAGATTCTTTCAAGCTTTCCATTTTTTCTTTTTTTTTCCTCTGCCTTTAAGAAGAAATTTCAATTTCAATCAAGTCTAACAATCTGTGGTGCCTGAATTGTACAAATTATAACTTCAGATCTGAACTTTGCATGATGAAACACAGGAAAATATTTACTGGTTACTCAGATAATCTTTATTTTGTTATTGTTTCAGCTGGTCTATTTTCCAATTGTCTTCAGGTGACTGTTTTTTGCTAGTTTCAAAGCCTGCTGTCATCAGTTCTATTATATTATCCTTGTCACTTCACAAAAGACTGAAGTATGAACAAAACTAATCAATTGCAAAAATTGACAATTTTCTAACTCAGATTCTAGCACTCATCATTTCCCCTCCGAGGCAGTCCCTAAAACTTAACCTATTGCACTAAAAGGGTCAGTCTGAAAAAGAGGGATGCTGACAGAGCTTTGGCTATTTTTGGTGCCACCCACCTGTACGTGGGAGGGACCCTAAGAAAATATGGTACCAAACCTGCCTTTGTGGGAGGGAGAGGTGAGGTAAATGTTTATGCTTGATAAATGTATGACCTGAACATGACTGAATGAATCAGCTGAGATGGCTGTGTAAAAAAAAAAAAAAAAAAAAAAATTAGATAACAACAAAATCTTATCTCTGAATTGTAGACAAATATCTCTTTTGTTGAATGTACCAAGTAGATCGCAGTTTGAAGGGTAGGTAATCATCATCAAGTTGCACTGACAACACAGAATTCTCTGACTCTCTCTTGCTATCCATCACTATCATCTATCTCTCTGCTAGGTCTTCTAGTTTCCATTCACTGTCTACTCAGAGCTGATGTAAGTTTTTGCTAGTCAGTAAACGCTGGTGTGTCCATATGCAGGAGTACATAAGATTACACTACTTATGAGTTCATCATTACTTCTGCCCGTGGTGTAATGGTTATCGTCGTAGGAAATGGACACGACAACACGAGTTCAAATCCTGGACAATACTGATCACATTTCCCATTGCACTAATACCCTTGGGAAAGGTATGAATCTAATTATTCTCCCTTCAGCTATGGGTAAATAGTAGGGCAGACTAGGTTCTTCAGCCATGGTGAGGCAACTAGTCTAGGAGAAGGAAAACTCTGAATTTAAACCTGTTAAACTCCGCTTAAAAATTGACCTTGTGTCATATCCTGCCCGAGTGGAGGAGTTGGTAAATAGGATTACTTCTCTTTCAGTGCCCTGCATGTCTTGTTTCTCTTACTTGGATTATTGGTGGGATGGGAGGCAGGTGACCATACAATTGCTGTTTTGTGGGGTGTTGCTTCCAGGATTTGTTCAAAACAGCACATAGCATTCTTGTATTGTCCCCCATTTAGCTTTTTCTCCATGCTTTTTGTTAGCATCCAGGTTGTGAATCCATATAGTAGTAGTGACACAGCCACTTTATTTTATCAGATAAATTAGATTTCTATGTGATCAATAATTTGTCAATAGCATTTCACTCCTTTTTTAGGCGTTAGTTGATATCACTTTTAGTAGATGAGATGTTGCTGCCGAGGTTGGTGAACTGGTCTTCTAATTTTTAAGGCTTACCTCTTAAAATGGAGATGACTCCTTGTTTAAAACATGAATTCTGTTTTATTTGTGTTCATATAGAGGCCAATGCCTCAGTTCGACTTTATATAAAGAAATATATATATATACACACACACACACACACACACCAATTTGACTCAAAATGAAGGTAGATATATAGATTTTTTTTCATACTGCTGTAATAAAATTTAAACAGAAGTGCCAAAAAAAAAATTAGAGTTCTCTGATTACCACCAATCAGTTTCCAGTCAAAATACAGTCCATCAAGTCTTTTAAATCTCATTCATGCTTTCTTGACATCTTTTCCATTTAAACAGATTCTTCTCAAGAACAACTGAACGTGGAATGCACTATTACTGTGAATGTTTTTCATAAAGAAAATGACCTTAACTTGAATATTAAAGGTCACTAAAGAAAAATAAGAACCTTGAGGGGAGTATGCAAACCAGTGGGAAGAGGAAGGAGCCTGGTTAGGGGAAGTAACTCTTATGTTAGAGTTACCTCCCTTGACTTATTTGGGGGCATATATTGTAATTTTTTCCTTTAATATTTCTCTTAGTTTTCTCCTTTTTTTTTTCTTTTTTTTTAATCCTCTTGAAAATTTTATTATATTAATAACATAAGTAGGATTTATTGAATAAATGCATAAAACTTTCATTATCACTAATGATTGTTGATACAGCACTTATATAAAAATTTTCATTTTACAATTACATAACAAAAGCTAAAAGCATTGGTCAGATTATGCTGAAAACACAGGTTCATACCAGATCACAAAGGTTAAACAACAATATGCCCAATCAACACTTAGATGGGTAACTATTTAGTAAGAGTAAGTCCTGTAAGCAACCAATGAGACGATCTAAGCAAACCACAAACACTAAAAAGCATATAGAAGAGATAGATGAAAAAAAAATGTCCATTATGCATTTAACTTGTGAATTTATTTGAATATAAAAATATTTTTAAAAGTTGATTATTTTGTGGTTTACTAAGTTAAGCTTACTATGGGGCGCAAAATGAAAGCAGAACTTAGTATACAGTAATAATGACTAATCAAACAAGATCGTTAACCATTACCTCACAAAGAAGTATCCTAAAAGTCAATCACTTAAAACTTATCTGAAGGATGATTGAAAAGAAACTCTTTTTATTGGGAGTTACTTCTTCAATCACTCAGTATATTCCACTAGAAAAGTTATAAAAACTATTCAGATGTATGCCTATAACATAATTTTCATCTTGTAGGCATTCATCTGAACAGTTTTTATAAACTTTTTTCTTTTTCCTCACAGAAGAATTTTTGATAAACATTGGCTTTTGTGTAAAAAAAAAAACAACATGAAAGTCATCAATTAAGTCATAACTGAAAATCACTATTAGCATTGATGATAAAATATGAATTTCCATGGCTTAATCACCAAATTTAATAATGTTAGTGATAGAATAAGGTAAAATTTAATATTAATGATAGAATAAGGTAAAAATAATGTGAATACTATGCTCATAATATTACTATAGAAAAAGCATTAAAAATTAGGAAGCAAGAGATTATCTATGGTCAGGAATTAGAGCAACTGTTACAGATAGAATAAAGCTATATAATGTAAAAACATGGAGTTTCTTGTGGTGTAATGATTATCATCATAAGAAATTGACACAGCAACCAAAGTTCAAATCCTAGACAAGGCTGTTTAGCATTTCATATAGCACTAATACACTTGAGAAAGGTATGAATTCAATTATTTTTACTCCAGCTATTGGTAAATAGTAGATCAAACTGGACTCTTTAACCTTTGTATGGTAACTGGTCAAGAAAGAAGACTTGAAATTCAAACTTGCTTAAATTTGCTTAAAAAATTGATCTTGTGTCATATCCTGCTTATGTGGAGAGGTTAGTAAATATATGTAATGTAATAACATCGCTGATTTACAATAAAAACTATTTGAAAATCTGCAAAAAGAGCAATTGTCAATGGTCAGGGATTAAAGTGATAGAATCTGGTTGTGAACCGTGTAAATACATTGCTAATGTTTTTACTATAAAAATGAATTGAAACTCAGCAAAAAAAAGCAATTGTCAGTGGTCAGGAATCAATGCAAGAGTTATTTTTAGGATTGGGCTATGGTATTTAGTGTGGTTTTAAATTTTCATATTTTTCAAGTTGTATTACATTCTTTGTGAATTCCTCTGTTTATTTGGTTTCTAATTTTTCTTTTATGATAATATTATTGGTAATCTTCAACTAACTGGTGTTTGTTGGTTTTTTTTGGGGGGGGGTTGCTGCAATATTTTTTCTTTCTTCAAATTATTTTTATCGCATGAGTTTTATGATCATATAATCTTGTGATGAATCAAAAATAGTTATTTTTTTTTTCTTTTTAAATTCAATCTTTTAAAACTGCCATATTTCCATTGCAGGTCGGCAAAAGACAGCTGCCCAAACAAGTCCATCAGTGAATTTCCAGAAGCTTTTTACCAGATTTGGTCACCAGGAAGAAGAGGCAGTATCAGCATTTGACTTCCTGGATCAGTTTTCAACTTCAAGCGCCAATTCTGAACCACCATTATCCTCAAATGTTGCTGATTACATCAACAGTCTACCACAGGAATTCCAGAATTATTCTCCCCCTTCGGATCCAGACATTACACCTCATGCCTCTCCGACAAAACATCGGAAAGCCAAGAAATGCCAGCCACCTTCGAAAAAAGCTTTGAAACACATGGAAAACTGCAGCCGAAGTAACCAAGCTAAAGCAGCAGCGGCAGCAGCAGCCGCTGCCGCCCCCCCTCCCCTTGCAACATCAAGTCGAGATTTGTGTCGAAGTTATTCGACGTGTTCTTTGGATTCCCCTGAAGATGGATCATGCAGTAATTTATCCCTTAGCGATTCCTGCTGCGAATGATAAGGCCAGTTTGCTTATCAGTTCATATATAGAGGGCATTAAAAATGTATATATATTGATGGAAAAACGAAATTGCAACATCTCGAACATATGTTTCAATTTACTCGAGATTAAACGTACACACGTTATAGGTTGATTGCAGTGAATGATCGCATATACAATATCGGGCAAAAGAAAACACTGAAAGAACTGAACCCTTTTTAATTATTGCCACAAATTTTAATGAATGGCTTAGACACACATAGGAAGTGATTATTTTCCATTAGTTGTAGTGAAAGTTCTTTTTTTTTTTTTTGTATTTCCAAAAATTTTCTTTTTAGAGAATTGACTTTTCGCTACAACTAAGGGGACTTTAACAACAATAATTACTTCCAATGTATGTCTTAACCATTGAACTTTTATTAAAAATTTGTTGTAATGAAAATGTACATCTCCCAGGTTAAAAATATGAGGTTCAACATTACTCTGACCCCATATTAATACATTGTATATCCTCCTTCATCATTGATGATGTCTGTACTCTGTGTTCAAGAGAGTCAACTAGCAGGAGTATTGCTACATCACAAGATGACTGAAGACTGAAAATTTTATCAGAATTTCTACTACCTTCAAGCATTTACATACTGTATCCAGGTCAAAAATTGACATTCTTCTTCAGGGTGTTGCAATTTTATTTTTCATCCATATATATAAGAAATTAGATGAAAAAAAAATTTTTTTCATTCTAATTTTTTTATTATAATAAATCAAACAAAAAGAAATATAAATCAAACATAAAGCCAGTATGAACTCACCAGACAAAAAAAATATACACATCTAAATATATTTCTTGAGATTATTAACTTTTCTTTGTCATTTTTTCCTCCCTCTTCAATTCTCCTTAGACTATTTAAAGGAACTTTGATTTTTTTTTTTGTGAGGGAGGAAGAAAATTTTGGAAGAAAAAGAGACAAATTTGCAACGAAAATAAGCAATACATTTATGCTATTAATTGTAGTAGGGTTTAATAAGCTGTTGTATGGAATGCAAGGATATTTTAGCAGATTTTTTATTTTCTACTTAGACTCTACAAAAAGAGTTTGTTTTTTTTGGGGGGGGGTTATCATAGGAATTGGTAGAAAGAGGACAGTATAAATATCATAATTTGCGAGTCCTGATTTTTATTTTAGTATCTCAACTGAGATTGATTGATCACAGAAAACACTGTTGTATCTCTTTGGATTCCTGATTTTTACACCACTTTTTTTTCCCCAGAATTTTCCAGAAACTGATATTTATTCTGACATACATTTTTAATTCAACATTTTTTTTTAAGCAATGAAAAAAATTTTGAAAAAGAAAAAAAAGGGCAAGCTTATTATGTCATAAAACTGCCAATATTAATTTGATGGGAGTTGAACATTTAAGTTGCAAATGGCTTGAATGACTGTCATCAAAATCTGCATTGACAAAAAGCTGAGGGGGAGGGGATGGAAGTTAGTCTCCATTTATTTTATTGGTATTGGTCTATATATTTAATGTACTATGCATATGTACTTTCATTGAAATAATCAAATTGTCATGAAATAATTGTATTTAAAAAAGGGGTGGGGATTGTTTATCCATTCCAAAAGTTATGGAGATTTTGGAAAGTTTTTTTTTTCCAAAATGGGAACAATTTCATATTCTTCTATCTCCAAAAAAGAAATTTGATTGTAAAAAAAAGAAAAAAATTTCAACCAAAAAAAAATTAAGAAAAAATAATCTGTCCCATAATAATTGTTACATTTGCCTTTATATTTCATACACTAAATGTAACAACTATTATGGGACTGAGATGATAGAACTTTTGATATAATCTCCCTCATAATTTTTTTTTTATTTTATGAGGGGAAGGTCAGTGTTACTGGGTGGGTGGGATTTAATATTTACAACTTTAGAAAAAAATTGCCTTTGGCCTTATAAAAACAGAAAATGTAAAAAAAAAAAAAAAAATTTTAGTTTGGTTTATCAGCTGAATTTTTACTTTCTGTTTTTATTTCGATTTTCAAATTTTTGGGTTGGTTTGTCATTTATATATTTGCGTGTGTGTGTGTGTGTATATATATTTTTACAGGGAGAAAAAAAAAAGACGAAAAATTCTTTTTTTTTATGAAAATATTTCCTACTTCATTTATATTTCATATCATTGAAAATAATAATTGTCATCACTCTAAACATTTTAATTACTATTTACAATTCTTAAAATTTTATTTTATCATCATTGATAATTATTTTTTAAAAATGTTATCATCCTAATTATCATCTGTAATGACTGCTAATTATTTTTCGCTAATAAATTAATTTTGTGCTCAGTTTCTATTTTTATCCTGTATCACATTGTGAATATGTCTTTTTTGAAGATTTTTGCAAGCATTAATATCTTTGCCAAGGTTATGAAAAAGTATACATGAAACATTGATGAATTTGAATTAGATCAAAGAATTTTCTGGTAGAATGAGATTATTTTAGGGTGGTACTAATGTGACTTGCATATTGGTCACATGATCACAATCTATCAAATTTCACTTTGATACAGGTTTTGTCTTTTGTATAACAAAGATTTATCTGCCATTTAAGGATTATTCATATTTTGAGCTCTTAAACATCTTTCAATGTTTCATATTTTTTTATTTTTTATGAATTTTTAATGACCTCAACTTGTGATATATGCTGTCAGAAGATTTAAAAAAGACATATCTTCAATATGATACATAATAAATTTTAAGTTTATCATTTTTAATACCAGAATTTTATTAAGAATATATCTAAATTTGGTTCTATTTGCTATATATATATATATATATGTAAGAAGACAATTCAAAAAAATCAGTTTGACATATTTCACTGGCTTCATCAGAATGCTCTATCAAAGTGTCAGTCTGATATTCCAAACTGTCGTTCTCATTTTGTTGGATTTCATTCCAAACTTTATTACATATATATAAAAAGAAGACCAATGTTTTCTTTTGTTTTTACTGTCCATTAAAATGGCTCAGAATAGTTTTAAGAACCTTTTTTTTTTTTTTTTTTTTCAAAATTATTTTAACTTTTGAGGCTCTGAAATATTTGTATGTGCAGAGATATGCACATTTTATATATATATATATATATATATATATATATATATAGATATGAGAGCTATCTCAAATATATATCAGTATGTAGCATATTATATAGGCAGATAACCAGATGTACACGTGTGTGTGTGTATATATATCTCCTATAAATGTTTGTGCATATTGGTAAATAAATCAAGTATAAAAAGCACATACGTATTTCTATTATAAATTTGAAAGCGACATTAATGCATATATATGCATTTGTGTTTCTATATACACTTACATATAAATTCATTTTTTTTTTTTTTGTTTTAA
>OY757937.1:40464021-40661521 GCA_963585895.1 Sepioteuthis lessoniana
ATGGTATTTTTTTAAAACTAAAATGTAATAACCTATCAAGTAAGTAAATATCCGGTTTCTGTTCATTGCCCATTCCAGTATGTTTGCTCCAATACTTATGGAGCGCTTAAATCCAATCTCGATATTTGCAAGAATAATCAATAATAGAATATATTGCTTGTATTTCGCCACATCATTGGTTCTATTTCTAGGACCAGGCTAGTGATGCTTGTTACCACAAAGAATACTTATTTTCAATGAAGTATTTGCCAATGGAGCAACAAAACCCTGGATGATAAATCATTAAACTGCAGACCTCAAGGTGTAATGCTTTAGGCTAAGTCTTCTTATAATCCTTGACAAGGAAATAAAAAAAGAAAAAAGATTTCCCTTCTATAAAAAGTTGTAGAAGTTCCAGTTATATAACCAAACTGTTTTTTGTTGTTTTTTTTTATTTAATCAGTTACCAATGTTATCTATACTAATTCTGTTTGCAAGTTCAGGACAACTCCAGTTGAGGGAACCTAAAATTGAATCATTTTAAAAGGACTGATTTTTCACAATACTCTAACATTTCATGTTAAGTCAGTGAGACTTAACCCTTACAACCATTAGCTTCCCACAACTGTAGGCTCTTGGCTCGAAAAATAACTGAAAATGTAAAATGTTGTAACCTGTTATTTAACTGCTTTATAGACTGTTAAATGATAGGTTACAACATTCTATAAGCAATTTAAAACATTAGAAAATAAAAACATTTATAAAACAAAATTAGAACATTTTGTTAACAATAGCAGTGGGAGAATCCCTTGCAGATATTCTAGCCACCCAAATTTATGTATTTCAAGTTAAAAGCTCAATTACAAGCTACTCATTTTCTAAAGGTTAATATTGAAATATAAATTATTTTTGTTAACAAAAAATATGTAGTTTTATTTGTATTTACTTTTCAATGACTTTTTTATTTATTTTTTTTTGGGGGGGACTCATTTTTAAACTAAAAAAATACTGAGTTTTATTCAGATTTTAATTAATACCAATTTTTTTTTAAATTCAAAACAATTGTCTAAACTTATTACAATTGCCATTATTTTCCAATTACTGGAATGTTTTTTTACCAAAATCTTCTAGAATTTCACCTGAAAATCTTTTTTTTTTTTTTTTTTTTTTTTGAATGAATGAATAAATTTTGTGTGTACTTAACTGGGGTTGTCCTGACAATCCAATTACCACATATACTCATTTATCATGCAACTTTCTGAGACCTGAAATTTAGCCAAATTTTGGGGGATGCACTATATGTGAGATACAAACTTTGTGTGTGTAAATAGTTAGCCTAGTTTGTATCTCACTTATAGTGTGACCCCTAAAATTTATGTTTCAGAAATTTGTATGATATTTGAGTATATATGGTAAACCTATAGATGACTAACAAAAAAAGAACAATAAAAAAACTGGTATAATATATAGTATTAAATTCAATTCAGATATGAATTTAAAATGTTTTCTTATTCAAACTGCTAATAAATTTAATTTAACTAACACAGGGAAATTTCTCATATTTTCCCAGTTCCTTTTTTTTTTTTTTTTTTTTTGCCTGCTTAAATACAGGGTGGTTCAAAAAAAATGTTAACACTTCTTTGAAAGTACCTTTTCGAGGAACAGAATGGATAATAAATTTACAGTTTCCAAACTAGCCATCATCTCTGTCAAAGACAAAGTTGAAATTTTCTTATGATGTTTTCCAGAGTTCTTGCATACATTTCTTTAGGTATTGTTGCAATTGGAGCAATGGGGGAACATTTTTGAAACACCCTGTACATTTTAAAATAGATTAGTTGCTAGCATTTAATTTTTTTTTCTTTCTAAATGCTACAAGTGAAATTTAGTATCTAGTTGAAATTTAATAACAAAAGTGTTTTTTTTCTTTCCTGTAACTGTTTTTAATACAAATAACCCAGGTTGTAGATAATTGCATGTGGAGTTGTTTGTTGGTTTTTTTTGGGGGGGGGGTTATTAAAATCAGAAACGTGTCATTGTTAATGATTTTTTTTCTTCCCACAAAATGGGGAGCCATGAAAACTCTAATGAGTACAGAGCTTCCTCTATTTATTTATTTATTTATTTTTTAATTATTCTTATGGGTGATATGGAATGATCTGCTATTAATAGTAATACACCCGAGTAATGAATGACCCCTAATTTTTAGCTACAACAAGGTGTTTTATCATTTACTGCATACAATGAATGAATCCTGACTTTTGGCTATGCTAGCCTACAAAAATATCTCTTCAATATATCTTGTTTTTGAGATGAAAAATTGGTCTTAAAAAGTTGTTCATTTCTCAAGTATATATGCTATCTATGAATATCTTTAAAATTCTACTACCTGTCCCATTATAGTTGTTACATTTGTATAAAAATTTCTTACACAGAATGTAACAAATATCATAGGTCAGAAGTAGTATTTAACATTTGAGGCCAATTTGTATCTTGCTTGCATGTTCATGGTGTTCCTGTTTACATTTTATTATCCAAACTCATATTGTAATTATAAAAATAAAATTTCCATTTGACAGTTTCCAAAACAAAACTGAAGGAAGAAGGTCATTCCAAAGAAGATTATTCCAAAGAAGAAACTTGTAGAGACAAGAGTATGATCAGCAATGTTACAGCAATGATGATTTGAAATAAATCTTTTGATATCAAGAAAATTCTTTCCTTAAGCCCCTGACTATATTAATTTTTTTTTCCACCATTTCATTTTGAAGATTTTTTATTTCATGGATTAATCGTACTTAGAAAAATACATGCTCTCTTAGCACAAGTATTTAAGTTTTAATGTAAAAAAAAAATTCAATTAAAAACACTAATGGAAATAAATAAGAATGTACATAAAAAAATTACTTTTTTAAAAAAATTCTAATTGATTTTTATATAAAATTATACACAGGATTTCTTTTAAACATTTTTATTATAAAAGTTGCATTTAATATTTAAAATCTAGATTATTATGTTAAACCCTATTTGAAACTGGAGGTTATAATTAAAAAATAGAACAGCTTGAATGGTAGCTCTTCCCATCACTCCCAGTTTTGATTGCTAAATTTTCCTTACTCAACTAAATTAGTAAAGAATAAGATTGATTATTTCTTTTTATGGGTTTCTTTTAAGATTTATTGATGGGATTTTTGCTCATATCTATTAAAATAAAACCAAACAATTAGAAATCAATTGTACCAATAGTTATTAAAATCAAATTTTTCAGATGAGTAGGCAACTTAGCCTTCCTGTTCAAACTGGAAATTGCTATTTGGTTGTATAAATACAATTGCATGATATTAGTATATAGATAAGGCTCATCCCTCTCTAGACTTACCACTTGTTTTCCTTCTCTTAAATCAGTTGCCATACCAAGGTTAAAGAGCCCAGTCTACCCTATTTACCCATAGCTAGAGCGAGATTAGTTGAATTTGTGACAGAAATATGAATAAAGTTGAAAATATGAAAATGTTTCAACTATAATATAAATGGATAGTGGGGGAATCACAAATGAGACATTCTAGTGAAATTTCTTGGATATATTGTTACATTGGTCTTTGTTGTGTACCTGAAATTAAAATGCCCAACATTCACAAAATGACAACCGAGTCTCTCATGTTGGCTATTAAGGGAACACCTGGTTATTATGACACTCAAATCTGTCATCTGAGTTGCACATTATTTCTATTTGACATTTTCCAGGTGCAGTATATTATCAGACCCAGGAGTAATTTTTTTTTTAATCTGTGTTCCTGTCACAGATGTAACATGGTATTCTTCCAAGGAAGGACAACATTCAGCAGGTCACAAAAAATACTGAAATATTATCATTGTGAGTTTTTCCTATGAGTTTTAACTAAAATCTGAGTGACAGCAAGTCTCCTCAGGTCCCTAGGATGGCCTAGTCAGCTGGGGTGCTGCAGAAGGGTAAGGCTCCCCCAACGAGTGTCCTGGATATATGACACAAAACAATCTGATGGTGAGGCTTCAGTAATGCTGGAGCTTTGGGAAATGCAGAGTGCCCCTTCGTTGCCATCACTCCCAGGTCCACTCTGGCCCGGAGTGGTAGCACCTGATAGGGTCCTATGTATGGGTTAACTAGAACTAAACAATGTACTTATGCTAAACTAAATTGTTTGAAATAGAACTGTTTTTATATTTAACTGTGTGTAAACAAAAAACTGTACTTATACTAAACTGAATTATTTGAAATAGAACTGTTTATATGTATAAAAATGAATTTGGTATTAAATAACCTACCATAAAACCAAACCAAATCAGGTCTCCAGGATTACATCCCTGTCTTTGTATATCGGATATCTACAAAAATAGATTCAAAAATTTATTTTAAAATAATGTTCACACTTGTGACACAGTTTTGTAGAGAAATATTTGAAGTTTATCACTGCAACTTAAAATCTAACTCAACTTCTAGTTGACAGACTTAATTTGAAATTTCTAGTCATCAGGACAGTAAAGGTTCACAAGCAATTGTTGGGGAAAGAGAAAAAGAGCTTAATTCTAAATTTGGTTCACTGAAATAATACCTTAAATCTTAGGTTGTCTCCGTGTTTTTCTTTATACCTGTAGACTCATTGTGGGAGGGCTGTGATCTCACCACCATACCCTAGTGGTGCTGTTGTGAGGTTTCAGTGTTTTACAAGGTGGTGGAGTTAGCTTCAAAAATTAGATGCTCCATAAATGCATCTTGATCTTCACAATGCCCCAACATTTTTGTACAAAAATCACAACACAGTCACTTTGCAATAAGTGCAATATGGAAGGGATTGTTTTCACAAAATTTTTCATGCAGACTGATGGGAAATTTGTTACACTTGACTTATACTTATATCTCTGTAGCTCACAGAAATCCATTATTACACTTTTCTACGCTAATAGTTTTTACCTTTTACTAAATTTGGTTCACTGAAATAATACCTTAAACCTTAGGTTGTCTCCGTGTTTTTCTTTATACCTGTAGACTCATTGTGGGAGGGCTGTGATCTCACCACCATACCCTAGTGGTGCTGTTGTGAGGTTTCAGTGTTTTACAAGGTGGTGGAGTTAGCTTCAAAAATTAGATGCTCCATAAATGCATCTTGATCTTCACAATGTCCCAACATTTTTGTACAAAAATCACAACACAGTCACTTTGCAATAAGTGCAATATGGAAGGGATTGTTTTCACAAAATTTTTCATGCAGACTGATGGGAAATTTGTTACACTTGACTTATACTTATATCTCTGTAGCTCACAGAAATCCATTATTACACTTTTCTACGCTAATAGTTTTTACCTTTATACAAGTGTTCCTTTGCTGAATGATTAAAATGCTTGACTACTGTCTTAAAGTAAACTAGTTCAACCTCCAGTCATACTATTACATTCACTTTCAGACCAAACCAAACCAAACCTTTATGCTGACAGCCTTAATTATAAATTTTAAAGTGTCACAATCTTAAACAACAGAAATGTTTTTTGCTTGTTTTTTTTTTTTGTTTTTTTTTAAGTTATTTGTACACAGGATGCACAATATTGTACAGAAACACTAACAGTTGATTCGTTGCAGGAAATTAGATGCTCTATAAATGTGCATAACCAAGCCATTAGCCTAATGAGTAGAGTGTTCGCCAATGGCTCGGGAGACCGGGTTTCAGTCCCAGGTTAAGTCATGCCAAAGACTCAAAAAAAATGGTACTTGATGCTACCTTGCTTAACACTCAGCATTATAAGGTGTGGAGCAATCCAGGGAATGGAGTAGCACCCTCCCCTACACCTCGTAGTAGCTATTGAAGAGGGTGCTTTCGGGTCACCCTCGACTATGGTCGCCAACTTAACTTTACTTTTTATTAATGTGTGTCCATTTTCACAGTGCTCCAGCATTTCTGTTCAAATATCATATATGGGTTTTTTTCCCCAAAATTTTCCAATTTGGTGTGAAATATAACATTTGACCTATAGTTTTTGTTGACTTCTGTGGGCCAAGAACCTAACTACCATGGGCATGCTCCTTTTCAACCATTTCCACAAAATTTTCAAAATAGTCTAGTGTAGAATTTATAATTCCTGAATTGCTCTCTGGGGATTTCTGTGGACTGTCAGTAACTAGCACAAACATGCTCCAATTGTTGGTAGTTTTCCTGGACTTGTACCTCTTACACAAACTTCCGGTTGTTTCAGATGTCTTGTACCAATTGTAGATGGGTAGGAGGGAGTCCCTATTGTGTTGTGGCTAACATGCTACAGTACAATATCATAGTGGGTTTGAACTCAAGTTACACTATCATGTTTACTTTCAGACTAATACTCTTGGGAAAGGGATGAACCTCTTTATACCTGTTAGTTGTGCGTTAAATAGTACCACTGCTGTCCTGCTGCTAGAATAGTTTTGGCATTAAATAACCCACAAAGGTTAATATGCCATTAAACAAAGAAACCAAAACTACTGCAGATTGTCTAGTCAGCAGTAATTTCCCAA
This sequence comes from Sepioteuthis lessoniana, assembly GCA_963585895.1. Classification (NCBI taxonomy): domain Eukaryota; kingdom Metazoa; phylum Mollusca; class Cephalopoda; order Myopsida; family Loliginidae; genus Sepioteuthis; species Sepioteuthis lessoniana. Next base: position 40,470,522 of record OY757937.1, read on the forward strand.
AATATGTTCTTATATTCTATTCTATGAGAGTGATAAATTTAGTTTTGCTTAATTTAACCATACAAAATGCCTTCTCAACAGCTGTAGTTTTGGCACCCTGACTGACAACAATGGAGCATATCATGCTGCTAAAAACCTTAATAATAAATTTCAAGGTGCTTCTCTACAAAATTATTATTTCTCGGCTTTTCAGCTCTAGATACACATAGAATAATAAACAGCTTAGTTTCGGGGGGGCTTTCTCTACAGGCACCACTTGTCTCTTTGCCTAAAAGGGTTGAGGGTTGGGCTTATTGCTTTGTGCCTAAAGTGCCTTTGAAGGGGAATGACAACAGAACCTAAGCAATTTTTTAAAACCATCTCACAGGTTTGTTTCTTGCTGGGCACTCTGCATTAAACTGGTGTTGTCACATTCTGGCCTCTTGGGAAGTCTGATAAAATGCTTCTCTTCAAAATTGTATTGTTAGTATTATTAAAATGATTTTTTAAAACTATATTTTGTAGATACTCTATATATATTTATGTATGTAAGGATGGAGAAATCATAATTTTGTGAATTAAGTTATTTCCCTTAGCTCCAAAACATTTCAACTTAACATTACATTTTAGAACATATTTTTGTTTAAAAAAATTAGACAGTAATATAGAAATCTTTTTCTTTTTTCTTTTTTTTTTCTTTTTTTTTTAAGCTTAAAAAATAAAATTCCATCCCCATTGAATTAAGATAACTTAGCCTTCCCAAAAATCTCTAAATGCACTGGATATACATTTCTAATTTGTCAGATTTCATTTTAAAAAAAAAAAAAAAAAAACTAGAATACAATAACATGAATTTTTGTTCTAATTTATAACACCTATGAAATCTCTACATTCAGAAATGACTAAAATTATAATCAAATTATAATCTTCATTGTTACCACTAATCTCATGAAATTGATACTGCCAGGGGTAAAGGGGTAAGAAGTTCAGGATGGGTCCATTCTTGCTCTAACATTCAACAGAATAACCAAAGTTCAAAATCAAAAATTAGATTTTAAATGATCTTATTGTGATGTTTGATTATTTTATATAAAATTATACACAGGATTTCTTTTAAACATTTTTATTATAAAAGTAGCATTTAATATTTAAAATCTAGATTATGTTAAACCCTATTTGAAACTGGAGGTTATAATCAAATAATAGAATAGCTTGAATGGTAGCTCTTCCCATCACTCCCAGTTTTCATTGCTAAATTTCCCTCCCCGCTGCCTTTTTTTGGTGGGGTCAATATTCTAAACAGAATTTTTTTTGAGGGGCCCTTGCAACCTTCATGGCAGAAACTTTGTTTCAGTGTTTTATTCCCTCTAATTCTATCTAAATAAAGTTTCCTTTTTAATTTAAAACTCAATATAAGAAATATTGAGATTAATTGATTCGAAAGATTAAAAGGCACAGATGAATCCTTTCATTGTCCAATATAAATCAGCTATTTACTTTCCTATATGATAAAAGCTATTAGATAGTAAAATTATTTTCATTTTTATATTTTCACTATCTTTAAAAGAAATATTCAGGCAGTATGAAAACCCATGAGATATATGGTGTGTGGGGAAAAAAAAAATTAACACTAGGGCTACCAAGAGCTACATGTGGCTTTCATATTTTGTTGGAGAGCCACATATGCCACTCAGACATGTCACAGTGAAAGGTTTGGTTTGTTTGGGTTTTATATATATATATATAACAGTTTTACTTCAAACAATTCAGTTTAGCATACAAAAACAGTTCCATTTCAAACAATTCAGTTTAGCATAAGTACACAGTTCTTTTTGACCCATATAGGACCCTATCAAGTGCTACCACTCCATGTCAGAGTGGACCTGGGAACGATGGCAATGTAGGGGTACTCCACATTCCCCAAAGCTCCAGCATTACTGGAACCTCACCATCAAATTTTTTAGTGTCATATGTCCAGGACACTTGTTGGGGGAGCCTTACCCCTCTGCAGAGATGCAGTTGGTGCATTCTATGGCCCCAGCTGACTGGGCAATGCTGTGAAAGGGTTAACATATCTGTTTATTATAACTTATTAGTCCTCCAAAATAGAAATTTCTTATGTAAAAAAAAATTTTTTAAATGTTACTGCAATTAAATCAGATATACAAAACACTGAAAGTTACATGTGGCTCTCTAAACAGTGGAAAGGGTTAATTATTTAGTAATGGTATGTGCAAAATGTATCTTGATTGAAGCTGTATGTATCTATTCAACCCCTCTACTACAGGCAAGATTCAACACAAACTCAATTTTTTTAAGTGGAGTAATGCTGGTTTGAATTCAGTTTTCCTTCTATTAAATTGGTTGCCTTACCTAGAACAAAGGGTCAGTCTATCCTACTATTTACCAATAGCTGAAGGAGAAGAGATATATTCTCGCCTATCCCAAGGAAATTAGTATAAAACACAAACAACCTTGTCTAGGATTTGAACTTGGGTAACTGAGTCTATGGCAATAACCATTATGCTATGAGTGCCTCCTGAAGCTGTATTCACCAAAATAGAAATGAACAATGAAGGAAACCTTTATTTTCTTCATAACATTCTGCTTGGCATTTAACATTATTACTCTTGAGTGTTTTTGAAGCACCTCTGATTCTTATTGCCTGATTTGGTGTGTAGCTATGCCATTATATTTGTTTCAATGTCCTCAAATCTTACTCTTATAAGAAATTTTCTTTGGTTTGGTGAGTATGGAGGGTGCTGTATTTGGCTAATCCTGAGTTTCAGCAAAACCTGCTAATCAAAAAATTAAGACTGGCACCAACTTGTCAAGACATTGTGGAATGCCCCTTCATTGCCATTACTTCCGGGTTTGGTGAGTATGGAGGGTGCTGTATTTGGCTAATCCTGAGTTTCACCAAAACCTGCTAATCAAGAAAATAAGACTGGCACCAACTTGTCAAGACATTGTGGAGTGCCCCTTCATTGCCATTACTTCCGGGTCCACTCTGACCCAGAATGGCAGTTCTTGTTATGATCCTATCTATGAGTCAAAAAAGATCTGTTCAAAAATTATTTAGAAATACTTGATATCATTATCATGCACAAAAACCTCTTAAGAAACCACTGCCCCAAAAATATAAAAGTATAATGAATGCAATTCCCTAACCTCTAAGCATGAAATAACCTTAGACAGGTTGACATGCTGTTAAAATGAATCAATCGTCTAGACATATCATCCCTTTATTATATAAGTTGCTCCGCTATAGACATGTCTTCATTTAAATTTTAAAATTCAATCTCTATAATTCATAATATTTTGTTAATACGGCTGTGTGCAGATTATTTCTATAAGATAGGAATACTAGCTATTTTATAACTGTGCTAAAAATTCTTAAACAATTACACAAAAATGTAAATATAAACAATGAATGCAATCACCTAACCTCTAGGCATGAAATAATCCTCAACAGGTCAAGATGCTATAAAAACCAATCAATCATTTAGGCATAATACCTTAAAGTTTCTTGCTTCAGGACCTCTGGTAATTTACATTCCAAAATATAATTTTACTATTTTTTATATTAACATTTTTCTTTTTTTTTTCTAGAGCATCCCTTTAACACTTGTAGTGCAACTATTTGTTTGGGAACCACTTCTTCATAAGTACTAATTCCATTTAAATAGATTTGCAATCTTAAAAAAAAAAAGACAATCTTATTTTTTTTTAAATTGATTCTGCTGTTGTATACTTGGTTCTTAATAAATATACAGATAGAATGGATAAAAAGAATGATGTGAAAACTAAATTTGAAGTATTTATGTTTTGCTCTATATGGACCACATCATATAATTTGGTTAAAAAAAAAAAATGAGATAATTTGAATACATTCATCAATTTGAAACAGACCACAGTTTTAATTTTAAACAGGCTCATGTATTACTTTATAAACATAAAAAGAAATCTTAAAAACTTATAAAATCTACTGTGATCTTTTTATATCAAACAATGACCTGGATTTTATAACATGTCACCCTTTCTTGCAAAATTAATATTAGAATAAAACAGAATTCTACATAATTTAATATAGGTTCAATAAGATAAACTTATCCCAACATTTGCTAATTTTAATGCACTATTTAGTTATAATTTATTATTAACTATATTTAACTTCATTCACAGAAGTGATATTTTCAAATCTTTTAATTCAGAGTTGAGGAAACAATAATTGCTTTTGTCCTCCATGTCAATGACAAACTAGATGTTACACTTAAATAAATTTGGAGATTATACTGTTTTTGATGTTTTTCAATATCTCCAATTAAGTGCTATAACTACTATAGAAGATACACATGGGATATTTAAAATTATAAAAACATTATCATTAACTATATTTTACTTCACATACAACTATGATCTTTTCAAATTCGTAGTTTAAATAACAGCCATAAGCACATTTTCAAACGTTTTTCTATCTGACATTTTAAAGTTTTATAAGGATTAGCATTCCTAATTACATTACCATGACAACCTTGTTGACAGTTTTAGTGTTCTCGAGTATTCTTTACTAAAATTTAACATTTTTCCAAATCATTACCCAAGGAATCTCATAAAAAAAATAAAACCTTATCAATAAATACTCCAGCAAATTTTAATTTTTTGCATCAAATTTTTGTTCTCTGATTTGTCCTACAAAGTGGTCTTTCTTCATATCCTGAATATTCTGTATAACCTGAATCCTCAGTACCTATGAAACTTCTTTGGAATTACCTTTTAGCCATTGCTAATGCATTTTATGAACATGTTAAAACTTTTGCAGCCATTAAATATTTGTAGATGCCATCTTGTTAACTGTCTGTATTGTTATACAACTGTATATGCATGACATATTTACAGTTAATAATGACTGCATTTTGAGGGTCTGTTTTTTTTTTATAACTTTTCCTATCATGGGGATTATGATGGAAAAATTTTTTCTGACAATTTTAAATCCTGTATGAAAAAAAATACCTGAAATTACTTGCTGTTATTCACTATGGAAACAAAAAGGTTTTTATGTATATACTTGCATATTATACAACATTTGAAGACCTTTTGAGATTTAAATTTTAGCCTAATATATGCCAGATGCAAAGTTTCTGTGAATAAGTAGTTGGCTAAGGCTCAGCCTAGGCCAACTGGTATGTCTACAATTCCCAACTGCAAATGGTCTCAATTTAGGTTTCTGAAAGTCATATGATATGGTAGTATGTATGCGTGTGTGTATATATATATATAGCTAAAAGTCCTTGCTAGCACATGAAGAATTTTTTTTAATACCTTCACATTTAAGCTCAGAAATAGCTAAAATTATATTCTGCTTGTTGCAACTGATTTTTTTTGGAGGGGGGGTACTGCCGGGTGTAAGAAGTTTAGGATATTCTATCTTTAAAATGTAACAGGATGTCCAAATATTTTTTGTTTGGTTCAAAATCAAAAATTATTTTATGATTTAACTCATGATGTTCTGAAAAAGAGTAAAATAATAATACTAATATTTGGGATAATCCAGAAAGGAATTAAATACTCTTGATAATCCATTAAGAATATTAAAAAAAATATTTTTTACTTTTGATATACTTAGGGAAAGCTAGAAAATTATGTGATGTTGAATCTCAAAGAAAGTTGGATACGAAAAAGTTTATTTCTATTCAAGATTAATACCTTAAAGCTCTCTCAGGAAACAATCATTTGGAAGGCTGAAATGTGTTTTTATTTATATTTTTTAAAATTTATTTTTTCTTAATTGTAGAAAATAAACTCAATTTGACTTGGTTTATAAAAATGTAAAAATTGACTTCAATAATCCTACTTGATATAGAAATATTCTCTTGTATAATAGTTTTGACATAGTAATTTACTAAGGTTAATTTGGCTCAAGGCCTAAAATGTAGAGCCCCCAGTGAGAATTAAACTCACTCAGTCATATGGAGCATTAACTGAAAATTAAACTTGATAGCAATAGTCTACTAGCTTGACAACCATTTTACCAATTGAGGTGCCAAAAAACTTAGCCTAGTTTTGGCACAAGTCTACAAATATAGGGCTCCTAGTTAGGATTGAACTCAATATAAAGTAGTAATTGATCTGTGAAACTTGCTTGTTAACCATTACATGATGATGAAGTACTCCTAAATAGTCTCAGTCTTATGTTATCTTCATTAATGGCTTTATACTTGTAGTTATTTCTACTGTATTGAAACATTTTTCTATACATGACTCAGTAATATTCTCCACTCCATCTTTTCATTCTACTCTTTATGAATAATATTATGCAAATAAAGAAAATCCCTAGAAATCTATCTCTATCTAAAATAAAAAAAAAAGATCACTCTCTTGGGCATTGCTCACATACTTAAAATTTAATCTAATATGCTCAATAACTCTTTAAGATAAGCCCTCTTTTTTTGCCAAAGGCCTCAGGTAAAAAATTTGGTAAAAACCAGGAAAAATAATCTTTTTGCTGTATCTATCTCAGTTAGGGACAAGTCCTCATGGCATAATGACAAAAGTGCTGGACTGCAGCCTCGAAGTAAACGAGTTCAAACTCTAGTCACACTATTACGTTCACTATAAGACTAATACCCTTACAAAAGGTATGAACCTTCTTATCCACCTAGCTATGGGTTAAATAATATCACTGCTGTTCTTCTACAAGGATGGCTTTGGTATTAAATAACCCACAAAGGTTGATATGCCATTAAACAAAACAAACCAAAACAAACCAAAATATTGGTTGGCCATCAGTTGGAGCCAAATACTGGCATATCTACTTTCCTGTGGATCAATCCATGCATGTACTTAAACATAACCTTATCTATTTGATAGGAGTTGGAGCTATAGCGCCAACAAGTAAGGATAGACCTTGTACTAATGTAGTCATCTAGGAGTATCATAATTCATGCTAACCAGAAAAGTAACAAAACAATGGAGGTGAGACATATGAAAAAAATTGATGTTATTCTTGATTATGGTCATTTGGGATGTAATTCATTTGTTTATTTGGGAATATGTTGTGTACCAGAGTTGCAGTTGGAAGGAACAGAAAATCCTCATGCGAGGTTGCTGATGGCTTGTCATGCAGACTGTCCTGGATGGTTGAACTGTTTGCTGGATATGTTTTCTCTCTGCTGCTCAATTTCTTTCTCTGCTGGGTCAAATCAGCCCTTCTTATAATGCACAAATGACTCAAATATGCTTTTCTTAGTCATGTAGCTCAGTTTCTGATTGATCAGAAAATATTTTTATGACCTTTTATTTTTCTCTTGCATTGGTCCCAATTGAATTTCAGTTCATCTTTGCCCTATAAGCAATGGCTATCAGGATGAACACTTCTGTTTGGGTTATTAAGAAGTGTTCCAACAGTTTTCATTTCAAAGGATTCCCATGCTACTTCTATTACATACAGGGGGAACAACTCCTCCTGTACAGTGATAAATTTTTCATTAACCTGTCTAGATAATAGGGAGTAATAGTAATACAGTATGCTCTCATTGTAACAGAACTTTATCTAATGAATGATTCAATGACACATGTTCTAACATTTGTTTTTTTTATATTCTTGAGGACTTATTGAAGACTAGTTTGTAGCAACATCACATGAAGACATTATTTTTAAAAGAAATAAACCATTGGAAAAAAATTCCACCAAAAATAACATAGAAATCTGAACTGAAATTAAGAATAAGAATTCTATCAATTAATGATAAGCTTGATATAATCAAAGAGACGAAGTGTAGAACGTAGAAGTGCATTAGATTCTGAATATATTAGGTTTTCTACACTATACAATATAGGGTGAACAAAAAGTTACCAAGAGATTTTAAAAAAGAATAAGTTTGAATTTTTTTAATGAATTTATAATTTTTTCTGTTTAAAATATGAAGTAAAATGTGGCATTTTTAATAACTGAAGTAAATTATTTCCATTGTGTAAATGTTTTTATGCCACAAAAAAATTAAATTACCAAACATGCATTTTGTTTTTTGGGGGTTTTTTTGTTGTTTTTTTTTGTTTTTTTAATATATCCTGTACTTTATTTATTTTCTTTTAAGTCATAATTTTTCCTATCACTATTCCTCTTTAACCCTCTCTCTAATGTTTTTCTCTTCTTTTTACTCTTCATATTTCTATTCTTTTTTAAATATCTACTCTGACTTTTTTCTACTTTTAAAAAAAAATTTTTTTCACTCCTCCACATTTCTTTTGTATTCAATCTTCTTTCACTATTTTTCCACTTTTCTCTCTCTTAACTCCTTTTGTCTCTACTTTCTTGTTTCTTTCATCATCCTGTATAACTTGTTTTCCTCTCTTTTTTTTTCATTCCTTTTTAACCCTTTATCTATTTTTATCATCTCCTCCTGGCTTCCATGTTTCCTGTTCTATATTTTATCCCCTTTTTACTTTCAATTGTTTTGGGTTTTTTTACAAGGGGCCTTAATTAAAATATTACTTAGATTAAGTTGCTGCTTCTTTCATTACTAACACTATCCTCAGATACCACTGTACGATGGCAATATAGTAGTCAACTATAGTCAAGGGTGACTAGAAAGCTCCCTTTTCAGTAGCTACTACACCGAGATGTAGAGAAGGGTGCTACTCCTTTCCCTGGATTGCTTCACTTTACCCTTGATCCATACCTTATAATGCTGAGTGCTAAGCAAGGAGGGATCAAGTACCATTTTTGAGTCTTTATGACTCTACCTGGAATTGAACCCTGGTTTCCTAGGCTATTGGAGAATACTCTAACCACTTGGCCAATGGACCAGTATTATATCTTACTGGCAGAAGAAAGTATTAACTGCTTTAATAAGCTCAAATAGTTTATGAAATTAACAGATGTAGTTTTGCTTTCCATAAAGCTTTATAGCATTGGATATAGGTCCTTATATCACTTCTTTTTTCTTTTTTTTTTAATTTTGGGGGGGGGTATTTTGTACTATTTATTTTCTTTCTTTTCACAATTCTTCATCAACCAATCAGCATGAAATGGAAATAGTTGTGTCCTCCCTACCAGGACTTTGGCAATCATGGCTCTCCACAACTTCCTTTATTCTTAAATTGCACCTGATGTTCTTTCCCATTGCTTTCTCCATGGTACTGAAGTTTTTATTCTCTAAGACTTGTTGCCCACCTTCTAGGTTGAAGTCATTCAAAGAAGTATGGAGCACTCAGTGAGAATAAAATTCACTAGTAATGGTCTGCCAGATTATCTCTCTAACCATTATGCTATGTGAAGCTAAAGAACACAATTGGTCTTGGTATTTTACATATAGTTTGAGGGAGAAGTGGATTCATGCCTTTTCCTAAAGGCTAGAGCAAAGCAAATAGCCTTGACTGGAATTTGAACTTGGCTTGCTGATTTTTTTTCTGCCAGTAATCATTGCATCACCAGTACTTCCTTGCAATCATCAGTTCAAATATTCCCTGAAAAAAGATATATTTGGTTTTGAACACTTCAGTCGTTTATTATTAGATTTTCTGTTGTGCATATTTAAAACTCCCTGCAAAATTGCATATTCCATCTGTATCAAATTATTCATCAACCCACAATAAGTCTACCTCAAACTCTACAATATTATCTTCTTAAAGACCATTCATATTGTAATCCTTTCACTGTCATGTGCAAATTGTCTAATTCGTAGCACCATATTCATGTGCAAAGAGTAAAATTTCTTGATTTGCTGGTCTGTATTTTCCAACTGTTGAGGAATGTTGCAGAGAAGTTTTTGTTGTTGTGGCACTAAATTTGCCATATTTTTAATTTAATTTGTTGCCATGGAAACCCATAAAGGTAATCAATATCAATCACTGCGTACTAAACAGGTTCTAGAAAAACTATACACAATTCAGACTTGGAATTGAGTGAAATTAATAACTACAAACTTGATTTTGATCCTGTTTATTTTTTTTCCTACTGAAAGAGAAAAAAAAAACATTAAGGCTTTCCATATATGAGAAAGGATATTGTCAGCATTTTACTCATGTAAAAACAAAATTGAGGATATTAGTTTATGTGATAATCCTGTATAAGATCAGAAAGAATTGATGAAAAAAAAAAAAAAGATCAGAAAGTATACCATAATTATTTGTGTATAAGACACGCTAATTTTTTAGCTTAAAAACTAAGGGTGCATATTATGTGAAAACTATAAAATGAACTTTTTTTCTGGCCACATGTCTCACCATATTTGGGACAGGATGACTGAAAATAGGTTATATCTATAGTCCAAACTAATGTTTTATACCATTACTGATAGATGTCCAATGAAATATGTGTTTGTTCATAATTTTGTTTCTCCTAATATGAGCTTATTTTTACCACAATTTTGTTGCAATTTTTGTGTGAACAAATTCTTATTTTTGCTCTGAATACTGTGAATTTTGTGTTTTAATGTAAACGATATACATTCTTATTTTTGATCAGTACAAACTGTTAAAAAATTGGACAAATGCTAAATTTAGTTTAAATTTAGCTGCAACAAATTCTAAAAATTCAGTGTGTATTATTTGGGGTTTTTTTTCCAGAGTTTTGTAGTCAAAAGTAAAGGGTGCGTGTTATACACAAATAATTATGGTAAGTCAAGTACTCCAGATGCTCACTATAGAAAGTAAATAGTGCTGGAGTGTTGAGAAGGTCTTCTATCACCTGATCTCCAATGGAAACCACCAGACATAACTGATGACTAATTAAAAGAATTAGAAATCTATAGAAGGATGAAACCCATTCCATATACTGCGGAGGATGCTGGACTGTTGAGACTTTGTATTACTTTATGTTCAGTCACTTGGTGTGAAAACTTACAGAAATAATAAAATTCTGTGCTGAAAATCGTGGAAAGCATGGAACTGACAGTCATGATGCAGTGTTGATTTCTCTATCCACACTGTTTATATTTAATTACACTCTATTCCTGATACTACTGCACACCCTTCCCCCATAATAACTAAAACCAAATACAATAACCAAGGCAGGAAACTTATTGATTTTATTCAGAAAATGTTTTTTCTTATTGTTCTAACACCAGTTCATAACATTTACATTGTTTATAACATTTTATGGCTATTTAAAAAGTTTTGAAGTAATTTTTTATTTATTTATTTTTCTTAACTGTTTAAATAATTGAAGCAGTTTCTTATTGTTTTAAGTTGTCTTCCCTTGGATTGGGAACTCTTTTGGGAAGATTTAAAGAAGTAGAGAAGCATAAAAGGTATATTCCCTTTTGCAGCAGTGACAGCCAAAGTTTTCATGGCTGATAAACCAGTAAAACAGAAGAAAACAGCTTGCATCAGTTCAGATCAATAAATGGGGACTAAGGTTTTTTTGGCGGGGGGAATTAAACAGTTGTTTATTTTATTTTTTTATTTTTTTTTTTTGTTGGAAAACGCAGCACTGGTATATTCAGCTGCCGAGGATTTAACCTGTGGATAAATTAAATCCTCTAATAAACTGATAATAACCATTCTTTATAATTACTTTTCTTTAAAGGTTATTGCCATCTCAAAGACAATTGGTTCATCTGTTTCTTGGATGACCATTATATGGGCATCTCTGTCTAATATGTGTTCTTCCGTCAGAGTTTAATGACTGGATATCTGAGACTAGTTCTGAACCTATCCCTTATTCCGGTGATTCTTTGTCTGTCTTGAGCCCAACCAATACTCACAAACCCGTGCCTTGTTATGAATTTTTTATTCTCTTTAAAATTAAGTTCAGTTTAGTTATTCTTTGTCAAGTTATTAAATTTGCTTCTGGGTGGGAAGGGTTGATCAACTGGGAACTGTGCAAACGACTGCAATCTGACCATATAGATCAATGGTATATGTACAAAACAATCTGTTTTAGAGAAAGAAAAAGAAAATTCCCAAGTATATTTGAATGAATCACCCAATCTAGACAAAAAGTTCAGATTTAATTATTGTGAAGTTTATCCAATAATGGATTTCACAGTTACAGCAGACTACCTAATAAATTTTAAAATAAACCCAAAAGCTGGATAAGTAACTGGACCTTGGTAGAGAAATTGAAATATTACAGAACATGAAGGTAACAGTTGTGCCAGTATTTTCAGTGCACTGGGAACAATCCTGTGAAAGGGCTGGTAAAAAAATGCTTGGAAAGTGGAAATCTGGAGGAGAATTGAGACTAGACAGACAATGGCACTACTGAAAAAAAAAAAAAGCTAAACTACTGACTCGATATTATTCAATCTCCAGTCAAAACCATCAGTTATTTCTAGTGTGAAAAGTCAATGAGTAGGAATAATAATTTTCTGTACAAAAAACAATTTTGCAATGAAAATCAGCTGGAGTATTGAGGGAGGAGTCTTGCTATCACTTGATCTCCTATGAAAACTGCCAGATATAAACTGATGACTAATTAAAAGAATTGGAAATCCATGGAAGGATGGAAGCCATCTTAAATATTGAGGGGAGTGCTGGACTGTTGAGACTTTGTGTTACTTAATCTCCAGTCTAACAATCATTTGCTGTTGGTGTAAAAACTTATTGAAATGATAAAATTCTGTGCTGAAGATCCAAGAAAGCGTAGAACTGATAGTTATGATGCAGTATTCATTTCTCTATCCACACTGTTTATATTTACCTACGCTCTATCCCCGATACTGCTGTGCTCCCTTCCTCTATAAATAACATTAATCAAATACAATAGCCAAAAGTAATCTTTTTCAAAATGAACATGCTATCTGCATAATTTTCAGTTCCATGAGTGTTTTTGATCTTAGTTATACTGGAAGTGTAGTTGTTTTGAAAAACCTGTCTTGAATTTATTTTAAGTATGTTTTTAATCAAAGTTTAAGAAATTTTACACTGCACAAATGGCTCTATTATTAATATTGAGCACTATATCAAAAAATAATGAGTATTCTACATTTAAATATTAAAATATATTATTTCCTGATATAATGTTCAATATTAATGAATTTTTAAAAAAAATTTTGACAGGCTTTTCAAAACAACCATGTTTAGATCTGATAATTGAAAACCGAGTTACACAAGAAACATTTTTGTTTTGAAAAACCTAAAATAATTTTAAAATTCATTTTAACTACATTTTCAATTTAGTTTTTAAATTTTTTTGCAATATTATATATATATATATATATATATGCACACACACACACATTCAATAATTTTATTTATTCCAAAACCTAAAATAATTTTAAAATTCATTTTAACTACATTTTCAATTTAGTTTTTAAATTTTTTTGCAATATTATATATATACGCACACACACACACATTCAATAATTTTATTTATTCCAAACCATGTAGACAAATATAGAAAATTTTCTTTTGCACATTATACAGGAATAATTTTTATTGTGAAAAACTACTTAGTCATTTTCAAATTCATTTTAACAATATTTCTAATCAAAGTTTTCAAAAATATTATGCACATACATACACATATATATATATACATACACACATTAAATATAATTTGATAATTTTATTTATTAAAAACCTTATACTACATTTGTGATTTTTTTTAAATCACAACTCATTATTTCATTCAGGATGTTTGTTTTTTTTGTTTTGTTTTCTTTTTTTTTAATAACATCACAATGTAAAAGAATAGCCAACATTTCTGATATTTATTTTTAGAATGATTAGAACTAATTATTGAACAGGCTAAACAAATTGTGATTTTTTTTTTTAATATATATATATAATATTGTTGATTAGAAATTTGTGAATACAAGGAAAATAAAATAACTGATTAGCTGCATTTTTTGTTTTGCATTTCTATACTCTAACAGAAAACTAATAAAGTCTGGTGATATTGTAAAATACTACTGGAATGCCTTGGGTTAGTGGTAATGATTTTCTAGTGTGAAACCATGCCTGATCCCATGGTCATCATCTGATGAGGGCTTTGTAATTGGCAGGAATAAGTATATTGAAGGGAAAAGCCTGATGGTTAATTCTTTATGTCTTAGTTATTTTGACTCAAGAATTGAAATGTTTGTTGCTATTTGCTTGTATTATAAAGATAATTTTTTTCACTCAAGAGCTCTATGTTGTAATGATTGATTATATCTTTTTTCTGAATATGGCATCAATTTGGCAGGTCTCCATTATTTCTGGAATTTGTTTGTTATAATTGTGCATTGGAAACATTACAGTGAATTTTAATCAGAAGTTGTTTTTTTTTAAACCTTTGAGCCCACTACGTTGGCAGTACTTTTATTTTCCCTCACAATATAGCACTGGTTTACCAGTGCAGAGATCATGCTCAAATAGTAGAGGGTAATTTTAGGCTCAGGAGCTCAGGGTTCAACTATGAATATGGTTGTTAAAGCTAAGAAAATGACCATTATATAGATTTTTTTCATCTTCTGGAATTTATTTGAAAAACTATTTCATAGATCAAGTTAAGTGAAAGAAAGTAACATCTAAATAGAAAAAAATTCAATGATTGATATATTGTTTATTTTTTAATTCTTTGTATTTGAATTGTCAGGTAAAAATAAGGCAAAATGGAAGGTCCCCCCACCCCGGTGAAGGATTTATCATTTGCAATTCTATGTATGTTTAAATTAACTCTTAACCTTTGACCTAAGGGATGACTATTGACCATATACAGTCCCAGAGGGCTCTTCCACCCCCCACCAATTTTTTAAAAGGGAGTAAGGATTGGGTCTGAAGTATCCCAATTAAGAGGAATGCTGAGGAGGGACTAAACAGTTTTTATTCCCCCACAAACACAGGCATTAAACCAACTTTGTGTTAAATCCTACCATTACCACAAGGTTGTCAGAGAGGCAAGGAGGAACTGGACAGTTTTTGTATCTACCCCTACCACCACCACAGGGAATATTCCTTTCTTGGTGACAGGGTCCTTGAATTTTGTGTTGCTTTCTATCACAATAATGGAAAAGGTAAACAAATCAATGTATATTTGTAAATGTATGTGTCCCATATTTCTTTTCTGAGATGCCTGTACTAATTTCAATGAAATTCCATATGATCAATGCGTTGGTAAAGTTTCTTAAAGAAAAAAAGAATCCCAACATGACTGAACTGATTGGCTGGTAGGAAAGTAGAAAAGAAAAGTTTGAATTATAAATCAGTAAAAAAAAAAATTAAAAAAATGCTATAATGAACATCAGTACAGTGAATTTATATTTTCTTTTACAAATTAAGTATGTAATGAAATCACCAATGTATTAATATTTGCTCAGCAAAGAAAGGCAGAAATGTCAAGGTTGACAATAGGTGTGACAGGTTTTACAGTAATTATTAACAAGGTAGTGGTTATGAGATTGGGTTTTAGATAACAACCAAGGTGATATTTTCTCAGGCTTTTTGGTTGAAGAGCACATCCTGTTCTTCAGATATTACCTCCCTATTTCATACAAAGTAAGAAGAGAGACAATTGCTGATACTTGAGTTGTCATAAAACTGATCAGAGAAGCTCCCCACACAAAACTCAACCATGTTTCACATACCACCTTCATAGAGAAGTTGGTAAATCTTCTCTGTAGCGAGCATTTATGCCCCCAATCCAAAAAAACTTCAAGGATAGTTGGTGGTAAGTTTTAGTCCCTTTTTTTTCTTTTATTTGTGCAGATTTAAGACTACTAATAACCAATTACATATCTTAAAAAGTATTTTTTTTTTTGGCTTGGTTTTGACTGATACAATAACATTTTATTTGTTGCTAATATATAAATTTAGCCCAGTCTCTTTTTATTTGTTGCTACTATATAAATTTGGCCCAGGTAGTAAAAGTATGATTTTTTTTAAGCCACCTCAAATATGTTCAAATATTTTAGCTATAACAACAGATCACTACTGTTCTATAAATATATGTTGCTAGATATGTTCATGATGTAGTCTTTAATAAAAAGAAATATTAAACAACCTCAATAGACTTCTTTATATTTTTGAGACATGAAACTTTAGAATAAAATATCTCATTAAAGTTGTGGAATGGACTGGTGGTACAATGGGATGGGTTAAAGGGCCAGTAAACTTTTTTTTACTCAGGGGTCCAAGTCACTGTAAGTCCTATACATACTTGTATGGAGTTGGCGGGTAGAGTGGGATGGTTTAAGGGGTCAATAACCCTTTTTTGCCCCGTCGATTCACCTATCTTTATTTTATAACCCTAAACTTGCTTTATTAGAAAGTAAAGTTTAACTCTTTAAGATTTTTTTTTTTTTAAATGAAGCATTGTCAATCATTATTATTAATTTTGAAATCATAATTACTGAATTAAAATGTGTTATTCATATGAGTAAGAACAAAACATGGTTCTTGGTTATTTTATTCTTCTGTGATATCAATAGTTCTTGTAGCTTAGTGGTAGATCAGAGAACACTGGTAATTGGGCTTCCCTGATTGAAAACACTCATCTGTGTTGGATATTACAATGTTTGAAATATCTGAAAATAGAATATGATTAAAAAATCTTGAAGACTGGCAAATAAGTGTTTTATATTTATCAACTGCCACTGTATTCCATCTGTAACTATTTCACTACTAAATTAGATTGAAATTGTTCAGCAATTTTCATTTGAAAAAAAAATTTTTTGCTGCTAGCCTTTTACAGATAAGTTTTTTTTTTATTTTCTTTTTTTTAAGTTTTGGATATGCAAAATTATGCTTTGAGTACATTTTGAAGGTTAATATGAAATTCAACTGAGATACCAGTGTCTCAGTGGGAGTGAAAGGATTTATTGAATTAATATATTTGGCCATTGAAATTTGATAAAACTGTTAATTAAAACTCCAGCTCTGCTGTAGTATTTTAGTGAAAACATAGGAGCATCACAGAAGGTATTTGGCTGGGAAGTCATTGCAGAGAGAGCTGGTGAGCTAAGAATTTTATAACTTGGCTCACCTTACTCATATAGTAAAAGCATAGGGTTATGGTCGGGGGTAAGTTTTGGTATTATTCTAAACATCCACCCATTCAAGTTCACCTGGAGAAAAAAAATATTGTAAATTTTTTTTATTTGTTTATTTCTTATTCTGTTAACTAATTAAACTCACGATTTATTTTTTGGAAAAAAATATTTTACATTTTAAAAAGCGGTGGGGGGGATTTTCAGATTTAAATTCAATGTAGAATGATCACCCATTTCCAGAATGAGTATTTGAAAAAAAGCTTCCCCCTCTGGAAGTAAAAAAAAATTTTCAGATCATTCAAACTGTTTGGTTACTTGTCTTTTCTAACCCTAACTGTTCCCTGAATGGGTGATCATTCTACATTGAATTAATATGTAAAAGTGAATCCAGGTTATAAAATGTAAAATAATGTTTTTTTTTGTTTTGTTTTTTAAATAAGTTGGAGAGTTTAATTAGTTCAAATCACAAAAAAATTTTAAAATATTAGTCAAAAATTTTTTCCCTATGAATTTCAACTGATGATCATGTAGAATTTTACCTAAGTTTCCTTAGGCTTAGTTTTATTGATTCCTCCAAACATGATGTAAGCCAAATGTCAAGGATGAGGATCAGTAGTGAATGTCTATTCAAGTCTCATTAACCTACAGAAGTCTCAAGGTCTTTGACAATTTCCTGAAAGTTTACCTGTTTAATCACACCTCCAACTATAAGTTGCATTGGCACTGCAAACTCAAGTATCTCCAAGGAGTGCTACTATGCCAAAGGTTCCACTGGTTTGGACACACTCTGTGGTACCCCAGATCAGAAATGATCAAAAAGGCAATTTTATGTACTGCCTACATCTTTGTAGTGTCAATGAGTGAAACCATGAATGGCTGGACCTTATGAGAGTCGATGCTGCCAGTTGTGATGCATGAAGTGTGGTGATTTGAGATGTCATCAATTCAATGTGTGGAACCAGGCTTAACCTACATCGAGTGAATGCTGTTACACACACATTTTATGATCCCAGATCTATGCTAAGGTGAATGTAGTAGTTTTAAGGCATATATAGGTGATCCCTTTAAAAATAACTAAAATAATTTCTAGGATTTTATATGTATTCACCCAACTCTTCTGTACAAGCAAGATGGGACCGAAGGGGATTTAACAGGTTTAAATTCCCTTTTCCTTCTCCTAGACTGGTTGCCATACCAACGTTAAAGAGCTTAGTCTTCACTACTATTTACCAGTAGCTGGCGGTAGAATAGTTGGATGCATACCTCTACTAAGGGTATTAGTGCTATGTGAAATGCAAACAGCCTCACCAAATTTCCTATATGAAGTTGAAATATCACCTAGAATAAATATTAATGAATATAAGTATCTTAATAATTTAGGCTACAATGAGATGGATGTTTAGCAGGCCATGAGACATAGTACCAATATTCCATAAGTATTTAGCATGATTCTAGTTAGCTGTACCTCTTTCTCGGGACATAATAATACCCTCTGTGTTCTTCACTAGTTTGAGTGCCCTTCTACTGTGAGCCTGTCCCATTGTAAGCTAAACATGATAAATTTTGCTGCAATGTAATGGTTAACAAGTTGACCTAAATAATTAGTATTATTATAGTAAATTTTATCCTCTAGCTGGGTTTCCCCACACTTGGGATCTAGTGCCAGACTAGGAACACTAGTAAATACAAGTAAGGAATATCTTCTGAACAAATCCTAGGAAGTTTGACACTGCAAGAAAGTTACTATGAAGGAATTCACTTAAAGTAATCAATGATATTTCTAGAAGTAAATACAAATTCTGATATATATTCAAGTGATGAACAACCACAAATTTCTAGCCACAAAAAGGTGTTTTTATTATATTTTGCATATATGGAACAGCTGTAGTTCAAAAATCCTTTTGTTTTTAAAGTGAAAAATTAATTACATGAGAATATATTGTCGATATGATTTCTACATGAACAGCCTTCCTTAAATATCATTCTGACATTGGAGTAGAAAGGGTTCAAGATTACTTACAGGAAATTAAAACTTAAAAAAGTAATATGTATATAAATAAACCTTTAGACCAGAGGTCTCAAACATGTGGCCTATGAATCACAGACTGCTTATCTGTGAAGAAACCAATTTTCATAACCAATATTTTTGGACCATTTAATCAAAAAAAACAAAAACAATTTTTCTATTTTATTTTTTATTCATATTAAATTTTTTGTACAAGTTCAAATACTCCCAGACATGCACATTAATTTTTATAAATAGAGGGTCTCTCAAGCAGCCTATTAACTGTATTGCAGTTTTACAGGTGGAAAATGCAGGTCCTTCCCCCAGAACATAGACCCTTTTGTCTCTATAAGTTTGAGACCTCTGCTTCAAACTGAACAAGTTAGATTTAAGTCTTGCTTTCCTGTAGAGTACAATACTGGATTTTATTTTCAAACTATATATAAAGGTTAAAATTAATGGCATTGTAAGTTTGTTTTTTTTTTGTTAAAAAATATGAAAAAAATTAATATTTGAGGAACTGTAACTTAGGGATATTTTAAGACTATTCTCAAATTCTTTACCTGGACAGAAGTGAAGAGTTTAATGATTCTTAATTTAAATATGTGCAGATCATTCATTTGTATTATAAATTGCATTTTTTTTTTTTTTCAGAAATGACTTTAATATCCTCTCCCATGTGTCAAAGAAAAAAAAATCATGAATATTGTAGATTGCTGTCTCAACACTTAGCTCAGTTAGAGCATGGGACTAGAGGCCTCTACAGTTTAGATTACCACCCTCCCCTCCCCTCCAATACCCCAATGTATAATATTCACTAACTCACAACAGAGAAGGAAAATTCTGATTTTAAACAAGTGCAGGAAGCCCTTCTCTGTAGTGACCTGTGGTTATAAACATGAACTGTATTCATCCTGCATGTGTTGTAAGAAATATACTTGTAAATTTAAGATTTTATGGATCCAAGGGGTAAGCTATTAAAAAAAGTGGAAAATAAAATAAAACGACCGAACAACTGGTGTTATTAACGTTGATAATACTCAACATATACAATTAATAGTCCACAAACTTCTGTAACATTGTCTTTTGGATTTTACATTAATAAACTGTTTTATTAAAAAAAAAACATTGGCTTTGCTTTCTAACTCTTTGCAAACAATATTAATTGCAATCATTAATACCATTTTTTTTTTTTTTTTTTTTTTTTTTATGATTGAATCATTTTTAACCTTTTGATTTGATGTTCTAGGTTGTATTTAAATTGTGAATTAGATTTGATGTTCTACGTTGTATTTTAATTGTGTATTAGATTTAATGTTTCTTGGTTTGATCTTGCAGGAAATATGACTTTAATAACAAAATTGGTTTGGTTTATGTAATAACATCAATTTCTTATGATTTATTTGTAAATGTTTACCATATTTGATGGCAGAGAGACACACCCCAATTTCAGCTGGAAAAATCAAGATTTAAAAAAAACAAAGTACAAATATTAAATGTGATGAAATTGATATAATGAATATTATCAATGATAACACTTTTAATCTGCATTTTAAATAATGACAATAGGTATATGAAAGTTACTCTTAAGTCTAAGCTAATAGGAGTTGCTTGATAGCTAATTTTGGCCGACTATCGCAAATTCTAAACCTACATATGGCATATAAGATGCAAAGAAATTTCAAAAGATATTATTAGTCAAAAAAGTGGGCCCTATATGCCGTCAAATATGATAATTGTAATCCGAATTACTTTTTTTAAATGCACTATTTTTTTGTCACTAATCATGCTTGCATGCAATAATATGGTATCAAGTATTCTAATCTAATACTAATAACTTTCAAACTGATTTATTTGATCCACAGATGGGACCCAAACTGATACAAGCACCCCAGGTTAATTGAAGGGGTACCCCACACTCAGAGCCTCACTACCTCTCTCTCTCTCTCATACACTGCTGTTTTGTAACCAAACACTTTGTAGGTAATATTAAATGAGCTAGAGCTCATTTGTTTATACACAGTTAAATGGTTGAAAGTAATGCTAACAATTCTATTTAATATTAATAATTTGCTTATATACATTAGAAGAGTCTTTTGAACAAAGATTGGATCTTGTGAGGTACTACCACATTCTACAAACTCCAAACCATCAAATGCAATTATAAAGTAAATTAAATTTTTATGCAGCAATACTTAAAACTATTTAAAAATAAAATGTTATCAACAAAAATGCTTTAACAAAACATATATTTAATAATGATTATAAAGATTTGGTATTAAATAAACTAAAGTGATTGATAGGCAATAAGACAACAAAAAACAATCAAATGCAACTTAATGTCACACAGGACAAGAATATCTTGAATGGTAATTGTTGCAATGTGGATATAGAAGTAAATTTTGTTCTGGCATAGTAAGTGTCAAGGCAAAGTCTGTTTTTTTTTAGATTGTGTACATAAGAAATAAGATATTCAAGTAGCCAAAAGGTGTATCTTCAGTCATCCCTATATCAATGGCTTTATATTCAAAATATTCTAACATATATACATATATTTCTGATTTATCAGTTAGGAGGATGGAAGAAAGAAAACATGAAAACTGAATTCTAGAGTTGATTTTATTTTATATAAGAATAAAATTGTTATATATATATATATATACTTTTTATATGTTGTCTGAATTTTTTAAATGAAGCTTGACGATTTTTATCATTAAGGGTTTTCAGACTATTGTCTTCATCTTTATTGTTATTTCCACAACATTTCAGCCGGTATGTCCTCCAGCCTTCTTCAGGTGTTTGTCGAACTCTGGAACCTACATGGAACTTGGAACTACGTCCTTTATTGAATCCACGGGAGTTGCCTGTTCTGATTCCGTTAGCCATAACCGAGTACAAGTGTTAAGTATTCTTGTATTCGCCTGTAGTCAGGATTGAACCTGCAACCTCCAGCTGTGTCCAGCAGGACACATAGCGTAACAGTTATGGGCATTGGTTCCCTAAGTTTCTAAGGAGACAAACATCTGGAGGTTGCAGGTTCAATCCTGACTACAGGCAAGTAACAATACAGGAATACTTAAATTGTACCTGGTTATGGCTAATGGAATAAGAATGGGCGACCCTCATGGATTCAATAAAAGATGTAGTTCGAAGTTCTGTGTAGGTTCCCAAGTTCGACAAACACCTGAAGAAGGCTGAAGGACATATCAGCCAAAACCTTGTGGAATAACAATAAAGATGAAAACAATAGTCCAAAAACCCTTAATCATATTTTTTATATATATATATATATATATATATATATATATATATATATTATATAGTGTATTAGGGTTATTAAAAGCAATTCATAGGATGGATTTTTTTTTTTTTTTTTGTCATTTCGTAATTTGTTGCTGCTAAATTTTCATAGTTAGAAATTTTTTTTAATTATTAAGCGTTCCTGTTATTTAAGCGATACTTTCATTTTAGATGGAAGGGATTTTTACTGTGTGGTGGGTTTGAAAATACTTTTAAAGGTATAAGAAGTTGTCTATCTCCGCTTCGCATGGAATTGCTTTGAGTTGTTTTAAAGGTTGTTTTACCTAATTCTTTAGCACTAATTATAGAGATTTTGTAATTTTGGGGGGCATCATTTTGGAATCAATTAGTTAAAAGTTGTTTTTTTTTTTTTTGGTTTTTTTTTTTGACAATACTCCTCTACTGGTGGGGTGGTTTTCCTTTTTTTTGAGGGGGTTAAAGGATGCGGATTCAGAGAGGGCATTATTTGATGCTAAGTATTTTTTTTTTTGCGTCATGTGATAGTTTATGGGGTTTTCAAAGGTAATTTATGATATCGTTTGCTATCTGACTCCATTCTGGTTTATTCTATTCTTACCCCACATTATCTTGCTGGTTTAACTTCTTGGATATGAAGGTTGTAAAGGAATTATATCAAAGAAGATAGTAAAAGATAGGAGACGAAGATATCTTTTATATTTCGCCTTTATTCCTGGGTTCAACAACCATTCAGTGGGTGGGGAAATTCTTCCTGAAAACAAATGAAATGGCTTAATCTCCCAGTCAAGGTGTTAAAATGTGTTAGTTGTTCTTGGGTATATATGCCCAAATTTGGTATTTAAAGCGTTAATGTGTTAGACGATTTTGGGAGATATGTCTAAATCCAGTGTTTTCAGTTGTAGTCATTAAGTCCATTGTATCGTGTCTTAGTTGTGATTCTGATGAGTTCATTATTCAGTGTTTTAGTTGTAGGTCATTAGTGAAAGAGGCAGCTGCTACAAGTGGAAAGGTTAGTCAACACGTTGTCTAGAGATGGACGCATGGCGCCTTCCACCACTAGTAAGAAAGATTTAGGTGTTGTCACTCCACTGGTCACTGCTGAAAAAAACAAGATTCTTTCTTTTGTCGAGAGGGTTCCTTTTCTTTGTGCATGCATCACCCCTCTTCCTGTCAGGAGCTTCTGGGAGTTTCTGCATATTCTTAACAATTACTTTGGCTTCAATATTTTTATTTTTCTATTCCCAACAAGGTCACCATTTGTCCGACACACATGGACAAATTCTTTTTTTCCCTTCATAAAAGATTTCATGTTAAAATGTAAGCTTACCTTTTAGTCTGTTCTGAGTGTCAAGGTGCGTCTCTGGGCAATTACTTTCTCTGTTCAGAGGGAATATTTATTGTACATATAAAAATTAATACAAATAAGGCACATGGCCTAACAATGCTCCAAAATTTAAAAGCACCACAATACCTCAATTGAAAACATCACTATCATACTACGATCACCAAAACAAATCTAGTGCTCCATGAAATTCTAACCTGAAAGCCATATTTACAAGGCGGGGGGGACAATTAAAAATTCAAAATAATATATATATACATATGATATCCCAATGTCGTAACCTAAAAGCCATATTTACAGTGTGTGGGGAGAGGGCAACAATTTAAAATTCAAAATAACATATATACATATGATATCCCAATGTCGTAACCTAAAAGCCATATTTACAGTGTGCGGGGAAAGGGCAACAATTTAAAATTCAAAATAATATATATACATATGATATCCTCAATGTCGAAAGATAAAAAAATATTTACACAATTAAAAGATGATAGTTAGTATGGGATCACCCCCCACAAGCTAGAATGGTAGAAAGAGGAGTTAACCAGTCAAAAATAGTGCTAGTGGAGAATAAATAAATAAATAAAAATTGAAACTCCATTGCACTCCTGGAGAACTCCAATTCTTGTCACCTAAACAGGGATAGGAAAGGGGAAATTAAGGGAAAACAAAAAAAAAAAGGTAGGGACTAAAAAAATCAAAATAGGCCAATGACCTAACGTACTCTAGCTAAGTTAAACAAACTTTATATAAACAAAACTACCTTGGCTGAGTGATCACGTACTTCGGTAATATTGAGGCTGAAAGTAAGGCTGGCTCCTACCATGTGACACAAACATGCAACAGTCACCCACCTTTTGCCAAACTCCAGTGAGGAGAGTCTTCTCCTCTCAGACCAGATTTTGACTTTAATTTGGTGCTTGTAAAAAGACACCAGGGTCTGAAAGAAAAAAGACTCATTGTCGCAGAGTTCCTTCTGTCTTGTCATCCAAATCGCAACACACATAATGCCAAATAAGCAGAGGAACACATAATGTTCCTGTATGTTTAACTTCGGTACCACATCGCTGCACACACAACTGACTTCCAGGACAAAGAACTTTCCACTCAAGATGCGGACCATGAAGCCTTCAAGAAGCTTGCACAGCGGCCGCAAAACCGAAGAGTGAAAGAAGGCGTGCTCAGTAGACTCTTCCAATGCACTGCACTGGGCACACTCTGGGCGAAATTGCCAATTGCACTGCAAACAATCTCTTGCTGACCCAGAGGGCATTCTGGATGACCAGCCAGGTGAGGGAAGCCTCATCATTATTGAGGCACCCCATCCCAGGGACCCAAGGCCACAGAAAGAAACTTTCCTCTCCCGTCACACCGAGCTCACCAATCAGATCATCTCAAGCGCTCCCCTAACTAACAAACAATATAACACCCTATTTGACAACGGCTGGCTTGCAGAAAGACCTGTCTGCAGCCGAGAGAGAACTTTCAGAGTCTGCTGACACTCACAATAGAAGGGGCATTCCTTTCTGAGTAAACAATGGGTCTCCCTTCAGCAGAGTGCACGCTTCTTAACGTTGAGAAAGATAGTTTAGTGTCTTCTTTCCAGAAACTCCCCGTCATGTTATCTTGTGAACACATCCGGTCTAGGAAGCTAAGATTCAAAGTATGGTGCCACATCTTGACATTCGGCACACCTAGACCGCCTTTGGACAGGTGAAGGTAACAGATCTTCCGTCTCACTGAAGAAGCCAGTTTCACTCAGATGAACTGGAATAGGATCCTTTCCAACTTGAATAGGATGGTGCATGGGATTGAAATCACTGCAAGTCGGTAAATGATCAGGGGGTAGATGTGCGAGTCGCACACCTCAGCCCAGCCCTTTAGGGAAAGCCTCCTATGTAGCCACAACTCAGTCAAGGCTAAGACCTTTTTTCAGTACTTCAGACCAATTTTTCTCTAGTTGTAGATGGGGACCAAACCAGATGCCGAGTATCTTGCACGAGCCATCCCTCCAAATGAAGGGGCTGGGAAGAGCACAGCCCTTCTACGAACCCAACCGCAAACTGACGGATTTTTCACGGTTAATGTTGGCCCCTGTCATAACTTCATACCTTCTGATTTCTTTGCTCACCTCCTCCACCTTGGTACTGCTTGTAACAAGCATGCTGACATTGTCAGTGTATGTAGTATACCTGGCTACCTCAATGGAGCCTGGTAACATGAAGCTGTGTAGGGCCAGGTTCGCCTTTAACTTGCGCAAGAAAGGCTCGAGCGGAAGAATGTACAGCATTGGCGATAGCGGGTAACTCTGACGAATCGAGCGAGTCAAAGTGAAGGATTCAGACCTTATCCCGTTCACTTCCACCATAACTCTGGGGGATGCATTAAAGAAACTGGATCCAGCTGCAAAAGTGAAGCCCGAAACCAGCTGCAGATAAGACAGCTTCCAGGAAACCGTGGTCAAAGGCCTTGGACTGATCTAAATTAATCAGTGCTGCATTTCCATTGACTTTTTCTATGATCGTGTGAACCATATGAAGACTGTCCTGGATAGTCCTACCCTTCACAGCACGAGACTGCTCAGGGCAAATCAGACTAGGCAGGATAGTTTGGTAATGGCCGGCTAAGATCTTTGCCAAAATCTTTAAGTCAGTGTTTAACATCGTTAAAGAGCGGAAATTATTAATCCCATTCCCACCATGTTTACTCTTACGTAGCAACTTCACTATACCCCTGGTGAAGCGTCTGGGTATGGAGCCCTGCCTCATCCAGTTGTTATAGATGGTAGCCAGCAAGGAGACAAACATGTGCTACAATCTCAAGTACACTTTGTAGGGCAGGCCATCGATCCTGGGAGACTTATCCAACCCTATAGATTTCAATGCCTGCCAGACCTCATCCTCCATTATACGACCCTCACACCTAGAGAAAAGCTTCGTGCAATATTGCCGAAATTCCATACAAATTGCTTCGTTAATGGTTTGATATTGCCCGTCCAACAATGTGACATTCATGATATGCCAGTCAGTTGCATGCCCGAGTTCCTCAGCCTGTAATTCTTGGGCCATATTCGTCGCCTTGCAAGACATTTTTTTAACCTAGCACTAATTACCAGGGCTTGATGCTCCTTAATTTGTAAGGAGGCCAGCTCAGCCTTAGCTATGCTAACATCCCCACTATCTCCCACCAAGAACGCCCTATCTTGCTTAGCCTTTAACAATCTTTGCTCCGCTACCATATCTAATGCGTCTTCTATTATAGTCAGCAACAAAGGATCTAGTGCTATCCTTAAAATTGCCCCACCAACTATTGCCAATAATTGCCTCCAACAGTTCCCGCTTTGATACTAGTTCTAGCTGGTTCTGTCCAAGAGGGATGAGTTGAACTTCCAGTAACCGGACATCTTACATCTAGCCATATCTAATCTAATAGACACACATAAGATTTTGTGATCTGAATCTTTATATGGCTACGAACTTGGACCTCCTAAATAATCTAGGTCGACTCGCCTAGCTAACACTCAGTTTAAATAGCTGTAAAGCTGAGTCTAGGCACCCCTACAGGTCCAAGTCCAAGCTAACTTATTTGGATGTCTCTTGCGAAATTTGTAGACGAGATCAAATTGTTCGACAAACTCGCGAAAGTACCTAACATCCAAAGTGTTGGTACTCACACTAGTAGCTCCTCTGTCTAGATTGGGATCAAGGACGCCGTTCCAATCTCCCACTAAGTTTACTCACTTCGATGGTATCACATACAGTCCGATACACCGGAAAAAGGCAGGAAGCTCACTGCTAACATTGGGCCCATAAACCCCAATCAGCTGAACGCCCAAAACACAAAGTCTGCTCACTGGATCTGAAAGAACAAGAGCACACGTAGCGATCAGACGTCTACTTAGCAGCCAGGTAACACCTCTGGAATGACCATCAAAATATGCTGAGAGGGCCAAATAGTCCTTCAACAGAATACCTTCATGGCAGTTGGAGTCAAAGCGTATCTCCTGCAAACAACATATATCAATACCGCAACGCTGAAGGTGCAAAAGCAAGTGGGAATCCGACCACAGCCCACGGCCATTCAAACAAGCAAGCCTTAAATCCATCATGAATATTTACAGGGGTTGAGTACCCGGACTTGGGTTAGGACGCTGACAGTCTGGCTGATGGAACCTGTGGCCATCTCATTTGTGATGGTTCCGTCTTAATTGAGACCTCCAATGTCCCGCAGAAAGGTTAGTTTAGTGGCCCTATAGAGGAAGGGGTGAAGAACAATAGGGACCCTCCATCATGACTGATATGATTCCAAATCGTCCTTGATAAATGATAAAGGGCTGAGGACCTTGTTAGCTTCTCTAAACATTTTCATTATGCCTTCGGACCCCTGTCCCTTATGAATGACTGAAGTAATCCATGCGTTGGGAAAGTTCATAGGGTCCTCCACATTGCGTTGTAGAGGACCCTCGAGTCCTTTAGCAGTTGCAGCTGGAACTTATTTAAATTGTCTTAATTATTTAATGAAACATGCTTAAGTATATATAAATGTTTGTTTCCATTTGTGTGTAGGATTTATGTTTTATTCAAATTTAGTTTAAATTTATTTCCTTTATTTGAAGTAGCGTGTATTCGTTCATTTGATATATTGGCATTATTTTTAATTTACCTCAATTACATTGGTGTAGGTGTTTCGATACATTTAATTTTCTATTTTCTTCTATTTTGATATTACTCCTGTGAAGTGATGTCCTTGTATTAAGGGTCAGTGTTCACCCTATGTATATTTCTTTGCATTTGCTACATTCAATTATGTAGAGTATGTTTTTTGAGTTGCAGCTTAAGTTTTTATTTATTTTGAATTTTGTTTCTGGGTTTTTAAATGTATAGGATTTACCTTCTATAATTATATCACATCGTTTATTATTGTATTTGGTAACTCCTTGTGTTGTGTTTTTTCCAAATGTAGAAGAGGTGAGTATTCTTTTAAGATTTTTGGGTTGTCTCTGGCTTTTAATTTTTGTTGCATCTAGTATTTCTTTGATTTTGTCCTTGTTTTTAAGTTCTAGATTTTTTAAATTATTTCTGTGAATAGTTCTGGATTATTTTTGTTGTAGGTCGGAACATATGCTTGTTGTTTTTCTGGTTCCTTAATTCTCTTTGTGGTGTTTTTCCTGATAATTCCAATCCTTTATTTATTAGTGTTGTTGGGTATCCTCTCTGGTTTAGGGTTGTGTGTAGTTTGTTTTTTTTTTTAAGGTTTTTATCAGTGATTATTGTGTGTATTCTACATGCTAGAGTGTAAGGAATGGATTTTATATAGTTTTTGGGGTGTGGTGGCTTTTGAAGTGGAGGTATTGTTGAGTATCTGTGATGATTTACGTTTTTTATAAGGATTTCTAAAAATGATATTTCTTAAATGTAATCTACACAAACACACACACAAAAATGAGTTATACACAATTCTAGTGTAAACATCCTTTCTTTCTTTGCCTGATGATTGTCATATAAATACAGTATGAAAACCTGTGTTCAGATAAGCATCCATGCTATTAACTATATATAAAAACTAATATATGTTTATTATATATATATATATATATATATATAAAAAGTTGGCGACCATAGTCGAGGGTAACCCGAAGGCTCCCTTTTCGATAGCTACTACACCAAGGTGTAGGGGAGGGCGCAACTCCTTCCCTGGAAATATATATATATATATATATAATAAATAACATTAATGACTAAAAAATCTTACAAAAATTAATCGCTGAGGATAATTCTTGGTCCTCGAGAATCAATTACCACCCCATAATCCCCAAAATGTATGGTCTTCCTAAAACCCACCAACCTGACATTCCCTTAAGACCTATTATATCTGGCATTGGATCTACCCCCATAATATTACTAAACTTCTAGCCAAATTATTATCCCTTCTATTAGGTACCATCAGTGATGCACATATTAAGAATTCTGTATCGCGCTTTAACAAATTAACTGACATTG
Source organism: Sepioteuthis lessoniana (assembly GCA_963585895.1). Lineage (NCBI taxonomy): Eukaryota > Metazoa > Mollusca > Cephalopoda > Myopsida > Loliginidae > Sepioteuthis > Sepioteuthis lessoniana. The sequence goes on from OY757937.1 coordinate 40,500,045, forward strand.
ATATGAACAACAAATATTTAGCTAGTTTAGATATCAAATCCCTATATACCAACATACATGCTGATTGATGCATTGAATGTCTACATTTGAAATCTAATACCACATTACCTCTACCTATCTCTAAACTTATTAAAATGTGTACCTTATGCACTTCACACTGTAACTTCCAATACAACAATACGTTTTATAAACAAAAATTTGGTTTACCAACGAGATCTCTGCTTAGCGGAGTTCTTGCATGCATTTATCTTGAATTCCAAGACTCTGGTCCCTTTAAATATATCATTCCCAATACTACACGTTACTTCAGATACATAGATGACATCCTACTTATCTATCCACAAGATCTTGATTTACATAGCATCCATATTTACCAACCCCTCCGCTCAGGCAGGATATGACACAAGGTCATTTTTTTAAGCGGAGTTTAACAGGTTTGAATTCAGAGTTTTCCTTCTCCTAGACTAGTTGCTTCATCAAGGCTGAAGAACCCAGTCTGCCCTACTATTTACCCATAGCTGGAGGGAGAATAATTGGATTCATACCTTTCCCAAGGGTATTAGTGCTATGTGAAATGCAATCAGTCGCATCCAGGATTTGAACTCGTGTCGCCGTGTCCATTTCCTACGACAAAAATCATTACACCATTACATAGCATCTCTGACACTTAACTATGTAGAACCTTCCATAAAGTTCACAAGTGAACTTAAATTCAACACTCTACCTTTTTTGGATATTTTACTTATTAGGAATATCAACAAACTAAAATTCAAGGTTTATCATAAACCCACCTGTAAAAACAACCACATACATTTTTATTCACACAACAACAATACCAAAAGTGGTGTCATCATCGTTCTTTTTTTTTTTTAAATCTCAGAGCTCTATGCATTTGTTCCCTGAAATATTCTAATGAATTCAACCACATAGAAAAGTCCTTCTTTTAACCTTCTATAGCCAAATCTTTTATACACTTTTGCTATATCTAAAGCTTTCAAGATCCACAAGAATCAACCTTGAACTAATGCCAACTCACCCTCTTACAAAATAAGTCCCCCACCATATTCATAACTTTGCCTAACAATTCTTCTACCAACATCATAATTAGTTGTCCGTAGTCAAGGGCAACCCAAAGGTTCCCTTTTCAATAGCTACTAGACTGAGGTGTAGGGGAGGACACTACGCCATTCCCTAGATTGCTCCACTTTACTCTTGATCCTTATCTTATAATGCTGAGTGTTAAGCAAGGCGGCATCAAGTACCATTTTTGTGTCTTTGGTATGACTCGACCTGGGATTGAACCCCAGTCTCCCACACTATTGGTGAACACTCACCATTATACCAATACTTCTTAACCCTCTAAAATGATCCGTGATTTAGTACATTCTAGCTTTCAGATGCCAGTGTTTATTGTATCCCTTGTAAGAATTGAAAATTAAAATATATTGGTAAAACATTTAGGCACCTTCACGTTTGCTTGAAAGAACACAAGAGACATTAGAATTGGTAACCAAAACAATGCACTTCAACAACACTTTTCTCAATCTAATCAATTCTGCTAAGATGCTCATTTACATTCACAATAAAAGACTAAGACGAATTTTTAAAGACGGTGCTATTTCACTCTGTAATTCCATAAATACTTGTCCAGGCTTTTCTCCTTACTTGAGCAAATCCATTCTAAATCGCTACAATATATTCCATATATATATATCATAATTTTCCACTTTCTCTTTTTCTTCCTCCTTGATAAATGAACAGAACATAAATTCTATACAATATTCCTAATAAGTCAAATGATGTAATTTAAATAAATGCTGATTCACTAATTAAACAGCCAACTCTTTTTTGATGTACAGATTTTTCCTTGTTTTTTGTATTCTTAAACACCCATTGTTGATTTAACATCACTAATATCAAACCTCATGATACTGATGATGGTTTATTAGAACCAAAATGCTATAGTGTTGACTTTGCTTCTCAATAAATCTCTTCAACTTAGATTACATTATCAATCTTTCTCTACACACACACACATTATATATATATATATATATATATATATAGTTTTTTTTTTTTATGTCAAACTATCATTGGTCTGAAATAGTTTCTTACAAAATTTTGAGAATAATGATCAGTAAAATCATTTGTGGTTGTTGCAGATGAAGGTGTAACAAATAATGCAAAAGCCATCCTCTAAGAAAAACAGTCATGGTGCTATTAACCTATAACTAGAGGTTCTAAGAGAGTTCATATATTTTCCAAAGGTAAAACTTTCCTACTATATTAGTGGCCATAGCTCAACGCCTCTTCATTTATATAGAGAAATGAACAGACAAGTCTTCTGTAAATATTTATTTTCCAATCTGTTACTACTTAACAATGAGTTTTGTCCACACTCAATCCATCATACTTGACATATTCCGAATTTTGATTTACAACCAATTCAGACATAGTTAAACAGCATTGAGCCTTCTTAGAATTTAGAAGGGTGACCTGAAGCTTCTGTGCCAAATCAATTAAGCCGTAGTAGAATGTTTACTAAAATTGCTTGATCTACATTTTAGATCCAATCTGGCCAATTTCCCATAAATGCTGATCCTGTATATCCACTAGACAACCTTCTCATATTGGTTCTGCTGTTTAAGTAGCAAGCTCTTTGGCTACACTGAAAAATGACTACCAGTTGTTTAGCCCAAGGTAAGAACATTTAGTTATTTTTTTTTTTTTTTTAACGGAGTGCCTTCTCTATGAAAAGGAAATTAATTGCATCCCTTGTATCTTTGGGTTGTTGGCTTTCCTAGTATTGCCAATTTCATTTCTAAAGAACTTCTCATGGTATAGCTAAGGGCCTAAACTAGAAGCCTATTTTAAAATATTTAAGATTGATATTTCACTTCTGTAGTTGGCTTAAGAAATTAGAAAAAAAAAAAAAGTTTCATTTGAATTCCCTTTTTTTTATCATTATTGTATTAGAGTAAATATACAATGTATTTATTTCTTATTCTTTGGACTTTATTAGATTAATGATTTTTTTAAATATAAAAATACTAAATTCAATTCTATTTTGTTTGGTTTTAAAAATCAACTTACCTTCCAAAAAGACAGTAATATTAGAAAATTTTTTAAATAAATTGTTCTGTAAAAAGTCATGAGGAAAAGTCTTCTAAATTCTTGGTTCTTTTCATATTTGAAGTATAAAACATTACACAATGGTAAGATTTTGACAGATTTTTACTTGTTAAAAACAAATACAGATTACACTTAATGATAAACTTGGATTTTTTTTGTGTCATGGTAATAAGCAAAATTTGCTTTTTAAAGAATGTTAAACTGATGCAGACTATACACATGATCTAGTACTTCTTGCAAATATAACTGCTCAAGCTTCTCTCTGAGAACTTGGTTAATAAAGTTTTCAATCTCACAAACCATCCAACTAAAACAAGCAAAATATGCTGGGAACTAACAACATTCTTCATTGAACACATTCGTGTTGGGCCAACCAGTAAAAACTTACATGCTGGATACCAGCAGGAGCAAATCAAGAGAATCCATGCTGTCAGTACAATAAACAGCAATATGAAAACTGGGTTTAAATTCAACTCATACTCCACACACAACAATAAAATTTTTAAACTTATAAATTTACTTATTGTCCTCCATTGCAGCACATAGGATAGACATGAACAGAAGTTACTCTAAGAATGTAAACACTTATAATGAAAAATAAGTGTTAATGGGTTAACAAAGATTGGATTAGTTTAATCAGTTAAATCTGGATTATGATCTTAGCAAAATAAGATTAACAGAAGTTTACATGAATGGGTGAAATATCGGTGGCAAACAGGTTGTCTACTGAACAGGTTTTTAATGATGCCATTTTGATAATAGGAAGCACTGTTTTTTGGTAATGTTTCTGGTTTGCTAAAGATACAGAATATTGTTTTAAGCCTGTGCATTTAAAAGTACTTAAAAAAAAAACAACAAAAAAACTCTTTAAATTGGTTCGGTTTGATAGTGAATGAACTTAGGTAGGTTATCTAATGCCAGAACTCATTTGCTTGCACAGAGTTACATAGAATTATTTGTGTTGGATAGCAATACTTGAAACTATTTTAAATGGCTAAACAGTTGTAAGGGATACTACAGTCTCCAAAGCTCCTAGACTTACAATCAGATGGTTTAGAGTCACAAACAGGACACTCATTGGGGAGGAGGAGGGGTCTTACTACTCAGCAGAGGTGCAGTCAGCATATTCTACACCTATAGCCAATTAAGCAGATGAACTATCATGAAATGAAAGCAAATATCACTAATATTCACCTCAGCTTCAAGAGCAGTAAACTTCTATCAAAAGACTGAAATTCTAATAAGATGAGTTCATAGTGAATTTTACAAAAATTTATTTATCTTCACAATGTTGAACACTGCCAATTGATAACAAGCAATAAAGAGATTTTTTTTTTCTTTCTTTTTTTAGATTGTTGGTCAAACCAATCTATATGCAGTAAGTAGAGGAGCAGATATTTCAAAATTAGGAAAAGGTTAGTACAAAGAAACTTGACCGGGTTTTACCTCAATTGATTCTATTGCTTCAGTTCAAACTCCTGTATCTCTCTCTCTCTATATATATATATATATATTTATATTAAAAGACAATAAATATTTGGTCTGATGATCACATTGGTAAGAAATGGACAGTCACCAAGCAACACTGACCATGTGTACTTTATTACCGATATTGAGCACAATTTATTTTAGTATTCAGCAGTACTTATAATGGCAGATACAAATCCTTACAAGTCACTGAAAATAATAAATAGGCCTCTTTGTATATATGCAACACAGATAGTCATCTATCTTTCAGTATGGTGTAATGAGCAAGGCTAGCAAACCACTTCTGATGAATTCAATTCTAGTTTCGTGCCAAACTTAGCCAAGTTTATTATGTATGTATATATATATATATATATATAACAACTGCTAAACACCATTAACAGTAATTTTGGTTTTAGATAGTTAAATTAGCATATACAACCAATTAACTTTGAGAGCTTAGCTCTCCTGCCTGTTCTGAGTTCTACTCTTAATGAACAGGAGATGTTATGCCAATGCAAACTAGGCTGTGCCCAAGTATATATGCCTGACCACCAAAAACTCCTTTCAGAGGGGCAGTAGATAAGTTTATAATTTTTGTTTTGTTCAATGCTAAAAATATTTCAACCATATTTTGATTTCATCTCTTTCCTGTAGCTGAAAATGAAAAGAAAGAAAATAGAACAAAATTTGTGAAGAAAAATACTGAAGTCTTTCATTGCAGTTGATAGTACAGATGAAGGACACAGTCAACAATAGGGAGTTTGTCTTAAAACCAAGACTTTTTTCAATCTTGAGCCTCTTCTTCTTCTTCTTCTTGCTCATCTTCTTCAGGAACAGGATATCTTAGCATTGCTGCTACACCGGTCAACTGGCCAAGTTCTGTGGGTATAAATAAGATTACTAGTGAGTGAAAGCCTTCAAATTGCTATGGCATGAAAACAGTAAATGAACAATTTAAACAAGAGTTTTCTATAGTATTTGTTAAAAAAGAAACTAAAGTGAGACAAAGTTGTATAGCTGTCGGAGAATTACAGTTATCTCCCTTACATTTTTGTCAAAGAAAAAAGGCATCTGTATCACATGAAATAGAAACGATGGTGGGTTGGAGTTTTGTTTAATGGCATATCAACCTCTGTGGGTCATCTAATGCCAAGAAAGGTTAGGTTGGTTTTGTCTTCTACGTGAGTTTTAGGGCATGGGGTTTTTTTTTGGGGGGGGGTGTTCTCGATAGTTCTTGATTCTATTTGGCCAGATATTGGTGAAAAGGTTGATTTTGTCACATTTCAGTGAAAGGATGAGGTTTTTTGGAAGCCTCAAAATGTTCTCAAGTTTGGTTTGATTAAACCAAAGATTTACAAACGAATACTTAGTAGATAATATTCCAAATGAGCCAGAGCCCACCTGCCTGGACACAAAACTAATGGCTTCAAGCATTGCTGCTATACAACATCAACAATTCAACCCAACATCAATGATCCGCCTGTACATAGTTAATTAGTTATACACACGACTTGTAAGCGAATACATGATTTGTAAACATTCTGCTAATAATATTTTCAACAAGCTCAAGCTTATTTTTCTTCACAGTCAAATGATTTCAAGTATCTCATCCTATACAAATCATTCTATTCACCTGATCTGTTTGCAAACAGTCTTGGATACTGCTATGCACCAGTATTCAACATCAGTCACTTGCTTGCACACATTCAAATAAATATAGAGGATGTGTGAGAGATTAGTTTGTCAGTAATTGTTTTTGCTTTTTAAGCAGATTGTTTGTAAGTGACATCTAAAAAGGATTGAGTTCATTTGTTTGCACACAGTTAAATGGTTTCATGTCTTATAGTTATTTGTAATACCTTCTAGATCGAGGCTGGCAACTATGCAGTCTGTGTCGCTGTCCATGCTTTCTATACTATATGATCTTTGTAGGGATTTTGATGTTCCCTGAGCATTGGACTGTTTATCTATTCCCATAAGTGACTTGGCTCTTGATGATTGGCTGGGGGTAGTTTAAATGTACCTCCTGATCTTTCATTGAAGACTTCTGTGTTCGTATTTACTCTTCCAGCCAGGCCAATGGGGGCCTGTGCTTTTTGTTTAAGTTCCCTTGGCTTTTTGAATGTGGGCATTGAGTCCATTTCAATTTTAAGTTTGTTTTTAGTTTCTATAGGGGGATTTGGAGTTGGTTTTTGATTTTTTTTTTTTCCTTTTTCCTTTGATCTTGAAGTTGATCTGTCTACTTTTTGTAGCTTGTGTAACATTTTTTTGGGTAGGATTTGTTGTTTCATTTTCTGTTGGGTTGTTTTTGATATTTATTTTTTATGAAGTCTCTTTTGGAGATTTATGCTGTCTGTTTTGATGTGGGTGGTTGCTTCATCAGAATCTTCTGTGATTGTTTCAACAGGATCTATGTCCATTGGGCTGAATCTGTTGGATAATGGGATTGGTTCATTTAGGGGTTTTTTTTGTTTAGTTTGGATTTTTCCTTTTCTTTGCTTAGGGTTTTTTTTCCTGATTTTGGTTGTATGCCACATACTCATCTGGAACTGTTGAAATTTAGTATTTCTATTAGATTTTTTAATTCATTAATCAGTTTGTTCAGTTCTTCCTGTTTTGATTTTGTATCTTCCTTTTCCTAGTTTTCTTTTTTAGTTACACATGCATAACTAGGTTGTTCTTGTGTTTGTTCTACTATGTTTCTTGTGTATTTTATTTCTGTAATTCTTTTTTCTACATTTCACATTCCTGTGCAGTTGATGCAATTTTTGCATTCTAATTCTGTGTGATTTGAGTTTCCACATTTTGCACATATTCATGGTCTAGTGCACTTATCTTTAGGATGTTGACATCTTAGAGGGTTTGGTATATAGGTTTCTATTTTTGTATTTATGTAACCTATTCTAATGCTAGTTGGAATTGTGGGTTTATTAAATGTTAGTATGTATGTGTTTGTGTCTATGGTACTTGTTTCTTTGCGTATGGAGATTCTCCTCACATCTGTTACGCCTTGTGGTTTAAGATGTAGTCTTATTTCTTCAAGGGAACACGATGCAAGGTCTGGGGATTTTATAACTCCTTTTGAGAAGTTTAGGGTTGGGTGAGGGTATGTTTTTATGTTTAGTTTTCCAAATTGTTTCCATTTTAGAATTTTTTCTGATTGTTTTTGATTTGTTGTTTGTATAATAATGGTGTTGTTCATAGCTTTTTTGATATTGATTGGTTTACAATGTGTTTCTATTGTTTTTTGAATTAGGAATGGAGATAGCCACCACGGAGTCCCACATGGGGATGTGCCTAGGGGGGAAACCCATTCACCTAGTCACATCAGGGATACATAGTCATGCTGGTGGTAAACAATTTAGTTTTATCCCTGGGTTTTCATTCCCAAGATAACTACTCACCCAGGGACAGAAAGGAGTATATGTCTTTCCTCAGCATGATTGACCATCACCCTCTAATTCAAATTTTCAAAAAAAAATTGAGAGGGCTGACATGACCAGCTAATTGATTGGATCGGGCCTCTCCGACCACCCGTCTAGCCCAGTAAGGGCTAAAGTGGAGTGTTGCAAGTCACATGACCTCTTTGGTTGCCAGATCAAGTACTGCTCAGCCACCAGGATCCCGTCCTTAAGCATTATGGGTCGCCACCCACAGCCAACAGGTAGCCTCATTGGAGGTGCAGTCAGCATATTCTACAGCCCCAGCCAACTGGGCGAAAGGATGGTGGGTATTATTATAAGTGAAGTTAATTAGCAGAAAAATCCTTTTCTATTATGAATGTAAAATCTATAAATACAGGGTGTGGCAGGAATATCTTTGACATTTTTAATTGTTACCAGTGATAATGGTAGCTCGGACCAATGCACACCATACATTTGCTTTTGAAATGTTTATTAAGATTGTATCATTTATAGTTCACCGTGGTGTAGTCATTATCGTCGTAGGAAATGGACACGACGAGACTGATTGCATTTCACATAGCATTAATAACCTTGGGGAAGGTATGAATCCAATTATTCTCCCTCCAGCTATAGGTAAATAGTAGGACAGACTAGGTTCTTCAGCCTTGGTTAGGCAACTAGTCTAGGAGAAGGAAAACGCCGCTATAGTTCACACTAATCTTAAACATTTCAAAAGTAAATGCATGGTGCATACTGGTCCAAACCATTATCATAACTAATTGTATTGATATAAGTTAAATGGAGTTACCATTACCACTTGCCTAAGTTTATTTGCACCCCACATAAATGTATATAGCCTATTGTATAATTTTTTTGAAAATTTGTTTTCTTTGTTTAATGGTATATAAACTTCCATAGATGATTTAATGCCAAAACCATAACCCAGAGTTGGAGAAAATACCTCAAGGGTATTAGTGAACATAATAGCACAACTGGAGTTTAAGGCACTAGACATTACACCACATACAATTATAATCAAAGCTCTTAGGGAAGTGTATTTTATATGTAAAACTAATGATAGAAATAAAAACAAGTTTTCACTTTTATCATTACAGGAAATGGACTAAAACCATGAATCTATTTCCCCTCAACTCTAGAAGACAGAAAACTCAATTCTAAAACAGCTGTATGCTGCTTAAATAGAAGAGGGTTTAGGTAAATAGATGTATTTTATTTTTTTTAAGAAGATAAATGCTTCATTCTCAAATTTAGAGCATTTTGTATCACTCCAGGTTAAGAAACAGTAAGAGTTACTCAAGGCCTAATTTTTTTTAAAATCAGTATCATTGGAGGATGAGAAAAATTTTGGTAAACTAAAATTTGATTTCTTGAATTAAATGTCTATTTTCTCTTTCCCCACTGATACTAGCACCATCAAATCATTACATGAATAAAACTTATGTAAAGCTTAATTGTTAAATAAGAATGATGATATGCTTAGTTACTGAGAAAAGTGAACCATTACTTTGTTGTTTAACCATGAATATCACTTACGTTCACCAGATACATGAAGACTGGAAAATATTTTTACATCACTTCCATTGTCTTTTACTTTATCCACAAGAGCTACATAACGTTGCCGTTTCTTTATATCACTTGACCTAAGGAAATAAAGAAAAGATTTGAAAAAAAAATTAATCTACAAGTATTACAATATAAGAACATTAACCATGTTTTGATTACAGTATCTGCTATTCCTAAGTGGTCATCACACATTCAATAAGTAGGATCAAATGCTGTTTAACTGATGATCTAACAACAGGATTGGAGTTGAAAAAAAAAAAGTGCTTTGTTACAATTTAACAAGGTTCACAACAGAAGACCATATTGAAGCAGACAATTTGTAAATGTTATTTCTACAAAATTTGTGTCTATTTTCTTTGGATTACCAAAGGAAAGGTTATGTTATATTTATAGTGGTGTTGGATTACTGCAAATATATCACTATGAGAAGCTTTATACAATATTAATAGAAATATAATAGAATACCAAGTTCACATAGAGACAATTTTATAGATTTTTTGGCTTATTTACAAATGGTAATTTGAGTTCAAAGTCTTTCCAAAACATTTTGATTAGAGTTCTATTTACTCTAAGTGGGCAACTCAAATGGTATAGTGGTTAATGAGTTTACTAAGTAGTCACATATTCAAGTAGTAAATAGATCATCAATGTTAAGCAGCATTGAGCCTAACAGGTGTTTAAATTCAGACTAAGTACATTAACTAAATCATACTGTTCTAAGCCAGTCATGTGCAACCTTTTTGAAGAAGCAGGCTGCCAAAGACAGGGATCCTTATCACATGCTCCAAAATCATTTTTTGTTTACGACATGATATCAGATTGCTTACAGGCATTAAAGCAAAATCATTTAATGTAGCTACTTATTGCTAGAGAGTTCAATTCTCAATGAGTGCCACAAACTTCTAAGCTTAGTATGACTTCTAAGGTGGTTATAGCCGTGTGGGCTTTGTTTCAATGCCAAGGCAAGGTAAGAATTTTGGCAAAACAAGAAACATAAAATCAGAAAGCAAAGTAATTTAGATATATGCCCCTAAATATTTGTAACTTCATATAAAAAAACCTAAGCAAAGTGATTAATGAAGCTACCCATTCAAGTAAATGTACAATAAATATAGCTTAAGACATACTGCCAAGAAAAGGACATTGGTAGTGACTAATGGAAGTGAATTCTTGAAAAAATCTTTGAACATTAGATCATAAGTGGAAAATATTCAGGATAGATACCAAACATAAAAAAAATCTTACCTAAATAATTCATCAGATACCATTAGAACTTCAATGGCCTGTAGGTCAGCAGCTTTTTCAACAGCTTTTATTCTGAAATAATAAATAAATAAATGGCATATTAATAACACCCCTGACCTGACATTCTCTTTTCACGATCAATGCCATGATAATTGCAAGATAGTTTGGCTGAGAAATTTTAGCACTAAATGAATAACCAATATTATTTCTCAAGTTTATTTAATTCTATAACTCTAAACACACTGTTCAGTCTCCCTATATGGAAGGAAAAAATATTTAGACAAGAGGAATATTAAAGAGGGGGGGGAAATCTTTTGGTGCAACACACTTTTGAGTATAAATTACAAAAAGCTTGCAACTAAACAAACAAAAAAAAAAAAAAAAAAAAAAAAACACTTATAAATACTGTGGAATAAAAGTTACATCTCTCCCTCACACATCTTTCCAATTTACTGTATAATAAAAGTATCTTACCCATAAACAGCACGATCTTGATCATTCAACAACAAATTATAAAATTCATCAATTGCTTTCACTTCTCCCAAGGCTTTTGTGTCAGCCAATCGAGCAGCAACAGTTGGGTCTTGCAACACTTCTGAAATGAAGAGAAAAAGGTATTTTGTTAATTGAACAAACCAATTCTAGTGCCAGCAATGGAAACAACAAGCTTCAGTCAAAGCTGTTTGCTTCACTTCATACTAATTGATGAGCAACCGATCTAGAACCAAGTGTGTCTGGTTGCAGCTAAATTCAGAATTTTATCATTGCTTTTGTAGTAATTAGGGATTGCTTCACAGTCGGTGAAAAATCCTCAGGGGTTGAGTCAGTGTCTACTATGAAGAGAATTCTGTAACCTTGGGTCAGAAAGCTTAATCCAGGATTTTCTCTTCCTTCCAAGGGACACTTCGTGTATCACAGTCCAGCGCAATTTCTATCTTCAATTACCATCAACGGTCTCACCACAAACGTCTCTACCTTAGAAAAGTGCCCTCCTGCCTTGACATAAAGTATATAACCCTGTCTGTCACCCAAGCTCTTTTTATAAGCTTAGAGCTTTGCATGCATCCTTGTCAAGTCTCGTCAGAATCCGAGATCATGTGTTCTTAAAACACAACGTTTGAGCGGCCATTTTCGCCTTTGCATGCCAGGCACACACGAGCATGTTTTTCTGGAGTCTTCTACAGCTTTTAAGAATTTAATAAAATAAAAAAGGTTAAGAAATGCTTATATTATAAGAGCAATAAATTTACCACAAGTCCAGAATGGAAAAGTTACAGAACCAACAGGTCTTGATCTACAAACACAGTGATATAAGAATAATATAGGACAGAGGATATTAATAACATATGTGAGAATTAAAAAAAACAACAAAAAAACTTACCTTTCAGTGAATGTTTAAAACCTGATGAGGAATGGATGAGTACAAATCTAGCTTTGTTTTCTAGAAGAATTTTCCAGTCATTTTTTACTGCTTGATCAAACATGTACGAGTAAAACTGATCCTGAAATCAAATTTAATTTTTCCAGCATTAATTAATCCATCTCAGCTGAATGGATTTTCACAAAGTGTTTCTTTCTACTAATCATTTTCAAAATGATTTTGAAATACAAGGCCATTGTAAATCTTTAGAAAAGATTTTTGGTTTTTTTTATGAATTAATATCATTTCATAATCTAATAACTTGAATAATTCTCTTTTGAAATGATCCCATTTTAACAGTATGTGTAAAAACAACTCAATTTTCCGTTTAGCGTTTTTTTTTTCTTTTCAGGTATAACAATGGTATTCACTGAAAAAGAAAACACATTTAAACATTAAATCTAGAATTTTGAATTGTTTCTACACATGCTGCTAAAATTTAAGATCATCTGAATTAGAATTGGTCAATTTATTAAATTATGAAATGGTATAAGTTCATTAAATATGATTTGTAAACATATTTTATAGATAACATTATTAAACAAGACCAAGCTCATTGGGGGGGGGTGCACACACACACACACAGAGTTTCAAGTATTATAGTTTACACACCTTTAAATAGATATACATATATGATTTGTAAATGAATAGTTTATAGGTGATTTCATTTTTAAATGAGTTACAACTAATTCGTTTGCACACTAGTATTGTTATTCTTTCTACACAGTTAAATGGCTTCAATTATTGTTATCAAACACAAATAATTCTATTCAATATTAATTATTTGTTTGCATTCAATGAGGTGGTTACAAGTATTGCTGTTTGACACTAATTATTCTATTCAACATTTCTTATTCATTTGCATGCAGGCAAATGATTACAAGTATTGAAATGTAATACCAATAATTCAATTTAGGTATACAGTTAGAGTTTCAAGTATTGCTATTTAACACTAATAATTCTATTCGACATTACTCATTCATTTAGACACAGTTAAATTGTTCCAAGTATTACTACATACCATTAACAATTCAATTTAACACATCATTTGTTTGCACAAAGGTTAAATATCAAACAGTTCTATTTGACCCATATATAGAACCCTATGAAATGCTACCACTTAAGGTCAGAGTGGACCTCGGAGCAATGGCAATGAAGGGGTACTCCACATTTACCAGAGCTCCAAGACTGGACCCTCATCATCAGATGATTTAGTGTCATATCCAGGACACTTGTTTGGTAGGGGTCTTATCCCTCTGTGGGGATGCAGTCAGTGTATTCAACAGCTCAAGCCAACTGAGCTGGATCATGAAGGGAGACAAAAAAAAAAAAAAAAAAGTCTTTAGTTACCAAGATTTTCTAATTTTTTAGATAATGGATACTTCTCCAATAATGATTTTACTTCAATATACTGCCAAATTCTGTCCTTCAGATTTTCAAACTAATACCTTTCCCCTCAATAATCAGAAATAATAAAATACTTGTGACCTGAAAATGAGTAGGAAAAAGCATAAGATTATCGAGTTCTACCCTCATTTTTTTGATAATCCACAAACAAATATATAATAACAATCCTCTTCCTTAAAAACTAAATTAATAAATGAGAGAGTACTTCATGCCCCACCATCAGATGCAGTTAAATGTCATACCCAGGAATTTGCTTTTAGGGGAGGGAATAGGGATATTTTAAGCCTTACCAACAAAATAAACATTAAATCTGAAATCAGTTAAATGACCAAATACTTAATCATACAATAAATGGTTCTAAAGTCTACAAGAACTGAATTTTCAATACAGGGCATCTACTATGATAAAAATTTTATTTTTATTCAAAAGAAATAGAATAAAAATTTTTTCTTAGAGCCAGTCTCACAAAACCCCAGTTACTTTAAAAATATTCTATCATTAACAATCAAATTAGTCTTCACCAGTGAGAAAAGTTACATACCAAGATGGATAGAATAAAAGGGAAATTAGTCAACTAAAAAAAAAAAAAACAAAAAAACTTACCTTCACAAAACCAGGACTTGCAATAAGTACACACTTTACAACTGAAAGTAAAAATAATGATTTCTTTTCAGAAACCAACCCAGGAAAATGAAGTTGCTCTGAATAAAATTTTATTTTCAATTTGTTTACAATACATAATTCAGAGGGAAAAATCATGGAATAAAAAGTTTTAATTCAGATGGTTGGCAGTAAATGGAGTCATAACTGCAAGATGAGTAGAGTGACTATTAAGACAATGATATCTAGTGAATTAAAGAGACACTGCAATGGTAGACAAGCAAACAAGTTGAGGATTAATTTGTTTCTTTCTATTATCAAAAAAGTATCAGGTTAGATTAAAGTTTATCAAGAAAAATAACAATCTTTATAGAATATCATAAAAAGTACTGTCAAAAGATTTTTTTCATTTATCCATATAAATTCAATATTGCTGAAAATAGATTAGTATGTATGCCAAAGTAAACATGTTAGTAGAAAATTACACTTCAGCAGTATTCACATCCCAGTAAAAAAAAAACCAACAAACTTTAAAGTGAAAAAAATCATGACCCAAGATTAAATACTGTACATACATATGTATAGGTCAACCCTTGATTTACATTCATGAATTTATTTATGGAATTAATTTTTGAAGCTTTAGTTCTTCCAAATATGGTTGACATCCAACCTTACAAATTAATTACTCAGTAGCAGTACATACCCATATGTAATATGGGTTGAAAGATGGTAATTAAAAATAAAAAGGATATTCTTGTTTTTTATACAGTTTATTTACTATGGGGTACTGGTTTGTTTCTGCCAAACATTGTATACAGAAGATGACTACAGGTTTATTTAGAGACCTCAATTACCCTTGAAAAATCTGTAAAAATTGATTAATATTTTGAAAAAATATTTTATTTTCCAGACTTTGAGAGGTAGTATTAACTAAAAAGAAAAAAAAAAGGGGGGGGTCTAAGCTATTTTCTTTTCAGGCTGGGTGACTGTTGAAATGAATTCCTACTAATTGTCTCTGTATATAACCAAGACAGAGAGGGTCTAAGTGCATATAGATTTGGTTTCTTTGTTTAATGGTATATCAACCTTTATGGTTAGTTGTTTGGATTTTATCGCATGTCAACTTTTGTAGGTTATTTAACGCCAAATCCATTTTTATGAAAATAGTTCTATTCCAAACAATTCTGTTTAGCATAAGTACACAGTTTAAATGTAAGTACAGTTTAATTGTAAAAAAACATTTCTATTTCAAGCTATTCAGTTTAGTATAAGTAAAGATTTTCTTTTCACACAGTTAAATGTCAAAACAGTTCTATATTAAACAATTCAGTTTAGTGTAAGTACAGTTTCAATGTCAAAAACAGTTACATTTCAAATAATTCAGTTTAGCATAAGCACTCAGTTTTAAATGTAAGTACGGTTTAATTGTCAAAAACATGTCTATTTCAAACAATTCAGTTTAGCATAAGTATACCGTAAGTATGACTCGACCTGGGATTGGACCCAGGTCTCCCGGGCCATTGCCGAACACTCTAACCATCATGCCAATGTCCAGTATCAACCTTCATGGGTTATTTAATGACAAAACAATCCGGGTAAAAGAACAGTAATGGGTACTATTAAACCCATAGCTAAAGAATAAGAGGTTCATACCATTCCCAAGTGTATTAATCCAAAAGCGAACCTAACAGCATGTCTGGATTAACTACGATTTTGTTGTCTAGCATGTTAGCCACTATACCATAGGGACTCCTCACTAAGTCCATATAAGGAAGAAGAAGAAAGCCAGCTGCTTCTCTTAATACTCACCAAGACAGTGGGTAAATGCAAGAATAATAGAATAGAATTTTATAGCAAGAACAGTCAGAGGGTGTTGAGACAAAGAGATCCCATGTAAAAACCCATATTAAAACATTTTCAGGGATAACCTGAACAATTAGGCCAAAAACATTGAAGAGAGACATTTGGTGAATCATTATATGCACAGCTTGACACTAATTTTTTGGTCTCCAAAATTTTACCTATAAACAAATTGTTAAGCAACATAAACATATTGCAAATGCAAAACTGAATATAAATTTCAAACAAAGTCAATACTCACTTTCAAAATTTACATGTCTGAAAATTGCCTGAATAATTTGGTCATAAAATTTGGTCAAGCCCTGAAAAAGAAATAGCAATAAATATGATTAGGATGATCAAAATAGGAGGCATACAAACTATCATAAATAAAAAAAATTCTAAAAGTATAAAACTATATAAAAGTTCAAATTTTAGACATGATAATGTCATTTTTATGTTTAAAGGAAAAGTATAAAAAGTCAACACCAAGAGAAAAAAAAATTGTATAAAATTTTATTTTATCTTACAAATGTTCATATCATTAGCGAGAAAATTTGATCATAAATGCTATAGAACAAGAGATATTTGTGAAAATAAGTGTTAGAAATTAAAACACACACACACACATATATATATATATATATATATATATATATATATATATATATATATATATATATATATATTATTGTAAGGATTTGTATAAAAAATATTTAGGTAAAAAAAAAAAAAACCCACAAAAACAAACTAATTCCTGAATTTTAATAAAATTTTCATCTTTCTTTTCACCAGGAGATGACAGGTTCAAACCCGACTACAGGCAAAAAACAAGGACTACTTAACATAGCTCAACATTTGTACCTAGTCATGGTGAATGGAATTAGAACAAACCCCATGGATTAAATAATGGGTTCAGTTAAAAATTCTTTGAAGATTCCCAAATTTTACCTGAAGGTTCCAAAGTTCTACAAGAAACACCTGAAGAAGGCCAAAGGGCACATTTTAATAGAATATCACCCTTCATGGCTTATTTAATGCCAAATCCATCCCTGCTGAAGAACAGCAGAGATGCTATCAAACCAACAGCTAGGGGTGGATAAGAAGGTTCATATCTTTCCCAAGTGATGAAGAAGAAAATTAAGAATAATAATGATGATGATGATGATGTTCATACTTTTCCAAAAAAGAACTCACTTAGAGGCTGTCACAGTTCACCACACTATGGAACTCTCACCAATGGCCTGGGAGACCAGGGTTCAGTCCTAGGTCAAGTCATACCAAAGACTTTAAAAAAAAAAAAAAGTACTTGATGCCTCCTTGCTAAACACTCAGCATTATAAGGTAAACTGGAGCAATCCAGGGAAAGGATCAGGGCTCTCCCCTACACCTTGGTGTGGTAGTTATAGAAAAGGGAGCCTTCAGGTTGCCCTCAACTATGATTACCAACTTTATTTTACTCCATTTAATAAAAGACTTTAAAAAGTTAAAAATCTTGAGAGAAGGAAAAAAATGCATTTCACTACACCTCCCTCTCTTAATTTAATCATTTATTTATCTTATACAATCTTTACAACATTTGAGGGTTTTTTTAAATACATATTTTAAAGATAAATCCATGAAGAAATAAATTCTATTTCCTCTCCAGAGATCTTACCTAGGATAAAAAAAATAAATAAATAAAAAAAAATAAATGTTCTATTTCTTTAAGCAAATATTTTGACTGATTCACTATTTTTTTGTATTCTTATTTTAATCAGATGTAACAATGCTGAATAAAAAATACACTTATGTGATGAAAAATATCAATAGGTAGTATTTTTGCAAAAAAAAAAAAAAAAAAAAAGTCCAGATGGTTTAAAAACCACAACATGGTTTATTATTTTGTTAATCACTATATTATGGAAAGGAAGTAACAGCTGTCAACACAAATTATGCTGTTTTTCATTATCTGGCTATAGAAACATTATGGGCTTCCCACAACCTTTTTTTTTTTACTATGCTGACAGATAAAGCAGTTGAAAATATTTTTGATTTTTTTTTTCTTTTGGAAAAAGGACATTTCTTTGCACAGTTCAGTTGACTAACAATGAAACTGACTATTTTTCATTAAATGTTCACCTTATGATTAGGTTGTCTTATTTTTAACTACAAAATTTTTGTTGTTGTAGGGGGGTGGTATGATGTTTTGTTGATAAAAGAAAATATTGACTTTAAAAACTAGCTTATAGTAGATGACTTTCTTGTCTTTGTTTTTTTCTTTCTTTATTATATTTATTAATTTACATTTTAAAAAATGTTTCAAGTGCATTCCTAGCATAAATACTGTCTAACTACAGCAAAATCATAATTGAAGATAAAGAAAGCATATAATTTATTGACTTATTAAAAAAAAAAAATAAATAAATAAATAAAAAAAATAAGACAACCCTCTACAATAGGGAAAATTTTGTTGTCATGGTAACATAAGGTATTCCCAGAGTAAATGGAAGAAAGCTAAAAGAGAATAATTTTGAAGGAAGGAAGAGAGAGAGATAGAGAGACAAAAGGGAAAAATAAGAGTGATAAAGTATCAATCCAGATAGAAATTATCCTGTGATCTACAAAGGGAATTATACTAGTATAGCATTAATCCTATTATGAAACTTAGTATATATCACAAGGCCAACTGTAAGAAGAGATGAAAACTGTATTATAATCTTCTAAGTGGTGAGGGTCTGCCTTGCAAACCCCTAGTTTTTACCTATGTTTGAACACAAACCACCGGTGCCAGTGATAAATGTATTGTATTTCATGCAGTTTGGAGTTGATGATAAATAAATACCGACAAGTAATTGTTTGTTCATCACCAATTGATATTTTTACCCAACCTTATAATCTGAGAACTTATTTAAAAGACATTTACTAACATTTCATGAGGTGTTTGGAATATGGAACTCATTCTTTTGTTATTTTTTGTTAAGAAAAGATTAATTGTGACTTCTTATAAAAGTAACATAGTAGTGCTGGTATCATATGCACAATGTTTTATTTGTATAGTAATAAAGGTTTGATTTGGTTTTATGGCATATCAACCATTGTAGGTTATTTAATGCCAAATCTTTATACATTTTTGTAATGCTCATATGCATAAAAAGAAATAATTGACAGACAACATAACAAAAATCTGAGTATTTCATTCAGCTGAAATAACATATTGACAGAAAATAAGACAAACAATAAGATTGTTACTAGTTGTAACACTATAGTCTTGCCTAGAAACAATAATACAATCACTTGAAACAAAAGTGTTCCAACCAAGCTATTACAAAGTCTTTCTTTTGCTGAAGTCCATCTCTAAAGAAATCCACTTAATTAGTTTTTTTCAATTCCCTAGTAAGGTCAAAGTACTTATCCTTCTTTTCACTTTCTTTCAGTTTTATTCTGTGGTCAGCAAGGACAGCAAAGTTCACAATTTAATTTGACCCATAGATAGGACCCTATCAGATGCTACCACTCCAAGTCAAAGTGGACCTGGGAGCAATGGCAATGAAGGGGTACTCAAATCTCTAAAGCTGGAGCTTTACCATCAGATTGTTTGATGTCATATCCAGGACACTCATTAGGGTGGTGATAGGGGTTTAAGTCTTATTCCTCAGCAGAGATGCAGTATTCTACAGCCCCAGCTGACAACCATTTTAGATTAATAAAATATTTGTACTATCTTGTGTAAGCGTACAAACTGTAAAGAAAGGGAAGGGCTTTCAATTTTTTTTTTTCATATATAAAAAAATCTTTAGACAAAGAAAGAGAGAAAGAGAGGATTAAAGAGAGAAAGAAAGAGAGAGAATAAAGGAAAGAGACAAATGCTGGAAAAAAAAAAAAAAAAAAAAGAGAGGGAAGAAAAAAAGCTGTCTTAACCCCTTACCTTATCATGTTGAGCACACATGCCTTTCCTTTTCCGAGGGATATTAGTCTCTATTTTGGCCCGCACCAAAGTCATATTTGAAGTAACCAAACAGACATGGCCAAGGCCTTCTTGCATCACGACAGCAGCAAGGTCTGCATTTTGTGTTGGATCACAGGCAGAATCTAAGAAAGAAAGAAAGAAAGAAAAAAAAATCAATCAAATATAGTACTCAGATTGTGCAGCATATCTTACACACAGATGCATATGCACTTAGACACTTACCAATTCGTTGCAATGTCACAGTGTCCCAATGTTTAACAAGAGTAAATTTTCGATTCAGTTCCAAGTCAAGTGTATGATAGGCACCCATCTGTGATGAAATAAAAATGAAAATCCAAGTCACATAAGATGGTTTTATATCATTAATATTCTAATTTTATCAACAATAGGTTGGAAAAAATATACTAAAGATGTTTAATTTTCAAATTTACTAGGATGCGTCAAAAGTTTCATAATATTTTGGTAACTTATTTGCTTTATTCTTCCAAATTACAACAGAAGCAGCTTAGCATTCAAAGTAGAAGCCATCATGTTGCACCATTTGAAGCCACCTTTCTACCTGTTCTTTGATTTCACACTGATACCAGTTATCACTGAAACTTTCAACTCCTCTGGGTTGTTGAAAGCTCATGAGCACAATAAATAAGCTATAGATCAGAACAAGTGATATTACAAGGGAGCTAGGTCAAGACTATATATTGGGTGTGGCATCAGTATAATTCCTTCATTCCTGGAATTTATTTCAGAATCTAGCACGAATGCAAATATTGCAAAACTTTTGACTCACCCTACTATTATAAAATGAATTTTCAATTATTTCAGAAATGGATGTTTTGACATGAGTATATTGTAAAAAGAATTTTTCGTAACATTTCACTTTTTAGAATAAAATAAAAGGCATATATATATATATATATATATATATATATATTTTTATTTCAAGTTAAATATACTTTTAAAAACTGCCTTAGACTCAATATTTATATTACAATTAATTGCAAATAAAGAATTAAGGGGAAATACTCAATCATTTAATAGTTATTTCCTTTGAGAAATTAATGTTCAAGGTACTATTTACCAACCCCTCCGCTCGGGCAGGATATGACACAAGGTCAATTTTTAAACGGAGTTTAACAGGTTTTGAATTCAGAGTTTTCCTTCTCCTAGACTAGTTGCCTCACCAAGGCTGAAGAACCTAGTCCGTCCTACTATTTACCCATAGCTGGAGGGAGAATAAGGGGGTTCATACCTTTCCCAAGGGTATTTGCCCGAAAGTGAACGTAATAGCGCGACTGGAGTACGAACTCGCGTACTACGATTCCGCAGTTCATCGCTTTAACCATTACACCACGAGGACATGTTCAAGGTGAAGATGAAAGTTGACTCAATACTATTTGTTATGTCACAATGTTCATCAGTCTTTCAAGACTATGGATCTGCACCCAAACCTCAGCTCAAGCCCTGAGAAGGTATCAAAAACTGCCAGTTCTCCCTGCTTCTTCATTATCTTAAATTTCAAGGAAAGGACAAGGTGCTATACAACTTGGTCATAGTGTCACCACAGAAATAGCCAGAATGAGGTTGAATCCAACATGAGACTGTCTTAGGGACTCCAATTCCTGGTTCTATATCACGAGTTACCCTTCTCTTAGACAGGTTGCCCATCAAGGCTATAGAGCCTAGTCTGCCCTAGTATTTTACCCAGATCAGGTGTTAGAGTGTGTGAGAAAAGATGGATGCAGGTCTTTAGTGGAAAAAGAAGCCATATCAAGAATTATTGTTACAAATTGGATTCCAACTTGAGATATATATATATATATACATACATACACGCGTGAGGTGCATTCAATAAGTTTCCAGACTTTTTTTGTATGGGCATTTGAAATTGTCAAACTCTTGAAAATTCAGTATGTTATTCCTATACATCTTATGAGATGACAGACCAATTTTTATGATTTCAGGTTCAAATGAACAGTTACAGCAGGAATTGGAATACACCCTACTAAAGCCTGATTGTCACAGCTAGTGAATTTCAAAAATGCAATCTGACACTTTAGAAGAACGATATGCAATAAAATTCTGTTTTAAACTTGGAAAAAATGCAACAGAAACATATGGAATGCTTCAGACTGCTTTTCGACCATCTTGCAGGAATTGAGCATCAGTTTTTGAGTGGCATAAGAGATTCAAGGAAGGCAGGGAGTCTGTGAGGGATGATAAGAGGTGTGGGAGGAGTAAGGAAGTCAATACACCAGAGTTGATTGGCCAAAGGGTTAGGGTTACAGTTACTATGTTGAGGTTTTAAGGGAGTTCAGGAAGAGACCAGCACTCTTCAAATAGAGTCAGTGGCATTTCCACTAGGAAAATGCACCAGTCCACAATTCCATCCTTGTCATAGACTATTTGACCAAGATGGACATCAAGACAATTCCTCACCCTCCCTATAGTCCAGACCTTGCTCCCTGTGACTTTTGCTTATTCCCTAAGCTCAGAAATTGAGGAGATGAAAAAGGCTGTGACGAAGGTCATTGACACGCTCACACAAGAGGACTTCCATGGGGCCTTCCAGAAGTTGTTGGAATGGTACAACAAGTGCATTGCAGCCAGAAGAGATTACTTCGAAGGGGACTAGAGTTTCATGTGTGTACTATCAATAAAAGTGCTCATACGAAAAAAGTCTGGAAACTTATCGTATGCACCTTGTATATAGAGAGAGTGACTTAAGCTAAAATTGTCTCTGTATATGACCATGACAGAGAGGATCTAAGTACATATAGGTTTGGTTTCTTTGTTCAATAGCATATCAACCCTCACAGGTTATTTAATTATTCAGGGTGCAAAATACTAACAAGTGATAAATGGCCTCTAGCTATTGGCAGGTCATTAACAGTTTTCTAATGATGTCATTAATGGATTGTTCTGTAAATAAATGCTGGTGACAGTTTGCAATTATAAAACCAGTAAATTACTTGGAATATGGATCTTTGAGTTAAAAAAAAAAAAAAAAAAAAAAAAAAAAAAAGGTGTATCATTCATTTCCTCCCTGGGATTTACATACAAATATTCTACTACCAGTTATGACTGGTTTGATGACATGTTGAGTTATTTAATGTTAAAGTTAGCTTCTTTTTATTTTTCATTTTTTTAAAGCAATATGTTAACACTAAGAAACAAATTCGATTTACTAATGACAAATAGGAGAATTTCGTCAATGCCCACTTCACAGCAGAATGCATTAGCAAGCTCGACTAGCAAACCTACACGAGTGAGTTCGAGTCTCATTGGGTGCCCCTTTCATATGGCCTTGTGCCACAACTAAGCAAAAAGCTTAGTAAATTTCCAACTAAACAAAGAGCTAAACCTAGAGTCCTGTGGGAGACATAAGTAGTTAGAAAAAAAGTGTGCAGACATGAAAACTGCTTCCAAATGCAATAGGAGGAACCCAACCAATACCAATGCCCTGAAACTTAAAAAGGCACAAAAGGAATTTGCTAACATATACCTAAAAGAACAAACAGAATACATACAAAATCAGATCAATAAGATTAGAGACTTGGTTGAAGATAGACAATCTAGGATAGCATGGCAAATGAAGTGAGCAGAAGGAAGAGCACAGTGAAAGCTAAACTGAAAGCTAACAACCAAGAAGAACGAATACAACTATGGAAACAACATTTTGAGAATTTACTCAGAAACCCTCTGAAAGTTACACATGAACCAATCACGAGAATTATTAGCAAACAATTAGACATCAAACTAGGACAGTTTATGCAAGAAGAACTAAACTCAGTACTAAGAAAAATTTAAAATAGAAAAGCAGCAGGGCTTGATGAAATACCCCTGGAAGTATGGAAGACAAGGGAATTCGACAACATACTGCTCCGACACTGTAATGCTGTATATAATCAAAACACAATAGACAGATGGAAAAATGGATGCATCCTCCCCTTCCCTAAGAAGGCCAACCTCGGATTAGCCAAGAACTACTGAGGTATAACCCTTACATCCATAGCAGCCAAGATATACAATGCTCTACTACGCAACCACATAGAACCCAAAATTGAGAAGATTCTTAGGAAGAACCAAAATGGCTTTTGAAGAAATCAATCTACAACATCACAAATTTTGACTATTCGTCAAATTCTAGAAGGTGTATGTGCAAAAAACCTAGAGGCAACAATATCATTTGTCAACTTCTCCAAGGCCTTTAACTTCATACACAGAGGGAAGATAGAGCAAATACTACTTGCCTACGATCTACCCAAAGAAACCATCACAGCCATAATGATGCTATATGAAAACACGAAAGTAAAAGTCTGCTCCCCAGATGGAGACACAGACTACTTCAACATTGTAGCAGGTGTGCTGCAAAGAGACACATTAGCCCCATACCTCTTTATCATCTGTCTAGACTACATCCTTAGAACGTCTATTGATAAAATGAAAGACAATGGTTTCAAGCTGACAAAGGAAAGAACCAGAAGATACCCCGCACAAACAATTACGAGCGTGGACTACGCTGATGACATAGCACTTCTAGCAAATACACCAGCCCAAGCTGAAACCCTGCGACATAGTCTGGAACAAGCAGCTGCTGGCATAAGCCTCCATGTCAATGCAGACAAGACAGAATACATGTGCTTAAATCAAAGAAGCGACATCTCCACACTAAACAGTAGTTCTCTGAAACTCGTGAACAAGTTCACCTACCTAGGAAACAGTGTCTCATTAACCAAGACAGACATCAACACGAGACTAGCAAAGGCATGGACAGCTATTGATAAGCTATTGGTCATATGGAAGTCAGACCTGACCAATAAAATAAAACAGTTTTTTTTTCCAAGCAGCAGTCATGTCGATACTGCTATATGAATGCACTACATGGATGTTAACTAAACATATGGAGATAAAGCTTGACAGCAATTACACAAGAATGCTGCAAGCAATGTTGAACAAGTCCTGGATGCAACACCCCACAAAGCAGCAGCTGTACAGCCATCTAACACCCATCATGAAAACTATCCAAGTTAAATGAACCAGATATACGAGACACTGCTGGAGAAGTAGGAATGAACTCATAAGCGACATACTTCTGTGAACCCCTTCATATGGATGAGCAAAGGCAGGACAACCAACTAGAACCTATATACAACAGCTCTGTGCCAATACAGGATGTAGCCTTGAAGACGATAGAGACGGGTGGCGGGAGAGGATCAGGGAGATCCGTGCTGGCAGTGCAACATGATGATGACGACGAAGTAAATGATATAATCATTTGTAAACAATTATAAGTAAAGTGGGTGACCTGAAGGCTCCCTTAGCTACTACACCGAGGTGTAGGGGAAGGCACAACTCCTTTCCCTAGATTGCTCCACTTCACCCGTGATATATACCTTATAATGCTGAGTGTTAAGCAAAGAGTTATGAAGTACCATTTTTAAAGTCTTTGGCATGATCCAACCAGGGATTGAACCCCAGTCTCTCGGACCATTGGCGAACACTTTACCCACTAGGTCAATAAGCTGGTCTAGTTTGAAGTAATTATTAATAATACAAATAATTTGCAGTTAAATGTTTTCAAGTTTTATTATCTGATATTTATAATTCTTTAAGCAATTATAAGGTTTCAAGTAACTAATGATAAATTTTCATTAACAATTATAGCTTCAAGTAAGTATTTTTAATTCTGATAATTTATGTATAATTATGTTTTCAAGTATTCCTATTTCATACTAATAATAGATTTCAAGTAACTAATTTGATATAATAATCATTTATTTTGCACACATATGGTTTCAAGTATCAACTAATAATTTTCAAATAGATGGGACTAACTGGTATAACTACTCCAGATCAGAGTGGAACTGGGAGTAATGTCAAGAAAGGAGTGACTTCACACTCAGCAGAGTTCCATTACTGGAGTCCAACCATCAAGTACAGCTTAGCATCATACTCTGGACATTATGAAATATACTGGCCATGAACAGTGTATAAAATATAAACCCCCAAGCATTTAGTTTTGGAATACAAGAGAATGAAAACAGAAAGAAGAAAATGTGAACACTTTGACCAGATAATATAGTCATATTTTACCTACATCATTAACTGATTCACAAAGACATGATATAACCCTGTTTGTAATATAAACCAAAGCTTCTTTTATCTTTTGTTAATATCTATACATTTCACTTAGTTTCAGTATATTTTAAAAAGGAAACATTTATTTCACATCCTTTTATTATATAGAAGGCTTTATTTTGTAAGTTTAAAACTCAGACAAAAATCTTGTTACAGCATGGCATTTTGCAGCTACACTAAAAGTCAAAGCAAAAAAAGCTGTTTGTTTATTAATTAATGACTTATCAAAAATAAAATGAATAAAATAAAATGGAGGGGAGTGGCACAAATTATTCTGGCTGCAAAATCATCTGCCCTTTACTACACATATTTATGTGGAATAACATGTACAGTTTGTCAAACAAATTGTTTTTAAATCAAGAAAAAGTAGCTCCACTAAACTTCCTAAAAAAAAAAAAAATAATTAAAAAATAATTAAAAAAAAAAAAAAAAAAGATAAAAAAAAAAATATTGATAATACAGAAGAAATTCAGAAGACAAATTGGTATTAAAAAAAGATGATTTTTTTTTTAAAGTTGAAAAAATAGGCTGATCAGAGGTGACTCTCCATCTGCCATTTCATTAGTTACAGTTTTCAATCAATGAATCACTCAATCACTAAAATAGCTTATTTATAGCAATCCTTAGCAGGCTTGGTACCTGAACATCATTGGAATCAAAAGAAGTTATAGTGGATGACTTTAAATATCCAGTAAATCCATAATTAGTTTTGTTTATACCTTCCACAAATTCTTAAAATGGAAGGTTTCTATGATCCCATTAAATATTAAGTGGATTTCTGTTTTAGCAAAATATAATTTATTTTTGAATAATTAGATAATGAATTAATTGTAATCAATAGCACATTTCCCATTATTTTAAATCATCTATTGCCATTTATCAGGTAGCTTGTCGATTCCTCTTAAGTAAAATTCAGCTGGTTTCAAGCACAGATATTTTCCCCCTGACCACTTGGTGCAAAGTCTAGTGAATATAGTGAATAAGGTAGAACAGGCCAGCCTAAATCTAATATTTTTTCCTGTGATTCTTGTTGAATGTGGCCTTATATTATTATCAAGAAGCACAACATATCTCCTGACAAGTGCAGGGCTTTTTCTTAGATTTTCAAGCACAAATTGTTGCTGTTAAGAGTATAAGTCTGCAGTGAGTGTCTGATTGTAGTTTAAAAACTCAAAATAAATAATACTGCAGTGATCCCACTAGACACATAGCATAACTTTTTTTCCATGAAGCTTCACCTTTGGGTTAGGTTGCAGAGATTCATCCTAGTCAATCAACTGCCTTTTAGTATTGAGAATTATATGACCCCTTTTTCATCACCTGTAATGAAATTCTTGAGAAACTGGTCATTTTTCTGCCTTGAAAGAAGACTTGTTGAAATGGATATTTATTCTACTCACTATAAGTATGAGGAAGCCAAATACCCAGCTTGCTCACTTTTCTGATCTTTTAGATCTTTTCTGATCTTTTTAGATAGTAGATTGGGATGTGTTAAGGTCAAGTGCTAATCATTCAGTACTTTTGCATGGAGTGCATTCTACTAATTTTCTTAAAGCATCAAATATGCATTTTCAGTTCCTCCATTTTAGGGGCATGAGATCAAAATTATGATGTGCACTCTTCCACTATTGAAATAAGAATGACCAATGAAGGCACTCTTTAATCAGTTAACTTTCTGTTATGTTTAAAACATTGGAAGTTTGAAATGTGTAGTTACAACTTGCATTAGAAAAATGAAAATTATTTATGACTCAACCTAATAGATCAGTGCGAGACTACAGCCTTCCATCACTGGGTGCACATATTCAGGTGCAATAATGCATGTGTGTAGGTGGTAGCATATCTATACAAGTATGTATATGTAAAGGTATGGCATATATGTAGTGTATCTGTATGTATATGGAGGTATGTGTAGTAGTATAAAAAAATAGTTAAACAA
The DNA here is from genome assembly GCA_963585895.1 of Sepioteuthis lessoniana. Taxonomy (NCBI): domain Eukaryota; kingdom Metazoa; phylum Mollusca; class Cephalopoda; order Myopsida; family Loliginidae; genus Sepioteuthis; species Sepioteuthis lessoniana. The sequence continues at coordinate 40,528,172 of OY757937.1, forward strand.
GTTAGAGAGGTCAGCAGATTTTAATAGAAGATAAAATAGAAAAACCATATCTTCAACTGCTGTCCATATCATGATAGTGAGGAATCAGCACCCAAATCAGTACAGCAAAGTGTCACATGCACCTTATCCCTAGGATAAACCAGAAGTGAAATTGTCATCAATAAAGATGGTCATATGTGTATATTTGGAAATTTGTTTTTGCATCTTTTTTTTCTTTTTTGAGCTGACACAATAAATCAGCTTTCAAAAACAATTATGACATGGAGGGGAGTGACATCAACCAGATGGCAAGACTGAGCAGACAGGAACAAATACTACTACATCAATATAAACTAGTACAGCTACAAGTTGACTAATTTTTTTCCTAGCCCATTTCTCTTGGTGATAATCATGGTATCACATTCCTACATACTATCAAACATGTGATATCATCTCAACAAAATATCTAATCTGATGTTCCAGGATAATCATTTTCACTTTTTTCATCACTGTCTAAAAATTGCTTTGAATCACCTCCCAGGTTTCCAAGATCTAAAACTTGCAGAAAATATTAATAAGAGTTCTTCAGGAATATGTTTCTTTATGATTGTCACTGATTGTTATCATAATTAGAGATGGACTCAACAAGGTTGGTTGCATTTCACTTTAAGCCAATGCCATTAGGAAAGTAGCCCAGTCAGCTGAGAGAGGGAGAGCTATAGAATACACTGATTTCATCCCCAAAGAGTGCCCTGGATATGACATTAAACCACTTGATGGTGAGTTTTCAGTAATGCTGGAGCTTTAGGGAATGCAGAATACCCACTTCATTATCATCGTTCCCATGTCCACTCTGACTCGGATAGCCTAGTTGGCTGAGGCTATAGAATATACCAACTGCATCTCTGCAGAGGGGTAAGACTCCTCCAACAAGTGTCCTAGATATGACATCAAACAATCTGATGGTGAGACTTCAGTAATGCTAGAGCTGGGGGGGGGGAATGTAGAGTACCCCTTTTATTGCCATCACTTCCAAGTCCACTCTGACCTAAAATGATAGCACCTGATAGGGTCCTATCTATGAGTCAAACAAATGACATGCTAAATTGAATTGTTAGAAATAGAACTGTTTGATCATTTAACTGTGTGTAAGCAAATGAATGATCTTTAATTGAATAGTGATACATAGCAATATTTAGAACCAACAAACTTTTTTGACTTCTGTTTACAAACCATATATTATATGTTGTTATGTGATACTAATCCTGCCCCCACCCAACTATAGCAACAGACTGCTTGGAAAGGATCAGTCAGCATTTCATGGTCCATATCAGAAAGTGGGTTAAGAGGTCTACACAAGATTCCTCTCCCAAAACCCTGGTCATCAGCATGCAAAGAGCAAGACGTTATAGTTCAAAAAATAAAGCTGCTGATTGGATGAAAAATGGCACAAGTCAAGGTTAGATTTTTGCACACCAAAAGTACAAATCAAATATAAAGTCAGTTGCAAGAGCGCATGAAACCACAACAACATAGAGGAATCATACACATTCCTCTATGTTGTTGTGGTTTCATCTTTTTGTGGATTTCTGCCTCATTTTTATTTTTATTTTGTTATGAGCGATCTTGCAATATTTTGAAGGAACATTTCATTTGAAAGATATTTGCTCTGACATCATCTCCGTTTGCAGCAATGTATAAACGAGATTTGACATTAAATAACCAACAATGGTTGATATGCCATAAAGTGAAACCATTAAGAAAGACATGAATCCTCTTCTTCCCCATCCAGATATGGGTAAATAGTTGAGCACACTGGGCTCTTTAGCTTTGGTAAGACAGTCAGTTGAGAAGGAAAATCTGAATTTAAAACTAAGAAGCGTGGGGCTTGCAATGCTACCTTATGAAAAGATTACTGGATACTGAAACTACAGCACTGTCACTGACATGCTATGACTGCAGCCCTATGTAACAGAGTAGTGACTTTAGTACTTATATATATATTGTTGCATGTGTTAACAGATGGTGGTTTTGAGCAGAGGACAATAGACTATTAGGTGAAAGAAGTCCAGAAGTTCAAATAGGTATTGGGGGAACAAAAGAAAATCCAGAGAAATCAATTTGAAATTGTAAAATGCACTGGTTAGGGCTGAACCCAGAAATAACTAAATAAAATCAAGTAAAAGTTAGTAAAACAGAATTCACACCTCCAACATATTTACCAACCCTGTTTCTAGGTACTTTTATTCACACCTTATCAAGAAGTGTGAGAAAACCTTTTCACCTCTGGTTGAGGCCTATTAGTTTTCCTTAAAGTATGTTGGCATCAGAATAGCTGAGAAAACTATACTCCTCAAAGGACTCAACAGAGGATTACAGTTTGTGAAAATATGTGGAACTAGATTTCATTACCAAAACAAGATAATTACAGTCACTATCAATTGAGAGAAGTCATTCTAGCAAAATATCTCATCACCTGCTCAAGGACAGCAAAAATTTCCCACAAGATATCTCATTACATGATTCCAAGTGGTGAATCATCTTTTGATAAATAAACCAAATAGATTAAAGAGTAATTGCCACAATTGCTTGGGAAGGTAACAACAATAAATTTGACAAGACTCCAGTTAGATGTTAGCTTCTGAGAGGGAGAGTTCGACTACCTTTTTAGAGACAAAAAAAAAAAAAAAAAAACCAAACAAACAATGGCAGAAATGGCACTTCTATTTTTCTTGCACATTAGTGGAGCTGCTACTTCTGGTTTTTTAAAACTCAAATAAAAGATATTATGATTGTAATTTTGTTCTTATTTTTTTTTTAAATTTAGATGAAGTATTGCTAATTCTTAATTAATATTTGTTTCATTTTAATTTCAGTACGACTATTTTGAGATGCTCAGAAGAAAAATAATTCTGTTTAATAAACAAAAACAAAAAAACTACAAACCATGTATAACTATTTTCTCTTTTGTCCACACATGGTTTCCTTCTGTGTACACACAGAGAAATAGAACCAGCATCATTACAGTGAATTTTTCAATTTTTATTGTAAGCTACCTTTTATATATATGGAGGTGAGGCTCTTCACAGCTTTCCTTCCTCAGCCACTTATGAATCACCATGAATAATCAGGAGAGAATAGTAGTAGAGTGATTTTCCATTGCCTTCTAGACTGTTTGAATTCAGAGTTATCCTTCTCCTACACTGGTTGCTTACCACCATGACTAAAGAGCTATTCTAACCCTGCTATTTTACTCATAGCTGGAAAGCTGGAAGAGTTTCATGCCTTTCCTAAGAGTATTAATTAGAAGTAAATGCGAACAACATCAACCAGAATTTGAACCTGGCTTACTAACCCACATCTTCAGTTTCTTTTTGTTTATTTTTTTTTTTTTTTTTTTAAAGGCATAAAATTTCACTGTGGACCTACTTATGGAACAAACTACACAGGTAGTTCGATGGAAAAACAATTTTGTTAAGTGGAAATAACAAAATGAATAAAACAAGTAATTTAGGAAAACAGTTGGTCAGAAGTTTAAAAAGAAAAAAAAAAAAAAAATCAATTTAAAAAATTAAGAAAGAAAGAAAAAAAATTAAAGACTGAAAAAGGGGAGATATCATTACCTTGACATACTGGTTCTCTTGGATATTCCTACCCTTAACCCGAAGAACACAGGCTTGTGTGTCAAAATCTATAGTTTCAACGGCAATGGTAAGTACAGTCCGTACTTTGCTTGCACTCACACTACCTGTAGAGGATTCATTCTGAACTTTCCTGCAAAAAGCAGAAAAAAATTGATTAAAAGTAAAAAAAATTTTAAAATGTTCAATACTTAATTTTAAAGCATTATAAATAAATAAACAAACAAACATTAATGACTCTCTGCAAAAGGAATAAACTGAATTCATTGAACTTGCACCATTTTTCTTATGTTGTAGGAAATTAAAACAAACTAAATTCATTTTCATTTACTTCCAGAAGCTAAATAAAATTCATCTTATGCCCTCATTTTTTAAAAATACAATTTAAACCCTTTATTTTTGAATGGAAAAAAAAGGCAGGAGATTATTCTTTATTGTAATTTCCAATGCGAAACATTTTTTAATGTCATAGAAGTGACAACTGAATGAGTTATAATAAAAACGTGACAACTTTCACTTACCTGAAGCAAAGAGAATGCATTGTTTAATGTGTCTTTTGTATAAGCAGCCATTTGTAATGTGAGAAGCCTGCATGTGCAAGTCTTCAGATTATTACCGCACAAATTATATAAGGACACGACTAAAACAACACGGGATAGAATTCACTGATAACAGTTGGGAGAGAACTAAAATAAAAGCAACTTTTGGTTGGAACATCAAGAAAAAAATTTGGGGGAGAAAAAGGGAAAACAATTTCTATCTAACCCTGACTTTATTGGTAAGAGAGAAAGAAAGCAAGTGCAGTTTTAACATCAGTTGGAAAGATAAGACTTGCAATGAGAGAAGATAAAAGTCTATTGGTATTGTTGGTTTTGCGCACACATACATTATATAGATATTAGGAAAAAAAAGTTAACTAGAATTAGAAAAATGAAGGATAATACCACTCAAAACCAATAAATATTCAAACATCTATTAAACCTCATGTTCTTAACAGGAGAGGGGGCCCATTTCTAGAAGGGAACATATTGATATATCAATTTTCCTACTCCCACAATTCCAAATAAGTTATAAAAAAAATATAAAAATAAAAATTGATTTAAAAAATAAAATACAAAGAAAGAAAAAGTATTTACAAGATCATCTTAGATTTGGATCTGTGTCCTACCAAAGTGTGAAAGATAGAGATGATCCAGTGTAAAATATACTACAACACCAAGCAACAACAGCATGTGATCCACAGATTTGGAATGCCTGTTATAAGCAATGCACCCTTCGGAACCCTCAAACATTCTCAAGAACAAAAATGCAGTACTTAAAAGCAAAATAGAAAGCAATAAAGCATTTTGGCAAGAGGTTACAAATCTTATCCAGGTTTTTTTTTTTATGAGATCTCACCTTGTTGAGTGTAAAGAACAAAAAGAGCAACAATATCAAAGAGACTCTTATTAAGCTTAGTATATGACATGAAATAGGGCTGTTTCTAAGAACAATAGTGCTAAGAAGCTTTTTTAGATTTCTCCAAATGATTGCCCAGTCAGCTGGGGCTGTAGAATACAGCCACAAGTGTCCTGAATATGACACTAAACAATTTGATGGTGAGGTTCCAGTAATGCTGGAGCTTTGGGGAATGCGGAGTACCCCTTCATTGCTATCACTCCCAGGTTCACTCTGGCCCAGAGTGGTAGCACCTGATAGGATCCTATCTATGGGTCAAATAGAACTAAACTGCATACTTATGCTAAACTGAATTGCTTAAAATAGAACTGTTTTGACATTTAATTATGTGTGGACAAAAACTTTACTAATACTAAACTGAATTGGTTGAATTAGAACTGTTTGACTGAACTGAATAGCTTAAAATAGAAATGATTTTCACAAACTGTGTACTCATGCTAAACTGAATTGTTTGAAATAGAACTGATTATTTGTATGAAAATGGATTTGGCATTAAATAACCTACAAAAGGTTGATATGCCATAAAATCCAAACAACCAACCAAATCTATCAAATGATGCTCTCAATGTATGTACTTGTCCAACCCCTCCACCACAAGCAGTATGTGACACAAGATGAATTTGCTAAGTAGAGTAGAGTTGGTTTGAAAACAATTTTTCTTTCTCCTAGGCTGGTTGCCTTATCAAAGGCTAAATAATTCAGACAGCTTCTTTGTTTTCACATTGCTGGGGAGAGAGAAGGAGTTGAACTCAGGTTGCCAATTCCATTTCACAATTATGACTTATGCTAAGTACATCTATTATTAATATGACATGCCCCACCCTGAATGAAAAAATATCAGTGCTTATAAAAAATATAGTTAATAGCACTATGAGATTATACACACACACGATTTGAAGCAAATAATTTGCACTGATGGTGCTCCAGCTATACTTGGAATATTATCTACTTTTATAACAAGATTAAAAGAAAAAAAAAATCAATCTGCTTTGTAAATTGGTTTGGTTGGTTTTATGATGTCAACCCTTGTTGGGTTATTTCATGTCAAGGTCAGTTATTTGATTTATTTTTGGCAATGATATGGATTCAAGTAACAATTTTTATCTAATAATAATCATTTATTTGCACAGTTATGATTTCAAATATTCCTATCCAATAAATATACCAGATCTATTTGAACACTAGAAATCTAACAAGTATTACCACTTCAAGTTAGAGCAGACCTGGGAATAAGAGGAGCAAAGGAGTAACTCTACACTAACCAGGGCTTCAGAACCAAAGCCTTAACAACTGATGTAGTTTTATCTTATCTTTTTTTTTTTTTCAAGAAGAGGAGTCTCATCCCTCTGAAGAATATAAAGTCTGTATTTTAAGCTTTGCTGACAGGATAGTTCTTTGTAAAGCTTTAGCATCTAGAACTTTACCTGTTAAAATGAGAGATGTCAGAAACTTGACAATCAAGATAATCATCAAAACTAAACCTTTAAACAATTCTCTTTAAACACTTGCATATGAGTCAGGGCACTGAACATCAAGCCTTGCTTTCCCTCAAAAGATGTTGTCTTTCAAAGGAAATTATTTCAATGAATGAATTACAAAAAGAGTTAGCATTTCTAAATTTGCAATAAAAAGATTTTCATATCAAGTAATTTGGCAAGCTCTAATTCACTTAGTCATCATCTTTGAAGTTCTGAATACCATCAATCTCAAACTCTAAAAGAAGAAATCTCAACATAATTCAGTATCATGATGTCATTAGAAACTTCATGGCCAAACAAAACTTTCATAGGCCAGTTGGCTGGGGCTGTCAAATATACCAACTGCATCTCTGCAGAGGGGCAAGACTCCACCAACAAGTGTTCTGGATATGACATTAAACCATTTGATGGTAAGGCTCCAGTCATGGAGCTTTGGGGAATTTGGAGTACCCCTTCATTGCTATTGCTCCCAGGTCCACTCTGGAGTGATAGCACCTGATAGGGTCCTACATCTATGGGCCAAATAGAACTGTTTCACATGTAAACAGAGAGCAAACAAATGTCTCATGCTAAATTGAATTGTTAGAAATAGAACTGTTGGATCATTTAACTGAATGTAAACAAATGACTGATGTTTAATTGAATTGTTAGTAATACATAGTGTGACATGGTATGCTATAGAGAGAGAGAGTGAAGAGAAGGTCAATACCCTTACCCCTCTTTATTTGAATCAACAGGCATTAAGAAAGATCGGATAACAGGGACCGACTGCTGATGTGGTAGGGGAGAGAAAGGGTAAGCTAACTGTACCCTTTGCACTTTAGCCTGTTGAAACGAAAGAAGAAGTCAAGGTCAATTGGGTGGCGTGATTCAGCGAGGTGGTGGAAGAAGAAAAGTCGAATGATTGGACGACAGTCTTCGCGCCAAAAAGGCTGAAATGCATTAGAGAAATTTGAAGGGAATCTTCAGTTTGGACAAATCCAGCGTTGGGACAAGATGCTGAATTCAGCCAACTCCGGGAAAAGATAGCTCACCCGTAAAAAGAGTAAAATCTTCAGTTTGGACAAATCCAGTATTGGAACAAGATGATGATATCAGCCAGCTCCGGGAGAAGATAGCTCACCCGTAAAAAGAGAGAAAAAAGAAAAATCTAGAAATTGAAAACTCGTCAAAGATGAATACAGTTCAAACCGTTTTCCTTTTCCAAATCTTGAATATTGCAAAGTTGTATGTATTCAAAAAACTGTAAATGTTCTATTTCACCAATGGTTAAAAAGATATTAAATGAACATTTCTACATGCCTCAGTCCAGTGTCTTAGACACTTTTACTCAAGTAAGAGAAAAAAAAAAAAAAAAAAAAAAAAAAAAAAGAAAGAAGAAAAAGGACTGTCGAAAGACATTTTTGCTTGATGTTTTCCTGTTGGCTTAATACTGACGGTATTTTAAAAAGAAAAAAAAGGAAAAAGAACTGTTTCTTAAATTTCATCATTATTTGTTTGATCGTCGCATATTAAAATTGTTATATTTTAAATGCACCCTTTTGTTGAAATGTTTTGAGCATGTTCTTTCCTCTGTTGATCTGACTTTTGCATGTATCTTATATTTTGGCCTCATACCGCTTTCATTAATTCTCACTAACATGTTTTATTGCCTCCCTAAACATTACAAGAGGATTTGGAAATCTGTCTACAGTTAATACTATCTAACCTAGAAGTTCATTCCTCTGTGATATGAGGAGGTAGGGGGACAAAGAACTTGGTGGCATATGTGAAAGTGAATTGGCAACCCCTTACCGACGTCTGAGACCAGTCTAACCTCGAATCAGTATCCACATTATTTGTTTGTTTCTCATACACCTAAATAGGAGTCTTGACCGGGATTTATTTTGTGGAGTGTCAAATGCCAGGCTGCTCTTGGCAATACACATTCTATGTAACAGCTTTCTACTGAGGACAATGACTGAGATGTTGATCTCATGGGGTCAGAGTAGAATATAACGTCACAGATATGCCTGAAATGGGCTCTTGTCCTGGGATAATTATTCATGCAACATCACAATAGCAATACTTGTAACCATTTAACTGTGTGGAAACAAATTACTAATATTAGATAGAAGTACTAGTGTTAGTAATACTTGGAACTATTTTGGCTGTGTGCATAAAAAGTGAGCTCTGGCTTGTTTAAGAATGTTAAACTATAAAATATGAGCTTACAATTCATATATATTTGATATATATACATAAACAAGATTTAGCATGAAATAACCCATAAGAGGTTGATATACCATAAAACCCAACCAACCAACCATTTAACTGGGTGCAAAAGAATGAGCTTAGGCTTGTTTAAAAATGTCATCAATAAAATGTGTTTACAAATCCTCTATATTTATTTATGTAATATATATGTATAAAGAGGATTTGGCTTAAAATAACTTACAATGGTTGATATGCCATAAAACCAAACTAAACTTCCAGAAATGTCAAATTCAGGATGGAAATATAGCCAGTTTTGCTAATTCAAATTTTGCTCTCACTCACAGTTACCTTGATTTCACATTGACTAGGTTGAATTCATTAGCCATTTTCCAGATACAAACAAAAATGAAAAGACTGAAAATTTACTAGGAAATCACTTGAAGATGAAGTGGCTAATATTTGAGATGAAGTGTAAAACCGTTCAGATAAACAAATTTTTGTGAAGCTGCATTTTCCACATTCATTGCTGTTGAGACTAAATACAGAAACAAAGACTTAGTCACAAAAAGGTATTAACACTTCTAAATTTACAGCAGAAAGATCTCTATAAGTTCCAGTAAGAAATATTTTTTGGTTCACTTAATAAACATCTTTGAAGTGCTGAATGCCATCAATCTCAAACAAACAGCATGTTGATAGGAATTTGTGTTTTGGTATTTGACTAATCACCCATTTTAGATTTTGCAGCTAAGAAGTAAGATCAAGCTCATTGACAAAAACAAAAAAAAAAAAAACAGCAAATGCATTCATTCATGGCTTTTCAAAGTGGTCCAGATAGATTCTTTGGGATGAATAGAAGCATAGGGATCTACAGGGGGTTAATTTACTGGTTTGCATTTATAAACTTCTCTATAAGAGAATTTTAAAAAAATCACTGTATCATATAGATTAGTAGTTAGACATTGTACATCAAGCAGAATTCTGATTGGGTGTAATGGCCATTATGAGTGAAATATCATTCACATACAAACTGTTCAAAACATATGGGTCATTTAAATTAACAAACAACCTGGTTCTGACTGAAATAATCCAGATCTTTTCAGTACCATCAACAACACAAAGTTAAATTTTCATGAAAGGAAACAAAAACAATTATACTTAATTATTTTATTAAAAAATTGAATTCTAACCACCCCCACCAAACACATACTGCTCACTAAAAAATGAATCAATTAAAAAATACATTTGTATTATAGTTTACAGTTTCTTTTCTTATGTAAAGTTTATCAAACACTGGTACAGAGGTTAAGTTTTCTAATTCAATATTTAATTAATTTATTTGGGAGTGCACATCAAGTAAAAGTTTGAAAACCCCAGCTCAAGTTGAAGATGTGAGTGAGAGAAAGGAAGGTTTAAGATTAGCATCTTTAAACAGTCATCTTTTTAACTGGTTTATTTATTATAAGCAATACATACAATCTTTGAACCAACTTTCAAATAGTGACAACAGTTTACCTTAGACTTAATGATCAAGGCTTGAAACATGATGGTCGGTTGTGATTTATGGTATGTCAACCCTTGTGGGTCTTTTTTAATGCCAAATCCTATATACATATAGGATAGAAATATGTGGAAAGTCGGATAAATCACACACTTAAAACCGGTTTAGAGTTCCACATATTTCTATCATATTATCAGATTCGTCACTATATATATATATATATATATATATATACACACACACACACACACACACACACACACACACATACTTTCAAGCAAATAGATTGTAGGTAACATTATTTTTAAATGAGTTAGAGCTTATTTGTTTGCATGCAGTTAAAATGTTTCAAGTATTGCTATTTATCTTTTGCACACTGTTAAATTATTTCAAGTATTGCTATTTAACACTAATAATTCTTTTTAATAATAATCCCCATTAGAAGAATGAACAGTTCTATTTGACTCATAAATAAAACCCTAACAGGTACTACCACTCCAGGTCAGAGTGAACCTGAGATCAATGGTAATGAAGAGATACTCAACATTCCCCAAAGCTCCAATCAGCATATTCTACAGCCCAGGCCAACAGGGCAGTGAAACATGATATAAGCATACACATGACAAAACAATAAACAAATCTCATAATTATCATTATCTTGAATACATATCTTTACAGATATAAAATGCTAGAGTTTTCTCCATCTGCTTTTCCTGTTCACCATAGACTACTCAAACTACAGCAAAAATAGCCTGAGAGACAATAGCATTTTGTAATTTGCTTGAAGCATTGCACAAATTATTCTATTTTATTGTATAAATTTAGAGGGTTATTGCAATGCGAAATAATTATTTGAATCTAATTAATTTCAAAGTAAAAACTTCATCGGAGACATTTTTCTTTAAATGAACACAGGGTTAGATGATCAAAAACTTGAACATTCAACACCATGTTCATTTAAAAAAAAAAGTCTCTGACGAAGTTTTTACTATGAAATTAATTAGACTCAATTATCATTTCGCATTGCAATAGCCCTCTAAATTAATACAATATAATAAAACAAAATAGCTTTAGAGTTTTTTTTATATAGCCTTCATCCACACTTGCAACATCTTACCAAGAGGAAAATAAAATAAACAATCCTTGTCTGTCATTTAATGAAACATATCTAAAAGAGAATTCTCCATATATATACACACACAATTAGTTTCAGAAAATTTGACACCATTTCATAATCTAATAACTAGACCAATTCTCATTCAAATGAACTCAATTTTAATACCCTGTACAGAAACAACTCAAAATTCTGTCTTTTCTTTTTCAGGTATAGAAATTCCATTTACTGGAAAAGAAAAAGCATTTAAACATAAAATTTTGAGTTGTTTCTATCAATGTTGTTAAAATTTGAGATCATTTGAATGAGAATTGGTCAAGTTATTAGATTACAAAATCATATCAATTTTTCTGAAAAACTGAGATTAGCTCTGCAGACAATGGATACAATTCAGAGAATAGTGCAAACACAAAATCAGTGTTGGAATTTGTAAATTCGGCAGTTAATGTCTGCTCAAATATGACTGACTGTTTTGAAGACGTATCATTATCCTCCGCCCCACCATTATTTAAGTGAGACCTGCCAGGGATCTGGGCCTCCTTTTGGGTTTTTTCAGCACAAGGCACTGACTGGCTCTCTTTCTTGCTTTTTTTTCAGCTTGTGAGCACTTGGTTATTTGCCTTCAACTTTAAGCAGTTTTTCTTAAGCAAGGTGGCTTGAGTAAAAGGCCTATTAGTCGCTTAGGCTAAGCATCTTTTCCTTACAGGGTTTTTATTGTTACTTGTGGAAACAATAAGCCTTCTGCAGGCTATTTGAGATTTGGTATGCTGTTCTCTTCAAAAGAAAGTTGAGTTCAAGGTTTTGTGGTGAAATTACTGCACTCTTTTGCCAACTCAAGAGAAGCAGTTGGCCAGGTCAGCAGATTCAGTAAATGCTTCTGTAGAGTCAACAGAAGAAAATTTGAGTTGAAACAAAGATATTCATCTCTAGAAGGAGGAAGTGGTGGTCTACTCTAAGTTCACTTAAAGAAATAGTAAATTTTGTTTTCAACAAGTCTACACAGGAAACTAGAAAAACACGGTTGTCCAGGTTGATTCTACACCAGAAGGAGACACAGAGAAAAGAACAAACCCTAAAAATTGGCTTCAAAAAGAACTTTGACATAAAATACCAAAGAATGGTATCTTATCAATGACAAAAGTCAAACTAACAGTAAGTGGTTGACGGCATTGCTTTGTGCAAGTCAGTCATTATGTTTTTATACCTGCTTGTTTTTTTTTTGGTTATAATATTGTCATTATTTGAATTTATGTTATTTTTGTTACCTGAAATTCAATGTTTTTGACAAGCATAGGGGAAAAATAGGCAAAGCTGGATTTTGTAAAATTTATTTCTCTTGAAACAAATTACTTTATGGAAACTTGTTTTTGTTTTTTAAAAATATAGACACTTCTCATTCAGGTAGCAAAAGTGTTAGCATTCCCATCCCCTTTTTTGTCTCCTTTATTTTTTTTATACATTCCTCTCCCCCTTTGACTTAACAGTTACTGCTAGATATTCTTGGGCTAGGCAGAGATAAAGTCTACTAGGTAATTTAGGTAGAATTGTATTCTATGTATTCAGATAATTTTGTTAACTTTTCGTACGTTGGTTGTTGCAGTTTAAAACCTAAAATCTAGCATGTTTGAGTTGAGCATATTTCTCATATCAGTGGCACTTAATGACTCAGTTTCTAGCCAATGTGATCATCTGACCTAGTCCTATATACATATGTGCGTGTGTGCATATGCATACTTACCTGATGGTGGTGGACTTAAGTGTGTCACCCACAGCTACAAGATTGTATGCATGCCACATGTCCTCTGCTTCCTCGGGAATAAGGGTAACACATCTAAAGGAAATAAAAAAAATGTCTATTTGTTACCATACCAGAAAAAATACATATATATAATTAGAGTTTTCAAGGTTATTGAAAATAAAAGCTATTATATTTATCAGTGCTTTATGATCAATACTGTAGAGAAGAGGAAAATCTCGTATTTTGTTTTGGTGCGCTATTTAATTCAACACTGAATTTCACCCAATCAGGATGACATATCCTATTCAGCCCGGACCTTCATTTCCGGCTAGCAAAACGGGTGAGCGGCCAAACACACTCTCTTCGGCTTGAGACGGCACCAGAACGGACGTGTCTCTGGTCGTCCCTGCCTAGCGATGCTTTTTAGCTAAACAAGCCACCCAGTGTGGACATATAACTGTGGCTTTAACCCTAGCAGCAGCAACATGGACACTCAGCGAGGGAACCTTCTAATTTATGGATTCTTTGCGTCTAATATATTTTAGACCAAGGAATCCCAGTTGAATATGAATTAGATACGTTCAGCATGCCTTCACAAGCACCACAAAAATTTACTATGTCGATCCGAGCGCCACTTCGCTCTCGACAAGCTCCCATTTCACCTCTGGTCACATTAATGGAGATGACGCCTACTCTCCCCAAATACCAGACACACAAAACTACACGGTGGCCTTGAATACTTCCCTCACACGTCCAACGACACGCTGCCATCGCAACATCTAGCTAAGCCATTTCGTCTCAAACAACCAACAAGCCTAAACACCACGAGTCTTGCAGCACCAAGAACAAACCGCCTCAAAGCTGCAAATAAAGTATTTTCGCTGTTGTGTGTTGTTAAAGCAATAGTCTCGTAATTCATTTATGTTGCCTTAAAATCTATAGTGTTCGGGAAAATAACTAATTCCCTCAACAACCGCTATAATACTATAAATTTACATATAAAACATTAAACATCTATTGGTGATTCAACCTCACTAGATATCATCCTAGTCCTGATGATAGTTCATTAGAACCGAAATGTAACATTAACTTTTTACATTAAATTCTTCTTGTTTATCAATTTTTTTCTATATAAAAAGTACGTTAAACCATTTTTTTTTTCAAAAGTTAGAAGTAGATTATTGTAACATTATTCAAAATCATAATTAAAATCACATTTATATAAAATAGAATGAATATAGTTTAATTACATGTAATATGTTTAATTTCATTACCTTGCTTTTAATATCTGATAATATCATCGTTTCTTTTGAGTTTCCAAGACTTGAAATAATTTCAAAGAGTAAGCCCCTAGCACACACTTCAATTATCTTTTTTTTTATATTAATTGGAAATAAATAATTCAGTAGTATATTTATGTTAATTGTTATTGATAATATCATAATTTCCTAATTAGGAGAAAAATTAATTTAATCAGTAAAATTAAATTAACTTAATAGAATATTTCAGTCTACATACACAAACCTTATATTGGAAAGAGGTAAATTTTATCAATTTAGCTTGGAATAAAAATTACCATATTAATTGTATTGTACACAGAATTGATAGAACAGATATAAAAAAAAAATTCAAAATCGTGCACGTATTTAAAAAAAACACAGAAATAAAAAAAATCTACTCAACTTAGTCAACATGATCTTTCAGATTATTTTCATTGTGGATTTTAGAAGAAAACCAAGCTACATACAACTACGAAGGAGAAATATTTATTTAATCTTACTTGAAAGAAAGAAAAAAAGGTAGTATTTGTTTTAAGTTGTCTGATTATTCCATATCGGGTTAATATGACTGTATGACCCATTCATATTTGTTTAACGTTATTATCACATCGTGATAATTTAATCTTTATTCATTCCGAGGTAATCAAAATAAACATTTTTAAAATGCTGACTTATCTTTTGTTTCCAAAGATTTTTTTTTTCTTCTAATTTGTCAGTTATACTATTATCATT
Source organism: Sepioteuthis lessoniana (assembly GCA_963585895.1). Classification (NCBI taxonomy): domain Eukaryota; kingdom Metazoa; phylum Mollusca; class Cephalopoda; order Myopsida; family Loliginidae; genus Sepioteuthis; species Sepioteuthis lessoniana. The sequence continues at coordinate 40,543,289 of OY757937.1, forward strand.
AGTTTTTCTTCGTTTTTTTTTTTTTTTTTGTTTTGTTTTTTTTAAGCAGAAAGCCAAAATCAGTTTTTTCTAACACACAAAGATAAAAAAAAAAAATTAAGAGAGCTGATAAGACTATAAAAACAATTGTCAAAATACCAGTCAGTGAGTAAAAATAACTTGGATTTGTTTTTATTTGGCAAGGACAGTTTCAATTACTGTTTCAATGATCTAAATCACATGAACAAGAGGGGGAAAAAAGCAACAATAAAACGACTCCACAACAGATTAATTTATTTTTTGTCAAGTTAAATAAGTTTTGTTTACTTCTCAAAAGATTTGAAAATTAATTTAAAAGAATAAAATATAAAGATTTCTGCTTTACTTTAAAAAGAACTAAAAAGCAAGAAATTTGAAAATTATGAATAAAGTTCGAGAAGTAACAAACAAAAACAAAAAGTGTGTGTGTATATATCTCACACATATTTCTGATGATAAAATCAATCTAAAGAAATAGTTAACCTCCCCAAAATACTTAAAAGTGTATCTTACAGTGAGCATTTTGTTTCAACTTGTAAATAAGAAATACTGTAGGTAAATTTAAATTTGTCGATTTTTTCCCTTCTATTCATTAGGGTGTAAGGAAAGTAATAATTTAAAATAATAAACTTAAAACAAATTCATTTAAACATTTTTAATTTTCAAAAATTAAATTTATAAATAAAAGCAACTAGGTGGATACATTGTCATTTAGGCTTTAATTTGATTCCAAATAAATATTTTCTCGCTCTCTCTCTCTCCCAATATATATATAAGAAAAAAGATAAATAATATTTTTTGTAATTTAAAAACTGTAACCATTTTTTTTTTTTTTTTTTTGCTTTTTAACTTTTAATTAAATACAAACAAAACAAGAAATGAAATGGCTTCGATTTTCTATTGAGAGAAACATTAAATAGTTTATAATATTCTAACATTTCTAAAAGAAAAAAAAAAATCTGACGAAATTTACAAAGCTCTTTTTTATTCATTAATTTATTAATAATACTTTCTTTTTGTAAACAAATACGTTTCAATTTATCATAAATAAATGACTAATAATTTGCCACATGTTTAAGAATTAGATGAAAGTCTACAGAAAACTATTTAAATCCATACCAATCCTCACATTTTTTGAAAACATATAATTAACATTTAATTTTTTAAATGTTACCGTCAACAAAACAATTAAGTGACTTTTATTTTATTATTATTTTTTTTTTTTTTGTTGAGGGGGTATCATAAACGTTAACATAAAGTTCGGGAAAATTTTACCCCGGGCCACCTACACAACTAAAGACAATAAAAAGAAATACTATAAAAGACAACTGTTCTAAGTACTTACAAGCAGAGCAGAGACATAACACCAACTTACCCATCATTATTTTTATCAATATTTCGGTGTATAAGCTTCATGCTTCCTTGTTCAAGAAGCTAACAACACCAACTTATCACGCTTGTCAGCTAGTCGCCATTACTAATATACAGCCGCTAAGCGTGGCGACCGAATTGTTAACGTTGTAAAGTATCATTTTATTGGTTGATTTCTTTTCAGTGAAAATTGTTACAATGATTTTCATTGGTTTTAATTTTTATGGTAAACTAGAAGTGTTCCGCCAAAATTATATGGACAAATCCCTTTTACTATTTTAATGAGCTTCTTTACACACCCCTCCGCAAACGGCTGGTTCTAAAGAAATTTGTTTTTTTTTAAGCGGGGGAACCTTACACACACGAGTGGATGATGCCAAAAATAGCCAAATTCCTTTGGGATTTCCCTACGGCATCAGATATTCACTCTAACGCATTTTAGTATTATGATCTATATAATTTCCGAATTACTATCACTAATCCTTTCATTTTTATTTTTACTGCTAGTCATCATCAGCATCATCTTTGGTTTATCAGGAATTTGTATGGGAAAATTGGAAGATTTTATTTCTTTTAAACTCTAAGTATTCTTTATTTAAAGTCTCCATTCACTATCAAGTTAAACTTTAAAAAAGAGGTTTTTAAAACCTTGCTTAACTGGTTTCACTCCTGTCAATATTAACAATGGGTTTAGCAGCTTTTCATTACTACTAACTGCCTGAAACAGTAAGGTAGTTAGTTATAGGAAAGGGATTTGCCTTAGTACTTACTTACCTACTTATCTGGCACCATGATGCCTGGTGAATGAGAAATTAATCAGCTAAGTTCCAGGGGATGGGCCTTCTCTCTTGGCAAGACCTGCCTTCTCTCCTAAAAGGATTAAAGGATGGGTTTATTGTCTGGTACCTGAGGAATCTAAGTAATTTTTACACCAGCCCTTCAAGAGGCTTTCTTATTGAGTAGAATTCCACATAAACTGACCTTGTATAAAATTTTGGTTTTGTTGGTGCCAACAGACCTAGCCTATTTTGGCTCTGTTTCCCAGGAGGCTTTTTCCTGTGGGATCCCCACATTAAACCAACCTTGTGGAGGATAAATACCCACTTACCTACATACTGACTCTCTTCTCTGTCAACAACAGTGACATACTAATATTTGATTATCTGCCTTTACTCAAGAACTGATGCCAGAAACAAATCAAACCTCTTATTATTAGAAACCAGAATCAGATAAAAACTAATCATGTCAAATCTCTTTTAAAGCACCTACAAACTTTGGCTTTTGTCAAATCAACAGCAAATGCAGAAAAGTAACTCCAACTAAAAAAAAAGTCAGTTTTTTACCAGCAGAAGTCTATACAATATAGCAGTATTATCTATGTCCAAGGTCCAGAAAAGGAAAAATCTTTAAAAAGATCAAGTGAAAAAATTATTTAAATAAAATCAATTTTGGAGAAGTATGTATTGAGCAATCGCCTACATTACAAACAGGATGCAACACAAGGTCAATTTTTAGGCAGAGTTTTCCTTCTCCTAGATCGGTTGCCCTACTTCTTTTTCCCTCATAGCTAGGAGGTAGGGTCACAGACAGAGCTCCTACTCTACTACAGGTCAATTTTCATCAAGTTGTATTCATAGAAAATATATGAAACCAGCCCTTCCAGTTAGCAGGTTCCAGGGTAGAATGTACCAGCCCTGCTGGGAGAGAGAATAATTTGATCCATGCTTTTCCCTAAATTATTAGTGCAATGAGAAATACAAACAGCCTCATCCAGAATTTGAACTTGGGTCACCAAGTCCATTTCCTCTGATGACAACCATTACATCATGTATATAAATTATTTTTATTCCAACATTTTTGTAAATCCAGGTTGAATTAGAGAACCATTCAATGTGTAAGGAAGACTAATTTAAATGCAATGGAATATGAAAAGTTTACTGACTTCACATCAAATTCCATTTTACAAGTAGCATTTAAAGACTGACACTTTCCAAGTTTTGGCATATTTTTAAAAAAGTGTCCATAGTTATCAGAAAATTAAAATATTTCTCCATTTTCTAACAAAGCAGGATTTTCAGCAAAGAAGACAATGAAAAAATAATAATCATTTAATTTAGTGTTTTTGTTTAATGCCATAATCAACCGTCATGAGGTATCTAATGTCTAAACCATCTTTGATGAAGGACAGTTGTAATACTATTTAACCCAAAGCTTAGAGGATAAGAGGGTTCATGCCTTTTCTGAAAGTGAACATAATGCAGCAGGAGTTTAGATTCACTTACTTAGAGGCTGCAGTCCAAAACTTTAGCCATTCACCACAGGGACTGTAGTTGTAATTGATTAAATGTTGAGGCAGATATGAGAATACAACTGTTTACAACCACGCTTCAAATCTAATGAAACTGTATCATTCATCTCATTAACTTTCATTTCATCCTTTATTTGAGAATGTAATCAATTACAAAGCTTGTTTCTTGATTTGGCTATTAGTATGGAGCACCCAGTGAGAACTGAACTCATAAACACTGGTCTGCTAGACTAGCATGATAACCATAATACCAAATTTCTTCATGGCCTGCAGCTTACAAAGAGAAAAAAATTTCATATCTTTTCCTTTATGTACCCAGATGGATCACAATGACAACAGATTGTGCCACTGAAACATAATTGTTGTATAGCCATGACCAACTATACATACACATATGCATATAGAAACATAACGACGCAATGAAGACTAGCGGACACAGGTCTTTAGAAAAATATACCTCTCACTTTATTGAAAGGGTTGTGTGTGAGAGGGAGTTGGAGACTGAACAGAACTGCAACATATTGACCCCCACTCTTATGGCCATAACAGCATTTCTTTCCCGTTCTTCTGCACTGCTCAACCGGAGGCCTGGGGGCCCAGCCTCTCTGGGACATGGTCCTCATTCCAGCATCTTCTCTCCAACTGCAACTGCTCCATCGGGGGCCAGAGGGCCCCCTCTTCTGGGTGCTGGTTCTCTCTACCGCATCTTATCTCCAACTGACTCGAACTTCCTGTGCACCGAGTTATATTATTGTTTTACACCCACTCAATCTCTTCCCATAACTGGCTAACAGAATATGCAACTTCCGCCGTCCTTGGAATGGCATGTTTGATCATCATCGAGCGGAAATAACAGTCATGCAGTTCACAGGTCACCCTCTTCCAGTGCATCAGTTTGTGATTGCACTGTGGGATTTTAACCTTGTCCCATATTGTCAGCCAAGCCCGCCAACACAATCTCTTCCCATAACTGGCCAACGGAATATGTAACTTCCTCTGTCTTTGGAATGGCATGTTTGGCCGGGTCGAAGATCAATATACAGCATAATAAGCGAATGGTATGGATGCAAATAACCTGGAAGAAAGATGAACTGACAAAGTTCAACATCTCATCCGGTAAACTAGGTGTAACAAGATATGCTTGATCTAACACCCTGACCATTGAATTGAAAACAGCAGTTAACCCGACTTGCCAACTCAACCAGCCATCTTAGTGGTGGTGGGGCCTGGCCAGATGATTTCACCCATGTGAGAAGTGGGGATGGGGTATTCAGTGAACCCCAATAAAAGACAATGGGTTTCTTAATTTTCTCTCTCCTTTGGTGGCTGGGGTGTAAGGAAACAAGCATTCACATGTATGGGGAGCGAATGAACCTTTTAAAGATATGGGTAGAATTCGTTCTGACGAAAATGCAAAAGCTACCCCACACACTGTCTATCATCTATTTCCACCAACTTTCATGGTCTCAGAAATCGAACAGAGAGAATAAAGTAACCGAGGTCCTAACACTTTAAGAGAGCAGTGTTTTTTTGTTTCTTCTCTGTAGCGTCGGCAGTGGTGGTTGCAGTCCAGCAGGAGCATTAATGATCCGTACGGCTTGATGTCCGTGTTGCCTCAGGATTTGTTGAATCTCCCACCAACTGGACGAGTATGTCACAAGGACTTTTTAGGTGGGTCCAGGCGCAGGGCCATAGCCCAGACACGCCCGGCATTCCCAAAAATGTCTCGGTTCCCCTCGGTATTCCCATAAAAAAGAGCACCCCTCCGAGGGGGTTAGAGCCTGGAGGACGGCTCCCTGAGGCTCAAGGATGCTACTCCTGGTGCGCCCAACATGATTTTAGTATATGTACTGCCTTGATTGCCGTTTTCCCGGAATCCATGTCAAATGGCCTCAACCAACTGCCACCAGAACCAGGACACACCCAACCAGATCCTTGTACCGTCAAACACGGCCAGCCGAGGTATGACCCAATAAACGGTGTTGCAACGTCCGTGTTGCCTCGGTCCACTACTGTTTTGCAGTGACTTATGTATTCTTACATGTATGATGCGTGGACATATTTGCATAGCACTTTTAGGTGTATACAATTATGCATATCCATGAGCTGACGGTGTTACCCTGTCAAAGTGTTCCTGAGTAATATTCTTCCATCACCACACATTCTTCCCATCTAACAATTAGCCATCACTGACGTAGCAGAAATCAGTGACTCTAGCTGATAGTGTCAAACCCATATTTAATTCGTTTGTAAACATTTTTCTTGGCTAAAACATACTTCTCTGTACACATTTTTTTGTAATTTTCACATGGTCTGTACTTGTCAGCCACCAAAAATTTAATGACAGACCTCTGTTTAAGCCTGAAACACTCTATCTGATTTGACAACATTCTGAAGAGCTACAAAACAAATATTTTTGGGAGATTAAAATAATTTTTGCTATAAACCAATTCCAAACAATGTAGAGTTTACATTTATGCAAAAAAAAAATCTGAATTTTTTTAATGTATATAAATGCATGTTACAATAGAAAGAACGGATAAAGAAGAATGAATTAACTTAAAAAAAAGTTTTTCTTATTTATAAACAAAGAAATGTAAATCCAGTCTGAATAAATAAAGAAATCGTTCAAGAGATGCAGGGTTTTGAACACTTTTGGTTTTGTTTCCAACAATTTTCAAGGATGGTGCAGATTATTTTTATAAGATTAGAACAAGGTTAATTTTCATCGCCTCAAGACATTCTAAGAATGGAATGAACTGGCTTAAGAATGTCTAAAGAGAAAAAAATGCGTATAAAAAATTGTTTATGAATATGGGAAGAATGTTAGGTTTTATAGGAATGTGTAAGCTGTATGAAAATTAAGACAAGAAAAATTTGGTTGATAGAAGATATTGATTGGCTGACAAACCTAAAATAAAAGTAAACTAACAGTAAACTAAGCAGCGCTAGCTAATGATTTTAACATAACTTGCATGAAACTTAAAGTAACAGCAAGTAGTTCTTAAAGTAAATGCTTTTCATTTGTTTTGAATTCAATTTTAATGATAATATAACGGTAGGAGGTTGTGTTACCTCCACGTTATATTAGAAGGAAAATAAAGGAGAAGAACGAGGATGTCGTAAGGTTTTCGATTTTAGAAGTTTAATAAAACTTGAGTTGAAAGGAAGCCTTTGTTGGTAGTCGGTGTAGTGAGAAGGAAAACGGGTATAAAAGGGTTGAGCAGGCATTTGGCGTGTTGCCAGTTGTTGGTAGTCCTGTAGATTTTGGAGTGAGGAATAAAGGTCTCCAAAATAGATAAGCAGAATTGAAGTGGCTGGTTACGTTTCGCTGGAGACGTAGCAAAAGTCACGGTTGCTGTTTAAGGACAGGAATGATGTAGTCACCCATGAATATGTGGTCCTGGTTGCTGTAGGAGAGAGGCATGAAGGTCTCCAGAAAAATCTGCCCAGAAATGAAGTAGCTGGATGTCTGAGCGTAATTACGCGTCGCTGTAGACATAGCAAAAGTTAGAGGCGACATAAAAGTGTTCCTGTAAGTGGCGGATTACGTGTATCTAATTCATGTTCAACAGGGAACCCTTGGTCTAAGAGGGTAGACTCAAAAGGTCCATAGATTAGACGGCTTTCCTCATGGTGTTGTGATTCTACTGCTATGAAGGGAGTGAACAGAAAGTACGTCCGTCCTGCTCGAAAGGTTCTGCGGAAGAGATAGTTTGGCGGGTTTTCACCATTTTTATGTGGCCCGGGAAAATGGTCCGGGCTGAATAGGATAAGTCATCCTCATTGGGTGAAAATATGCGACGACCATAACGGCCGAAGTTCTTTCTGCTACAATGATATAGGTAGCTCAGTCATTAGGATATAGAGCACTTCTTTTTATCTTGGGTTGATTTGGTTTGGTTTGGTTTGGTTTCTTTGTTTAAGGGCATATCGACCTGCTTAGGTAATTTAATGCCAAAGCCATCTTTGTAGAAGAACAGGTGTGATACTATTTAAACCATCGCTGGTGGAGATAAGGAGAGGGTCATACCTTTAAAAAGGGTATTGCTCCAAAAGTGACTACAATAGCATGACTGGAACTCAAACTCACTTACTAGACTGTCATAGTCCAGTATGTTAGCTACTATGCCACAGGGACTTCCAACAACATTATATATATATATATATAGCTTTACGGAGCCCTCCAAAAAGGAGCGCTCTCCAGGAGTGCGCTCCTTTTTGCTGAAGCAAAGGAGAAGAGGGCTCATTTTATATTCAGCTGTGAGCAACTCCATTTGGGGTTACAGAACGTGGTTTTTGCGCTCTGTGCTCCAAAATTATTTGAATTTTTTAAAACTTTAAACAATAAAAAAGAAAACAAAAGAAAAGAAAGTTTGAGCTCAACTCATTAGTTTTTTTTATGACTATGTTAAATGCTGTAAATCAAATTTAAAAAAAGAAAATGTACATGTGTTAGCTGTATAAGAGAGAGAGAGAGAGAGCGAGAGAGAGAGAGAGAGAGAGAGAGAGAAAATTACACATGAAAATTAAACATGAAAGCCGAAAATATTGAACTTCTCAAATTTTTGTTTAGGAGCAAGCATGATTTGTCAGCTAGGGGCTACATTTCTAAGGGGTCATTTTTCTTAGAAGACAGGAGACAGTCAGGAAAATGTCTCTTCAAAGGCGTCGTTATATATCCTACGCCCCACCAGCGTACGAATGAGGCACAAGGCCGTTTTTAAGGTGGGTCCTGTCGCAGGGCCGAAGCCCAACGCGACAGGCAGTTCCAAAAATGCCTCGGACCCCGTCGGCATTCCCCTTTTCGGGGCGCCTCAGGCACCGGGTGATAAACCCAAACACTCCGAAGAGGGTTAAAGCCTGGGGGGACGGGTCCCTGAGGCCAGAGGTGATGACTATTCTGTTGTTTTCAAGCAAATAATATCGATATTTCTCTAAGTTAAGTTCTTGTATCCTTTCAAATTATTATTTTAATAAAAAATAATAAATACGTTTTCTTTGTTTTATTTTACACTAATATTTCAAAACATATAATAGACATTTGGTAAATCATTCAAAGAAAAAAGGAATGCAACAATTTATTTGTAAAAACAGCAACAAAGGTTTATTTTTTAGTATATTTTTTCTAATATTGCCGAAAATTACAAGTTTCTGTGTTTTCGTCTAAAATGGGTAAGCTGATTGATTATTATTTTTTTGCTTTTCAATGATAAATAAAACTTGAAATTGTTATTTGTTGCTGTAAATTTTGAATGAATAAATGTCTTCATCAAGAAATTTTTTACAAAGATTTGAAGCTATACAGTTTTTGCTTTTTTTAAAAAGAAATAACTATTAGCGAGATTTTGTCAAATATTATCTTACGGTCTTACACTTAAAGTAACATCCCCACTAATATTGACGAGATACTTTGATGCCCACACCTATACTTTGACCACTTATTGGCGAAATAGAACGTTTATGAAAGAAGGTATATTTTCACTATGGAGCGCTGAAAAAGAGCCGCTCCTTTTTAAAGGAGCTGGAGCTGGAACTGCTTCCTTTTAAAAATGGGGAATGTGAGAGGAGCTAGCTTCAATTTTCGGCGTGAGAGCCCGAGCTGGAGCAGCTCCAAAAGTAATGAAGCGCATAAAGCCCTGTATATATATATATATATCAACCCCTCCACACGAGCAGGATGCAACACAAGGTCAATTTTAACCAGAGTTTAATAGATTTGTATTTTAAGTTTTCCTTCTCCAAGACCGGTTGCTATACCAAGGTTAAAAGGCCCAGTTTGACCTATTTACCCATAGTGCAGACGTCTCCCTGGCTGCTCTTCAATAGCAACAGCAGCATGGACACAATGACGGAAGCTATCTAATTTATGGATCCCTTGCGTCTATTTCTCTTAGACCAAGGGTTCCCTGTGGAACAACTCGACGTCACCCCCAAAATTAGCTATGTCGACTGCGATGCAAAATCTCGCTCCGACACCTAGCTCTTATTTCAGCTCTGGGCAACATTTTCTGGAGACATGCACGCTTCTCTCCGAAACAGCCAGAGCCACAAAATCACGGTGACTTCAATGTTTATTTACTCAAACAGCAAACATGACTTTTGCGATACTACGCAAACATATCTCCCTCAAACGTCCAACAATGCCTTAAATTAACAATACGCTTTTCGCCCAGGCATTTAGCTGCAAAAATACTTTCTCCAATCTCTCATAACTTCCTTTCGTTTCCTTACTTCTTTCCTTCCTACGAGACTAGCAGCATAAACGTAAACTCTTTATTCCATACTGCCATTAAAAACCTTAATATAAAAGCTAACGGCATCTTCTTACTTCTTCATCCTCCTTTATTAACAACAGCAATTAGCAAGGGAATAACACACACGCGCAAGAATATATTTCTTCGCCCATAAACAATAACAAACATTTCTTACTCGCTAAAAACCTGTTTGCATTTCACTTTGCACTATTACCCTTGAGAGGGGGTCCAAAGCCTACTTAGGGGCCGCAGAAGAGTGACTTTCATATATTTTCTATGAATATTACTTTATAGATGTAGTAGAGTGGTGGACCCAGTATCATAAATTTAGGGGAGGAGGATACATATTCAGGGCGTCATATAGATCCAAGGGTGGGGCATGAGACCTTAGCTGTGGACCTGAATGAATCCATTACTTTTTTCCTCAGCTATAGATGAAATAGAACGGCAGACTGAGATAAGATTTACATTGATTATCAAAACATCTTATGGCGATTTAAATGTATTAAAGTAACATTTATCAGAAACAATTGTTTTTGCTTGAAAATGCAGCCTTGGGAAGCTATCAAGAATTTGAAAATGCTGTAGCAAAAGGTTTAAGACTACAGGGTGGAACGATAAAATTTTCTCCCTAGAAAAGACGACATGATTCCATTTCCGTTTAATGAAAACAGGTTTTCTTTTTTTGTTGCAGACCATCTACTAGTTGGCCAGTTGTGTACAAATCCCAAGAGCGATAGGAGCCTTCTATCATGTCTGAAAGTGACACAATGTTCAACGAGCGAGATCGGAGATGCGCCGCTGTACAACTCATGCTCTCTACCGATCCAAGTTATGACAACAGGACCATTTGCCAGCACCCTCAAAATGCAAATCCGGACGGTTCAACGTGCCCAGAGTGATGAAAACAAAGTTTCCAGTTACGGTTATGGTCTTTGGTGTGGTTTCAAGTGAGGGCCACATCATGCCACCTCACATCTTCGAAGTCGGCTTGAAAGTCAACACCAAAGTGTACATGGATGTGCTGAAGAGTGTGGTGATCCCCTGGTGCAATCAGGTGGCCGGTAGCAGACTCTGGGTGTGGCAGCAGGACTCCGCGCCGACCCACAAGTCCAAAGAGATCCAGGCTTGGCTTCAGAAGGAGTACTATGACTTTGTACCCTTCTCTCACTGGCCCCCCTCCTCCCCCGACCTGAACCCGCAGGACTACTTCGTTTGGTCATACGTCGAGAATATCACCAACATGACCTCCAGCAACACCAAAGCCAGCCTGATCGCCGCCATCCGCCGAGTATTCGCCGAGCTCCCGCCGGCGCTTGAGGAAAAGGCATGCTCCCAGTTCTGGATCCGTATCGAAGTCGTAATTGAGGATGAAGGCGGCTACATTGAATAGATGTCAGCTCTACTACATAATCAAGTTACCTGAATTGATTTTTTCAATAAAAGTTTTGTTATATAATTACGGAGGGATTTTTTTTATATTATCATTTTTCGTTTTGTATATCTAACCTTTCGGTTTAGTTAGGCTGAGAACCTTTCGGCTTAGTGCATGGGTTAGTTAGGTGCACACATTGAGTGCAGGTGTTCACGCGCACGCGGGGAGATGTGACAATCACAGATGTCACATTAAAAACCCCAGATAGGAAATATGACCGGGAACGTGAATGACATCATGCCCGGAAGCGACGAGCTGAGGATTTTGGGATTTGAAAAAAAGCAGTTAGTTGAGATTCGAGTCTTGAGGAAGGTAGTCGATTTTTGGGTTCTACGAAATGTGCCGCACGTGTTGGGGGTCAGATGGAAAAGTCAGCATTGAAAGAAATTGTGTCTCTCTCTCTCGTGTCGAAAAACCTTAGACTCAAAAAGGTAATAAAAAGTTTCGTACCTGAACCAATTTCGCGTATTTTGGGATTCCCTATGTACATTTCACATATTCATATCTTGGTCGTATTTTTGGACGTGGATATGTTACAGTTTTAAAATAAAGCTGTAGTGCTGTTTTCTTTAGGACGACAATTTTATCGTTCCACTCTGTATATATAGTAAGGATAGTAATGGTAACATGACCACAAAGGTTTTCAAAATTATTTATTGAAGCCATTAATTCTTTCATAGATGGCGACAAAATTAATCACCAGACACAAAGCAAAACAAACTCAAGTAAAAAAAAAGCAACCAATCAAAAGCAGGAATATATTAACTCCCTTCAAACTCTCTTATTCCAGTCAAAAATTCTTATCATCTAGTCAGAAGCAGTCAAGACATCTAATCTGACAAATCTCTGAATCTTACCTCTCCACTTTTGCTAGAAACATGTTACAACTCATCACACAATTTTCATTTAAGTTACAATCTTGGCTTGATACAAAAAGTCAGAGCACAAAAGGACATTTGTCACCTGAATTAGCATAAAATAGCACACACACACACACACACACACACACACACACACACACAAGGAGTGTTCAAAAAGTATTGTAATTGAAGCTTTATTATCCAAAACAGAATTGAACAATAAATGAGACATTAATTTTTATATGTTGTTGCTTAACTTCAGTGATAGGACAAGAACCGGAGCTTTCATTGAGTTGGACAGTTTTGGGGTTAAATTACCCAAAGTTAGAATAATCAAGAAAGGAATCTGTTCTATTTTAGCAATGACAGAAAGTCAAGCAGTTCAGAATGCCATTTTTGGACACAAAATGAAAGGATATGAATCTTTTACGAATTAACTTTAAAAATACTTCTCTCTTCTCATTTGAGTGGTGATACAGTCTGAAAATATTAACAAATAATGGGAGTATCACCCTCTTCACAATGATCTTTCTATTTAGTTTATCATAAATTTCAAGTGTTTTTTTTTATGTATCTTTGTTTATTTTCCAGGGATCCCTAGGTTGTTGTTTTTTTTGCACTATTATACAATTTTACAATATATTTAAGAATGATTAAAGAAGACATGTGACCATGGAATTAAAATTCATTCAAGTTTGCGGATTTTTTTTTTTATCGGTTATAGAAAAAAAAGGTTCTGATAGATAAGAAAAACTAATTCTGTAATTTGAATTAAATAGTAATCCCCTTGATTTTCAGAATGACAGTCAGGTTAATTTTAGGATTTTTGTCCCTTAAAAACTTTTTGGAAAGGTATAAAAAATTTTTAAATTTTAATTTATTAACTTAAAATTATTTTTTATCTCTTTGCCTAGAACAGACAGCTATATATGTATACCAAACTTGGTGAAAATTAGTGGAACAGTTTCCACTTTAATAAAACGCATACACACTCACACACACACACATACACGTGCGTGCACTCATATGCTTGGGCACACGCACATGCACACACTCATACATACACACACATACACACATGTACACACACTGATTTATACACACACACATGCTTGTGCAAACGCACATACACACACACACAGATTTATGCACACACACACACGCGCACGCATATACACACACACACAAACTTATGGACACACACACACATGCTTGGGCACACACACATGCACCCACTCATACATACACATGCACACATACATACACACAGAGAGACTTATACACACACATACATACACACATCCTTATGTACACACACACACGCACACTTATGCATACACACATATACACGCGCGCACGCACGCACACACACGCACGCACGCACATACATACACACAGAGTTCATTTTTAGAGTATAGTTGTAGGCAGTACTATAGCGGTTTCGGGGAATTAGTTATTTTCCCTAACACTATATTTTTTTAGGCAACACAAATGAATTACGAAACTTTTCTTTAACAACACAACAACGAAAGTTCTTTATTTGCAGCTTTGAATATGGTTTGCTTTTGGTGCTGCAAGTCTCGTGGAGTTTAAGCTTGTTAGTGTTGGAGACGAAATGGCTTAGCGGGATGTTGAGATGACAGCGTGTTACTGGACGTGTGAGGGATTGTGTTTAGAGTCACCGTGTATTTTTGTGTGTGTGGTATTTTTGGGGAGAGTATGTGAAAAGGTGACGAGTGTGTCGAGAGCGGAGTTACGCTCGGATCGACATAGCCAATTTTTGGGGTGACGTGAAGTAGTGTCTGTGGAAAGCATGCTGAATGCATCCAATTCATGTTCAACTGGGATTCCTTGTAAGAAATCCATAAATTAGATGGTTCCCTCGTTGAGTGTCCATGTTGCTGCTGCTAGTGTTAAAGCCACAGTGAGATGTCCACACTGGGTGGCTTGTCTAGCTAAAAAGCATCGCTAAGCAGGGACGACCTGAGGAACGTCTGTTCTGGTCGCCGTCTCACGCTGAAGAGACTGGGTTTGGCCGCTCACCCGTTTTGCTAGCCGGAAATGAAGGTCCGGGATGAATAGGATCAGTCATCCTGATTGGGGGAAATTCAGTGTTGAATTAAATTGCGCGCCAAAACAAAATACGAGATTTTCCTCTTCTCTACAGTACCTTTCGAATTGTATGGTGCACCTGTTTTAGATGAATGATAAAAAGATTTCCTCCTCCTTCCACCAGAAAATAAGTAGCTCTTTTACTTCCTTATGCAATATTACCCATCATTTTTGGTTGGTTGGTTGGTTGGTTGGAATTTTTTATGGCACATCAATCCTTGTTGGTTATCTAATGCCAAATACTGTTTATACATATATATATTAAATATATATGATCTGTAAAGGAAGAGTTCATGGTTGATATTATTTTCAAATGAGCCAGAACTCATTTGTTTGCACATAGTTAAATGGTTTCAAATATAGTAAGTAAGTAAGTAAAGTTGGCAACCTTAGTTGAGGGCAACCAGAAGGCTCCTTTTTCGATAGCTACTACACCAAGGTGTAGGGGATGGCACAACTCCTTTCCCTGGATTGCTCCACTTTACCCTTGATCCATACCTTATAATGCCGAGTGTTAAGCAAGGGTGCATCAAGTACCATTTCTTGAGTCTTTGGTATGACTCGACCTGGGATTGAATCCAACCTGGGATTGAACCCAGATCTCCCGGGCCATTGGCGAACACTCTAACCATCATAGCAATGTCCGGTCCTAGATCGGACCCTATCAGGTACAATCCCTCCAGGTTAGAGCGGACCTGGGAGTAATGGTATTAAAGGGGTTCTCCGCAATCCCCAAAACTTCATTCAGAACTGGAGCCTTACAATCAGATGATTTAGTGTCATATCTAAGACACTCGTTGGTGGGGTCTTACCCCTATGCAAAGATATAGTCGTCGTATTCTACTGCCCTAGCCAACTGAGTTGACCATCGTCTTTGTATTTAAATGTCTATTGAATTGTTGATCATATCTGTTGTTCTCTGATATAATTGTTTTTTCTAAGGTTTACAAACACATTAGAATTTGTTTGTAAATATGTTTTTTTGCTGTGTTTTCTCAGCTTTGGTTATATAAGTATGAAGGATATGTAGCAATACAATACATAATTATCTCTCTAAGATAATTTACATAACCTGTTAAAGGTCACATGACAGTTTCAAAAACCCATTCTTGACCTCTTTTCCCCTCTGGCCCTTGAAATATAAGATATTCTCTCTGACCACTTTCAGAGAATGATAAAAATGCATGGCTATTTTTTACCAGCCATTATCAAGTAAACTCTTTGCTATTTTGTACCTCTTACACATACTGCTTATTCACGGAACAATATGTGTATAGTTATAGCAGTTGAGACATGTTGTGTATTTGCTCTTTTTAATACAAATTGTAGGTATATTGTGTATACAAAATGTTAAATTTCTTGGGTTGTACAAGTAAGTTTATCTTATCTCTCTTTCTGTTTATTCAGTATTCGTATATCATGGATATACAAATGTTAATACTGGTTCTTAGAAGGTAGGGACACAACTATCTTCCCTACTACCAAGCATCCCAACAGAAAGATATGATTGGATAGTGCAAACAGAAAACTAGCCAAAACATATATATATACACGTATGTTACACTATTACATTTGAAAAGAACAATATTAAAGACAAAAGTACAGTTTACATATTAAGAACAGTTCTATTTCAAACAATTCAGTTTAGTATAAGTACAGATTTTGTTTACACACAGTTAAATGTCAAAACAGTTCTAACTGGAAAAATTCAGTTTAACATAAATAGCTTCAATGTCAAAAATAGTTCCATTTCAAACAATTCAGTTTAGCATAAGTATGCTGTTTACATGTCAAAACAGTTCTATTTCAAGCAGTTCAGTTTTGACATAAGTACGCAGTCTAGTTCTATTTAACCCATAGACAGGACCCTATCAGGTACTACCACACCAGGCCAGAGTGGACCTGGGAGCAATGGCAATAAAGGGGTACTCCGCATTCCCCAAGCTCCAGCATTACTGGAACCTCACCATCAGATTGTTTAGTGTCATATCCAGGACTCTCGTTGGAGGGGTCTTACCCCTCTGCAGAGGTGCAGTCAGTGTATTCTACAGCCCAGCCGACTGTGCAAATTAATGTTAGGTAAGCTCAGTCTCAGAGAAAATTTGAACTCACTTAGCTAATTTTAATTTTAATGCTGATATTTGTTGTACTTATTTGCCCTCCCATTTAGTACATACAAGGAGAGATGTTTTCATGCCTTTACCAAGGCCATTTTCTGTACTTATATAATATAAGTTATAAAAAAATAGCACATACTAAAACTCAATCTGGGCACCTTGGGTGGTGTAATGGTTAGCAAGTTAGACTAGCAAACCTTCACAAATGAGTTTGAGTCTCATTGGGTGCCCCATTCATTTGGCCTAGTGCCACACTGAAGCAAAGAGATTCGTAAATTACTACTAAAACCCAATCTTCTATTCCTTTGACCATGTCTATTCATTTCGATCAATGGATTGGGACCTTTTCACTCCAACACATTATTTTGATTTCTTGGGTTGACATCTTTAGTGAATTCAGAGCCCAAACTCTCTGGGGGGAGGATATCCTCATCGTGTAATGGTTAAAGCGATGGATTGCGGAATTGTAGTAAGCGAGTTCGTACTCCAGTTGCGCTATTACGTTCCTTTTTGGGCAAATACTCTTGGGAAAGGTATGAACCCTCCTTATCCTCCCAACTATGGGTTAAATAGTACCACGACTGTTCTTCTAGGAGAATAGCTTTGGCATTAGATAACCTACAAAGGTTGATATGCCATTAAAAACAAAGAAACCAAACCAAACCAAACTCTCTTCTCAGTGATTGAGGTGGTGGTATAGTTACATTCAATGTTGTAGACTTAATACAATTTCCAGCTCGATTGTCTGGTTTCCTTTATCTGAAATGTGATTCCTACCAATCAAGAAACAGGTGTAATCCTAATAGGTGGGCTATGGTATTCTTCCTGTCTTGATGTATTGTGATCTGAACAGCAAATTGGTAGGTACCAAATAATCAAAGATGCCAATTGTATATATATATTGTCTTCTACAGACAGACTGTTTCGTTGTATCACAACTCTTCAGTGTGGCTAGACATGCAGGATGCTTCAAGCTGGGATCAAAGCCTGTCTAACTTTATGCTAGACTTAGTATCTTACCGTTCAGCCATTTAGGTGACCTACATCAGCATGGGAATTATAACGCATTTTGTATAAGCTTTCATTTATTTACATTTTTCACTATCAGATACTGAAGTGTTCAATTCATTAGAAAAGCCTAATACTTTGGCAGTCAGACTGATGTTCAACACTCTTTTACCTATGCTGTATTTATACATTTGTTCATTATACTTGTTTCACGTAATCCCGAGTTCATGTCTTTCTTCTGGACCTTTTACTGGTCCGCAGCAGGTAGCAGTCGTTAATTCATTCACCAGAGTGCCCAACCCCTGGGAAGGGAGCATACAATACTTTAATTACAATATATATATATAAGAAATAAATACAGTCTCTCACTAGCATCTATAAAATAGAAGAACCGTGTTTGGTTCAAGGTAAGTTTCACTGAAAGAAAAAATGGTAGTAAATCAAATGACATGATACACAAGTATCTGGAGATAGTTGCGCATGGGAAATAAATAATCTCTTGTAAACATTTTGGTTTAGTTTGGTTTCTTTGTTTAATGGCATATCAACCTTTGTAGGTTATTTAATGCCAAAGCCATCCTCCTAGAAGAACAGTAGTGGTACTATTTAACCCATAGAGTGGAGGTGCCCATGGTTTAATTGTTATTGTTGTAGGAAATGGACACGATGACATGAGTTCAAATCCTGGACGAGACTGATTGCATTTCACATAGCACTAATACCCTTGGGAAAGGTATGAATCCAATTATTCTCCCTCCAGCTATGGGTAAATAGTAGAACAAACTGGGTTCTTCAGCCTTGGTGAGGCAATTAGTCTAGGAGAAGGAAAACTCTGAATTCAAACCTGTCAAACTCCGCTTAAAAAAAAATTGACTGTGTCATATCCTGCCCGAGCGGAGGGGTTGGTAAATAATCCTTAGTAAACAATTACAGCAACAAATAACTTTTCTTGATTTTAATAATTTACAGAATTCCAATCAAATATTTATAATTTAACAAAACTATTTGACCAAGAGATGGAACCCTAACAGCAAGAGTACTTCACACTTGCCTGATTTCTAAAACTGGAGCCTCACCATCAGATGCGGTTTAGTATTATACTGGGGACACTAATTTGGGGGATCTTACACTTCTGTAAAGGTTGGTTGGTTGGTTTCTTTGTTTAATGGCATATCAAACTTCATGGGTTATTTAATGCCAAAGCTATCCTTTTAGAAGAACAGCAATGATGCTATTTAACCCATAGCTGGGAGGATAAGAGGGTTCATACCTTTCCCAAGGGTATTTGTCTGAAAGTGAATGTAATAGCACAACTGGGGTTTGAACTTGCTTACTACGATCTCACAGTCTATCGCTTTAATCATTACAAACCATGACTGCTTTGTGGAATCACAGAGCATCTGCATGTTCGTTCCCTTTGAATCTGTGAATTGAGAAACAATGTGTTCACTTTGATTTCATCTTTCCTATTGCCCATTTGTAACATCAAATCTTGCCTTAAGTATCAATTCTTGTTTTGGGTCTGTTTCATATGAGAATAGAGTCTCAAATCAGTAATTGTTTAAGCCAAGGTTAGAGGGTCAGTTCTATTGTTACTACCATTTTTTCAAGCACTTGTTAACTTAAACAAATTCTATTCTTATCAGCATCAAGGCATCTGTGTCATCCTGATTTGACAACCCAGGCTGACCTCACCCCATCTGGGGTCACACCTGCATTTTTCCTTTTCCTGAATCAATTCTCTGAGAAAATCATTTCTAAAGTTTTTCTCTTTTTTTTCTTTCTTTCACCCAGCATACAATTAATAATACAAAAACAACTATAACAATATTCTCAAAAAACAAGTTAACCTTATTATATTAAGTATTTATCTTCATTATAATAGTATCCAGGAACAAAATTTTTGCTACATAATGTAATGATTGATTCTACATTCTCAAAGATAGGGATTCAATTATAGAGATACAGTGGCTGGATACTGTTATTAATGTTTTGCTAAGTCTGGCACACAAGCCTCAGAGTGTTTATAGTATACCTGCTGTGCCTAAGATTGGTTTGGTTTATCAATCATTGTAGGTTATTTAATGCCAAATCCATTTTTATACACATAAACAGTTCTATTTCAAACAATTCAGTTTAGCATAAGTATGCAATTTAAATGTCAAAAGAGTTCTATTTTAAAGTACACTGTTTAGTTTGATTTAACCCATAGATAGGACCCTATAAGGTGCTACCACTCCAGGCCAGAGTTGACATGGGAGCAATGGCGATGAAAAGGTACTCTGCATTCCTCAAAGCTCCAGCATTACTGAAGTCTCACTATCACATTGTATAGTGTCATATCCAGGACACTAGTTGAGGGAGTCTTAACCCTCTGCAGAGATCCAGTCAGTGTATTCTATTGCCCCAGCTGACTGAACAGTGTGCCTAAGAATTCACTTATATCAACACTGAGCTTGCTCATCAATGCTTAACTTCAATAAACTGGTGGGAAGTGGTGATTTCAGTATGACTTGACTGTGAGTCCATTGGCTGGATTATATTTTCTTCATTTCATATTCTTAGTATACTTTTTTTCAAAACCTTTCATACCTGTATATAATCATATCCCCTTGGTTGTAGTAAGTGACATGGTCTTTTTAATGAATCCCATGCACTCACATACATACATACACATCAGCAAAAACCAATTAAACTGTGGTCTCTATAACTACAGATGTCAAACATATCGACACTCCTCTTTTGGTGCACAGAGGAGGTGCTGTGACAGAGTTAGAATTCCTCAGACAAAGCTCACCTTATTTTCCTTGCTGAATTCTGTATGATGAGAACATGGCAGGGAGAAAGGACAGATACAACACACTGATCCTAGTCATTAGATGTATGATGACTTTCATTTATCTGAAGTAAAAAGTGATATTGCTTTGTATGTTTTTGTGTATTTAACCAACCCATCCACTACAAGTAGGATGTGACACAAGGTCAGTTTCTAAGTTGAGTTTCCTTTGCCAAGACCAGTTACAGTACCAAGATTAAAGAGCCCAATCTGTCTTATTATAACTGAAGAGAGAATATACCTAAGGGTATTAGTGTGATGTGAAATGCAAACAGCCTCATCCAGGATCTGAACTCTAGTCACTATGTTAATTTTATATGATGATAACTATTACACTACAAGTGCTTCTACATGTTTTTTTTTTGTGTAAGCTGCCATTTGTAGTCTGATTTGTATTCATATGCATGCTTGTGTACTTATTATTGCATCATTACTTTGTGTACTTATTATGGCATCATTACTTTGTGTACTTATTATTGCATCATTACTTTGTGTACTTATTATGGCATCATTACTTTGTGTACTTATTATTGCATCATTACTTTGTGTACTTATTATGGCATCATTACTTTGTGTACTTAAGGCGCCTCTGGTGATGTAATGGTTAGCAAACCTACACGAGTGAGTTCGAGTCTCATTGGGCACCCCTTTCATATGGCCTTGTGCCAAATCTAAGCTAAAAGCTTAGTAAATTTCCATTACTTTGTGTACTTATTATTGCATCATTACTTTGTGTACTTATTATTGCATAGGTTGTTATATAAATAAGGGCAACAGATATCAGTTTTGGAATAATGACCATTGGAAGCAAATAAGAACAAGAGTGATATTTGATTGGAATGAATTGAATGGACTTTTGTGAGATAGAGTGATGAAAGAAACATGGCTTTGGAAGGAACTAAATTTCATTATGAAAGAAAATAAGTTCCAACTGCTTTTGTCAGTTAGCAGACATGAGAAACAAGTCTTGTAGTATTGTTAACTACAATGTAATAGGTCTTTTGATATTGTTCACTACAAAATATTAATTTTTTTATATTGTTCTACACAAAGTAACGAATCAACCACTACAAAGTAAATCTTTTGATATCGTTCACGACAAAGTAAGAAATCTTTTGATATTGTTCTCTATGAAGTAACAAATCATTCACTACAAAGTAAGAATCTTTTGATATCATTCTCTACGAAGTAACAAATCATTCACTACAATATAACAAACCTTTTGATATCGTTCTCTACGAAGTAACAAATCATTCACTACAAAGTAACAAACCATTTGATATCATTCTCTACGAAGTAACAAATCATTCACTACAAAGTAACAAACCTTTTGATATCGTTCTCTACGAAGTAACAAATCATTCACTACAATGTAACAAACCTTTTGATATCGTTCTCTACGAAGTAACAAATCATTCACTACAAAGTAACAAACCTTTTGATATCATTCTCTATGAAGTAACAAACCTTTTGATATCGTTCGAAACAAAGTAACAAATCATTCACTATAAAGTAATAAACCTTTTGATATCGTTCTCTACAAAGTAACAAATAATTCACTATAAAGTAACAAACCTTTTGATATCGTTCTCTACGAAGTAACAAATCATTCACTACAAAGTAACAAACCTTTTGATATCATTCTCAATGAAGTAACAAATCATTCACTACAAAGTAACAAACCTTTTGATATCATTCTCAATGAAGTAACAAACCTTTTATCGTTCAATAAAAAGTAACAAATCATTCACTAAGAAGTAACAAACCTTTTGATATCGTTCTCTACGAAGTAACAAATCATTCACTACAAAGTAACAAACCTTTTGATATCGTTCTCTACAAAGTAACAAATCATTCACTACAAAGTAACAAACCTTTAGATATCATTCTCTATGAAGTAACAAAACTTTTGATATCGTTCGATACAAAGTAACAAATCATTCACTATAAAGTAACAAACCTTTTGATATCGTTCTCTATGAAGTAACAAATCATTCACTACAAACCTTTTGATATTGTTCTCTATGAAGTAACAAATCATTCACCAGAAAGTAACAAATCTTTTGATTCTTCACTAAAAAGTTAACAAATAAGTCTTCTTTTTCTTCTTAAAGTATTCATTTCATTAAGTAAAATCTTACAAGGATTAAACATTATTTTAAAAAAAGTGTCCTGGATATGACACTAAATTACATCTGATGTTGAAGTTCACGTTCTAGAGATTTGGGGAATGTGTAGTGACTTGTTCATTGCCATTACTCCCAGATCCACTCTGACCCAGAGTAGTAATATCTGTTAGGGTTCTATCTATGGGTCAAATAGATCAGTTTAAAAGTTATTTAATAGGACAGTGTGCAAAAAATCTATTAAGAAACAACTAGACAAAAAATGTAAATATAAATGTACAACAAATGCAATTCCCTAACCTCTAGGCATAAAATAATCCTAGATGGGTTGAGATGCCATTAAAATTAATCAATCAGAAACATTCCCTCTTTATTTTTATGTCATCTATTATAATACCCCGCCCCACCGATATTAATTTTCATTTGTTCTTTGTAATCTTTAGTCTATTCTTGTAATTTTTTAAGCTTTGTTTACTCTGGTACACAGGCCTCAGATGACTTATAGTACCTACTGCTACTAAATAGTCATCCAAGTAATTACTTAGTTTATATCATAACTTTGTAGTATGATGATGATGATGGTTGTTGTTGTTGTTATTATCATGATGATGGTGGTGGTTGTTGGTATCATTATCATGGTGATGAAGGCGGTTGTTGTTGTTGTTGTTATCATGATGATGATGGTGGTAGTTGCTGTTATTATTATCATGATGATGGTTGTTGTTGTTGTTATTATCATGGTGATGATGGTGGTGGTTGTTGTTGTTGTTATTATCATGATGATGATGATGGTGATGGTGGTTGTTGTTGTTGTTATTATTATCATGGTGTTGATTCTTAAAGGTTTTATGGTTTTTCTTTCATTTTGGTTTCTTTAGTTGGGTTTTATGACATATCAATCATTGCAAGTTATTTAATGTCAAATTCTATTTATACATATATATCAAATATATATGATTTATAAACACATTTTATCCATAACATTTCTTAATGAACAGAGATGGTGTTTTTTTTTCACAGTCAAATGGTTTCAAGCATTTCTAATACAAATAATTCTATTTAGTATTAATCATTTGTCTGTGCACAGTGAAGTGGTTACAAATATTGCTATTTAACACTAATTATTCTATTCAACAAGTATAGCTATGTATCATTAGCGATTCAATTAACATCAGTCATTTGTTTACACATAGTTAAATGAACAAACAATTCTACTTCTAGCAATTCAATTTAGCATAAGTCATTTGTTTGCTCTCAGTTTAAATGTCAGACAGTTCTATTTGACCCATAAACAAGACCCTATCAAGTGCTACCACTCCGAGTCAGAGCGGACCTGGGAGCAATGCCAGTGAAAGGTTACTCCGCATTCAACAAAGCTCTAACATTACTGGAGCCTCACCAGTTTAATATTGTATCTAGGACACTCGTTGGGTGGGGGTATCCCTCTGCAGAGATGCAGTCAGTGTATTCTACACCCTCCTCCCAGCTGACAGGACTTTTTGGTTTCTTTGTTTAACAGCATATCAACCTTCTAGATTATTTAATAACAGAGTCATCCTTGTAGAAGAACAGTAGTATTATTATCTAACCTTTAGCATGGGGTTTAACTATTTTCTTTCAAGTGTTGATTTTCATTATTTTATTTACTTCTTTAGAAATAAAAGAGTGGATAAAATTGAACTTTTTTTTTCTGATACATTTTTTAGACAAAAATATTTCTCCATATAGCAAAAAAAAAAAAGATAAACATTGAAACTATGAAATAAATTTTCATAATACTATTTATATATATTTCTATTGGTTCTTCACATTGTTCCTTTAGTTTTTGAATAAAAAAGAATGAAAGTAATAATTTAAATCCTTTTTTTGTCTCTGTGTTACTTTTCACTTGCAATGTACTTGCCTTCTATGTACTTCAATGAAATTGCCCTCTACTGACTTCTATGCACTTATTCTATGAAATTGTCCACTATATACTTCAATGAATTTGTTATCTACATATTTCTATCTACTTGTTCTTTACTTTTATAAACCAACTCTCTATGTACTTGTATGTACTTTAATAAACAAGGCCTCTATACATTTCAATATACTTGAATGAACTTTTTCTCTACTTACTTTTATGCACTTGCTTTTTATTTCAATATGAACTTTCCCTCTACATACTTCTATGCAATTGTTCTCAATGTGCTTCTATGCATTTGTTCTCAATGTGCTTCTATGCACTTGCTATATGCTTCTATGTGCTTGCTCTCAATATGCTTCTATGCACTTGCCCTCCATGTGCTTCTATGCACTAGCTATATGCTTCTAAGCACTTGTTCTCAATGTTCT
This sequence comes from Sepioteuthis lessoniana, assembly GCA_963585895.1. Lineage (NCBI taxonomy): Eukaryota > Metazoa > Mollusca > Cephalopoda > Myopsida > Loliginidae > Sepioteuthis > Sepioteuthis lessoniana. The sequence continues at coordinate 40,568,071 of OY757937.1, forward strand.
TCTATGCACTTGCTTTCCATGTACTTCTATGCACTTGTTCTCAATATGCTTCTATGCACTTGCCCTCCATGTGCACTTGTTCTCAATGTGCTTCTATGCACTTGTTATGTGCTGCTATGCACTTGTTCTCAATGTGCTTCTATGCACTTGTCCTCCATGTGCTTCTATGCACTAGCTATATGCTTCTAAGCACTTGTTCTCAATGTGCTTCTATGCATTTGTTCTCAATGTGCTTCTATGCACTTGCTATATGCTTCTATGTGCTTGCTCTCAATATGCTTCTATGCACTTGCCCTCCATGTGCTTCTATGCACTAGCTATATGCTTCTAAGCACTTGTTCTCAATGTTCTTCTATGCACTTGCTTTCCATGTACTTCTATGCACTTGTTCTCAATATGCTTCTATGCACTTGCCCTCCATGTGCACTTGTTCTCAATGTGCTTCTATGCACTTGCTATATGCTTCTATGCACTTGTTATGTGCTGCTATGCACTTGTTCTCAATGTGCTTCTATGCACTTGCCCTCCATGTGCTTCTATGCACTAGCTATATGCTTCTAAGCACTTGTTCTCAATGTGCTTCTATGCATTTGTTCTCAATGTGCTTCTATGCACTTGCTATATGCTTCTATGTGCTTGCTCTCAATATGCTTCTATGCACTTGCCCTCCATGTGCTTCTATGCACTTGTTATGTGCTGCTATGCACTTGCTTTCTATGTGCTTCTAAGCACTTGCCCTTTATGTAATTCTATATACTATCTCTTCACTTACTCAATTAATCCTTTTATCTTTGTAAACATTGCCTATCATTTTGTATACTTTTTTTAAACTATTAAAAAAACAATTCCTTTATTATTTGGTTTATTCTAATATTCTTTATTTTAATCCTAAAACAAAGGGAAATATAATAACTGGAGAATAAAAATTCCTTATTCTTTCATTGCTTTATTCTTAAATCACTGAAAAAAAAAAACACTGAATAAACGTTTATTTTTTAAATTTTTGACCTGATTTCTTTTGCCTTTGAAACCATTCGTTGTTAATTAATAGTTCTTTTATTATTTATTAAAAGAAAATTAATGATTACATTAAAACAGAGCAGATGTGAAAAAAGTTAATTCAAGATGATCAGTCTCTGCCATGTAGCATCCCTATAGTAAAATTCAACCATTACAATGCGGAGTCATTCACATAGATAAAGATGAGGATGGTAAATTTTCACTTGATGGGGGCGTTTACCATAGTAGGAGCTGTTACATTGCCTGATTTGGTCATCATTGAACATCCACTCCATTCTGCAACACCACATGCATTCACCTTGAAATCAGTCTGGAAAAAAAATTTGTAATCATTATAAAGAGCAGAGAAAATAACGAGCAAATAAATCATTAATTTTGACTTGTATTTACTTTCATTTTAATTTTCAGTTGCTTCTTTATGACAACTCACTTATAACATCAATCTATGACTACAGGTAAGAAATAATAAAAGTGATGTTGTTTAAAATAACAAAAGTTGATTCATTGATTAAACAGCCAACTTTTTCTTGTTATATATATTTTCAAAAGTTTATTCTTTACACTTTTTACACATCCATCATTAACTTAACATCACAAATATAACCCCTGATAGTCCTGATGATGGTTTAGTAGAACTGAAACACTATAGTGTCAACTTTATTTTTCAATAAATCTCTCCTACTTGGATTACCTTGTTATCAATTTTTCTTTACAAACTATCGGATTACTATCCATTATTTTCTTCCAAATAATAAAGAATAAGCTCTTGGTGTGATCTGAATTCATGCACACTTTATCTTAAAAATGCCTGGTTAACTACAGTAGCCGCAATAATCAGCTGAGCTATGCAGTTCCAAAAGCTAAAAAAACCTTTTAAACTTTATTCTTAGTCATTATAGTAGCATAGTATTACTAGCATCTTTTTTAAATTTTCATTTTTAGATGAAATATCATTATTTAATTTTCACAAATATTTTCTTTAATCTTAATTTTTACTTGCTTTTTCTTTTATTAAAATAAGGAAAAAGCACAGATTAAACATTATAGAAGGTAAAGCTCTGAGATTTGAACATATCTCCTTTGGCTTCAGTCTGGTTAAACACACCAGTTGCTCTAACCAACTGAGCTACAAAGAGCCACTCATTACATAATAGTGCCCATGGTGTAATGGTTATCGTCCCAGGATATGAACACGGCGATACAAGTTCAATTCCTGGACAAGACTGATTGCATTTCACATAGCACTAATACCCTTGGGAAAGGTATGAATCCTATTATTCTCCCTCCAGCTATGGGTAAATAGTAGGACAGACTAGGTTCTTCAGCCTTGGTGAGGCAACTAGTCTAGGAGAAGGAAAACTCTGAATTCAAACCTGTTGAACTCCGCTTAAAAAATTGACCTTCTGTCATATCCTGCCCGAGTGGAGGGGTTGGTAAATAGGATTACATAATAGTCAACATCATTGGAAATGGACATAGTGACTCAAGCTCAAATCCTTGACAAGGTTGTTTTGCATTTCAATTGTATTTTAAGAGAGCCAATCTAAAAAAAAGAAAGAACCCCATTGAAGATGCTTTTTACTTTAGGAAATTGTCCTATATTTACACAAGAAACTGTTTTTATTTTGTTTTATAATAAAGTTGAACCAGATGGCCTGATTGCATAGGTAAGAAACTGAGAGACATCAAGCATCAGTAATTCTGTGTTTATGTTATCCTAACTATATGTGTGTGTATAAATATATATATTAGTCTGCATGTGTGTGCTTGGTTTGATATTTTTGTTTAATGGCATATTAACCTTCAGAGGTTATTTAATGCCAAAGCCATCCTTGGAGATGAACAGTAGTGGTACTATTTAATACATGGATAAGGGATACATATATCTTGGCTAGTGTTTGTGAACGAAGATTTATGAAGGAGGCTGTTCACGTTGACTGCAGACATGCTGATGGCTGACTAGGCCGATGTGGGACAGGCAAGTCTAGCTGCAGCAACTGCAGTTAAAGGTCTGGTCTGGTATGCCTGCTGAGGCTCCCTGGATCTTCTACCTGCAGCGTTTCTCCCTGAGGTTGGCTCTGTGGGAGTCCTCAAAGGTGGAGATGACCTGGTGGATGGTGCGGTGCCAGACCTGACAGTCAGCAGCAAGTGTCGACCATTGGTGGTGGTCAATGTGGCAGATCCCGAGGGTCTTCTTGAGGGAGTCTTTAAAATGTTTCTTTGGTGCGCCCCTGTCACAGTAGCTAGTGGAGAGTTCACCATATAAGGCTATCTTGGGCAGGCAATGCCCCCATCCCCATTCTGGAGACATACCCTGCCCATCGTAGCAGTGACTTCAGCAACATGACCTCTATGCTGGTGATTTCTGCCTGATCAAGGACCTCAACATTGGAGACGTAGTTACTCCAGTGAATGTTGGGGATGGTGCAGAGACAGCGCTGATGGAAGTGCTCAAGGAGTTGTAGATGGTGGCAGTAGGTTACCTATGACTCAGAGCCATACAGCAGGGTGGTGAGTACGACGGCTCGATAGAGCCCTTCTTCAGATGCTTGTTGTTCCATACTCTTTTGAAGAGTTGGCTGAAAGTGCTGTTTGCCTTGGCCAGTCTGTTGTCTACTTCTCTGTCAATCTTGGCGTCTGATGTGATGGTACACCCCAGATAAGTGAACTGATGAACACCATGTCTGTGGTACCCTGTTGTCTCTGAACCCACACTGGGTTTCTGGTAGATAGTCTTCAGCGATGGTGAGTATCAATCTGTTTAGGAGTACACGAGCAAGGATTTTTTCCTAGGATGGAGAGCAGAGTGATCCCTTCATAGTTGGAGTAATCTGACTTTTCTCCCTTGTTTTTATACAAGGTGACTATGATCGTATCGTGGAGATCACTTGGAAGTTTGCCCGGCTCCCAACAACAGACAAGGAGTTTGTAGAGCTTACTGTGTAATGCTGGTCCTCCTTCTTTCCAAAGCTCTGGTGGAATCCCGTCAACTCCCGCTGTCTTGCCACTCCTATATATATATATATATATATATACACACATTCTTATAACAACTATAATGGTGATCTCAGTGGCAAATTGCAACTCATAAGTAGCAACAAACAAATGAAAAAAAAAACAACAAAAAAAACTCGTGAAACACTGCTTAAAATCATAATCTTAAAATCAATGACTTGTTCTTTCAAATTTCTGGGTTTCAGACACCTTTTAGAGATGAAGGAATAACTATAGATTTCTGAGGAGTAAATTATTTTAATGGGTTATATCCAAGTCTTTATGCTTATAGATTATACTACTACTACACATTCATATTTTAGTTAATTTTTCATTCATAATATGGGCTATGAATAAGAAGAGGGGGGTGGACACAAGTAAATTACAAGTTGCAAGGAAGCCACCAGAAAAAAAAAAAAGATTGGAAATCACTGGTGTAGAGTCTTGGTCAATTTATTAGAGTAAAATATTTAAAAAAAAATAAAAAATAAAAAATAAAAATACATTACCTGCAATTTTTCCCAGATTTTCTTTTTAGGTTTGAGTTCATCATCAGGTTTACCTTGATAACCCTCTATGAATACAATTTCTCCTTCAGAGGAATCTTCTGGTGGCGATAAAGGTTCTACTTGACGGGGATCTTCTCTGAAAAATCAGATTGAAATACTTTCATATTTTGAAGTTGATTCACAAAGTATATACATTACTTATCATAAGTATTTGAACAATAAACAATTTGCTTCAAATTATTTGGTTTTGAAAGTTAAAAGCAAGAACATTATGCAAGAAGAATAAAATTTTATTGCCATCTTACATTGTATTGTTTGCTTTACAAACAATGTTGGGAATGTATTTTTTTCTAAAAGTTAAAATGTTGGTAGTACTTACATAGAGGCACACATAAGCATAGCTTGAGATTCGACGCCTCGCATTTTCTGGGCCTTCAGGTTACATAGAAACACACACATCCGACCATCAAGTTCTTCCAATGGAACAAGACCAGCCAAACCACTGACCACTGTGCGGGGTGAAGACTCTCCAAGATCGACTTTTTCAATGTACAGGCTATCAGCATCAGGGTGCTGTAAAATATTCAAAATACTTTTTCTATATTCAGTTTAACTCAGTAGTTGAATATAAGGTATTCATTTAAAAATCATTCGTAAGTTTTTATGTACTTGCTTAAAATCTACTAATGATAACCATTAAGCTCAATGTTGAGTTACATTCTATTTATAGAATTTATATCATAATTGAAAATAAAGAGAAGTACATTATCATTTAATAGTTATCTCCCTTTAGAAATTATAATGAATGGGGTAAGCATGAATGCAAATCTACACTTAACATTAAGCTGCAAACTGGATTGGAAATTGCTTTATTCACAATATTAGGGCATCTTAATGTCATTGCTTTAAAAAATATTGCTACACTGTGCCATTTTTGCAGTGTTGTGCTAGCATACATACAAAAATTAGATCTTGATAATACAGATATATACATAGATAAATACACTGTCAAACTATCCTAGCATTTTGTAAATGATTAGGGCAACATGCTAATGGTTTGGTTACTTTAATGGCATATCAACTTTTTGGGGTTATTTAATGCCAAAGTTATCCTTATAGAACATCACAAGTGGTACTATTTAACCTATAGCTGAGAGGATAAGAGAGTTCATAGCTTTCCCAAGAGTGTTAGTCCAAAAATGAATGTAATAGCATGACTGGAATTTGAACTTGCTTACAATGATGTTGCAGTCCAACACATTAGCCACTACACCATGGAACTACCTCCAATAACATGCTGAGTCCTATTTGGAATTTCTTAGTGTGACAGAGGTTATTTGGCAATGTCTATCTCCTCTCCAAGTAACATAGTAACCCCTGGACTTACTTTGGAATACTCAAGATGGATTGCCTTTTCTAAGACTAAAAGGTTCTAACTACCCTGATAGTTACCTATAGATTTGTAGCAACTGTGTCAGTAACAAGCCTATAAATTTGTGATTACAGAAGAGAGCACAAGTTTTATATGATTGACTGGCATATTAACCTGTCCAAAGTCATTTTATGCCTAGGTTAAGGAAAAGCATTGATTGTATGATTATATTTACATTTTTTGTGCAGTTGTTGCACATGATTAAGTGATATTAAGTATTCCTTTCTAATACAAATAATTTGTACATAGTTGTATGGTTTCAAGTTACAACTAATAATATTCCTTAATAAAGGGTTGAACAGCTCTATTTGATCCATAGATGGAACCTTAACAGGTACTACCACTCTGTGTTAATGTGGATCTGGGAGTAATGGTAATGAATGGGTACTCTACACTGGGGAGCATGGAGTACCACTTCATAACTTGAGAACTAGAGCCACACCAGCAGGTGTACTTTAATGTCATACTCAAGACACCTCTCTTTTTAGGGGGGGGGGTCTTACCCCTATGCAGGTTTGGTTTGGTTTCTTTGTTTAATGGCATATCAACCTTCATGGGTTATTTAATGCTAAAGTGATCCTTGTAGAAAATCAGTAGTGGTACTATTTAACCCATAGGTGGGAGGATAAGGGGTTTATACCTTTCCCAAGGGTATTAGTCTGAAAGTGAATGCAATAGCATGACTAGAACCCTCTGCAAGGGGTACAATCAGTATATTTTAAGTCTTGTTGATAGGGTGACAGAGTTTCACAGTTGATCAGAGATTTGTAGTTGAAAGGTAATTTATGTATTTTGTTTTTAGATATATAATAAAAAAGAAGATCAAAGTGAGAAAAATTAAAATTGTATAGCAAGATGAAGTGGAAATAAATGAAACTATATACAAAAATAAAGAGTAAAAGTTTAGGTTTAAATGAAAATCTTAAAAAAAGTTCTTTTTTAATATATATCAACAGTGGGAGTATATATTTACCAACCTCCTTTGTCATGAGCAGGATGTGAAACAAGGTCAATTTTTTAAACAGAGTATAATTGGTTTGAATTCAAAGTTTTCTTTCTCCTAGACCAGTTACCCTTACCAAGGCTAACCCCAGCAGCATAAAATTCATAAGGGAATTTTTTTTTGGTTTAAAAAATTAAATTAGATTTTTTAATAAAAAAGAATATTCAATCACACATCTCTATTTAGTATTTATTTACCTAATCCCAATAAGCAAGAAGCGACAAAATCAATTTTTTTAAGTACAGCTGGTTTAAATTCAAAGTTTCCCTTCTCCTAGACTGGCTGCCTAACCAAGATTACAGAGTCCAGTCAAGTAGATTGTTTGGAAAATAGTCAGATTTTAGTATAAACTGTTTAAATTAGAATTTAAACAGATTATCCTAAAATCAGACTATGTTCCAAACAACCAATTTTAATAGTAGTCGTAAAAAAAAAAATCATTCTTAATGATTACATTGTCCTCTTTGTTAATTTTCTATTACTTCTTTCAGAATTTGTTTTTGAATATTATATGCCCCTAATCATGAACATGAAAAAAGAAGTGATGCATTTACTTTTTTGCTTGAGTTCAAGCTTGGTCATAATTTTATTTCATGACAATGCTTGGTCACATGTTGCCAAGATAACACTGCAGAAGCTCACTGACTTGGGATATGAGCCTTTTTCACAGCCACCATATTCTGATCCCTCACCCACCAACTACCATTTTTTTCAAGCATCTTGACACTTTTTATGCCAAAAAATATTTTGTTCTAAAGGAAAAGTAGAAACTACATTTAAAGATTTCTTTGCATCAAAACCTTTACTTTTAGTGTACAAGGATAGGTTTAGTTTCTTTATTTAATGGCATATCAACCTTTTGTAGGTTATCTTATGCCAAAGCCATTCTCCTAGAAGAACAGTAGTGGTACTATTAGCTGGGAGGATAAGGGAGTTCATACTTTTCCTAAGGGTATTTGTCCAAAAGTGAACATAATAGAGCAACTAGAGTTCAAACTCGCATACTATGATTCTGCAGTCTAGAGCTTTTAACCATAACACCACAAGGACCCCACCTGTACAGGTATAAATAACCTTGCTAGTTGATGGCAGAAATGCAGATGTTCAGGATCATATTTTAACTGACTAAAACTGTTTGAATTCATTAATTCAAGAATAAAAGTTTATTCTAAAATAGGACATTATTTTTTGAACAACTTACTATTTACATATAACTGGAGAGAAAGCAAATGGATTTGTGCCATTCCAAAAGGCATTAGTACAAAGTGAAATACAAACAGCCTTATCCAAGATTTGAAATTCGGCTTACCAAGTCCATTTATTATAATAATAACTCTTATGCTATGTGCAATTATTTTTTCAAGTATGCCCAGACCCCAATTCGCTGTTAGTACCAAAATCTATCTTTAAAGAAAATATTTCCAAAAGATTAAATATTCATTTACCTTTTCCACAGATAAGATTTTGCCTACACGTAAATCAAGACGGGCAGGTGTAATTTCTTCTCCAGGTGCTGCTTCTACAAAACAAAATAACCAAAAGTTAATAATGTTGAAACAATTTCAAGCATACTACCCACACGATGGAAATATTCACATATATCAGAGAAAAAGAACTTTTTTATGATGCAGAATCTTTTAAAGACAACTTTTTGAATATATTAAATATTGACCTTGAAGTATGGGACCTTTTGTTATATTACCTTTTGCGCTTACTCTGCTTACTCAGATTTAAGTTTAATTCTTCTTTCTTAGTCAGTGGTCAGTACTTATCCTCACAGCCGTTCTTTCATTCTGATCTGTGTTCTTCTGGCTGCCATCTTTGTTGTTGTTGTTAAAATCCTTGTCACCATTGTAGGAGTTCAGTTGTTTTGTTGTTCACAGAATCCAGTTGTGATAATCCTATTCTGTTGATTTCCTCTAGTGTTAAAATCCCAAAAAATACATTTTCCTGGCAGAAAGTTAAACAAGCAATTGCATTTGAGGACAATTGCAAACAATATTAAACGTTTTCAGTCCTTGTCTCTGATTGGGCAAATTTTTACAGGAAATGGCTGCTGTTGTCAGGAAAGTTCATAAATAGAAATGACAATTTCATGTACATCTTATACTAGATCAAATCCAACAGTTGTCATCTTTTGTCACATCTCTATGACTTTTCTTGTGGTCTTGTTAGTTGCTGTAACCCCAACTGTCTTAGTTTTTCTTTGCTTTCAAAAACACAGACATCATTCTTATGTGCACATATTCTATTTCTTATGACACATTCATTTTACCCACACAACTTTTATGGAGAGTGACATAATTTTTCAAATTATTTTCTAATCTTCTAGAATCCCTCAGTTACTTGACTGAGATTATCCAATCGTAGCCAAGTTCTTAAATTGATCTTGAGGTCATTATCTGTCAATTAAACTGAGTTGATTCATGGTATATTTTCATTTGCTTAACAGCCCATAACCTATGTAAATCACCTATACTACCAGTCAATAACAGATTTCACCACTCTATTATGTAACACATTGTTGTGGACCAGTAAAGGGTCCGGAAGAAAGACACAAACTCAGGTTTACATGGAACAAAGTATATTAACAAAAGTATAATACAACATAGGTAAAAAGCTGTTGAACGTCAGTCTGAATGCCAAAGTGTTAGGCTGGGACGAACTTCACGCCAGGATAAATATTCTCCCAGTATTAATAGCAACAGGAAGAGTTCGTTACAGTCCGCAGGTTGGGTACCATAACACATATTTACAAAGAAATTTCATGTTTTGGGAGATGAAATAAATGTGACACTATGAGTTGGATATATGCACATACATGTATACACACGTATGTGTGTGCACCCATACATGTGTGTGTGCATATATATATATATATATATATATATATATATATATATATATATATATATATATGCCCACGCGCATGTGTGCGCACACATACACACATATATATGTGACAAGATGAGTTAGATTTGGCCTGGGTATCAAATTTCAAATGTTAGGAAAACCCATTAACTAGAGTAAGGAAATCTAGATAAGAAAATGTTTATACATATGGCCACAGATGTGGGTAAGTGTTAAGTACTTGTCGGGTACTGGTCAAAAACTTAAAAGGGTCTGAATTTAATGTCCCTGTATCGGAGATGGCCAGTCTAGGAAATATTTTTATGTCCAGTTTTTTTAAGAGAGAAATAGCCCCCCCCCCAAAGTTATGGGTTTATTCATGGGTGTCCTTTGGCCGGAAATAATAATGAAACATTCTGTATATATACAGGTGCGTTTTGGGTTTGAGCAGTCAGACTTAGTTTGGGTTTGAGGAAAGTTGATTAGGCCGGAACTAAGAAACAACGAACAGCGACATTACCAGCCGGACCCAGTTAGTTAAGATAATCTTTTGCCAGCCGAAACTCAAACTAGAACTAATTATCCACAAAGTGTTACACGCTCCCCATCCTCCCTTGACGTTTTAACCACAAGTTGTGTTTTTGTTCCTTTCCCTGTGAACCTGCTTCTCGCTTGATCTGGCCACACATAAGTTCTCGATGTGGACTTAGTAACTTATGCAACGAGTTGCAGAAGCGGGTATTATCACATAAACACCCGTTTAAATGTAATAAATGTTTATCACTGCATAACTTAAATACTATGAGAATTACAGCCACCAGATTTTCTATGCTTACTAATGTAACACACTAACAGAACACAATTTTAGTTTTTGTAAAAGAAGTTTGCTGATTTATTGATTGATTTTAACAGCATGTCAACCCATCTAGGGTCATTTCATGCTTAAAATTAGGGAATTGAATCCATTGCTGGTTGGTTGTATTTTATGGCATATCAAGCCTTGGAGGTTATTTAATGCCAAATCCTGTTTATACATATATATTCAATACATATAATTCGTAAACAAATAGTTTGTGGGTAACAATTTCTAAATGAGCCAGAGCTCATTTGTTTGCACACAGTTAAATGGGCTTAAGTATAGTACATGATTAAACAGTTCTATTTAACCCATAGATGAAACCCTAACAGGTACTACTACTCTGAATCAGAGTAAATCCGGGAATAAATGCAATGAAGGGGTACTTCACATTCCCTAAATCTCCAGGACTGGAGCCTCACCATTAGATGGTTTAGTGTCATATCCAGAACTAGATCTATTTGACCCATAGATGAAACCCTAACAGGTACTGCCACTCCGAGTCAGAGTAAACCTGGGAATAAACACAATGAAAGGGTACTTCTCATTCCTTAAATCTCCAGGACTGGAGCCTCACCATTAGATGGTTTAGTGTCATATCCAGGACACGTGTTTGGAAGGGGGTCTTATCCCTATGCAGTTGGTATATTCTACATTCCCAGACAACTGGGCTGGTGTTCATGTTAACATGGGACTATTTGTTCTTTCTTCAAAAAGTATTTATGAATTTAACAAATATGGTTTAGACAAACCACTTCTTAGTATGTTCTTGATGTTAACATTTTTCAGCCCAGATCAAATATATAATCTGGGAGAACAAAAAAAATGGAGCACCCCCTCTACAATTTCCAAAAAACAAAAACAGCAAAGGATTATACATCTGATGAACGCTAAAGAATGGATTGGTTAAGACTACATTACCAAAATCAAGAATTCAAAGAAGTTCAACTGTCTGAAGAATTTCTGGAATATTAACGACTCTTCTCAAAGATATAAATAAATCATAAACTTACTCTTAATTGGAGGATAGGCACTTGCTGTTAGTTTTTTATTCTCGGAAGTTTCAAATTCTTTCCGGATTGGATCCAACAACTGATTGAGATAAATCTCCATGGCAGCCTTAACATCTCCTGGATGGAGCTCCTAGACACCACATAAAGATTGAGAGTGTGTTAATAATTATAAAATAATTTATATATTAGAAGATAAGCATTTTGGAGTTCACATTCCTAGATAAAAAATAAAAGATGCTATCACATCTTCACATATAAACATCCAAACACTTAACCCTTTGACCCTCAAATACCATGCACATTAGCTCATAAAATTCTCTAAAAATTGAGAAAAAAAAAAGAAAAAAAAGGAAAAGTATTGAAAATCAGGGCTTGTCAATGATCAGAAATTGAGCAAGTATTCCTGACAAAATAGGGTCATTATACATATATATATTTAATAAGCTAAGCTTAGTTGTGGAACAAGGTCAGAAATATGGGGCACCCAAATAGAATCTAACTTATTAACAATGGTCTGGTAATCTAGCTTGTTAACCATTACACCACATAAAGTGCCTACATATGTATAGTCAACTTCAAATCACTGGTTAAAACTGCTGTATAAAAACTTTTAAAATAAAACTAAAATGTTTTTAATTGAACAGTCATCACAAATCCTTCAGTATAACTGTCAGTTTCATGATGTGAAAATCAACCATCAAATGCTTGGGTAAATAGTAATTTTTTTTGTTAATTTGTAAGCACTGACTGTGAAAGCCACCCCATTGTTAAGGTAATAGTCAAAGTTGACACAAAAATGTAATTATTAATTTTCATAGATGTTTAATATGTTTTAACCCCCTTTTTATTTTAGTTGAAGCTAATGATTTTATTATATAAATGTATTGAAAATCAGGGATTGTCAGTGATCAGGAATTACTGACAAAATAGAGTTATTATATGTATCATGTAAATATGCTGTTAATAATTTCAACATATTTATATTTCCATGGAATTGTATTTCAAAGTATTCAACTTATGCATTGAAAGTTAGGGATTGTTTATGATCAGAAATTAATGCAAGTATAACTGACAGAATAGGGATAGTATTCGTAGAAATATATGTGATTTTACAATAGAAATGGGACAAAAATTATTTTTCTATAGAAATGCATATCCATCTTATACTATTTATATCTGCCAAATTTAGACAATTTTTTTTATTAGTTTAAAACTTACAAGTATTATAGTAAGAAACCAAACATTCCATAACAGTTTTATGATAAACTTAGTATGTAAAAGTTCAAATGATTTACCTCTTTGAGAAAGGCGTCTTCTAATTCTGCATAAGTTTGGTAGGTTACATCCCCACCATTGTCAGCAGACCTTTTTATTTCAAAACCTTTTCCAGAAAAGAAACAGGAAAGTAGCTATTAAATTTTAATCAAATTTATTACAATTGAATACTTAATTATATTCAAGGAAAATATACTGTCTAGTACCTCTCATTAGTTTTAGTTATAAATAAAATAAATGATTAATGGTCTCAAAGTGCAAAGAGTAGTAATACTGGAAATTCTGATGTGCCAAATATGTAAAAGTACTTTAGACTGAAAGGTAAAAGTTCTTGAAAAAAAATTGTATGCTAGGGTTGCAAGGATCTAGAGAGTTAAAATCTTGATTTCTTTAATTTATAACATATTGTAAAGGAGTTTGATGGAAGAATACCTTTCTTAGGTTTGATCACACTCTTTTTTCATTTAAAATTTATATTGCTTCCTTTCTTAAAGATTCTTCCTGCTTCTTCTATATATAAATAACATTATGATTGATGGAGAAATATGTGTGTAGATGTGATTGTGTAATTGCTTTAAATTTGCTTTTACATAACAAATAGTTTTATTAAATTTTGATTTAAAGTTAAAATTGAAGTTACAATTCATTCAAGTTAATTTAAACTTAAAATTTGTTTTGAATTTACCTTATCTTTTATATAATGAAGATTGAAACTCTATGTATCTGTTAGTTTGTTACCATAATACAGCAAAAAAGTTTTTTTAACACTCAAGTATAATGCTACCCACTCATTTTGATACTGAATTTTTATTGTTTTATAAATGAGTAAATAAGATAGCAGCAGCAGCAGCCATTTTGAGTCTTTTCCCATTTCTTTCTACAACAATTTTGCTGATAGAACATAGCAGAGGCTATGTTCTATCAGCAAAATTCACTATTTCATTTCTCTGTCTTCTATCAGATGTTTTTCTACTACTCTTGTTAATCCTTGGGCACCATCTATTGAGTATAATGGGAACACAAATATAATATGATCTCCACCCACACTTTGTAGCAAAGAATATATTTTATCCTTGTATGTATAACTGCTGAATATAGCCATTATTATTCATATTTTTTAAGAAATCAATGTAAAATCACTACAAATTTTGAAACGGGTTTTATCATAAAATGCCCAAGACAGAAAGCAAATCTGTTGTTTTTTTCTTCTTTTCCTTTTCTCTTTAAGGTTTTTGAAAAAATTTCCTTTCCCTATGACTGACAGAAAAACTAGTGCCATTATGTTTGTTTTAAATCTGCACATATATTTCAAGTTGTTTTGTTAAATATCAGTTTAAAGTTAAAATTTAAGTTATAATAAATTCAAGTTAATTTAAATTTAATGTTTGTTTTGAATTAATCATATCTTCTATATAATGAAAATTCAAACTATGTTTCAGTTGGTTTGTAACTAAAATATAGTAAAAATGTTTCCTTTTTTAATATTCAAGTATAATGCTACCTTATCTTTTATATAATGAAGATTCAGACTGTTATGTTTGTTATTAAATGTTATCTTTTTTTAGACTTTAGAATAATCCTACTGTCAGTTTTGACACTGATTTTTTTATATCAAATTTCTTGTGTTATATAAAAATTAACATGATAAATATCTAGAATAATACTCAGAATGAAGACCACAAATACTTAAAAATAATGTCTTTATTGTCTAAAATATCTTAAATAACTAAAAAATATATACCTTTGATTAATTATCTAAAACTGTTTTGGAGTGTCAGGAACTTACCCTTTTCCACTAGTGGTAACTGGAAGAGGACATGTTGGCAGAATGAAAGAATTCCATTCTCTTTAACATTTCCAGGTTCACAAAAAGCTCGTTTCAATTTCTTTTTCACCTGTGCTGCTGAATCAAGTAGATCAATTTTGGAATCATCTTCTGAAGAACTCATTTTGCTTCCAGTTAAACCAGGAACTAAAATACAGGATAAAATAATTATTTACAGAGGAAATTTTTTTTTATTCATGACCAAGCTGTATGACAAAATCTGTTCAGAAAGTATCTAGCCATTTAATATTAATGATAAAAAAAAACCTACTTAAGAGGCACATTTAGCATAATGGTTATTGATATAGGAAATGGAACCAGCAACCCAAGTTCAAATCCTGGACAAGGCTGTTTACATTTCATTTCATCTTAACTCCCTTGGGAATGGTATTAATTTATCTAATCTTTCTACAACAATGTAGAGCAAACTGGGTCTTTGGCCTTGGTAAGGCAACCAGAGAAAAAAACAAAACAACAATGAATTCAAACTAGCTGTACTCTGTTTAAAGATTGACCTTGTATCACATCTTACCCATAATGGAAAGATTGGGTAAATACATACCTAGGGAAATGTGACCTTAGTTCTTCTCAAGAACTCTTCTTGGGACCTTATACACTCATCTCAGTATTCCTTCTACATTTCAAAAAAATTCTCTAGATCATCATCAGCTTCTACATTATGTCTCTTTAATCTCTTTCAAAGAATTTTAAAAATGATAGCTTTGGGAAAAGCCAGATGTCACAGGAAGCCAAATATCTTTTGTTAAGGCCTCACAGACTTGGGTTAAGCCATGCTTTGCAAAAAAAAAACCTATATGAAATGTGAAAGGTCAACTTACTAAGTAATTGTGCATGCAAAGTCACACTATGCATTAGGGTCACTCAATGGCATCTTATTGTCAACTGAGTAACCCCATGGAAAAATGCAGTAAGGCCTCTTCTGACTGATTACTAAATTGTATAAAAGCCACTCAACTGATTCTTGAGATATTAACAATGGCTACATAGATTCTGGAAAGATTTTGTACATTATGTTGTTTTTTATATAATCAACCGCTGAGAAGTATAAGGTTTGATTTGGCTAATTTGTTTAATAGCATATCAACTTCATATGGATTATTTAATGCCAAAATTTGATTTCTTTGTAAATGGTTGATTACAATTATAACTATTTATATATACATATAAAAACTCTACCTTTTACTGAGCAGTTTAACTAATACATAGATTAAAAAAAAAGAATAGACAGACTGAAAAAGAGAAACAGACAGAGTGGAAGAGAACAAAGAGGAGGAAGATACTCAAGTAATTTTAGTAAATAATTGAGTGTATGTAGATCAACTACAAAAACAATATGTATTTTTATAGTACCTGAGCCTTCATCTCAAAGTGTCTTTGATTTCTTTGTTAAATGGGATATCAATCCATTTGTGTAGTATATTACTGCTGGGTCTTGACAAACAACAAGGAACATGTACATATAAAAATATTATCTTATATTCTTATTCATCAATGGTGAGACTTGTGTGGAGCAGCAGAGCAATCAGAGAGAGAGAGAGAGAGAGTTCACACACACAGAGGAGCAATCCACATGCAATGCTTGTTTTTCATTGACCATGGTTCACACCCACACAATGTTTGCTTTTCATTGGTCACAGTTTACACCCATGTAATGCTTGTTTTTCATTGGCCATGATTTTCACCCATGCAATACTTGTTCTCCATTGGTCACAGCTTACACCCACACATTCCTTGTTTCTAGTAATCATTTTATTGATTTTATCTGTCAACAACATCTGATGGGTTCATCACAGGTCAAGGTGATATATTATACTTGTAGAAGAACAAGTAATACTATTTAATCCATAAATAGGGTATAAGGGTTTTTTTTTACATCTCTCCCATGGATATTAGTCCAAAAGCAAACATAATAACATGACGAGTTTGATGTTGCAGTCCAGTATATAAGCCATTTTACCATGTGGACTCCCCTCTTCATTTAAAAGGGGTAAGGGTTGGGTTCATTGCTCTATGCCTGAGACATCTCTTTAATGCTGATGATGCTTGGACTATTTTTGTCATCAAGAGATTTGTTTCCAAGGAGGCTTCTTGCATGAACTGACCTTGTGTCAAACTGTCATCTAGATAATAGGAAAATAATAACTCTGTCTATGTAGTTATATCAATGTCCATAGCCTAATAATGAAAAAAAAAGTATTCATTTTATACAAATATTTATTTTCCAACATAGTCTCCTTCCTTGTCAATGTGCTTCACCCAATGCTTCTCCCTTAATCAAATAGATAATTCATTGATCAAAATTCAGCCAATGACCATTAGGCTAAGAATGATTTGAGAAAAAAAAAAAAAAAAGAAATCACACTTACCCATTGGATTCATTAAATGAGATCGCTTGGCATATCCTAAATGTGGCAGGTACTATGGAAAAAGAAATTTAAAAAAAACTATCACTCAAATTCAATTGATGTGGTTTGTTTCAATAATTTTCAAACAATGCTCTCATTTGAAAGTGAAAATTTTGATTGATATTTTTGATTTTGATAGTACAGCATACTATTTGAATCCTGACTACAAATTCCTATTGTCAAAATGAGATATTTTCTTTAATAAAAAATGTGAAGAGGAGAGAGATGATTTTTTTATTTTTAAAACCAATGATAAAGTGTAGAGCAAATTTTGAGTAGTACTGTGTGTATATAAGATGTATTGGATGTTCTTGGTTTGGTTTGATTTCTTTGTTAAAGAGCAGATCAACCTTTGTGGGTTATTCAATGCTAAAGCCATCCTTGTAGAAGAACATCAGTGATGCTATTTAACTCATAGCTGGGGGGATAAAGGGGTTCTTCATATCTTTCTCAAGGGTATTAATCTGAAAGTAAATGTAATAGTGCAACTGGAGGTCGAACTTGCTTATTTTGAGGCTGCAATCCAGCACTTTAGCCATTACGCTACAGAGAGTCTCTTGTAGAACTTTGTATTATGAGAAAGAGAGAGGTTACCTTTTCAGCAAAAGTGAAGATTTTTCTTTGATCAACTCCACCAAATTGTGCATCAACCTTCAAGTATTCTTCATCCAAGGCCTGAAATTAACAGTAGATTATCATGAAGGATTATTTAGAAAAAAAGAATCTTTTTTTTTTTGTACAATATAACTCATAAGTAAGTAAATCTTTACCAACTGTTAAAAAAAAGTTAATTTTCTTCTAAACCAAAGATAACAAATTTTTTAAAAATTTCTAGTGGAATGTTATATAATCAAAATAGATATCATTAAGTATTACATAAGTACACCCCCTTACAATTTTTAATATAAAAAGTTCCAAACCAAAGGTACCAAGATTTTATTATTTCTAGTGGAACATTATATAATCAAAACAGATATTATTAGGTATTATTTACAACCAGACTCTGCAGCATTGAAACTCTATAACCAAACATATGAATATGTAGCTGCCCCAAAATAAGCACACACCTCCTTATATATTTGTGCAGTGTTATTTTTGGTCACAAAGATGTTGTCTTTTTATTCTTATTTCATTATTTACTAAATGTTACAGCATTGAAACTGTTACCAAAAATTAAAATTGTAAGTTTTGTAAATAACAGCCATATACAGCTTGCTACTATCAAACAAAATGAAATGGGAATGATTTCAACAGATTTTGAAGGCAAACAATGTTGTCCCTGATTTTGTAACCCCAATACACCTGACTCTATGTCTCCTTACCCATTATGCAACGCCGGATACCTATCAGGTCTCTAAATCACATGTCTTTGAAGTGAATAGGTGAGGAGCTATTTGGTGTTCACAAAATCTCTCACCCTTGTCTCATACAGTGTTTCAATTCCAGGAGGGTGGAAAACTGCTTGGGCAAGTGATAAGTTGTTGTTCAGTAGCTGTAGAATTTTTAGAATTCTTTAAAGGAAAATGAAGAACTTGATAGAGATTGCAGTTGAGGTAAAATATACAAAGGCGAGACAGGTCGCCCACTAAAAGTAAGGCTAGAAGAACATCAGAAGGCAGTAGTATGAGGTGAGATTGAAAAGTTGGGTATGGTGGACCATATATAGAAAGAAAAGAGAAACCATCTGCCATTATGGGATGAAGTTGAAATAATTAATAGAGCTGAACATTGGAGGATGAGACACCTTAAGGAATCAGCATATATGTTGGGCTACAATGACCTACTAAGTAAACCAAGTATAGAGGTGAATACAATATGGGAAATGATAATTAAAAAGATTAGATTAAAAAAAAAAAAATCTGAATATGAGCATAGGTAAAAAAATCATACATAATAGTAGTAATCCTAGTCAAGTAAGAACATTAAGTTTATAAGTCCCAAAAATTCATTCTAAACTGTCCAGTAGGACACATAGCATAATGGTTAAAGGTGTTGGTTCCCTAAGCTTCTAAGGAGACAATCATCTGCAGGTTCAATCCTGACTACAAGCGAGTAACAATACAGGAATGCTTAACACTTGTACCCAGTTATGGCTAACGGAATCAGAACAGGCGACCCCCATGGACTCAATAAAGGACGTAGTTCAAAGTTCTGTGTAGGTTCTTGAGTTCGATTTAAATTTAATTCTTTTCAATCTCTACAGTAATTCCGTTGCCTTCAATCATAGAAACATAATTCTAACATCTATGTGACCTTTTGTTTTGTTTTTGCTCTGTTTACATAAGCAAGAATTTTGATTTTTCTCCTGTTAACTGGCCAGGTGACCTAAATACAGCCCAGAGACCTAATTATCTGTTATGGTCAAAAACAAGAATTAATCAACTTATCTTCGGTGTTGCCCAGGTAGCTCCAATCTACACCCTCCCAGGTCTACAGTGTAACAATTTGGCTATAGAAAAAGTAGCAAAAAGTAAATATTAGCAACTACAAATACATTTTTGAATGTTCAGCTTTGAATTTTACATAATTTCAATGAATGTTGTTGAGTTTTTCCAAGTTAAAATAATCATTAATGGATGCATGAGTAGAAAGGTAACTTAAAACCAGAGGTGTACTGAGAGAGCGTGGGGGGGTGCTATTTGATTCCCTTAATTAGAAGGAAGCCCTTGAAAAAATTTATATATACTACTCCAGGTAAAAATTATCAAATTAGCACATTTAGAGGATGTGCACCTTGATTTATTTTTATTTAGCAGTAAATAAACTAATAGCAGATAAGATGCAAAACATTTCTTTATAAAACAATATTCCTTAAGTAAGTGTGCTAATTCCAAAATTTTTGCCAGGGGTAGAAATAGTCCCCCTTCTGCATTTCTATTTGCTAAATGCTGGAGGAGTCTCTAAAAAAGGTTAAGCTTTCTTCGCAGCCACCAAAAATCCACAGAAACTCCCTGGCTTTGACATGTAGAAAAGTTTGTTTTACCAAAATAGATGCACACTGTAGGTAGTTTGGTAGATATGTTTTGGTTTCTTCATTTAATAGTATATCAACCTTCATGGGTTATTTAATAACAAAGCCATCCTAGGAGAAGAATAGCAGTGGTACTAGATAACCCATAGCTGGGGGGGGTAGAGGGTTCACACCTTTCCTAAGGGTATTAATCTGAAAGTGAATGTGAATACTGCAACTGAAATTTGAACTTGCTATGATGTTGCAGTCTAATATGTTAGCAACTCTGCCATAGAGACTCCCACTGCCCTGCTTAATAGATATGAAGAAGTATTTATTTAAAAGATTTTGTATATCTGGTCAGTCTTACCTGAAGTCCAGGGTAGAGCAAACCACTTAATAATGGATGTTCAACTTGCTTGACAACTTCAGCACCAGCCTTCCGAGCATCATGGTCAGTGACCATGGATGACATTTTATAAACATCTAATGTATATTCTCTGAATAAAGAAAAAAATAAAAAGGATAATAAAGCCATGAGAAAACAAAATAAATAACACTTTTATCCACAAGGCAATAATTTCACTATCCAATTATCCTCTGGGATAACAGCTTCATGAATAAATATATCAACACCATGAAGAATTGATGTTCATGACGCTAAAAAAATTATCTATGAAAGATACTGGACAAAAGAGGTTTAAAAATGAGACCATCTTACTCTACTGAGTCAAATGAAGGTTTCTATTGGATATTCCCAGAATGTTACTGAATCGGACAGATATTTGAAGGGTGCAGAGTACAATGATCAAGATTGTGATAAAGACAGAGATCAAATTAAGGGTTCTGCTTTACACTCTGAAAAATTCAGACAGAAATAAAAACTGGAGAGTGTCATAAAGTCAGAAATTTTGACAGAAAATAAAAATTGGAGTGCGTCTTTGTCTCAGAGATTCAAACAGGAAAAAAAAATTGCTGAGTGTTATAGTCTCAGAAATTTAGATAATAGAACAAAAGAGAGTTCAAAATGTGATAAAAATAACAAAGAAAACTTAGCAAAATGAATCAATGTATAATAGTATGAACACTTCATCTTAGAAATAAATAAAAAAAAAACTGAAAAAATTTTAGAATCTTAAGTATAAAGGCAAATCCTTTGTAATCTATATATTTCGTTTTACTAAGTGCTATAAATTGGATAAAAGCAAAAGCAGAAGAAAGAAAGCAAATATCATATTACACTTACCTGCTAAGTTGGTATTCGGTTCCTTGTACAAACTTGAGTTTCTCCAATGGTACACCTAAAGATTTAAGCATTGCCTTTATGACAGTTTCATAATATTTCACACGTTGCTTCAAGAGTTCCCAAGGAGCCTTCATGTTGTCCAGATAGGCATGGAGATCAGCAAAGAGAATGATCACCTTAATAAAAAAATAAAACAATCAAATACACATTAAGATCAATAGTATTACAAAGGTATATCAATAAATCTGTAGCCTAATGATGAAAAAAACAACATCATTTATTTTAAATAAAAATATTATTCAGTGTAATTGCTTTCCTTGTCTAAGCATTTACTCCAGTGGTAAATATTAATAACAGAATGAAATTTATACAGTTAAAATTTCAAGTCAAATTACAGATAATAACTGTGTCAAGCTATGGGCTTTTGATCCAGCCTCTTATATTTATGTGTGTATATTTAAATGTATGTACATAAGAGTTAATGGTCAAATGATGGAAAAAAAAGCATTAACTTACACAAGGAATATTTATTTTTTTGACATAAACCACTTCCTTGTCAAGGCACTTAATTCAGTGGTGAATGATAACAATATAAATTGAATGTTATACAGTGAAAAGTTAAGATCAAAATTCTGCTAATAACTATGTATCAAGCTATGGACTTACTGATCCACCTTATATTTATGCATACATTCTGTGAGTGTGTGTATGTTTAAATGCATATACTACATAAGTTCTCACTCTAAGTACTGTTGGTTTTAGAAATGTTTTCTTTATAATATTTCCAACTTTATTACCTGATTCCTTGCAGTAATACAACATTGCTGATTATGATTAACAACTGTGATTCATGCAAACTACTTTCTCATAACTATACTACATGCTGAGGCAGTAGCAGCTGAAAGTTATTACCTCCATTGACAACCTTGACAGGGTTTGGTATTGGCTTCTTTATTTTAATGGCACATCAACCTTTGTAGGTTATTTAATACCAAAGCTATCTTTGTAGAAGAACAGTAGGTGTACTGAGAATTAATTCTTTTTTTTTTATTTATTGCGGACTTTTTGTCCTCATCTTGGTAGTTTTTTGTTGTTTCTTCTTTCACTACGTTTTGGCATTCCTATCCGAGGTCGCGGTAAATCACCTGAAGAAGGCCAGAGGTGAAATTTGGCCGAAACATAGTGAAAGAAGAAACAACAAAAAAAACCTACCAAGATGAGGATAAAAAGTCCGCAATAAAAAAAATAATTAATTCTCAGATCAAGAAGCCTCATCTCAAAATGATTCCAATTAAAGACAAGTAGGTGTACTATTTAACCCATAGCTGGGGGATAGTGGGGTTTATACCTTTCCCAAGGGTATTAATCCAAAAGTGAATGTAGTAGCGTTACTGGAGTTCAAACTCACTTACTATGATGTTGCAGTGAAGTACATTAACTACTACACCAAGAGGACAGGTTCAATTTCACTGTACTTACTTCACATCCTGCTCTGAGGAAGTCAGCTATCTTTGTCATGGGTACAAAATAAGCCACATGTGGCTTGCCTGTTGTCGCTGTCCCCCAATAGATTTTTGCATCACGCTTCTTCAAGACTGACTTCAGTTTATCTTCTCCAAGAACTTCCTAAAATGAAAATAAAAAAAGCCACTGTACTGAAATGCATCTACAAAAACTGGATTTTCACCATCTGTGGTATTAAAGCCTTTTACTTGAACCAAGTAAAATCTAATCTACAGCATATAGTCATGCAATGAATAACCCATAATTTTTAGCCACAAAAAGGGTTTTTATATTGTATATTGCTTGTACTAAATGACCCCTAACTTTTGGCTATGCAAGCCAACAAAAATATACCTTAACAACCAATGACATAATGAAAAAAACATTCAAACATTTAAAACTACTGTAATACAATCAAAATCAATGCAATATCATAAATAAACAATGTGGTCTAGACCTTGATGTAGCTGACTGTATTTACTTGGATATTTCATACAAACTAAAAAATGCAGCACTGATAGATTAATAATATAAGTAAATAGTAAAGTTGGCGACCATAGTCGAGGGTAACCCGAAGGCTCCTTTTTCGATAGCTACTACACCAAGGTGTAGGGGAGGGCGCCACTCCTTCCCTGAATCGCTCTACTTTACCCTTGATCCGTACCTTGTAATGCTGAGTGTTAAGCAAGGAGGCATCAAGTACCATTTTTTGAGTCTTCGGTATGACTCGACCTGGGATTGAACCCAGGTCTCCCGGGCGATTGGCGAACACTCTAACCCCTAGGCCAATATAATGATTATGTATGTAGTTGGTTTTTGATTTGGAGGCATTATTTCCTTTTTTTTTATAAACAAAATGACATGATATGATCAAATGTGCTTCTGCATAGGCTAGCCAATGCCTAAACAAAGGCTTTCAGTTAAGATAATGAAGTTTTTATGTAACCTTTATGTAACTATTTATAATATTTGTACATATTATATGCACAGGTGTTAGGAACAGTAAACAATGCTTAGTAAAAACTTTATTATCTTAACTAATAGCCTTTGTTTAGGTATAGGTTATATAGAGACACTTTGGATTGGAGTTATGGCAAAGTTAGGCTTTAGAAACAAGGTAAGCTTCAATATTTCAAAGACATACCTTATTCAATGAACAACCCCTTGTTTTGGGTTTGGTTTAGTTTGGTTTCTTTGTTTTAATGGCACACCAACCTATATGGATTATTTAATGCCAAAGTCATCCTTGTAGCACAACAATGATACTATTCAACTGGGGAAGATAAAAAGTTCATATCTTTCCCAAAGGTATTAGTCTGAAAGTGAATACAATAGAGCAACTGGAGTTAGAACTCACTTGCAGTCCAGCATATTAGCCACTGTCATGGGACTCCCTCTATCTTGTTTTTTGGGGGTGTCCTCGTGGTGTAATGGTTAAAGCGATGGACTGCGGAATCGTAGTATGTGAGTTCGTACTCTAGTCACGCTATTACGTTCACTTTCGGGCAAATACCCTTGGGAAAGGTATGAACCCCCTTATCCTCCCAGCTATGGGTTAAATAGTACCACTACTGTTCTTCTAGGAAAATGGCTTTGGCATTAAATAACCTACAAAGGTTGATATGCCATTAAAACAAAGAAACCAAACCAATCTATCTTGTTTTTCAGGTCTTAAGAAGTCATTTGTTATGCAAGTTTATACAGCAATAATGAACCACTCAAATACCAATGGATTATTTTCGTGGATTTTCTGATATTCATTTGTTATTGCATTTGCAATAAACATGGTATTTAAGCATTATCTACTTTTTCTTTCTTTTATAAGATTAACAACTAATAAAAGAATGTCATTCATGTTACGAAGACCCAGAATCCATTTAAAAATTTTTTTTAAAAATAGAACATAATACAATCAAAGTAAATATAATTGCATATCATTTATTACCAAACTCTACAGCAGTAGAACTGTAACAAAAAATAAAATTTGCATAAATATATATATATATATATATATATATATATATATATAGTACAATTAAATGGAGACTCAAACTCGGTTAAGCCGTCAGAATAAATTTATTTCGGCGGAGAATATTGTTGGTATATTCTCCGTCTCGTCAGATGACTCTTTTACATGCTCTGTATTGTCCCAGAGATGCGAATGAGGAGATACAGTTCGTATTCAGAAGATAAATAAGGAAAATTAAAGAAATTAAAAAAATAAATTAAAAATCAGAAAATAAAAATTAAAATAAAAATAAAAATAAGCAAACCCCTTATATATATATATATATATATATATATATATATATATATATATATATATATATATAAGGGGTGTACTTATTTTTGGACTAATACAAATTCATATTTTTGTTTACAGAGTTTTGTTGCTGAAGAGTTTGATAATAAATAATAACTAATAATATCTGTTTTGATTGTATAATGTTCCATTAGAAATTTTTAAAAATTCCTTGTACCTTTGATTTAGAATAGAACTAACATTTTATTAAAAAATTGGTAGAAGTGTACTTATTTATGAGTAATACTGTATCTTATGGTTGCAGCAATAGTTGACAGAGAAGATATGGGAGAGTGATCATCAGAGCAAAGCATTCCCCTATGACTACTTCATTTGTTCAGAGTAAGAGCAAAAATCTACAACCCTTACTGTCAATTTAAAGTACCTCAAGTGGTATAATAATTAGCAGATCATTGTTAGTGAGTTTGTCACTGGGTGCCTCATAATTTGGCCTTGTGCTAAACTAAGCCAAGCTTAGTAAATGACGACTATTGTGTCATGCTTCAGGCAAGCAGACTATTATTTGTACTCACCCAACCCCTCCACCACAGGCAGAATGTGACACAAGGTCAATTTTTAAGCAGAATGCAGTTGGCTTTAAATTTAGAGTTTTCCATCTCCTAGACTGGTTGCTTAACCATGACTAGAAAACCAGTCTGCCCTACTATTTACTCATAGCTGGGGAGGAGAAAAGATGGATTCATGCCTTCCTCAATGGGATTAGCACAAATTGAAACACAGTCTCATCCAGAATTTGAATTTTGATTCTCAATTCTATTTCCAATGACGATATCCATTATACTAAGTGCACCTCAGCAGACTATTTTTAGTGAGTTTGATTCTCAATGGGTACCTGACTCTTCTGACCTCATGTCAAATTGGAATACTTTGACCAAAGAGAAAAATTAATTTTTTGATGCCAAAACCAATTAAATGATAACCTACTTGTAGGTTTCTTGTGATGAGGTGGTACTTTTCATCGGCACTAAGTCCATTTTGAATCTCCATCTCTGAAACTCCGTCTACAAAAATGATAAAAAGAAGATTGCACATGGTGAGGGCAAAATTAAAATGTTTTACTTGCTTCATTGATAAAAAAAAAGTAAAGAAAGAAAAGGTAAGTTATAACAAATAAAAAAGATTTAAAAAAAAGAAAAGAAACGAAACGAAAGACAATCCAGTGTGGTCATTTAATTAGTTTAGCTTAGTTTGGCACAAGGGGCCAAAAATGTGGGGTACTAGTAAGAATTGAACTCATTAGTAATGGTTTGCTAGTCTAAGTTGATTACCATTACACTATACAAAGTGCCCAGGGAGAAAGGATAAGATCCTGTGTGAACAAAAAAAAGATCTAGTGAGGGAAAAAAACCCTGATAAGATCATTAAAATCTAATCAAACACACAACATATATATATATATATATATATATATATATATATATATGGTAACTCCCATATATTTCAGAGATCAGTACTAATGCTCATAATTTCACACCTCCACCATCAGTATTCTTCTGCCTGGATGAACACTGCTCTCCTAAATAGGGTTGTTAGACATAAGAGTCTCCACTAGGGTCAGTCTCTGTCACAGGAAGGGATAACAATGATGTTAGGATAAGATTCTTGACATCTATGTCTAGATATGTAATTGCATGCTTCCAATTGTTCAAGTTTATATACATTGCCATGGGATCTTGTCAAAAGAAAGGTTGGTAGATGCAAAACCGTAAGGGAACATTTGTACATCATGTTATTAGAGTGGCTAATGCTTATACAACAGGAATACCAGTCTTTAAGACTATCATCCAGTGACAAGCCAAACCAAGATAACCAGTAACCATATATACTTACCTGGCCTTAGCTAGGCTGTATGGCATTCGTGCCAGATGGGGTATCAAAACCAATGGAAGGCTCAAGGCCAAAAGGTCCCTGGCTTTGTCCGGGCCACCTTTGGGTGGGCAAGCTGCAACATTGACATCTTTGTCCCCCTTGTATAGCACTGGACCTTGCTGTCCAGTTCAAGCTATAATCAGGCATATGTGCCTGGACCCAGATTTGGGTCCATGACCAGCTAGGCTCATCAGGCCCACATTGCACTGTGGACCAATGACCAGCATAGTCCAACAGGGCTCAAGCCTCAGCTCATGCCCGACTTTCCCCTCCCCTAAATCCCCACTATAATCAACCTTTGGGTCATTGACCTTGAGTCAAGTCCTGTCTGGTATGAGGCAGTGAGAAATAAAACATTAACCACAGGTGTTATATCACAGTTGTCCTTCTAGTTGGATAACTTGACAAAGAATAAGAGGTCTAACACTCACAGGAAAAATGTGCTAAATGGCTGTTGGGCAAAAAGGTTTCTCTGCCCTTTTATATAACTCACACACACACCAAATTAAAAAAAAAGAAATTGGGGCAATTTATTATAAGCTTGAACCTAACATGTATAGACTTGTACTAAGACCAGAGAAAATCAGTGAAAAATGAAAACAACATGTTTTTTTTTTTGTTTTTTTAACAAAACTTGTTTGAAAAAAATAAAAAAGAAGATCCAATGAGAAAAAGTATAAGATCCTGTGAGAAAAAAAGAAGAAAAAAAAAAAAGATTCAAGTAACTATTCTTAATACAAATAATTTGCACACAGTTACATGGTATCAAGCATTCCTATCTAATATGAATAATTTTCAAAAAAACTTATTTGACTCATAGATGGGACCCTAACATAAACTACCACTCCAGGTAAGAGTGGATGTGGGAGTAATGGCAATAAGGGCATACTCTGCATTCCCCAGAACTCTAACACTAGAGCTTCATCACCAGATGTAGTTTAGTGTCATAGCCAGGATACCGCTTAGAGTAGGGGTCTTATCCTCTGGATGGGAAGTAGTTGCCATATTTTAAACTTCATTGACAGGGTTTCTTAGATGGGTAACCACTTAGCAAGCTGAGGCTTGTGTACCAGACTAAGCAAAGCCTAGCTAACAAAAAAAAAGAAAAGAAATGAAACGAAAGACAATCCAGTGTGGTCATTTAATTAGTTTAGCTTAGTTTGGCACAAGGGGCCAAAATATGGGGTACTAGTAAGAATTGAACTCATTAGTAATAGTTTGCTAGTCTAAGTTGATTACCATTACACTATACAAAGTGCCCAGGGAGAAAGGATAAGATCCTGTGTGAACAAAAAAAAAAAAGATCTAGTGAGGTAAAAAAAAAATGATAAGATCAATAAAATCTAATCAAACACAACATACACATATATATATAAGAAAAATAAGAAAAGAAAAGTGATACAGTACATGTAGATCAGTTAATAGATAAGCAATATACTTTATACATTTATCACTTAGTTCTCTTTACATTTTCTACTATAGGTATAGCTGCAATTTTGTACCACAAAAAACCAAAAGAAGAAAGAAAAGAATTATTGATTGCAAACTTGCCACAATAAAATCTGTAAAAGTTGAGGTTAGATTTTTGTAAACTGCAGCATATAAGTCAACTCTTAAGCTTGAAAAAAAAAATCTATAAAACTAGGTTGAATTATGCTGCAGGGTTAAAATCCAAATTTTTACCACTGGGTAACCACTGTGGTAAAGTTTGGATTTTAGCCCTGCCATATAAGTCAAGTCTTAGTTATGTAGAGATTATTTCATGTTTAAAAGGTTAACTTATATGTCACAATTTATGAACATTTAATTTTTCTATGATATTATTATATTGTTTTTAAAATATCATTATTATTCCCCGCATATTTTTATATCATATTCTAATGATATATTTAATATTTTTAGGACTTCATTTGTGTGAAAATTGACAAAAGAATCCAGCATTAATAATTAGAAAGTTAACAAACGAATCCAGAGATAATAATCAGAAGTAAAATTAACAAACAAATCTAGAGATAATAATCAGAGAGAAAATTAACAAATGAATTCAGAAATAATAATCAGAGAGAAAATTAATCAAAAAAAAAAAAAAAAACAGAAAAAATAATCAGAGAGAAAATTAACAAACAAATCCAGAGATAATAATCAGAGAGAAAATTAACAAACGAATCCAGAAATAATAATCAGAGAGAAAATTAACCAACGAATCCAGAAATAATAATCAGAGAGAAAATTAACAAACGAATCTAGAAATAATAATCAGAGAGAAAATTAACAAACGAATCCAGAAATAATAATCAGAGAGAAAATATTTGTTACCTGATCCAGGTCTGACTTTCAATGCTCGAGTGAAGAAATGTATTTAAAAATTATCAGTACAAGCAACTTACAATTTTCTTGGAAATTAGTTATACTTTCTGATGCAATAAGAGCAGCAATGTGTTATTTTTTTAATGTAATATATTTGACTATAAAATTAAACATATGTTAAGAACTATAAGATCTTGTGCAAAAATTGCATAAAAAAGATGCTCCCCCCCCAAAAAAATTGCATCAAAAATTGCATGTCTTAAAATATTTTTTTCTTAATTTTAAATCAAGAAAAACATTTTTTTTTTTACATATTAGTAGATAGTAAAAAATTCACTGATGCATTACATCTGTTTTTCTTTGTGCACTATTTTGTGTGTGTGTGTGTGTTTGGTTTGGTTTGTTTGGTTGGTTGGGTTTTATGGCATATCAACCTTTGTAGTTTATTTAATGCCAAATCCATTTTTATGCACATAATCAGTTCTATTTCAAACAATTCAGTTTAGCATGAGTCATCATCATGTCACACCATCAGCACGGATATCTCTGACCCTCTTTCGCCACCCCTCCCTATTGTCCATTAGTAGTGGTAGTTGGTCGTACAGCTGCTGCTTTGTGGGGTGTTGCCTCCAGGACTTGTTCAATACTGCTTGTAGCATTCTTGTGTAGTTGTCGTAAAGCTTTTTCTCCATACGTTTACTTAGCGTCCATATAGCAGTATCGACATGAACGCTGCTTGGAAGAAACTGCGTTTTATTTTATCAGTCAGGTCTGACTTCCATATGATCGATAGCCTATCGATAGCTGTCCATGCCTTTGTTAGTCATGTGTTGATGTCTGTCTCAGTTGATGAGACACTGCTTCCTAGGTAGGTGATCTTGTCTACTAGTTTCAGAGAGCTACCGTTTAAGTGTGGAGATGTCGCCTGTTTGATTAAAGCACATGGAGACCTATGCCTGCAGCGGCTCGTTTCAGACTATGTAGAAGGGTTTGGGCTTGGGCGGATGCATTTGCCAGAATCACTATGTCATCGGCGTAGTTAATGTTGGTAATTGTTTTTGCAGGGTACCTTCTGCTTCTTTCCTTTGTTAGCTTGAAACCGTTTTCTTTCATTTTATCAATAGATGTTCTAAGCATGTAGTCTAGACAGATGATAAAGAGATATGGGACTAATGTGTCTCCTTGCAGTATATCTGCTACAATGTCGAAGTAGTCTGTGTCTCCATCCGGGGAATAGACTTTTACTTTTTTGTTTCTATACAGCATCATTATGGCTGTGATGGTTTCTATTGGAAGGCTGTAGGCGAGTAGAATTTGCTCCATCTTTCCTCTGTGTATGGAGTCAAAGGCCTTGGTAAAGTTGATAAATAATGTTGTTGCCTCGAGGTATTTTGCTCGTACACCTTCAAGTATTTGATGGATAGTCAAAATTTGTGACGTCGTGGATCTATTCCTCCGGAAGCCCTTTTGGTTCTTCCAAAGTATGTTCTCAATTTTGGGTTCTATGCGGTTGTGTAGTAGAGCGTTGTATATCGTGGCTGCTATGGATGTAAGGGTTATACCTCGGTAGTTCTTAGCTAATCCGAGGTCACCCTTTTTAGGGAAGGGGAGAATGGAGCTTTATGTGCTCCATTACTTTTGGAGCTGCTCCAGCTCCCGCCCTCACACCGAAAATTGCAGCTAGCTCCCCTCACGTTCCCCATTTTTAAAATGAAACTGCTCCAGCTCCAGTTCCTTAGATAATCTGAGGTCGCCCTTTTTAGGGAAGGGGAGGATGAATCCCTTCATCTATCTGTCTATAGGGTTTTGATTATATATGGCATAAGTGTTAGAGCGGTATGTCATCGAATTGTCTCGTCTTTCATTTTATGGAGCCCTGCTGCTTTTCAATTTTAAATTTTTCTTAGTACCAAATTGAGTTCTTCTTGAGTAAACAGTCCTAGTTTAACGTCTAATTGCTTACATATAATTCTCATGATTGGTTCATGTGTAACTTTCGGAGGGTTTCTGAGTAAATTCTCAAAATGCTGTTTCCTCAGGTGCAGTCATTCTTGTTGGCTGGTAGCTTTCAGTTTAGCTTTCACAGTATTCTTCCTTCTGCTTACTTCATTTATCGTTTTGCCATTGTCTATTTTCGACCGAGTCTCTAATCTTATCGATCTGATTTTGTATGTATTCTGTCTGTTCTTTTAGGTATATGTTAGCTAATTCATTTTATGCCTTTTTAAGTTTCAGGGCATTGGTATTGGTTGGGTTCTTTCTATTGCATTTGGAGGTAGTTTTCATGTCTGCACGCTTTTCTCTAACTGGTAATGTCTCCCACGGATTTAGTTCTTTGTTTAGTTGGTATGTATTCTGCTGCCGCTTCTAAGTGTGCATTGACGAAATTCTCATATTTGTCATTTGGAGTATGTTTTTCTGTCTTCTCCTGTAGTGCATCGAGTACACAGTTTAATTGTCAAATACATTTCTATTTCAAACAATTCAGTTTATTCAAACAGTTCTTATTCAGCTAATTCAGTTTAGTATAAACACATATTTTGTTTATACAGAGTTAAATGTCAAAACACTTTGATATTAAACAATTCAGTTTAGTGTAAGTACAGTTTCAATGTCAAAAACAGATCCATTTCAAACAATTCAGTTTGGGTTTTGGTTTAATGACATAAGAACCTTCATGGGTTATTTAATGCCAAAGCCATCCCTCTAGAAGAACAGCAGGGATGTTATTTGACCTATAGCTGGGGGGATAAGGGAGTACATACCTTTCCTAAGGGTATTTGTCTGAAAGTGAATGAATAGCATGACTGGAGTTTGAACTAGCTTGTTACAATTCCGCAGTCCAACACTATGTGTGTGTATGTGTGTGTATGCTGGCATTCCAAATGATAAAAAAAAAGTACTTTCTTGTTACTTGTAAGCCATCATTATGTAATATTCCACTAAAAATTAAAAAAATGTTATAGTAGTAAGGCTCAGAATATGCAGACTTCATACTCTGCAAAAGGTTGGTTGGTTTGGTTTCTTTGTTTAATGGCATATCAACCTTTGTAGGTTATTTAAAGCCAGAGCTATTCTCCTAGAAGAACAGTAATAGTACTATTTAACCCATAGCTGGGAGGATAAGGGGGTTCACACGTTTCCCAAGGGTATTTGCCCGAAAGTGAATGTAATAGCGCGACTGGAGTATGAACTTGCTGACAACGATTCCGCAGTCCATCACTTTAACCATTACACCACGAGGACATCTGCAAAAGGGTTCCTTGGTATGAGACTAGAAATTAAAAAAATATGTTTTAGTAGTAGGGCTCGGAATATGCCGACTTCATACTCTGCTAAAGGGGTGTCCTGGGTATGACACTAAACTAAATCTAGTGGTAAGGCCTTAGTTCTGGAGCTATAAAGAGAGTAGAGTATCCCTCCATTGTTATTACTCCAAGGTACACTCTGTTCTGGAGTGGTAATACCTGTTAGGATCCCATCTATAAGTCAAATAGATTTGGAAATTATTAGTATTAGATGAGAATACTTGAAACCATATTGGAAAAGGATATTTGAACTTATATAAGTAAAGTTGGCAACCATAGTTGAGGGTGACCCAAAGTTTCCCTTTTCAATAGCAACTACACCATGTTGTAGGGGAGGGCACTATTCCATTCCCTGGATTGCTCTACTTTACCCTTGATCCTTACCTTATAATTTTGAGTGCTAAGCAAAGCAGAACCAAGTATCATTTTTTGACTCTTTGGTATGACTCGACCAGGTATTGAAACCTGGTCTCCTGGACCATTGGCGAACACTCTACTCATTAGACCAATGAACCTATATAAATGTATACAAATTATTTGTATTGAGAATAGTTACTTGAAGTTATAATTGTTAATCCGGCTCATTGGCTTAGTGGGTAGAGTTTTCGCCAACGGCCCAGTAGACCAGGGTTCAATCCCAGGTTGAGTCATACCAAAGACTTAAAAAAAAATGGTACTTGATATTTCCTTGCTTATCACTCAGCATTATAAGGTACGTATCAAGGATAAAGTGGAGCAATCTGGGAAAAGGAGTAGTGCTCTCCCCTACACCTCAGTGTAGTAACTATTGAAAAGGGAGCCTTTGGGTTACTCTCGATTACGATCACCAACTTTACTTTACTTATAATTGTTAGCAGATTATTATTAATTGCTTGAAATACTTGAAACCCTATAATTGTGCAAATTTTTAGTATTAGGTTTGGTTTCTTTGTTTAAAGGCACATCAACTTTCAAGGGTTATTCAATGTCAAAGCCACCTTTGTAGAAGAACAGTAGTTGAACTATTAAACCCATTGCTCAAACTAATGTTTTATGCCATTACAGAGAAATATCCATTGGAATGTTTATTTATGATTTTATTTCTCTTAACATGAACTTATTTTTGTTGCAAGTTTGTGTGTTTGCTCTAAATACTATGTAAATTTTGTGTTTTAAGACATAAATCTGTAAACTATATAAATTTTTATTTTAAGTGAGTATACACTGGATAAAAAGTTGAACATATGCTAAATTTAGGTTAAATTTAGCGGACATTGGCATGATGGTTAGAGTGTTCGCCAATGGCCTGGGAGACCTGGGTTCAATTCCAGGTCGAGTCAAAAAATGGTACTAGATGCCTCCTTGCTTAACACTCAGCATTATAAGTTACAGATCAAGGATAAAGTGGAGCAATCCAGGGTAAGTATCAGCGCCCTCCCCTACACCTTGGTGTAGTAGCTATTGAAAAGGGAGCCCTCGGGTCACCCTCGACTACGGTTGCCAACTTTACTTACTTTACTTACAAATCATAAAATGTTAGTGCACATCATCATGAGAACTTTTTTTTAGTCCAAATTTAGGTGTGCATGTTATACTGAAATAATTATGGTAATTTCTTTTTGGTATTGCAATAATAGTGAAAATGCTTCATTATAAGAATAAAGTAAAAGGCTTTTTAAAATGTAATTCAGATTGCCTGTTATTGTAAAAAATTGATAATAGATTGGTTTGGTTTCTTTGTTCACTTAAATTACGCCTTTAAGTGCCAATCCTGGGTGTGTCATCAGTGTTGTTGTCCCCACGTCGAAGTTTCAGGTCAATTGAACAACAGACTTCTTAAATGGGCAACTTGACCGAATATGATCATTATTCAGCACACCCCCAGAGTAAATTTGCAACTAGATTTAGGATGTGCTTTATATAAATTACCCGAGAACAGCAACCAATCAGGAAAAAAAAATGACAAAAAATTGTATGTAAAAATATTTCGTGTAAATAAAATAAGTTTACTCAAAATATTTTGTGTAATTAAAATAAATCTACTCAAAATCTTTATAGGTGGCACACTGATTGCTTAAAAAAAATTACATTTAAAAAGTTGTATAAATTAGCGGGAATAAAAAATGAAAATACATGAATTAACTCAAATAACTAGTGACCAACTTTTAGCTTCAAATAGAATGAACAGTGAAATGAAAAGA
The DNA here is from genome assembly GCA_963585895.1 of Sepioteuthis lessoniana. Lineage (NCBI taxonomy): Eukaryota > Metazoa > Mollusca > Cephalopoda > Myopsida > Loliginidae > Sepioteuthis > Sepioteuthis lessoniana. Next base: position 40,602,960 of record OY757937.1, read on the forward strand.
TGAAGTGTAACTAATATCATTACATAAATTATTTAAAAACCCTATCATTTTCTAAAGCTTTTCGCCATATACATACAATTTTATCATACATGTATAATACAAGTCTATGTCCACTTTTTAGCTTTTAAAATATTTTGTGGTGGCATTTACGATGTATGTACATCTGCACTGGAAACGTTCGTAGTTTTAGTAGTTTTAAGCCACTCATTAGCTCTATTTATCTACAACCACCTTGTGGTCTTTTTGATGGTCTCCAAGATCAATTGAATTGTTCACCTTCTTTTTTATCCAGTTATCCCTAGGTTAGTTGACTGTCTGGTAAATCATCTACAGCCAATCTCGACTAGGAAACAATGAGTATGCCATCCTTTAGTTTTGCACTTGTTTAAGAGCCCTTGATATTTACTGCACTTTCTCTCAAGTGCCTCTTGCATGTGTTCCTCCCACGGGAATTGTTTTCTGAGATCAACCCTCATCTGCCAATTGGATGATAATAGTGATTGGGATCCTGCGACTTTCTGATTCGGCTTTGAACCTGCTTTTACAAAGTGGATGGCTCTTCTTTCTGGGGTGAGTTTATTGCTTTGCAAAGCTTCAGTAATAATGAGCACCATCGCCTCTAATATCTTGTCATGACGTCACCAAAAGTGCCCATCTGTTAGAGCAATTCAGCACCCTCTCAAATTGTGTTGCAATGATCCCTTCCCTGGGCACAATGGGCACTTTGGTGAATCTATTTTCCCCCATGAATGGAGGTTTGTCAAGCTTGGTAAATCATCTGACCCAGGGATCTAGTTCAGTTGAAATCAGTGTTCCAGAGATCTGACAAAGACACTTTTCGCCGATCTACCCTATCCCATTTGGTCCACTCGCTCTGCGAGCTATAACCAGCCATTTTTCTCATCTTTTTTTTCTTTCATCTCTGCTCTTACTTTATCCTGTACCAAATGTTGATGCTCCTTCACAGTGATTTTACCAGTTATGTTGGAAGGAATCAGTCCCAAGCCTGCTCTTCCCTGCGCAATCAAACCCACTATTGCTATTATCCTCAGTTTTCCTTCTGCAATAGCTAGTTCCTTAGCTGCACTCCATCTTCTGCCTATCTTGAACTCTATTCCCACACCTGACACTGGGATCTCTGGAGTTTCTATACTAGTAGGTTTCCCTTGTCTGTGAAATCATGAACTCCTTGACCAGGCTCCTGAATGGTAGTTGGATGGCATTGGATGATCCATAAAGGGCTGTGCTGTTCTTGAGGGATTCCTGTCTTACTTTTTTTATCCTCTCTTCACGCCTGTTCTGAGGTAATCCTAACCATCTTTAGAGGAAACTGCTAGGGCTTCTTTCCAATGTCTCCACAGTCAAGATGGGAATGCTGTATTATTGGAGTGGCCATAATACTCATGGGAGTACGCAGTGATGGAATAGACAGGCTTTATAACACCCTGGCAGTCCAGATTTATCTATTTTTGCCAACCACAAGCGAAAATCAGTGTGTATGTCCTTCAGAGCATTACAAAAAGACTTCTCTAGGGTTTTAATTGGATTATTGGCCAATATAGGGATGGCTCTGCCTTCTATGGGGAAGTGATGTTTTACCACACATTTCTTTTTTATTATCACTGAGCTACATTTGTTAGACATATCAACCATTGTAGGTTATTTAATGCCATTTCCATTTCTATACATAGAAACAGTTCTATTTCAAACCATTCAGCTTAGCATAAGCACATAGTTTAGTTCTATTTGACCTATAGATAGGACCCTATCAGGTGCTGCCAATAGTGGATCTGGGAGCAATGGTAATAAAGGAGTACTCCGTATTCTCAAAAGATCCAGCATTATTGGAGCCTCACCATCAGATTGTTTAGTGTCATATCTAGGACACTTGCTGAGGGAGTCTTACCACTCAGAGTATTCTACAGCCCCAGCCAACTGGGCCTGTATAACTTTTATCATTGAGGTCAGATGATGTGGAAGTCTCATTGTCGCTATAATTTGTTATTGCTAGAAGGGAGGCTTATTCTATGATAGCATCTATATTGTCTGAAAGGTGAACATCTTGGGAGGAGAGATGAGTGGGAAATAGAGAAAGAAGGGCTTTCACTATAGGAATAGACTGCGAGAAATAGTATCAGAGCCCCTGTGCCATTTACTTGAGCAATGTTGGACCGTAAAGAATTATCTGAACGATTTTATAGAACTTAAAGAGACAGGGGTTCTGTATTTTACTAAGGTCTCTATCTGCAAATATTCTTGTTAGTGATTGATGATCTGTTACCACTATTACATTAGGGAAACCTATAACATGCAACATTTTTCTAATGCCTAGGTGATTGCAATTACTTCATCCTCATCACTTACATAGCAGTGATCAACATTGGTGCAAAAACTACTGCCTACAAATACAATGCACCAGTTGCAGGATAACAGATCAAGGCCTTCACAGTTGGGTATGCAACTGGGTATAGCAGAAAATTCATGCCTTCTTTGCTAGAGTCTTGAGTGAAACAAATTACTTGGCAAGTATCAAAAGTCATAATGCCTTTGTTTTTTATATCAAGCCTTCAATGATTTGCTTGGATTGTGGAAATTTTAGTCACAGGCAAAATGTGAATTCTGTTTGACAAGGTCCCAAAAGAGTGACATTGAAAGGTTTAATATCCCCCGGTTACTTTGTGTACTAGCCTGAACCAAGACCTGGCATCAGTGGTATACTTTGGGATTAGGAAGTTGATAATTGCATTTAGCAGAATGGGTCACTCTTGATGATTTTATTTTAAGGCCTCCAAATTGAAGTAAATTTTGGCAGAATTGGAATTTATGTCTGTTGATAACAATTCCATTGTTTGTGCAATGTGATAAAATGTTTCCTTTTATAGCGTGGTTGAAGAATTTCACTTTGCAAGGAATATCTTTAAGCACCTTATTGTATCTCCATGTGTAGACATTACTGGAAAATACGTATCCTTGGGGTATCCTGAGATTCATAAAACATTTCCACTCCATATGTTAAATACTTGTCATGGAATGATTCCCATTGGTTCATTTAAAGAAGAAAATGAATGCTTTTTTCTTAGAAAAATAATCTCTCCCTTTTAATTTTCCGCGTCTTATCTTTCAAATGTGAACTTCATGTGAAAACCCTGAAAAGCAAAATAGATATATCTCTTCACCATGAGCACCAATTTCGACTCCTTATCATGTCATCTCTCCTCTCAAGACCTTTACAGTCTTCTCATGGGCATGTTTTTGAGTGTCATTTAGTTCAACTGTGTAGGTCATCTCAAGACAACTTGTCAAGTGACCCTCTTCACTTCTATGCTTTGACCCTGCATATCATGATCTTACTTCCTTTGAGCCTAGGTTGATCCTCTGGTACCAATTTTGGCACTAAGCCCTCTGCTTCAAACACCTGTTTCAGTGCATACGTTATATAACACATGATGAAGGTTGTAAGTGATTGAAATTCTTCATCTAGAAAGATGAAGTGGTTACCATTAATGGTATCCAACACAGTCTTCTTTGTGTTTAGTGCTAATTGTAATGATCAACTAGTGTTGTGTGTCTTCCAATTGCATTGTGAGTTTAAATGTTGACAATCTACTGTTCTAGGTTAACTATTTTTTGGAGCAGTGATATCTATGGTGCTCCACCATTCAGTAGTACCAATGGGTACCGATATAATGATACCTCTTTTCACATCATCCCTAAGAGTTGGTCATACTTCCTGGAATAGGGTTATGACTTGCCTGGGGAATCAAACTTTCTTTGAGATGAATGTGGGCTGGACGACCAGACATAGTGGGAAATTTCCCAGAATTGTTAATAAATGGTTGTGGAAATAGGTCTAACAATCACTCCTTAAGCTTGATATTTTCATTAGCTGCTGGAAAAGAAAGGGTTTTAGGGTAATTAGACAGTTGCAGGGTTTAACTCATGGGCTAGAGGGTTTAATGTGTGATGCTGTAAACCCGAGGAAAAACTATATCACTGAATTAATTACAGAGGACAACAGCATTGTCATAGGTTTTGCACCCACCCTCACCCCATCAGTGTAGGCCATCTTGCTGAAGTATAAAGTTTGCACTTTTTATATATGTAGAGTGCTTGTTTTGTAGATATCTCCCCAACTGTGATTATGACAGGCAACCAGCCCTGACACACGAGGGAGAATCCCCCTACAGCTTGCACAATTTCTCTCTGAGAATCCTATGTTTTATAGGTGTTTTGTTTCACCAAGGCATATAGTAGTATCTCAGATTAGATCCTAAGCCTGGCCTTAGGTTCATCTTGAATCTGGGAATAGAAGAGAATGGAATTAGTATTAATTCCACTTCTTCACAGCCGTTGGCATTCCTTGATGTGATCAAACATTACATGTGCAACAAAGGTATCCATAGTGAATCCTTCATTCTCGATGCTCTGTAAGGTGGATTTCTGACTTTTAATCGGCAGACTTTTTCAGTGTGATTCTGCTTGCTAGATGCATTGCTTGTTTGGCCCCATGCTACAATTAATTATTGCCAGCTGTTTGTTCTAAGTTACCACAAACTTTGCATGCATTATAGCAAGGTTGTGTTCCAGCAATGTTATCATCATAGTTCCAAGTAGAAATAGAACAGGGATCATTGTTGTTAATTACTTGCTTTATATTTTGGGTTTGTTTTAGTCAATATGTTGATATCTAAAGTGCATCTATATTTGAGATGCGTGAGATCTTGTTTTGGTCTCTTATGGCTGTCTCAAATGCTTCTGTATGGTTCACATTCTGTTCAGGGGTTTTCAGTGACCCTAGTTTACCCAATATCATTGTCTAGACCTTGAAATTGATCCTTGATGCATATGCTGGATAAATTATGATTTCAGTTGGGACATAGAATAACAATCCTGTATTCCTGATCTTAAATAAATCAGATAACCTAAAATAAACTTATTGAGACTCTGCAAAATCAAAGAAAATGAAATCCTACACTCCATGGGTTTTGATTTCTGCATCACCAAGATTTCAAACATATCAAGTAGTTTACTAGGTTTGGTATTGATAATGGAGTTCTGGACATTTTCATAGGTACAATTGTGAGAGGCAAGTTAGTAATTTTTATGTGAATATGTACCTTATAAGGCTGAGTGTTAAGCAAGGAGGCATCAAGCACCATTTTTAAAGTCTTTGGTATGACTCTAGTGGGATTGAACCCAGGTCTCCTGGACTATTGGCAAACACTCTATCCACAATGCCAATGGGTCCAAGACTAAGGGTAAGTGGAGCAATCCAGGGAAAGGGGTAGCACCCTCCCCTACATCTCTCTGTAGTAGCTATTGAAAAGAGAGCTTTTGGGTTGCTCTCGTCTACGGTTGCCAATTTACTTTATATATATATATATATATATATATATATATATATATGTATATGTAACATGCAATGCTAAGAGACTTCTTTCTTCTCTCATTTGAACTTTTCTGGGTCATTTAATGCTAAAACCATCCATGTATAAGAACAGTAGTGGTACTATTTAACCCATAGCTGGGAGGAGGATATGGTATTTCAACTTTTACCAAGAGTATTAGTTTAAAAGTGAACATAATAGTGTGACTGGAGTTTGAACTCACTACAATGTTGCAGTCCAGCATGTTAACCACTATGCCACATGTATTTTGCCTAGGGTCTTTGACACTTCTAAGATCAGAGTGTAGCATTTGTACCTGTGGAAATCATAAGTTTGTTTTCAAAACTAAAATTAGAAAAAACAATTCATTCATAAAATCCTATTTTCACATAGCAATACAGTGATAAATTGATAAAATTTGGACCAAAGATAATTATTAATAATAATAATATTTTTGTCCATTGACATCAATGACAACCATTAAATAAGCTAATTTTTTTGTAGTGATAAAGGCTTATGTAGGACCAGCCACACTTTTTAGATGAGCTGATAACAGAAGAATGCTAAACCAGTGTGTCACATTATCCAGACCAACACTCCTCAGGTTTTCAATAAAGAGTTTTTTCTTCTCTTAGGCCAGTTGCACTACCAAGGTTAGAGAGCCCATATGAAAACTGTCATAAAATCAAAAAGCACTATAAGGAGAAAATAGGTGGAAACACTCAGTATTGTAAGTGATTTAGTCATTAATACTTTTGTTATTCAATAAGCAGATATGTTGGTTCCCTTTCAAACTTGACAATAAGATTTTTTTTACAATTATTGTTATTTTTTCAGTTAGTAAACAAAATGAGATACTAAAGCTTATCAGTAGCAACAAAAACTAATGGTAAAATATAGTCATAAAAATTAGTGTTGTTAATAAAAATAATGCAGAAAAGGAATACAAGAGTAGGCACAACTGGGTGGGAAAGGTGACCCACTGGGAATTGTTCAAGGGATTAAAATTGGATCATATTGACAAATAGTATATGCACAAACCAGTATTACCCAAGAAAATGAGACACATAAAATCCTCTAGGACTTTGAGACACTAACAAACCACCAAATCCTAATGAGAAGACTGGACATAATAAAATTAACAATAAAAATAAAACAAAAAAAAGACTTAGTAGATTTTGCTGTTCCAGCAGACCACAGAGTGAACATGAAAGAAAGCAAAAAGATAGACAAATACTTAGACCTTGCCAAAGAGCTGAAAAATCTATAGAACATGAAGGTTGACAGTGACACACCCAGATGTAATAGGTTCACTTGCAACAGTCCCTAAGGACTTGGAAAGGAGATTGGTGGGATTAGCAATCAGAGGAAGAATTGGGATCATCCAGACCATAGCATTAGGATCAACTAGAGTTCTTAGAAGAGTCCTGAAGACCAGAGGAAATTTGCTGTCACTCAGACTCCAGTGTGAAAAACTTGAAAGGAATAAAATAGTAAATGTATGTGTACACGTATAAAAGCACACCAATTTACATATACATGCATCAGCATACTAATGCATATACATTTACACACACATAAGTACACCAATGCATATACAATATATTGAGTAGGAGACATCTGATTCTTTAAAAAATAATGTAATTAGAGTTTTGAACAAAAAACAGATCACCCAATCCTGAAGACTAGATCTAGTGTTAATTGATAAAAAAATAAGTTTGCCAACTAGTAGACTTTGCCATTCCAGTAGATCACAGAGTACGAGGAAAGGAAATCAGAAAACTTGATTAATACCCAAACCTTGCCAGAGAGCTGAAATAGATGAGGGAAACTAGAAATTCAAGGAAAAATTGAGACAATGCAAATCACTGTTAAAATGATCTAGAAAACTGAAAAGTGTCTAGGAGAGCTGAGGAGATTTGCTATTACTAAGACTCTAGTGGAGGCCACAAGTTATTACTGGTGTGTAAAACTCATAGAGACTAAAATAATAATAATTTGGATCTTGGCAGAGAGTTGAAAAAGCAATGGAACTGTAAGATGATGGTGATACCAATTGTAGTTGGTGCACTTGGAACAATACCCAAAAGTCTGGAAAAGAGACTGGGAGAACTGGAAATGAGAAGCAGAATCAAGACCATCCAGACCACAGCACTGTTAAGATCGGCTAGAATACTTAGAGGGGTCCTGGAGACCTGAGGAAGGGTGAAAAACTCATACAGAGTAAATAACAATAATACTCTCTTCATTTATGTTTCAGATTAATTATTTACTTAAAAATAAAATACTCAAGTCAAATGTTTACTGAAGCTCATTTATGAAATATTTAAAGCAATGGATTTTGAAGAATGCAGTCAGTCTTAGTTTGATAAGTATAAAATAGGCTACTTCTGTTGGGTCCAGAAATACATTAATGTATTGGGAACTCTTAATATGATTAAACTAAGATACTGTTGGCCTAATGGTTAAAGTGTTTGCCAATGGCAGGGGGACTGAGGTTCAATTCCAGGTCAAGTTGTACCAAAGACTTAAAAAAATGGTACTTGATACCTCCGAGTTTAACACTCAGCATTATAAGGTACATATCAAGGATAAAGTGGAGCACCCCAGGGAAAGGACTAGCACCCTCTCCTATACCTCAGTGTAATAGCAATTAAAAAAGGAGCTCTTGACTATGGTTGCAAACTTTACTAATATATTTACTTAACCCCTCCATCACAGACAGGATGGAACACAAGATAAATTTCTAGGAGAAGTAAAGCTGGTTTGAATTCAGAGGTTGCCTTATCAAGGCAAGAAAACCCAGTTAGCACAACTATTTCACCATAACTGCAGTGAGAATACATAGATGGATTCATACTGTTCCCAAGGACATTAGTGCAAAGTAAAATGCAAACAGTCCTATCCAGGTTTTGAACTTGGACTGCTGATTTCATTTCTTAAAACAATAACTGTTATGTTAAATGCATTCTCCATTAGTCGCTACTAATAAACCTTGTACAATTCTTGTATATCTTGTACATTTAGGCATTGAAGCTAAAAGCATAACTGACTCTTGATGCAGGCAAGTAGAGAAATAAAATCAGAGAAATAATTCAGACTTTAAAAGTCTGAATTATTTCTCTGATTTTATTTCAAATTCTAACTTGGACTGGTACAGTATATAGTATTACAGGTAACCAGACCAGGGAGAGAGTTTCACGGATCAGTTATTCCTATGAGAAAAAGTCAAAAGGTCAGTGTGCTACTTAAAGCTTTAAAAAAAAAACTTCTGGGAGACAGTCCCTATGTAGTGTCTGAATTGGGACCTGGAAGAAATAATCCCCATCTCCATTATTAATGTTAAAATCAGCAAGAATACTTATTATACATCTTGACAAAAATGTCTCATCATTGGCATGCCACAGTGGGTTAGTACAATCCACTGTCTTATAGCAATAATAGTTAAAAGCTGTTACCTCATAGTCAACCTTGACAGGAGTCCAATCAATCACATAAATAAATTGATTGCATCTGTGCATACTGTGTGGTCAGTAGAGCCTAGAATTTGCTGATAGCATCCTATTCAGAGTGCTATGACTTCTATAAAAAATGTGTTCTGGGTATAACACTAAATTTATCTCATAGTTTAGAGAGTGTGAAGTCTCTACTTCATTGCTATAACTCTCAGGTCCAATCTAACCCAGAATAGCAGTATCTGTTAGGGACTTATCTATAGATCAAATAAATCTGTAAGAAATTTATCAGCATTAGGAATATTTGAAACCATATAACTGTGCAAGTTATTTGTATAAAGAATAATTACTTGAAGTTATAATTATTTACAAATGATTATCATTAATTAATTGAAACTATATAACTGCTTGCAAATGATTTCAAACTGTTAATAATATGAGTTAGCATTTAAACCTTATTATTTTGACTGTGGGTTGTTTTAAAGTTGAAACAGCATACAACCTGGGAATGAAGACCATATGATTTTTAAGCTTGAGATGATTCAGACTTGCCAGATTCAGATTTTCATTTAAAGCTAAACAATAAGTCTCAAAAGTTATACTCAGTAGTGAACTTGATCTTCAATGGATTGCCCTAGAAAAAAAACCCATGAAAAACTCTAAGCTAAATATGATAACCTATACTTGAAGGTAGGTGGATGAATATCACCTTCTCCCAACAAAATGAAGGGTTGCCAATAAAATATATTCTGAATATATATATTTACTTCCACTTGGAAAAATGACAGTGAATGACTATGTTGGCAGATCAAGCTGCCTTGTAGTGTTTATGAAAAGTGATTACCATAGAAGTTGTTGATGCATTCTGAGTGTGATTATTATTATATATATATTTATATATTATTATTTTTCTTTAATCCAATGTAGACTCATTGGAATTAAGCATATAAATAGGAAGGGAAGTAACTCCAGCGTTCTGATTAGTAAGCTATTAAGTGAGTAAGCAGAAGGGGGAAAAAAGCAGTCAGAAGCCATGCATATTTTTTTGCAAAAGACAAAAACACATACCAGATAATTCATTTACTTCTTGTGTTTCCTCAGAGGACATTGTGCTTAGTTTTTTGGGGGGACGTTTTTATTTCTTTTTTTTTCTGTTGATATGATATAAATATGCAAATTGAGTGTTATAACCAAGACAAAAAAAAAAAAGAATGAGGTTTATTAAAGCATTTAATTTTATATTAAAATTTTTAGCAAGTTTTTATTCTTAATTCAACTATTAAAAAAACTGATTTCATTATTGTGAACATTATAGTTCAAATTTCTTTATACACATTGAGTAGATGCTGTTGTCACCCTTTTTGATAAAAAAAATACTTGTAAGTATTAGTTAAGTTTTAATAGAAAACAAAAAATACTACTTTAAAGTAAACAAAATTGTCATTTTGTGGTCTTTTATAAACCAGAGAATTAATATCTATTCTCAGTGTTATTTTCATTATTCTAGCATGAATGTGTTACAATATAATTCATAATAAATTCTAAGTTTGTGCACACATTTCTTCATGAAGTTGTATGTGTCTACATTTCTTTATGTGGTGGTATATGTACACATTTTTTTTATGTAGTCATATGTATTTATATTTCTTTATGTGGTTGTATGTGTGTACATTTCTTTATATGGTTGTATGTGTGTACATTTCTTTATGTGGTTGTATGTGTGTATATTTCTTTATATGGTTGTATGTGTGTACATTTCTGTATGTGGTTTTATATGTACATATTTGTTTGCGTTTTTGTATGTGTGTATATTTCTTTATATATTTGTATGTGTGTACATTTCTTTATATGGTTGTATATGTGTACATTTCTTTATATGGTTGTATGTGTGTACATTTCTTTATGTGGTTGTATGTGTGTACATTTCTTTATGTGGTTTTATATGTACATATTTCTTTGCGTTTTTGTATGTGCGTATATTTCTTTATGTGGTTGTATGTGAGTACATTTCTTTATGTGGTTGTATGTGTGTACATTTCTTTATGTGGTTGTATGTGTGTATATTTCTTTATGTGGTTGTATGTGTGTATATTTCTTTATGTGGTTGTATGTGCGTACATTTCTTCATATGGTTGTATGTGTGTACATTTCTTTATATGGTTGTATGTGTGTACATTTCTTTATATGGTTGTATGTGTGTACATTTCTTTATGTGGTTTTATATGTACATATTTCTTTGCATTTTTGTATGTGCGTATATTTCTTTATATGGTTGTATGTGTGTACATTTCTTTATGTGGTTGTATGTGAGTACATTTCTTTATGTGGTTGTATGTGTGTACATTTCTTTATATGGTTGTATGTGTGTACATTTCTTTATATGGTTGTATGTGAGTACATTTCTTTATATGGTTGTATGTGTGTACATTTCTTTATTTGGTTGTATGTGTGTACATTTCTTTATGTGGTTGTATGTGAGTACATTTCTTTATGTGGTTATATGTACGTACATTTCTTTATGTGGTTGTATGTGTGTACATTTCTTTATGTGGTTTTATATGTACATATTTCTTTGCGTTTTTGTATGTGTGTACATTTCTTTATATGGTTGTATGTGTGTACATTTCTTTATATGGTTGTATGTGTGTACATTTCTTTATATGGTTGTATGTGAGTACATTTCTTTATGTGGTTGTATGTGTGTACATTTCTTTATGTGGTTGTATGTGTGTACATTTCTTTATATGGTTATATGTGTGTACATTTCTTTACGTGGTTATATGTGTGTACATTTCTTTATGTAGTTTTATATGTACATATTTCTTTGCGTTTTCGTATGTGCGTACATTTCTTTATATGATTGTATGTGTGTACATTTCTTTATGTGGTTGTATGTGTGTACATTTCTTTATATGGTTGTATGTGTGTACATTTCTTTATTTGGTTGCATGGGTGTACATTTTTTTATGTGGTTGTATGTGAATACATTTCTTTATGTGGTTGTATGTGAGTACATTTCTTTATGTGGTTGTATGTGTGTACATTTCTTTATGTGGTTTTATATGTACATATTTCTTTGCGTTTTTGTATGTGTGTACATTTCTTTATGTGGTTGTATGTGAGTATATTTCTTTATGTGGTTGTATGTGTGTACATTTCTTTATGCGGTTTTATGTGTCTATATTTCTTTATATGGTTGTATGTGAGTACATTTCTTTATGTGGTTGCATGTGTGTATATTTCTTTATGCGGTTGTATGTGCGTACATTTCTTTATATGGTTGTATGTGAGTACATTTCTTTATATGGTTGTATGTGAGTACATTTCTTTATGTGGTTGTATGTGTGTACATTTCTTTATATGGTTGTATGTGAGTACATTTCTTTATATGGTTGTATGTGTGTACATTTCTTTATGTGGTTGTATGTGTGTACATTTCTTTATATGGTTGTATGTGTGTACATTTTTTTATATGGTTGTATGTGAGTACATTTCTTTATGTGGTTTTATATGTACATATTTCTTTGCGTTTTTTGTATGTGTGTATATTTCTTATGTGATTATGCATGTATTTATGTGGTTGTATTTAAGTTTGTATTTGTGTGTGTTCATCTGTAAATCTTTTCATTCCAATTATTTACTGACTTATAATTGGATAGTACTAAAGACTTTAACAGAAGACTGAGAATTTATTTCAGCAGTCAGGCCTCTTGACAACTGGGTTCAATTCTTCAAAAGAGAAGAAATATCATTTGTTCATTTTTATTTAGACTTTATGCATTTGTGTATAGAAAAATAAGACTAGATCTTAGGTTACAAATTTGTAAGTTCATATAAAAGTTACTCATATTTTTTGCCTAAGTTTTATTATCAATATTGTATAATAATATCCATTATTCAGCCATTCTAGTATTTTCTTTGACTGTCTATGGCCTTGCAACATTTTTCAGGTAAATGGTATATTCCACCAAAAGAAAAAGTATATATATGCATGGATATATATATATAGAAGGAACAATCATTATTAAATTAAGATTTTAAACATGATAAAAAATTGCATAACAAAATTTACAATTATTATCAAAATAATTGAAATAAATGCCGAAATACTTTCAAGGCATGAAAGAAACAATTATCATTATGGATTATCTGGTGGTATTTGATCAAACTCAGAAAGAGGATGACAAAAATATACAGGGATTGCTTAAAAGGTACCATACAGCTGGGGTTAAGCTTATCTCTGCAAAATTTGAGGTGGCTTGGTTTACCATCACTTTCATAAGGTATTGGATTATTTCAAGACCTCACAAAAAAGATACTACATGCATGTGGTCAGAATCACAACAAGCTGCATTCAATTCAGTGAAATGCCTAATCACTAGTGTGCCAGTCTTCATATATTACAATCCACAGGAGGTTCATACATTTCCCAAGGGTATTAGTCTAAAAGTGAACGCAATGGTGTGATTTAAATTCAAACTCACTTGCTATGATGTCACAGTCCAGTATGTAAGTCATTACATCATTAGGACTCCTTCCCACTAAGACCAGTGTAGATTAAAGACTGGATTGTTGACAGGATATGTAAAAACTTAAACAGTTCAAGTTATTTAGTGGAAAATTGGAATTACATTGTCAGCCCTAAAGTCTTTTGGATGGTGGGATAGGCTTGTTTTCTAATTTTATTTACCATTTTTTATTTATTTATTTATTTTGCAAAGGTGACCATGTAATCTATCATTTCTATCCTATGGGTAAATTAATTTGAACTTAACAATGATATGTACTGTAACTATCAATTGAGCATCAACTTATTTTTCCTTTCTTTGTGTACATAGGAAAATTCATCCTTAGTTTTTTTTAAAAATTGGTTTTCATTTCAATTATCTAAAAAAAAAAAAAAATTAATAATGGTAAAACGTTCTTTATAAAATCAGGTAATAAAGTATTACGAAAAAAATCAAATAATCCTAAATTGTATTCAATTGCAAGCTTTATTTCTGTATTAAATATAGTTGATATAGAAATAATCTTAATTTTAGTTGTACAAATCCCTTATGAATGAATGTATCCAACTAAAAAAAAACTGAAAAAAAGTTTAGATAATTGAAAAAATATCACTTTCATTGGATGTTTTTAAATCTAATAATAAATAAGACTTTTTATTTTATTTTAACAAATGTATAATCCTCGTTTTTTTCTACTTCATTAAATTAAAATCTGAACTTTAAATGATGTAATTTTCCCTCTCAATCAAAGTTGATTAAAGGCGATTTTTTTTAGTTACACGTTGGATGATGTCGGCATTCGTCCACAAGTTTTTAAAAAAAAACAATGATCATGACAAATAACAAAAAATCAAAGACGTAAACCAATTAAATTTATAAATTTTGATTGAAGACAAAAAATATTGGGTAAATTTTTACTCTTTAACTCATCGGATTTTAGCGAAAACTAAAAATCTGATTCTATTTTTTTTTTGGCGAATACATGTAAACAGCCTGAAAAAATATCATCTCTGGTCGTCAGTAATGCTTGCTGTATTCGCCCAAAAAAAGGGAAGAATCTGATTTTTAGTTATCGCTAAAATCCGATGGGTTAAAATGTAAAAATTTACAAAAAAATTGCTTTACAAACCGAAGTTAACGAATTTTACCAAAACCTGTTTTTATTTCTTGTTTTGTAAGACCATATTTTATTTTTACAGGAACTCACAGGTTGAGAACAATGAGTATAAAAAAAGCACTATTTTAAGTTTGAAAGAAACCAAAGTCATTTATTTGAACATATGGAGGATCGAATTGCATCATTGGAGTTTTAATAAATCATTTTTTAGTAATTTAAAGTAGATAAAAAAGAGAAAGATATCTCCTACTTACGTATTATTACTCCACACAGAGACAACGACGGCGATTGAAAAGAGATTACATCAGACGATGAAGCATGTTCAACACAAGGTAGATAACTCTGCTTTCACTTCTGCAATGTCATCTGCGATAGAAGTTGCGTAGTATTTTACGCCAACCACTGAGACCGAAGGAAAATAATTACATAGCTTCTATTTTCGATTTAATTCAACTTTTAATCTTAGTTTATGTTAAATATACCAGAAGATTGTATTTCTCGGTCTTTGAGACCACAGACTTAGTCCTGCTAATTTTAGGATATAATTTAAAAGAAATCAATAGACAAATTTGCAGATTCTGTTATGCTATAATGGTACAAAAAAAGTAGTGGTTCGTTTACCCGATTGTGATACTGATTTATTCAAAATTTTCACTGGAGCCTTGCAAAGAGATATATTAGCACCATTGCTATTTATAAACTGCCAAGATAACTTACTGCGAACGTCAATACATCTAATGAAAGCAGACGATATTCCACAGAAACTATTACAGATACAAACTACGCAGATGTTCTTGCGCTTCTCACATAAACACCTGCTCTAGCCAAATCTCTGCTTCAGAGGTATTAGTCTCTACATGAACTCAGATAAAACAAAGATCAAGTGTTTTAAATAAGAAGGTTACAGCACTACACTAGATGGCAAGCATCTAAAATTCGTAGATCATTTCACATTCCTCGGTAGCAATATCACATTTACTGAAAATGATGTCAACATATGCATAGGAAAGGCATGGACTGCTATTAACAGGTTATTAACCATATGGAAATCCGACATGATTGATGAAATAAAACGGGATTTCTTTTAAGCTGTAGCTGTGTCAGTACTATTGTATGGATGCACCCTTGGACTTTAACAAAGTGCTAGTGGAAGAAGCAATATGGGAACTACGCAAGGATGCTGTATGTTGTTTTGAACTAATCCTGAAACAGCAGGTTTAAGGAAACTTACGTTTCATTACACAAATCATCCCAGACTAACAAGACACTCTGGGCACTGCTGGAGAGACGAACTCATAAGTTACGTTCTTCTATGGACTCCAACATATTGGCCGACCAGCAAGGGGTTAGATTTATCAGCTCTACAAGGACACTGGATGCCGTCTTGAGCAGTGGTTTTCAAACGTTTTGACGCCCTTTCTATTTCAGGATTTATCTCGTGAACCTCCATATCAATAAAAATGAAATCTCATGGATTCCCATATAAATGAAAATTAAACTTATCAAAATATCTAATCAAAAATATTTACACTGAGTAATGACATTTAGTGTGAAATATGTGCTTACCTTGCTTGACACAAATTGACAATTCTTGGTGATATTTTTAACAAAGACATACGTAATTCACTTGCACAAGTCTAGATTTGTATTTCGTCATCATATTAGTAAGCGTTGAAAAAGTTATTTTACATAAAAATGTTGTTGCAAAAAATAACTTTAAAAATTACAAGTTTTTTTAATAGGAAGAAACAAAAAACAAACTATTATGAGGTATAACTTTACGTGGGCCAAATATAGAAATTACATGTAGAATTATAAGGTGGGAAAACGGTGTTTTAGGCTATTTAAACTTTAGTAGACCAAAAAGAGTCTACTTTTTCTTTTCTTTTCTTTTTTTTTAACTCAAACAGCTTTAACAAAGAAATAGGGAGAAGAGCTTTTCTTTAGCCATAGTTTCACAAATGTTTATATTGTAGCCTGTAGTGGAAGGGAAATTTCGTATTTTAATTTGGCGCGCAAATTTAATTCGACACTTAATTTCACCCAATCAGGATGACCTATCCTCTTCACCCCGGACCTTCGTTTCCCGGGCAACAGATTGGTTAAGCTGCCAAACACAGTCTCTTTGGCTGGAGAACGCCGTCCAGTGTAGACGTCACACTGGCCGTTCTTCAATAGCAATAGCAACTCTTTAGTTGGACAACGCCGCCCAGTGCAGACGTCTCACTGGGGGCTCTTCTAGCAGCAGCAGCAGCATGGACACACGAGGGAACCTATTTAATTTATGGATTCCTTGCAAGGAATCCCAGTTGAATATAAACTAGATACATTCAACAAGCCTCGCACAGGCACAACTTTATGTCACCCCAAAATTGGCTATGTCAACGCGATGCTTCTATTCCGCAAACGACACCTAGCTCTCAATTCACCCCTGGGCTACCTTAATGGAGACAACGCAAACTCTCCACCAGACGCTTAAAATTCACGGTGACTTTAAAGCTTCAATTCCTCCAACCAACATGGTTTTCGTTAAACTATTTACCCCCAACAAGCTTTAGCGAGGGAATTACAAACTTGGCGAGGAAACAACACAACGTAAACACACATACGTTACAACCATCTTCCTCGCTAACAATAAACTTCCCCCCTCGCTAAACAATAATAACCAATTCACCTATCATTAAAAGCCCTTTGACCGCCATTTGAAACAACAATGGATACTCAGAAGCCACACCACGCCAAAATGTTGGGAATAATTGCGGTTTAAACTTCATAGGAGTGTACTAGTAAGTAGAAATACGAATTTGCTTTGGCTGTTTGGTTAGTTGGTTAGTTGGTGTTTTATGGCATATCAACCCTTGTGGGTTATTTAATGCCAAATCCTATATATATATATATATATATATATAGTGTGTGTGTGTGTGTGTGTTTAATTTGTAAATGAATAGTTTATTGGTCAATTTATTTTTAAACGAGTTAGTGCTCATTTTTTGCACACATTTAAATGATTTCAAGTATTGTTATCTGACACAAATGATTATATTCAATTTTGATCATTTGTTTGCACACAGTTAAATGGATTCAAGTATTGCTATCTTACACTAATAATTCTATTTGATATTAATCATTTGTTTGCACATACTTAGATAGTTTCAAGTATTACTATTTAACATTATTAGTTCTATTTATCAAGCATTCCTATCTAATATGAACAATTTGCGTACAGCTGCATGGTTTGAAATAACTAATAATAATAATCTTTAATAAATGATTGAACAGTTCTATTTGACTCATAGATGAGACCCTAACAGATACAACCACTCCGGGTCAGAGTGGACCTGAGAGTAATGATACTCCATATTCCCCAACCATTATGCCAATGGGCCAGTACAAAGTAAGCGGAGCTGATCGCCAATGGCTCGGGAGACCTGGGTTCAATCCCAGGTCGAGTCATACCAAAGACTCAAAAAATCGTACTTGATGCCTCCTTGCTTAACACTCAGCATTATAAGGTACGGAACAAGGGTAAAGTGGAGCAATCGAGGGAAGGAGTAGCGTCCTCCCCAACACCTTGGTGTAGTAGCTATCGAAAAGGGAGCCTTCGGGTCACCCTCGACTATGGTCGCCAACTTTACTTTACTTACTTATATTCCCCAAACTCTATGACTGGAGTTTCACCGTCAGATGTACTTTAGTGTCATACCCAGGACATTCAATCTTCCTTTCCTCTTGATTCTCAGCCACTGCCTTCCTGCACCTTTAAAATTGTTGTATCATGTTAAGGAAGAGTTACACAGTGAAGTTAACTATTTATAAACTGAAAGTGGTATAGTCCAACAAATATTATAAGGCTCGAACTGCTGGTGTTACGTCCTAAGTTTGTCTTGTTGTGTCAGTAAAGAGTTTATTCTAAGGCTAACAACAACAAATAAATGAATAAATGCTTCGTTTAATTCCAACAATTTATTAATCAACACGTGAAACAATTAATAACAATATACAGTCCACCCTGTGTATAAAGTTGAGTTTAAGGGACTTACCGGCGCTTTGAAGAAGATATCTGGTATCTTAAGGTTGTCTTTCTGAGAGCCTTTAACGTGCCTGCCTCACGTCTGATTGGATTTTGGATTTTTGCGCCAAGATTTCTGGACTCATCACGTGATTAGTATATCCAACCACGGAAAGCCTCTCCCTCACTCACTCCATACACATGAATTACTATTTTACTAACCCATCAGTCTTAATACTTACCGAGATCTTTCAGTACCGACGTGCTTAAGAAACATGACGTCTTTTATTCCTCCGAGATACCGGAAGTCACGTGGTACGAGCCACTATATAAAAACAACAAAAAGTTATGTGTTTATTTACCACAAAAGCAATTTGAAGAATACGATTGGGACAGTCATATAAGTGCTAGGACTTAAAATGACCAGATAATTGATTGGATCCAGTTTCTCCGACTGCCGTCTAGCCTAATAAAAGCCGAAGTGAAGTGTTGCTGGTCATGTGACCTGTTTATCTGCCGGGTGACGGACTTCTCAGTCACCAAGATCCCATCCTTAAGCATTACAGGTCTCTATCCACGGGCAACAGGTGGGCTCGTTGTGGGATTCATATCCCTCTGTAGATGTTGAGGATCTCCTATGATATTCGGATCACAGTTTGAAAACTACTGTAATAAACATGCTAAAATTTTGGTGAAATACAAAATCACTTCTTTTTGTCTCACAGAGGTCTGCTTTTTTCAGTACCTGTTGCTTTTACTACTTGGTTATGAAAAAGATGGCGTTATCATCGTTTGAATAACATGTTGCGGAACCGATAAATACGTCGATCCTGCAAACATTTATAGTGATGGGAATAACATTATTATTATTATTATTATTGGGGTTTTTAGGTTTAAGTTGGTTTTGCGTTGGTTGCGTTGGTATTTCGTTGGTAGTTATCCCTTCGCTAAATGTTGATGTAAAATAAAGGTGGTGGAGAAGAACGAAGACGTCGTTAGGTTTTTGTATCAAGGTTTTAATGGCAGCATGAAGTAAGGGGTTTACACTGGTATGCTGCGAGGTCTCGTAGTAAGGAAAGAAGGTAGGAAATTGTAAGAGTGTATCATCTAATTTGTTTTTAACTAGGATCCCTTGGTCTAGAAGAATAGACCCAAAGGCTCCATAAACTAGATGGCTCTCCTCATAGTGTATATGTTGATACTCTATTCAGGAACAGACGTTAAGACGTCCGTTCCCGTTGAGGATTTTTGAGCGAGAGAGAGATTCGCGGGCTTTCTTCAATTTTTGGTGCTGCTAGGAAATATGGTTCGGGCTGAATAGGACAAGTCATCCTGATTGGGTGAAAATGTTCGGCGACTTTAACGGTCAAATTAAATTACGCGCCAAACAAAAATTCAAGTTTCTTTCTGCTATATATTTATGAAAAGGAGTGATATGAGACGGATTAGACAAGGATGATAAAGACAAGGTGGTAGGTTTGAAATACCAAGTTTTTATTCGGCGAATGCTACATGAAGGATTTGTGTAGAGTTCACGCTTTTGTATAAAATTCACGCTGTGTCGAAAGAGTAGACTTAGCTTTCTAATCATCCTTGACGACAGCGAGTCGAGAGGATCTGGAACAAGTCTTGATGCTCTAGACAGATCACCGGTGTAGCTGTGTGGTCAGGTATCTGCAGACGGTCGGAGATTCGGATGTATCGGGTTGCAAAAGCAGGATGATCGATGTTCCGGTTATTTATTTGGCAGTTAACCATGGGAGTGATTGATATTGTTTTCAAAGAGTCTACTATAGTCTGAGCAGTGTCGCCTGCTCGTGGACTGGTTCTTTGCATCGAGTATCCGTTGCAACTGGTTATCTACTACGTCATCGTCTTTGTGGTGTTGATGAGATAAGACCAACCAAAGTCCTTAAAAGAACTGAAGAGTGGAAGTAAGACTAATAATCATGAAAATCACTCTTTGATATATCCCTGAAAAGGACTGTAAAAGACCTTCATGTTAAACCTGGAACGGACTGTGAAAGCTGTTCTGCTGCTGATGATGATGAAAGGTTGTACCACTGGAATCTGCAGCTAGTGGCTGGGAAAATACACCTGGTCGATGTGTGCCGGTAACAGTGAAAGGGACTCAAATTATCTCTTTCGCTTCGAGCCAAAGGCCCGCTGCTCACTGATTCGACCGTCAGTGACTGCTGGTTCTATGATAGAGATGTGCTGTCTATTTGCCGGGTTCGCATGTCTCCGGTCTTGAACAAACATTTATACAGTTTATTCATTTTTATTTATATTTAGGTGAGGATTTGTCAATCATTATTATTAATTTCTTCATTTTAAATTTAGTTGCTTTTTAATCGCAACTCATGCTGGTCGTTATGTCTTCGACATCGAGGTCAAGCTTATCAATTATTATCAACATTCAGTTATTATCAATTATTAATTATCAAACATTCGAAACGCATTATACCTCGATGCCATTGGGATAACGACCTGAGAGAGTTTCTATTGAAAAGTACCCTAAATTAAGACGAGGAACATTCTCATTAAAATTAAGTCTTCAGTTATATATATATATTTATATATATATATATATTTTGTTTGTCGTTCTTAATAAATATCCTTTATTATGAGAGTCTTTCACACCAGCGTTAGCTGATGGTTTCTCACTGGAGTTTGAGTGACTGCAAGTTTCCTCAAGTCTCCAGGGCTCTTCTCAGTATTCTGGCCGATCTTAATGGTGCTGTTGTTTGAATGGTCTCTACTCGTCCTCATATTTCTAACTACTCTAGTCCCTTTATCAATCCTTCAGTGACTGTACCGAGTGCACCAATTACAATCGGTATCACAGTCATTTTCAGGTTTCATATTAATACGATTATTATAATACAACTTGCGAGTTTTTCACAACAGTGTTAGCTGGTGGTCTTTTACCGAGTGATAGCAAGTCTCCTCAGGTCTCCAGGACTATCCTCGGTATTCTGGTTAATCTTATCATAGGCGTACGGGTTATAATACTTAAAATCCCGGTTTAGAGAAAACCCTGAGTCATCCGAGACGTCAGACATAAAAAACGTTGTATATATGTCATGAGAGAACTTCTGTTACTAACACACGAACTATTTGTCGAAGGGATTAATTCTACTAGCCTTTCGGAAACAAATTTATAACCACAGGATAAAATACATTATATTTAAAAGTTCCTCTTTAAAGTATAATGAAGTATTTCACTATTACTAATACTTAATAAAGGAACTTCCTGTGTACAGGAACACTTCACTCGGCTTAACAGTGTAATAACAGCTTATGCTATATAAACATAACAGCAGCAATCAAACATCAACCTGGCGACGGGCTCCGGCCCCGAGGAAGTATCTGGATCTCATCCGCTCTTCAAGGACAGATTCGAAGCCGAATGACTCCTGGCTTCGGCTAGGCCACCTTCAGGTGGGCGATGATGTCCCTGACAAACATTGTATAACACTGGACCTCTTGGTAGCAGCTTAAGTTATAATCAGGCATCCGTGCCTGGAGTCACGTTTGAGTCTATGTCCAGCAAGGCTCATTAGGCTCACATTGCACTAAGTGAGCTGATAACCAGCATAATCCAGCAGGGTTCGAGTCTTGGCTCGAGCCCGATCTCCACCTTCCTTAACCCCCATTACAAACCGACCTTCGGGTCATTGACCTCGTGTCAAGTCTTGTCTGGTGATAGAGAAAAATAAATCGGAGGTATCTGTTTCTCTCCTGATCTTCAAGGTCAAGGACAGATTCGTGGCCAAATGGCCTCCAGTTTCAATTAGACCACCTTTAGGTGGGCGATAATGTCATCGACAAGCATTATATAACACTGGACCTCTTGGTCCAGTTTAAGCTATAATCAGGCATCCATGTGTGGACTCACGTTTGAGTTCATAACCAGTAGACTCATCGGGCTTACATAGCACTAAATGAGCCGATGACCAGCTTTGTCCGACTGAAGGCTCACATTGCACTAAGTGAGCCTATGTCCAACAGAAATAAGCAGGGTTTGAGCTTCGGTTCGTGCCCGAACTTCCCCTCCCTTAACTTGTGTCAAGTCCTGTCTGCTAGAAGGCAGAGACAAATATCAATTTGGCATCCAGGCTCAGGCGAGCCTGGAGGAAAGGTATCTGTTTCCTCTTCCAACAGCGTGGGGTCTGTGTACTCGCCATCAAACCAAGCTGTCGAACGTGGACATCTGCATCACCCTAGTCTACGAGCAACCACTGCTTGGACTAACACAACACATCAAGGCCACATCGACACATCCCTGGTTAACCAGTGATCGAATAAACCGGGACTTCGATCATCCAGTCTCTACAACCAGTAACTAAATTTCCAGACCCACGACAAGCCAGTCGCGCACACCCACTCAGACTACATCCTGGTCTTTGAGTGTACCAATTTCATTGTTATCGATTCGCCGAATAAAACTTAGTCTTTTGAATTAACTATCTTGTCTTTGTCATTCTTGCCTAGTTGGTCGTCAATCACTTATTTTTCAAAAGTTTGTAGGATCGACGTATTTATCGGTCCCGCAACAATCTCAACAATGCTTTAGTCTGGATGGTCTCGATTCTTCCATTGATTTTTAATTCCCCCAATCCCTTCCTCAAGCTCTTCAGCACCGTACCAAGTGCACCGACTACAATTAGTATTACCTTTACCCTCATGTGTTTGCCTATCTTTTTTCTTTCTTTTATTATCATCATTATTATTATCATTATTACAGTTTTTCACACCAGCGCTAGCTGATGGTCTTTCCCTGCAGTTTGAGTGACAGCAAGTCTCCTCAAATGTCCAGGACTCTTCTCGGTATTCTGGCTGAACTTAATGCTGTTGTCTGGATGATCTCCGCTCGTCCTCTGATTTCTAAATTTTCCAGCCCTCTTACCAAGCCTTTTAGGATCTTTCTGAGCCCACCAGTTACAATTGCTATCACCGTCATCTTCATGTTCTATAGTTTGTTTGTTTTTTTAGCTTTCTGATCTCTCTATTTTGTTTCTTTTACTTTTCACTCTGGGGTTCACCGGGGCGGCAAAATCCGCTATTCAGCAGGTTGTATTTATTTATTTATATATTTCTTTTTTTGACTACCATTTCGTCTGGTCTCCAAGTCAGGATTTGGTGATCTGTTTCTATCTACATTTAATATTTTGTTGTGTCTGGTCAATTTTTACTTTTACATAGTTGGTTCTTATGTCGTTATTTTGTGTTGCTATTAGAAGTGATTTAGTTTCTCTTTTAAGGTTTCTCTTTCCTAACCATGGCCTAGTCATTATTATTTGTTGAAATTTGTAAATTCGACAGTTAATGTCTGCTCGAAACTGATGGGCTGTTTTGAACTTGTACCATTAGCCCCCACTCTTACTGTTATTTAAGTGAGACCCACAAGGGTTCTTCTTCTTCTTTTTTTTCCAGCACGAGCAGAAGGCTCTGCCTGGTTTACTCTTTTTGCTTTGTGAGTTCTTGTTTATTTGCCTTCGACTTTAGGCACTTTTTTCTTTAGCAAAGTAGCTTAAGCAAAATAGGCCCATTAGTCTTAGGCTAAGCCTCTTTTCCTTACAGGGTTTTTATTGTTACTTGTTGAAACAAACCTACTGCAGGCTATTTGTGGTTTTGGTATGCTGTCCCCTTCAAAAGAAAGTTGAGTCTAAGGTCTTGAGGTGGTATTATTGGACTTTTACCGACAAAGGAAGCTGTTAGCTCTGGTTAGAAGATGTGATAAAAGCCTCCGTGGGCCCAACAGAAGAAAATTCGAGTTGAAACAAAAGATACTCATCTAAGAGGAAGAAGCGGTGGTCTATTAAAAGTTCACTTAAAGAAATAGTAAACTTCGTTTTCAACAAGTCTACACAGGAAACTAGAAGAACACGGTTGTCCAGGTTGATTCTACACAAGAAGGAGACACCGAGAAAAGAATAAACCCTAAAAACAGGCTTCAAAATCAACATTGAAATAAAATACCATTCTTTGGTATTTTATCATTAACAAAAGTTAAACTGATAGTAGGTGGTTGACGGCATGGCTTTGAGCAAGTTAGTTGTTATATTTCTTTATGCCCCCCCTTTTTTTTGTTATAATATTGTTGTTACTTGAAAGTACGTTATTTTTGTTACCTTAAATTCAATGTTATCAACAAGTATCGGGAAAAATATGCAAAGCCGGATTTTGTAAAGTTTATTTCTCTTGAAATAAATTACTTTATGGGAACTAGTTGTTTTTGTTTTTAAGAAATATAGATACGCTTCTTTTTTAGGTTACAAAAGTTGGCTTTCCCACTCCCCTTTTTTATCTCCTTTATTTCTTATATGTTTCTCTCCCCCTTTGCCAGGCCTGACAGTTACTGCTAGATAATTTCTTGGGATGGACAGAGATCCTATTTACCAACCCCTCCGCTAGGACAGGATATGACACAAGGTCAATTTTAAAGCGGAGTTTAATAGGTTTGAATTCAGAGTTTTCCTTCTCCGAGACTAGTTGCCTCACCGAGGCTGAAGAACATAATCTGTCCTACTATCTACCCATAGCTGGAGGGGGAATAATTGAATTCATACCTTTCCCAAGGGTATTAGTGCTATGTGAAATGCAATCCGCCTCGTCCAGGATTTGAACTCGTGTCGACGTGGGCTGGGCAGAGATAAAGTCTACTCGATTTGGGTAGAGTTGAACTTTGTAGCTACTAGTATTCGGATAATTTTGTTAACTTTTCGTCTGTTGGTTGTTATAATTTAAGACCTAGCATATTTTTTTAATTGAGCACGATTTCTCATAACAGTTGCTTTTTTTTATAATTTTTGTTTTCTGGTTATTTTTATTCTGTTAATGTTTGTATTGTCTGTATTGTTTCCAGTTGTTGTAACCGGTCTTCCCACGCACTTTTTTTTATGAAGTCTTCTCGTTGTTGTATTGATGCATCAACACTATCTTGATTGCAAATCCTCTTCCTACTCCTCCTTCTTCTTTTGATTATTATTATTATTATTATTTCATCATTATTAACTTTGGTAGACATTTTCTTTGTTTTAATTTTAGTTCCTTTTTATTACAACATTCGTATTTAATCAGTTCTTGATTAATTAATTTCATTCAAACTACTAAAAAAGCTAAGTTAGATCAGATTAGAAAGCTGTAATTTAAAGGGAGCTAAATTTTGTTTGTTCATATGATTATTTCCCTTAGATTCTAAAATCAGTCCTGTTGGCAGGGCTTACAATATCCTGACCCTTACTGAGAGGTAAGACCCTCACCTCTTAAAAAAGAAGGTGGTCTAGGTATATAGGGTGAGGAAGCAAAATTTGGAATAATTTTTTATGTTTCTTTTAGTCTGATTAGTCCAATTTTCGAAAAAAACGTGATAAATCAAAATTTTCCAGATTAGTTTTATTATTCAAGCACCTTCTCATTAAAATTCAGTCCAATATATGTGAGCAAGAAAAGAAACAACAAAGAATCTATGATTTTCTTTATGCCAAAACTTCCCCCACAAAAAAAACCCCTTGATTACACTATATGGGGTGTTTTAAAAAACAAAACAAATGCAACTTCCCATCTAAATAGTGATTTGCTTAAGACTGCTATTGAGGAGGAATGGAATAAAATGTCTGAAGAATTTATTTTGTAGGCATGCAAATCGTTTCGAAGGCATGTTGATACAATAAGTGAAAAAAAAATGGCGGCTATATTGAGTAAATTTTACTGTTCTGAGTCAATTTTCTTATTTTGATGTTTATTTTTTAAATTGAAATTAATCTTGTTTTATAATAGAGTTGTTTATTATTATTCTAGAATATTCCTAATTTTGTTTCTGCACTCTGTAACACTAAACTGCATCTGATGGTGAAGCTCTAGTTCTAGAGATCTGAAGAGTGTGGACTGACTTGGAGTGGTAGTATCTGTTAGGGTCCTAACTATGGGTTAACTATGTCTTTTTAAAAATTATTCATATTTGATAGGACCTTGTGCCAAAAAAAAATAACTCTCTTAAGAAACAGTTACACAAAAAATATATTTATGAATGTACATGTACATGATTCCCTAACTTCTAGACATAAAATAACCAAAGATGGGTTGACAGGCTATTAAAATCAATCAATCTATCAGTCATTCAAACAACTGATCATATATTAAAAAAAAATCCTTATCCAAAATATCCTGCTGAGTAAATGTCTGCAGAAATACGTGGAATATTTATACAGAAATATTATACTTGCATTCATCATCCAAATTAGAGTAAATTTCAGAAATAATCTTCATTTTTTACTGAATATTTACATTTAAAAAATACATCTTCAACTTGATAAATTTCATCAAGTCTACTGTATTTTTTAGTCTTTCTTTCCACCAACCACTAAGAATATAGAGACTTATATTTGATAGTTGATGTAATTTTTGGAATAAAAGATGGAAAAAAAGTAAAAGAAAACAAAAAAGAAATAACTGAAATTTACTACTTTCCAGATGGTGAATGTAAATATTATATTTTTATATAATTGTTTTTTTTTTTTTTTTTTTTTTTTTTTTTTTTTTTTTTTTTTTTTTTGTATATTACAGCAAGGATTTCCTCAGCAGAATATTTTTGGCAAGCACAAAATAAATTAAGAAAAGATGCAGACTTCATAGTTAGGATCGGGATTTCAGGGTGTTTGTATGGAACATTTCAGTCAAGAAAATTTTTGTGGTAATGTACTAAAAACTTAAATAAAAATATAATATTTACATCCACCATCCAAAGAAGAGTAAGTTTCTGTTATTCATTTAAGTTATCTTAATGAACAATCAAATCCCCAAACTTCATCTTCCACCCATTAGAATTCACTCATCAATCATATTTCTGTACTCTTTTTCTCCCTTGTCAAACCCAAGAACATATACTATCTTGAAATTGCTCTTGTGGCAAACAAGTACCCAACCCTATTTTATCTCAAAGGTGCCAGAAAGCTGTGGCTAAGGGTGAATTGCACTGAGATAGCAATATTTGAAATCATTTAACTGTGTGCAAACAATTGATTAATATTAAATGAAACCATTAGTGTTCACAGTACTTGAAATCATTCAAATGTGTGCTAACAAATGATTAATATCAAATAGAATTATTAGTATTAGCAATACTTGAAACCATTTAAATGTGTGCAAGCAAATGATTATTATCAAATAGAATTATTAACGTTAGATTGGAATACTTGAAACTATTTATGTGAGTGCAAACAAGTGAGCTGTAACTTGTTTAGAAATAAAATTACCTACAAACTATTCACTTTCAAATCATATATAAAACATTTGCGTAAACAGAATTGGACATTAAATAACCTACAAGGTTTGATATGCCACTGAACCAAATAACCAAGCCAACAAACCATCTTTCTCTCCCCCAAACATGAAGGAGTGGCCCATTTATGGCATATGTCACATGGGTTACAAGAAGGTTTGGTTGGTCATTATTTTCATTTGGTTGGTTATACTTATTTTGTTCATCAGTAGTAGTGGTTTGTTGTTGTTGTTGGTGGTGGTTGTAGGTTTTGGGTTTAGCATATTTGAAACCATTGTTCTTCTTAATCCATCTAACTTGTTAGCATCTTCTTTGTCTGTGGAAGGCTGTGAGAGAATTACAGAAGGAAGCAAGAAAAGAGACAAAGATACCCTTTAACTCAAAACTTTATTTCAGGGTTTAACAACCATTCTGTGGGCAAGAAAATTCTTCCTGTAACCAATGGAAATGCTTGTGTCTCCCAGATAGAATGTTAGAATATATCAAGAGTCATTTTCGGTGGGTTTATGAAGTTGAAGCTTGTAATATGTTCAGTAGGTATCTTCAATAGAGATTGCTACTCCAAGTTTGAGACTTGGCCAAACACATGCACTACCTTCCAGCAGCTAAGAGAAGGAAGTCCATTCAGTATCAAGGGGGTAAAGCTGAAGCGAGACAGCATTTCTCTTTAGTGCCCACAAGCACCTTTCTTTCGGTATACACCATTCTTAATTCCTGTCAGGTCTTCTCTGAACTGGTACACATTTTGAATTTATTTTTTATATTTCATTTATTCATTTTCTTTTTTCTTTTCTAACCCCGACTCACTTATACAATTTTGGGACTTAACTGTAAATATTCAGTAAAGAAATAAAGGAAACGACTGAAACTTAATGTTCTAAATGGTGAATTTAAGTATTCCCTAGGCAGAATTCAGGTTACCTAGATATATGTGCTTTTAAGTATCAGCAAAAATATCGGCCATTCAGGTTTGAAGGTCTAATTCTATCCAAGTCAGGTCAGCTATGTGCTAGATAGTACAAATGCTGTTCCTCTACAGAGATGGCTTTGGCATTAAATACCCCATTAAAGTTGATATACCATTAAATGAAGAAATCAAACCAAACCAATTTATTCAAGTCAACACATTTTTGTTGTTATTTTAAATGTCTTTTCATTACTTTTGCCTCTCTATTTCATCTCTGCACTCACACACCCACAGACCAACAAATAAAAATTTTCTCAGGTTTTTTTGGTTTATATATATTCTATATATCACTCTGATATTTTCTAGAAACAACAAATATTTTTTCACATAAACACCTAAATAAACGAATAAACAAATCAAGCAATCACTGTTAATTTGAAAAACACTCCTCCCATCCTTAACATATACCTCTCAAATAAAAAGCTCATTACAATATGTCCAAAACAGTTGATACATAAAGGTCCTTCAAAGACACTTGGACAACAGAAAAAATTTTCATTTAACAAATGGATACGCTATGTCACCAGTACATTTTTTATTGCTTCTCTTATATCATCTCTTAAAAAACTTTTTTTGTAAAAACTCTTCTCCAGACAATGATCTAAGGTTGAAACTAGTTGAGAACTATGAAAAAATAACATATATTTATATATATGTATATGTATATGTCCATTTATATATATGTATATGTATATGTTCATTTATATATATGTATATGTATATGTCCATTGGCAAGTGGGTAGAGTATTTGCCAATCGCCAGGGAGACTGGGTTGGTTGGTTGCTTGTTTGGGTTTTATGGCATATCAACCTTTGTAGGTTATTTAATGCCAAATCCATTTTTATACAAATAATCAGTTCTATTTCAAACAATTCAGTTTAGCATGCTTACACAGTTTGATTATCAAGAACATTTCTATTTCAAGCTATTCAGTTTAGTCAAACAGTTCTAATTCAACCAATTCAGTTTAGTACAAGTATAGATTTTGTTTGCATACAGT
This sequence comes from Sepioteuthis lessoniana, assembly GCA_963585895.1. Taxonomy (NCBI): domain Eukaryota; kingdom Metazoa; phylum Mollusca; class Cephalopoda; order Myopsida; family Loliginidae; genus Sepioteuthis; species Sepioteuthis lessoniana. The sequence goes on from OY757937.1 coordinate 40,632,689, forward strand.
TAAATGTCAAAATAGTTCTATTTAAAAAAAATCAGTTTAACGTAAGTACAGTTTCAATATCAAAAACAGTTCTATTTCAAACAATTCATTTTAGCATTAGTACACAGTTTAAATGTAAGTACACAGTTTAATTGTCAAAAACATTTCTATTTCAAGCAATTCACTTTGGTCAAACAGTTCTAATTCAAACAATTCAGTTTAGCATAAGTACAGTTTCAATGTCAAAAACAGTTCTATTTCAAATAACTCAGTTTAGCATAAGTATGCAGTTTAAATATCAAAACAGTTCTATTTCAATTAATTTAGGTTAGCATAAGTACACGGAAAAGTTTTATTTAACCCATAGATAGGGCTCTATCAGGTGCAACCACTCTGGGTCAGAGTGGACCTGGGAGTGATGGCAATGAAGGGGTGCTCTACATTCCCCAATGCTCCAGCATTACTGTAACCTCACCATCTGATTGTTTAGTGTCATCCAGGACACATGTTGGGAGGGGTCTTACCCCTCTGCAGAGGCACAGTCGGTGTATTCTACAGTCCCAGCTGACTGGCAATACACAGAGTTAAATGTAAAAACAGTTAAATTTCAGATAATTCAGTTTAGCATTAGTACGCAGTTTAGATAGTTTTTGTTTACAAACAATTAAATGTCAAAACAGTTCTATTTCAAGCAATTCAGTTTAGCATAAGTACACAGTTTAAATGTAAAAACAGTAAACTCTCAAAAGCACAGTTTAGTTCTATTTGATCCATAGATAGGATCCTTACTACTACTACTGCTACTACTACTTTACTCTAAAATGATCAATATTTAAATAGTATTGATCTTTTTCTTTTCTATAAAGATAACTGTATTAAGAATGAAGTACTGTGTAATGTCATACAGAAAGCAAGAGTTAATCACTGATTTTATCTCTTATGCCATTCCAAACAAAATCTGTTGTTCAATCCATGTTGGGTGAGATCGGAATCTTTCTGCTGTCCATAGCATACTGGTTATAATCCTTGAAAATGGACTGGGCATACTGAGTTCAAAACCTGGATGAGGCTGTTTGCACTTCACTTCACTCCCTCCCCCCACCAGCTATGAGAAAAGAGTCGGGCAAACTGGGCTCTTTAGCCTTGATAAAGCAACTTATCTAGAAGTAAAACTCTGGATTCAAACTACCTGTATTCTGCTTAAAAATTAACTTTGTGTCAGATCCTGCCAGTGGTGGAGGTGTTGGGTAAATATATATATATATGTGTGTGTTTGTGTGTGTGCATATATATATATATATATATACACATATTGTACAGGTTTATGGCTTTTACTAGCTCACTTGGTGAGTTAATGGAGGACCAGGTGTTGCAGTATTATCAAATAGTTTTCAATATCAATGATAGAGCTTTTATACATATAGGAGTATATATATATATATATATATATATATATATATATATATATATATATATATATATTACATGGTAGTGTCAGTGACCCTGGGTTTCATTCTTTGCACATTCATCAGACAGAATATCTTCTTGCTTTACACATTTGTCTAACAGAATGGATAAAGCATAAAGACATTACTGACACTACCATGTAATATATACATAAATATATATTTCTCTATGTATATATACACATATATATATGTGCACACACAAACACACACGTATATAGATTGCATTTTCTCTTTTCAATGTTTGATAATAAGACAGACTCTTTATTTCTGCCTATTTTATTGTTAATCTGTTCAAGTTTTCATATGAGTTGTTTGACCTCTAGATGGAATGAAATCAAGACGGCCCAGAAATTACTTGAGAAAAATAGCACTTTCTTGAATTCATTCCATCAAGAGGTCAAATGATTCATACACAGACTTAAACATCTGTTCAATGATAAAATAGATAGAAATAAACTGTCCACTATATATATATATATATATATATATATTGTCATCCACAGACAAACTGTTTCTATGTATCACAACTCTTCAGTGTGGCTAGACATGTAGGGTGTTTAAAGCTAGGATCGAAACCAGGCCAACTTTACATTAGACTTAGTATCATACCGCTCAGCCAACAAGTGAACCACGTCAGCTTGGGAATTATAAGGCATTATGTAGTAGCTTTCATTTGTTTACATTTTTGCCTTACCGGATACCAGAGTGCTCAGTTTATTCAAAGAGCTTTGCATTATGTGAGTGGCAGCCGTAAATTCCTTCGCCAGAGTGCTCAACCCCCATGGGGCAGCATATATATATATATATATATATATGAGGATCATTAAATAAGTTTCCAGACTTTTTTTCGTATGGGCACTTTTATTGATAGTACACACATGAAACTCTAGTCCCCTTTGAAGTAATTTCTTCCGGCTGCAATGCACTTGTACCATTCCAACAACTTCTGGAAGGTCCCATGGAAGTCCTCTTGTGTGAGCATGTCAATGACCTTCCTCACAGCCTCTTTCTTCTCCTCAATTGTCTCATAACGACAGTCTCTGAGCTTAGGGAATAACCAAAAGTCACAGGGAGCAAGGTCTGGACTATAGGGAGGGTGAGGAACTGTCTTGATGCCCATCTTGGTCAAATAGTCTGCGACAAGGATGGAGTTGTGGACTAGTGCATTGTCCTCATGGAAATGCCACTGACCCAATTTGAAGAGTGCTAGCCTCTTTCGACGGAATCTCTTCCTGAAATCCCTTAAAATCTCAACATAGTAACCCTAAGCCTAACCCTAATCCTTTGGCCAATCAACTGTGGTGTATTGACTTCCTTACTCCTCCTACACCTCTCATCATCCCTCACAGACTCCCTGCCTTCCTTGAATCTCTTATGCCACTCAAAAACTGATGCTCGATCCATGCAAGATGGTTGAAAAGCTGTCTGAAGCATTCCATACATTTCTGTGGCATTTTTTCCAAGTTTAAAACAGAATTTTATGGCATATCATTCTTCTAAAGTGTCCCCACATTCAGATTGCATTTTTGAAATTCACCAGCTGTGACAATCAGGCTTTAGGAGGGTGTATTCCAATTGCTGCAGTAGCGGTTGATTTGAAGCTGAAATCATAAAAATTGGTCAGTCATCTCATAAGATGTATAGCAATAACATACTTAATTCAATGACAATTTCAAACGCCTGTACAAAAATGTCTGGAAACTTATTGAATGCACCACATATATATATTGACAAATATATATATATAATATATATATATATATATATATATATATACACACGAATATATATATATATATATATATTGAAAAAAAAAATATATATATACACTCAAATATATATATACACACAAATATATATATATATATATATATATATATATATATATATATATATATATATTATAAGTTTTATGTATTTAAAAAAATACAATCATCAGAAGAAATGCTTGAAATGTTTTTTGTTTTGTTTTTTTCAAATTCATGAAACTTATAATCATGAGACTGACATTAGGAGGAGAGAAAATATTTATTCATTTTAGGTTTTGTCCTACTCTACTGGCCAGTATTTGAGCACTTTTTTGATTTAAGAAAAAACGATTTTTATAATGATCTGTTTATTTCACTCTCTATCTATCTTATTAATAGGAGATTATTTTTGTATTTATAATTTTATAGATGCATACTCAGCATAATGGATATTATTGTAGGAAGTTGACACTGATACCTGAGTTCAAATCCTGAATGAGGCTGTTTGCATTTCACATAGCACAAATACTCTTGGTAAAGGTATGCATCCAACTAATCTCCCTCCAGCTATTGTTAAAATAGTAGAACAGACTTGGCAAGGCAACAAGTCTAAAAAGAAAACTCTGAATTCAAACCAGTTGTAGACCTGGAGACAGATTGGCTCTATCAGACAATTCCTGCCCAAGACACACTATATGAGTAGCACCACCACAACCAAACCAGGTTGCAAGACCAGTGGGTGATAGCAAGAGATACATATACATATATATCTATCTTCCCAATATCTATTGTATGCATTAATAAATTAATCAAACATTGACTCTTGTGGTTCCCATGGTGGGAAATTCTTTTCTTTCTTTAATGTTTTATCATTATCTATGTTATATATATCTTAATCTACCTTGTCTATTAACTCTATTCTATTTCTCTTTTATAAATTGGTGACAACAATTCCTTTGTTAATCAGCATATTTAATTTGGGTTCCTCCCAATGTTGTCAACTTTTTCTCTCTTCAATATATAATATAATAAAGATAGTCATATGTTTGATTTTGAATATATTGACCAGTTATTTATAAAATAAAAAAAAACTCTTCTGCCCCAAAGTTTGGGTAATTTAAATAGTACTGGTGTGTATTGAATGTTTTCAATTTTATTGACCTTCTAAAGCAAAAGATACTATACATAGCTTATTACATAAACTTAAAGGAGGTGCCCATGGTGTACTGGTTATCATCATAGGAAATTGACACGGCGACACGAGTTCAAATCCTGGACGAGACTGATAGCATTTCACATAGCACTAATACCCTTGGGAAAGGTATGAATCCAATTATTCTCCCTCCAGCTATGGGTAAATAGTAGGACAGACTGGGTTCTTCAGCCTTGGTGAGATAACTAGTCTAGGAGAAGGAAAACTTTGAATTCAAACCTGTTAAACTCTGCCTAAAAATCAACTTTGTGTCGTATCCTGCCCGAGCGGATGGGTTGGTAAATATGATTACATTAACTTAAAAATAAATATGGTATTTTTAAAAGATATAAGGATTTTTGATGCACTCAAATTTTTTTTTTTTTGTGCCATGCTGAGCATAATAGTAATCATCAGAGGAAATGGAATTGGCAACCCAAGTTAAAATCCCGGATGAGGCTGTTTGTATTTTACTTTGTGCTGATGTCCTTCGGAAGGCATGAATCCATCAGTTCTTTCCTAGCTATGAGTAAATAGTAGGGCAAACTGTGTCCTTTAGCGTTGGTTGGGAAAACAGTCTTGGAGAAAGAAAACTGGGTTAAAACAATTTTTATTCTGCTTAAAGATTGACTGTATCACATCCTGCCCATGTTGGAGGGGTTAGGTAAATACATACATTCAAATTTTTTGGTTAATTGAACTATCTCCCTTATCTATATTTAAAAAATTTTTTTACATTGTTTTTAAATATTTTTGTGATGTTTTGAATCACCAGCCATCCTGCTTTACCCGCAGAGGCAAGAATATACTGACTGTAACCCCCCACCTCAAATAAATTTTTTTGACCTATAGATGGGACCCTAACAGGCACTACTACTCCTTCTCAGAGCAGACCTAGGAGTAATGGCAGTGAAGGGATATACAACACTCCCCAGATTTCCAGAACTGGTGCTTCACTATCAGACACAGTTTAGTTGTCATTTCCTGGGCATTCCTTTTTAGAGAGCTCTTACCCCTCTACAGAGGATACAGTTTGCACATTCTAAAACCTGCTGACAGGGTGCCTAGTCTTGTATACCTTTTATTCCAGTTTGCTGCATTTGCTTATAATATGATTAACCATTTCATCTCTCTCTCGAATAACCTAAACTTACTATTCAGCGTATTATCAATTTTTGCTTTGTGCTGCAATTAAAAGAGATTCAGTCTCTCTCTTTAAGTTTCCACTTCATAACCATATCCAAGTATGATCATTTCACTCCAGAGTCAGCTGGTGGTCGTTTACAGAAGGCTGAGTGACAGGAAATCTCCTCAAATTGTGGGAGTGTATAACCAGGTTTGGTTTGGTTTGGTTTGGTTTCTTTGTTTAATGGCATATCAACTCTTTTTAGGTTATTTAATGCCACAGCCATTCTCCTAGAAGAACAGTAGAGGTACTATTTAACCCATAGCTGGGAGGATAAGGGGGTTCATACCTTTCCCAAGGGTATTTGCCCGAAAGTGAACATAATAACGCGACTGGAGTACGAACTCGTGTACTACGATTCCGCAGTCCATCGCTTTAACCATTACACCACGAGGACACCCCCCCAGGGTTATTCACTTTGCAGAATGAGAATCTTAATTCTACATTGTGTTTGCTGGCTCTCAGCAAGTTAAGTTGACATGCATAAGTTGCAGACGGTTCCACCAGGAAAGAGCAATGCAAAAACAGAAAGTTGAATAAAGGTTTAGAGGAAGAAGTTCATGTGACATAGATTAATGGCTTTTGGTGTCCTCACTCTTAACTATGTATTGGTTTGGTTTGGTTTGGTTTTATGGCATATCAGCCATTGTAGGTTATTTAATGCCAAATCTTTTCTTATACATATAAACTGATATATTTCAAACAATTCAGTTTAGAACAAGGGTATTTTTTTGTTTACATTCAGTTAAATGTCAAAACAGTTCTATTTCAAACAATTCAGTTTATCATACAAAAACAGTTCCATTTCAAACAATTCAGTTTAGCATAAGTAAACAGTTTAAATGTCAAAATAGTTGTATTTCAAGAAATTCAGTTTAACATAAATATGCCGTTTAAATGCAAAAACAGTCCCATGTTAACCAACATAGTTTAGTTCAATAGGACCTATAGATAAGACCCTATTAGGTGCTACCACTCCAGGCCTGAGTGGACATGGTAGCGATGGCAATGAAGGGGTACTCCACATCCCCCAAAACTCCAGTATTACTGGAATCTCACAATCAGATTGTTTAGTGTCATATGCAGGACACTTGTTGGTAGGGGTCTTACCCCTCTGCAGAGAAGTAGTCGGTGCCGAGCCGATTGGGCAATCTTAGCTATGTAGTTCCCATAACTAAAAAGTAAAAACTGCTAGATCTTCAGCTCTCTATATCTCTCACCCTTTTCCCTTTGTCTGACCCTCTGTGTTTCTGTAGTGGACTGACTTCTTCACCCTGCACTATTTGTTTCTCTTCTCTTCGACTCCAGTAGCAGACTCGCTCTCATTATATATCTAGAGGAAAATATAGCTATTTCTGGACTTTCAGCCACCCAGCCTCGGCATAATAAAAAATAACCAGACAAGTTGCTAGGAGATGCTTAAACATGTGGTAATAAACTTTTTTAAGTTGTTGAACCATGTTTATGCATTTTATACAAGCAGGGAAGAATTAGTGACCCATGCAAATATATTTCAGCCCCTATATGAACACACACATACACACATGTATACCCATGGTTAACCCACAACCATACACATGTATATAACTGTACACACATACATACATACATATAAGCACCCACCTGTATAGAGCTAAGTCTGTATATCACCATCAATAGTGCCACAAGGTCTTCCTGACTTTACTCAGTATTCTAGCCAATCTCAACAATTGTAATGTAATGGTCGAGGGATTTCGGTTCATGCCTTTGAGTTTAGTTAGGCTGAGAACCTTTCGGCTCAGCACATGGGTTAGTTAGGTGCCAACATTGATGCAGGTGTTAATGCGGGCGGACGAAGATGTTACTCAGATGTCACAATAGTCCGAGACGAAACGGGTGACGGAGTGCAAGGGATGTCATGCACCGGAAGCGTGCAGAGGTTTGTGGAGAATTGAAAGAAAAGTGAGGGAGTTGAATGCTAGATGCCAAAAGAGGAGGATCGACTTTTGGAGCTCGCAGATGTGAGGCGAACTTGCGCCCTATGGGGGCCGCTTGAGATGGGGGCCAAATGAATAACACAGCATAGAAGATTGTGTCTCTCCTCCTTATGTCGAAACCTTTAACTCAAAGTTAATAAAAAGGTTTCATACCTGAACAAGAAGTTGTTATGTGTTTTTCGTAATTTCGAGATTCCTATGTTCTTTATGTGTTCTACATTATGTATATATGTAATGAAAGTCCCATGTACATTTCGCATATTCATGTATATGGCTATGTAACACAATGATGTGGTCTGCATGGTCTCAATTCTTCCTCTGATCTCCAATTCTGCCAGCCTCTTTTTCAAGCTTTTAGGGACTGTTCCTTGTATGCCAAGTATTACTGGTATCACTATTACCTTCATGTTCCACAGCTTTTATACCTATCTGGCAAGATCCAAGTATTTGTCAGTCTATTCGCTTTCTTTCATTTTCACTCAATGCTGGAACAGCAAAATCCAGTAGATGAAAAGTTCTTTTTTTCTGGTTAATTAACACAAGGTCTGGCCTTCTGGCAAAGGATCAGGTGATCTGTTTATATCTAAAAATCCCAGTGAGTTTTATGGACCTCATTTTCTTGGTCAGATTCTGGTTTGTGCATAAACCATTTGTTAGTAGGGTCAAATTTTAACCTCTTTCACAATTCTAAGTGGTTTATCGTTCCCTATCCAGTTGTGCCTAGTCTTGCACTCCTTTTATGCAAGTTTACTGCATTCACTTATTATGTGACTGTTTCAGCTCTCTCTCTCTCTCCACCTCTCTCTCTCCCTCTCTCCACATAATCAACACTTGCTATTCTGCTTTGTATTTCAATTTTCACTGTGATATAATTGGTCCTTATGGAATTATTCTATACTTCTACCAAAAGAGATTCAATTTCTTTCTTGAGGTTTCTCCTTTTTAGCCACATACAGTTCATCTCATGCAATCTCCACAGTTTGTCACTTAAAGTATCCATACAATTGTTTTTCTTCCCATTTTTGTTTTCAAGGTTTTATTAATATTATTATTGTTGATGTTGTAGTAGTTGTTAATAATAATAACAAGAATAAAAAAGACTCCTTTTTGACTTTTAAGGTTTAGGGTTCATTCATATGATAAACAATTAAACAGTTCATATTATATACTAAAGGGATATAGTTTGATTACATTAAAATTTGTACATTATTTCACAGACTTGAGTTGTTCAAGAGGGCCAACATTTCCTAAGATAAAAGGGAAAAAATTACTAAATGCGAACATTATAAACCTGGTGAGCATCCATACTTACAAAAAGTGGGTCAGTAACACATTCCTTTCTCTTTCTTTTTTCTCGATGACGCGGAATTTAAGGAATCAGTGATGGCGATTATAAGCTAGGGTGTTTGTTGTTCACTAGTCATTTGTTATATTTTTATTTTTTAACTTTTCTGTAAAAAAAAAAAGAAGCAAATTAAATATGTTGCTATAATTAAACGCCTGATATAACACTTAATCTATGTGTTTTTTCTTTTTTCTTCTTTTTAATTAAACATCTGCCTCCTGTTGCTTCCTTTTAACACAAAGAGCCCTTGTTTTTGTTGCATATTTTTCAGAACTACGTTGTTTGTCGGAAATGCGGCCTAGGCTCGGGAAAATAATAATCACCCACGCCCATAATTGTCAGTGTGTGCCACAAACTGATTTAGGACATAAATGATATTGTTGATATGAAAAGGAAAAAAAATTAAGGCCCTAATGTTTTTGATACAAGTAAATTATAACCAGAATTATAAACGATGCTTTTTTTCCAGTTATATCATACTACGTTGTCGTGTGTTGAACCAGAAAAAGACGATAATCAGCGAAAAAAAAAAATTTTTTCTGCAATTGTGTAGTATTTTAATTTTTGTGTGTATTATTTATCTAAGTTAAAATAAAACTACTTTTTTGTTAATATTAGTCATTTCCCAAAACGAAGTAATAGTATGATATACTATATTGTAACTATACTATATTAAATATATCAATGTCTCATTTTCATCCCTCTTGTTTAATCGCAAAACAACAACAAACAAGCATTTCAAAACCGAACTCTTTTTTTTTTCTTTTTTTAGTCCTTCACAAGTGATTCCAGTTAATTAATTTTTCGGTAATTAGAAAAAAGTGAAATCTAATGAATAGATAAATAAATACGAATAAAAAGAAAATATGCGAGTCTGGGCTGAACATTTCATCAACCACTGATTCTGATTTTACAAGTAGTACCTATTTTTCTTTTACAAAGGGCTAAGATTAAGTCGTCATTAACTAAACTAAGCTTGGTTTAGCATCAAGTCCAAAAGTATAGGGGAACCGGTGAGAATCGAACTCGTTAACCATTATACCACTAGAGGCGCCCGGGCTAAGATCAATTTGTTAAATAGTTTTCACACACACACACACACACATCTTGTCATTTTTTAAATAAAAAATCTTAAATACAGTTGTTAAGGTTGTAGTACTTTTTAAAGGAAAAGTGTTCTTCGTAGAAAGTGCTTTCTTTGCGTTTTTAAAACAAAGCTCTCGACTTTTTTTGGTGACGCAATTGAAATAATAGTGCCCATAGTTTGTTTTTTTTAATTTCATAGAGTATAAAAATCAAATTTTATCATTTTTTTTTTTTTCTCTGTTTCCTTCATTTTTTAACAACTTTTGTATGGGATAATTTTATATTTAAACGAACACGGCAATCACACAATAAATTATATGACAATGACATCATCTAAACATACTTAAGCGGTAAAGCACATTCCACAAGGGACCGCTCTTTAAAAAAAGTACACGCCTAAGCAAGCGAATGCGTCTTGCATAAACATTAAAACAACTCAACTGGGAAAAATGTGAATCCTCAAAATAAGAAACAAAAATTCAGAACTGAAGTAAGGAAGCATTCGATGAACACACACACACACACACACTGAATATGTATTCACACACACTCATAGTCTTCTGAGTACACGCACATACGTATAAAACTATGCACACCACTGCAATACAATTCGTCAGAAAGCTTTGACTTCAATTATTACACAAACACACATACACAAACCTAATTAAGCTCTATAACGCACTCACTAATGGTTATCGTCGCAGGAATTGGACACGGCGACACGAGTTCAAATCTTGGACTGGTTGCATTTCACATAGCACTAATACCCTTGGGAAAGGTATGAATCCAATTATTCTTCCTCCAGCTATGGGTAAATAGTAGGGCAGACCAGGTTCTTCAGCCTTGGTGAGGCAACTAGTCAAGGAGAAGGAAAACTCTGAATTCAAACCTGTTAAACTCCGCTTAAAAAAATTGACCTTGTGTCATATCCTGTCCGAGCGGAGGGGTTGGGTAAATATGATAACGCACTCACTAATGAGTTCGATTTCTACTGGGTGCCCAACACTTCCGGCCGTGTGCTTTAACTAAGCTAAGCTTAAATAAATAACTACTTTTATTGACAATTTGTTGGTAGACTGATCTTTAAAAAGAAAAATTGCCCTCTAAACACTGACGACAGTAGTTATTTTTTTAAAGATATGTTTTTAAAAAGTTTAATCAAAACTTAAATAAAAGATAAAATCAATAAACATATTTCCCAATAAATAAGGTGCTTTTTTTAATTTGAAAAATAAAGATAAAACAAATTTTAAAAAATTTAAAAAATGAAAACTTGAGTACACAATCAACAGGAACACTGATAAAACAAAAGCATATATGTATTTATCAACACATCCACACCGGCATTGCAGAGTACTCCTTCATTGGCATTACTCCCAGATCCATACAGATTCGTAGTGATCATACAAGGTAATTTTTTAAGCGGAGTTTAACAGGTTTAAATTCAGTTTTCCTTTTTCTAGACTGGTTGCTTAACCAAGGCTAAAGAACCCAGTCTGCTCTACTATTTACCCATAGTTGGAGCGAAAATAACTGGATTCATACCTTTCATACCACAATGTGAACTACAAAAGTCTCGTCGAGGATTTGAACTCGTGTTGCAGTATCCGTTTCCTACCATTACACAACGGCACAAAAGCATGTATCTATGTATACACAGGTTTAACTTAGTCTGGCACAAGAATCGAGTGGTGAAGTAATTAAATACGAAGACTGTGATGTATGGCGTGTATGAAGATTTGTTTAGTTATCTGTAGTTGTAGTAAAAAGATTTAGAGTAATAAAATTTGTAGGAATGTGAGTGACAGTAAAGCCAAGTTTAGTATTTAACTGGGTGAAGTTTTTAGGGGGCTTTATTGTGCCATAAACGGTAAGGTCTTACGGTAAGTTCCGCTGCTTTCTAGTTCGGATATTGGTTCGAAAAGATAACACAGACAATAAAGTTTTTAAAAGGGAATTTTAAACAAAGAAATAAGAAAGAAAGGGTTAGAAAAGATAAGGTGTTGCAAATTTTTGTACAATTTGCAGGAAACTTATCTGAGAGAGTGTTTAGGGAAACAAAGTTCTTTGAATTTGAATATTTTTCTTTCTTTTTTTGTTTTATCGAAAAGTTTCTGAGTTCATTAAATTTCGAGTTTTCTTTAAGGTTCTTTTCCGCAGAATTCTCGTTTGAATTTTCTTTCAGTTGAATTTTCTTGGTAGAACTTTAGTTGTCGACTTTCATTTATTTCTAATTTCTTGGTAAGCTTCATTCAAGAAACGAGTGACGAAACCAATCTGCTAGCTTTCGAGCTATCAGTTCGGTCCCCGCGTTCGTATGGAGGATTCAATTAGTAGTTCTTGACAAAAAGGAGGAGGTCACTTTTTTGGTGCCGCACTGTCTAGGAGTACTTCTCTCTTCTCCACTCCGGCCAAATCGAGTGCCACACGTGGTCAACTTGATTTTTTTTTCTTAGAAATAATTTTTTTTATAAGGATCAATTGCTAGGTTCTATTGGGGATGATTTTGAGTTTTTGTATCTGACTCCTTTATTCTTCTTCTTACCCCATTAATATAAAGAAGTATATATACCTAAGGTAAGTAGGTTGTCTTCCGTTGGTACCAGATATCAAAGACATATCTAGTCTCCTTTTTCCAACTACGATTCCAGCCGTGAACTAGAGATCCGTATAGTACAATAAACTTTGCTATATACGACACAAGGACTTAAGCTATTAAATGTTAATCTTGTATGATATCATAGAGCCGCAAACAGAACAGTTTGTTTGCACCAGTAATATAATACTATAAAACTTCCAATGTGTTCATGTTTTTCCTAATACTAACTTTTTTCTGTTTTCAACTTAACCAACATATTTTGCGGCCACAAATTTCAATATTTTGCAAACAAATTTGCATTATTTTGCAAACAAATTTGCATTATTAATTTACTGTCTTCTTTTATCTGTGGAAGGCTGCAAGAGAATTAAGGAGGAAAGGAAAGAGACAAAGATACCTTTTAACTCAAAACTTTATTTTAGGCTTCACAACTATTCTGTGACGGGAACATTTTCCTGGGTCAGTAGAAGTAGCGTTTTCCAGACAAGGTGTTGAAATATATTAGTTATTTTCAGTTGTAAAAGTTTGAAGTTCGTAGTTTGTCCAGTGAGTGTTTTCAGTCAGGTATTTTTAGCAGAGGCGGTTGCTAACAGGACACAGCCTGCCGCTAAGTCCAGGACTCAGCGTGCATGTATATTATTCGGCGAGCAGCCGAGAGAAAGAGATTCCTTCAACCTCAGGGGTAACGGTTGAAGTGAGTGAGAATTTTTCTCTGGTGCCAGGAAGTATATCCTTCAGGCATGCGCATATTTCACTTCTTGTCAGAGGTCTTCTGAGAACTGCTACATTTTTTAAATTTATTTATTTTATTCTCCTACTCTCCTTTCCATTAATCCCCTCGGATGCTCTAATTTTTCAGGTGCTCATATGATCGATAGATTTTAACGGCATATCAACTCGTCTAGGGTTAATTTATACCTTGAGGTTTAGGAATTACGTTCGTTGTACGATGTACATTTATAAGCGCATTTTTAAAAGAGATTTTCACACAGTTATATGATATCAAGTATTTCTATCTTATATAAATAATTTGCACACATTTGTATTGTTTCAAGTATTCCTATCTAATACTAATAATTATATGTTTTCAAGAAATTATTTCTATTTAATAATAGTCATTTGTTTGCATACCAGTGCCTAATGATAATCCTTAGTAAACAACTATATCTTCAAGTAACTAATCTTAATACAAAAAATTTGCAGTTATATGGCATCAAGTATTCCGATCGAATACAAATATTTTTTTGAACAGATCTATTTGAACCATTGGTGGGACCCTAACAGATACTATCACACGAAGTAAAAGTTCACCTGGAAGTAATGGCAATGAATGGGTACTTCACACTGCCCAAGGTTCCATAACAGAAGCCTCACTGTCTAATGCAGTTTAGTGTTATACACAGGACACTCCTACTTTTTTTTATGGAAAAGGGGTCTTCCTCCTTTGCAGGAGATTCAGTAAACGTATTCGCTCTTCACCGTCGAATCATATCTCTCTACTTGATTATTGCACTACAACAACTGGGGCAATGGTTAGAGATCTAGGCGAGCAAACCATTGTTTGTGAGTTCGATTCTGCCCTATAATTCTGCCCTCGCATCAAACTAACTGAAGCTTTGTTAACAGTAAAATAAAAGTACCTCGCAGTACCCGTGGCAAACAAAGCCAAGCTTAGCAAATGAATTAGGAAGGCATCTAAAGTGATAAACTGCTCAACTCCAGGAAGACTTCCTCCCACCTCCGCCAGGTAGCACTTGTCCCCTCGACTAAAAGGGCTAAGGGCTGGGTTTATTGTCCTGTGCTGAAGACACCCCTGAAGAGAAATGCCGATTTTAAAACCGCACAACGAGAAGCTAGCTTTTTGCAGAACACCCGACATTAAGCTGACTTTGTGTCACATTCTGACCTCGTAGGGAGTCAGATAAAAAGCATTTTACTTACCCCCTCATCAGCATTTTTTTAGGGCTTTATCCAGCACTGAACATTTAATAAAGTCTCAGTTGTAGTAACAACCACAACAATAAATAAAACAATGAGTAGTAATTTACAAAGCGGTTTGCTCAGATGGGGCACAAGGCCGTATGAATGGAGCACTCAATGACAATCGAACCCACTCATGAAGGTTTGCTAGTCTAGCTAACTAACCATTACACTACCAGAGGTGCCCCAAAAAACAATGAGTAGGGTTAACTGTTATTTTCGATTGAAGCAAGATAAGGAGTAGCGCCCTCCCATACACCTTGGTGTAGTAGCTATTGAAAAGGGAGCCTTCGGGTCGCCCTCGACTACGGTCGCCAACTTTACTTACTAGATTTATATATTTCTTGTGCTTAACGGTTTATTAAGCTCCCGAATTGTCGGTAGGCCTTAGAATATGCTGCCTGAATCCTCTGCAGAGGAGGTAAGACCCCCACCCTAGAAGAAAGAAAAAAGGGGTGTCCTGTGTATGATACTAAACTGCGTCTGATGGTGAGGCTCCTGTTCTGGAACTTTGAAGAGGGTGGAGTACCCCTTCATTGCCATTACTCACAGATCCACTCAGACTCGTAGTGGTAATACCAGTTAAAGTACCATCTATTTGTCGAATAGATCTGATTAAAAACTATTTGTATTGGATAAGAATACTTGATACCATATAACTGTAAATTATTTCTATTAAGAATAGTTACTTGAAGCTATGATTGTTTTCTAAAGATTATTATTAGTTACTTAAAACCATATAACTGTGTGCAAACAAATGACTATTATTAAAAAGAAATTATTACGTGAAACCACATAATAATTATTACTAGATTGGAATACTTGAAACCATACAACAGTGTGCTAATTATTTATATTTGATGGAAATACTTGATGTATAACTCTACGCAAAAAACTCTTAGGAAGCAAGTGCACAAAAAATACAAAAATTGAAATTCATGATATATAATTTCTCTTTTTTGAAAAAAAAAAAAAAAAGAAAGAAAATATAAATGTACAATGAGCCTAATTCTTTAACCTCTCGGCACAAAATAACCCTAGACAGGTTGACATGCCGTTAAAATTAATCATTTATAAAACCCTCTTTCAGGGGTTTTGATATTTTCCTTTTGAATATGCTGGTGTTTCCTCTTCCTTATAAAAGACGGTTTGGAGACTCACAGAGATGACTAGTCTGAATTATTAAAACATTGATAAATCTGAGAACCAAGCTGTAAATCTATGTTTGTCCATTTTTGTCATCTCTGGGATCAAATGACAACCTTCTTCTTCGGCAACCTTTGCTCGGGAGACACTTTTCAAGAGACCCGCAGTGTAACACAAGATTCTGTCACATCCTATATGGCAAATAGAAAACAGGCCTTGGAAATCAGCTTTCGTAATAATCTTATGTTTTCCCAGATCTCGAACACTGACTTCTTGTAATAGGAAATGAATACTCAAATAATCTAAAAATCATCAATTATACCTTTTTAGAATTTACTTTGCCTACTTTAATACACAGATTGCACCCCACCCCAGATTGCTCATATTAACTACTGATCTAAAGCGAGCACCTATTCTAAATACTGAACTCTAGCTTGGTTGGTTGGTTGGTTGGTAGGTTGGTTAATTGTGTTTTATAGCATATCAACAATTATAGATTATTTAATGCCAAATCCTTTTTATAGATATATATATACTATGTAAATGCATATTTTGTAGATAAGATTTTTAAACGAACCAGACGTTGTTTACACACAGTTAAATGGTCAGAGAGTTCTATTTCTCGCAATCCGATTCAACGTAAGCTATCTGTTTGCACACAGTTAAATGTCAAACAGTTCTATTTGACCCTAGATATACAACTATACACAACTAAAATGATCAAACAGTTCTATTTCTAGCTATCTAATTTATCATAAATCAACTAAGTTAAATGGTTCCAAGTATTGTTATGTATTACTAACAAATCAATTAAACATCAGTCATTTGTTTACACACAGTTAAATGATCGAATAGTTTTATTTCAAATCCTTCAATTCAGCATATGTCATTTGTTTGCACTCAGTTTAAATGTCAAACATCTCTATTTGACTCACTGATAGGATCCGATCAGGTGCTATCACTCAGGGTCAGAGTGGACCTGGGAGTGATTGTAATGAAGGGGTACTCTGCATTCCCCCGAAATCCAGCGTTACTGGAGCCTCACCATCAGATTGTTTAATGTCATTTCAGGACACTCGTTGGGATGGGATGAGGTTCTTACCCCTCTGCAGCAATGCTGCCGGTGTATTCTACTGTATTCTACAGCCGACTGGGTTTGAATACGTAGCTAAGCTCTGATGATCTAACTGGAGCCGGTACTTTTAAGTGTGGCTCAACCTTATAAACTCTATTATTTACGGTATATCAGTAAACCATTTAGATATGTCAGAGTTAAGGAATTTTTGTTTCTTTTTAACGTAATTTTCCTCATTTCAGGTTTTATGGTTTATTTTGTCATTGATCTACATCGTGTATTATGGATTAGTTGTAAGCAATGTATTTATTAGAGCACCGATCGAATCACCGAAGTTAATTGTTATTTTGAAAGTACTATTTCTTCTTGTTTTGTTTTCTGTCTTAGTTTTGTATGTAAAGTGTATATCAGTGAATATACTAGCATACACGAGTGTATGTAAGTGTGCATTTTTTGTTTTTGTTTTGTTTTTATCATAAATGAAATTGTCTTATGTACTGAGTTAAACTCTTTTTTTTTTTCGTTTATAACACATTTCGAAGGAACTTTGAAGAAATAATAGTACCTTTCTTAGGTTAGATCAAACTCCCTTTTTAATGTGAATAATAATAATAATAATAATAATAATAATAATAATAATAATAATAATAATACTTCTTCTTCTTCTTCTTCTTCTTCTTCTTGGTGGTGGTGGTGCGCGTGTTGATATATGAATTATAGAAGCACAAACAAAACAAAACCACACAATAGTATCAACTACAATTTAGATCAAACTACCTACTGTATCCTTATCAACTAGTTGTTGGCGACTGTAGTCGAGGGCAACCCGAAGATTCCCTTTTCAATATCAACTACCGTGACCAAATTCATAATAATGTAAATGGTCGAGTTACGAGTATTATATATAAAAAAAATTAATCTAAAAATTTAGGAAGATGACAGTTCAGCCGTAAACATTGAATTAAAGAAATAAAGACACATTTTAATTCTTTTTAACTATTTCAAAAAAGGAAAAAGAAAAAATGTATCTACAAACTCCCGTGTCTCCTTGGTGATATTGCGTTGCTAACAAAAATATTGCAACATATTCTTTCGACTGTATAATCTACGTTTTCTACTCTCTCACTCCCCTGTCTATATCTATGATGCTCTCTCTCTCTCTCTTTCTCTCTCCCTATGTTTTTCTCTCTATCATTCTGTTGTTCTCTGTCTATCAAGCTGTTCCTCTTTTTATCTCTGTGTTTCTATCTATGAATCTGTTGTTTTCTCTCTGTATCATTGTTACTCTCTATCAATATGTTACTCCCTCACTCGCACTTTCCCCTCTATCGCTGTATTATTTTTTATCTATCAATCTGTTACTCTCTCTCTCTCTCTCCCTTTCATAATCTTTTTCTCTTTATTACTCTTTTATTCTTTCTCTCTCAATGTTTTTTTTTCGCTTTATCACTTTGTTACTCTCGATCTCTCTCTGGTTAGAATAATCTGTAGTCAAAGTTAAGTCATTTTAGCGAGTTTGATCGACATTAGGTGCTCAGCTACAATGGCCTTATACCAAATTTAACTGCAAAGTGTTCAAAATAATAAATAAAAAAGAAGAAAAAATGTATAGTTTCTGTTCAGAGCAGATTCATATTTCTTTAAAAAGAAATAACGTCATTTATTTTCCAAATAAAAATTAACCGAAAAATAAACAACAATTCATAATGAATTTACGCTTGTTTTGTACAACAGAAACCCAGTAGTCATTTACTAAGCTAAGCTTAGCTTGGTGCAAGGCCAGAAATATAGAGCAACCAGCTCTTCAAGCACGCTAACCACTGGTATTACAAGCGCTCATAGAAACCTGTAGTAACGTGGTATTATTAAAATGCCGATAATGTTTCTACATCTGACAGTGAAAAGATGTGAATGTGTCTCTTCACAATGTGTGTGTGTGTGTGTGTGTGTGCGTGTGTGTGTGTGTGTGTGTGTAAACACGCACATAGAGACGTCAGATCAGAAAAGACTGATACACATTATGTTACAGTCAGTACACATATAACTAGTGATCAGCTGTAAGGTCGATTGTAATCCCACACTACTACCCACATAGCGGATGTAAATCTCTCTAAAAATGGGTTCACTAGAGGAATAGAAAAAAAAAAAGATAAATAAATAAAATAAAAAATAAAGATAAAAAAAAAGAAAACAACAAAAAACAAAACAAAAAACTAAACAAAAACAATCAAAATAAAGCTGTCCCTTTAGAATTAGAAACAGTTGCTGCTATCACTGAAGAAAATAATCGTTTCGCCGATGAGGCTTAGAATATGTCGATTGTATTTCCTGCAGAGTAGTAAGACCCCTTCCCATAATAAAAAAAAAAGAAAGAAACAAAGAAACAAAGAAAGAAAGAAAGGTGTTTGTTCTGTGTATGACATTAAACTGCATTTGATGATAAGGCTCCAGTTCTAGATATGAAGTGTAAGTGGAGTAATCCTTCATTGCCACTAATCTCAGGTCCACTCTGACCCCGGAGTGGTAGTAACAGTTACGGTCTCTTCTATGGGTCAAATAGGGTTGTTTGAAAATTATTCGTATTTGATAGGAATACTTGACACCCTATAACTGTTAATTATTTGTATTAAGAATAGTTATCGAAAGATATAATTGTTTATTAAGGATTATTATTCATTACTTAAAACCATATAACTGTTTGGAACCAAACGACAATTATTAAATAGAAATAATTACTTGAAACAAAATAATTATTAGTATTAGATAGGAGTACTTGAAAGCATACAAGTATATGCAAATTATCTGTATTAGATAGGGATACTTGATGCCATATAACTGTAAATTATTCCTATTAAGAATAGTTATTTAAAACGATAACTGTTTACTAAATAAGGATTATAATTAGTTACTTAAAACCATATAACTATTAGCAAACAAACGGCAATTATCAAATAGAAATAATTACTTGAAACCACATAATCATTAGAATTAGATGGGAATGAGTGAAACCAAACCAATGTGTACAAAATCTCTTGAGACACAAAATAAATGTAAATATAAATGTAGAATGAACGCAATTTACGAAATTCTAGGAATAAAATAACCCTAGACGGTCTTACCTGCCGTTAAAATCAATCAATCAACAGAGTAAATTTAAGCAAGATAGTCGCAAGCAGTATTAGTGCAAATTTAAGTTCTGAGAAGTTTAAAAAACAAAACAATCACAAAACAAAACAAAAAACAAACTTATCTTGTATATGATATGACAGTAGAATTAGTGCATAGTTTAGTCTCCTGATTTTCTGGGAATGAGAAAGTCGAAACAGGTGGTAGGAATGTGTGTGTGTGTGTGTGTGTGTGTGTGTGTGTGTGTGTGTGTGTGTGTGTGAGAGAGAGAGAGAGAGAGAGAGAGAGAGAGAGAGAGAGAGAGAGAGAGAGAGAGAGGATACAAATTAAAGATTTCTGAAGACAAGACTGTGACCCGTCAACCCACTGGGTTCCTGTTGTAACATCAGTCCATGATGATAGTGATGTTTCTGTTTGATATTTAGGAAGGAAACGTTCTTATTAGCGTTTTATAATTATCTTTGTTATATCGAGAAATTTCAATGATTAAAAAAAATGATATTCAGTGTGATGGAAAACCCCCACAAAAATTATGATTCATTTGCTAAGTTAACTGGAAATTGTTTCATTCTCTAAGCCAAATGCATTTTAATTGCATTACTCTAAAAACCCAACAACAATGTATCATTTTATGGTTAGATACATATATGCAAACATAATAAGAATGTTAATAATATATAGATTATTGTCATTTAAGATTAGCTTAATTTGGTTCATGGCCAGAAGTGTGGAGTACCTAGTGAGAATCTAACTATGGTCTGCTAGTCTAGCTTGCTAACTATTGTACCACACGAGGCGACCTAAAAAACTAAGCGCAGCTTAGATTTGACATAGTCACAAATATGGGTCACTTAGTGAGGATCGAACTCAGTCAAAATTGATTTTTCAAGACTAGCTTCTTAACCATTACACCGTGATGAGGCACCCATTCGTTATTATTGTAAAATCAGTTCAGCAGAAGATCACCAGCATGAAGTAAGCACTCCGTATGAGTCGAACTCCCTACAGTGATAATAATCTGCGACTGTGAGACACTACTTTGTTAACTTGTGTTTCATATCGCAAGGCGTCCTCAAAATGGTCAGTGTTGGAGCGCTTACCCTTGAGTAGTACAATGGCTCACTTATGATTTAGGCTATCAAACCATTAGTGAGTTCGATTCTCACTGGGTGTACCACACTTCTAATCTTAGGATAAGCTAAGTAAACGACTAAAACTGGGATTTTATGAGTTTGTGGGCTAGCAATAAGCAAACTATTATTTTTTCTACATACAATAAATATACTTTTTAACTATGATAAACATTACACAAGTACTTATATATATATATATATATATATATATATATATATATATATATATATATATATATATATATTCTAAAAGCCATCTAATTGTTGTTGGTTAATAAATGAACCCACAATTTAAAATTCCAGAAAGTGAAATTATATGATTTTTGTCATGATATTTATTTCCATTTGATATGCATTTTTGAAAAAACTGTTAAAGTGTTTATATATATATATATATATATATATATATATATATATATATATATATATATATAGTCATTCACAGACTGTTTCATTGTATCACAACTCTTCAGTGTGGCTAGACACATAGGACGTGTGAAACTAGGATATATATATATATATATATATATATATATATATATATATATATATATATACACACACATATATATACAAATATATATATATATATATATATATATATATATATATATATATATACAAATATATATATATATATATATATACACACACATATATATATACACACACACATATAAGTTTTTTTTCCCACGTCATTATTCTAAGTTTTGCTTCTCCTTTTTTAAGTCTAAAGAAAAACAATCATAAGTTGAAACGAGGCTCTTTTCAATTTTTAAACTAGAGAGTAATTCAAATTTTTCAAAAATACGGAAAACTATTTTTTCTTAGAAAATATGAACATTTGTTAATTCAAAGCGCCATTTTTCTAAGGAATTTTAGAATTTTTTTTTTTTTCAAAAATGGCTTTTACGATTTCAGTGTATAACATACTTTTTTTTCAACCAAATTTTTATAAACAATTAAAATGTAGAGTTGTCGTTCGTTAGTCTGCATTTAAAATAAGTGTTGATTTATTTTGGGTTTAATTTAAAAAAAAGTCATTTTATCACGGAGAGAAATGTATATCAAGTATTTTTGGGAAAAGGAAAAGCAGATAAAATCTTAGCATTAATGTCCCATTGAAGTTCTGTTAGACCATTAAAGAAAGAAAGAAAGAAAACCTGTTATTTGTGGTGATGATAAGGTCATTAAAGTAGTATTTATGGTTCTTTCTTTCTTTCTTTTTTTGTGGTTGGGGGGGGAGTTAGTATTAGTGTCTGCGATCATTCCTGGAACTACTACAGCGTCACCCTACCCCCGCTGAGACATTACTGACACTCTACGAATTAAGATTTGCATCGTTGCCTGGTCAATGACTGAAAAGAAAATCCTTGGTTGGTTGGTTGGCTGAAGAAAAACAAAAATAACTCCTCGTCTCCTCGGGAGCGGGAGCAAAATTTCTATTTTTGTTATCCAACTGGCGATCCATAGAAGAAAATATCGGAACGTCACGCCTTCTGTGATCGAGTCGAGTTGAAAAAGGCATTTTTGCCGGTAAGTAAAACCATAGTAGCAGTCGTAACTGTCTAACGAGGTGTGGTTATTATTGTTGTTGTTTGCTGGTATTTATTGTTTTATTTTTTTTTTATAAATTTATTGCCAGCATTTTTCCGACTAAAGAAAGAAAGAAGAATCAAGACCCGATATACAGTTATACTGTCCGACTAACTCACCTGCTTGTGCGCCCCCCTCCCACTTAATTAAGCAATTGTTTATTTATGTTTTAAGTGGTACAAGTAGGAAAACACTAAAACAACAATCGGGTCTTAAAAATATTGTTTTCACGAATTGCCGTCAAGAAAACTCAAAGGCAAGTAAAAAAATATTTTTTCTATCTCTAAAGCGCAAGTTACTTTTTTTTCTTATGTTAGATTTATATTTAAATTGTTTCTTAAATTTAAACTTAAAAAAAAGGCTCGTTTTTGTTTTTAAATTTTTACTTATTTGTTTTGACAAACATTATAATAAACGACAAAAAATTAGTTTAAAATAAAAGACTAGAAAATAAAACTAAAAAACAAAAACTAATGCATTTTATTCTTTTTTTTTTCTCAACTGAATTATAGCAACTACTTGTTGTCATGTATAAACGTTATTACTAATTTGAGATCCCTACATTTTTTTTTTTTGCTCTATGAATTTAAAAGCTAAAAATCTGTAAGGGAAAATCGAATTGAACAAAAAAAGCCTTTCTGCTTTTGTTGATTATATTAAATATCTGTCTGCAGTGCAACGGAATGAAAGGGTAAAAAAAGAAAAAAATCCGCATTTAAATATATTCACTTATTTCACTACTATTAGGGCCTTTTCCCGCAATTCACGGAGATTAGACTATCCTCTTTTTTTTTCTCTTTTAGGCTCAAGAAAATGCATCCAAATCTCTGGGTAATAAACATCTAAATTAGCCATCTTTTATTGTATGAAAATGATAGTTATTTGTTATTTTTTTTTTTTTTAACACTTAATTGAAAAATACAAAAACAAAACAACCTCTATCAAGAATCCTCTCGTTTGAAAAATGAACATCTATGGATGTGCAGTAAAAGCTAAAAATGTCATCTTGGCTCTCATATTTTTTTTTTTCATCCTTAAATTAAAAAAAAAAAACTTATCCTATTTGTTGCTTTCAATTCCTTAAAGCCTTATTAAAGGAAAACGATAAAAAAAAAAAAGTTGATTAGGAAGGAAAGAAGAAAAAATTTTGAGTGATAAGATATCTCCAGTCATGTACTTCAGGTGCGTGTTGTATTATTTTCTTTCAGTCTCTCTGGATTAACATTTTATGGTACTTTCTAAAAATTAAAAAAATTTTTTGCTCGTATTAGGTACTTCGTATTAAATAGATAAACAACAACAAATGCTGACTACTATTCTGTTTTTTTTTTTTTTCTCCGTGAGACTAAGAGGAGATATATATATATAGTAACTGTGTGAGCCAAAAACATCTTTAAAAATTGATTGGTGAAAAAAAATACCAATATTCGTGCTATTTATGTTGTAAAATGGTTGGGGGACAAAATTTTATGTCTGCTTAGCAATTCCTAAAGAAATATTTGTCAGATATAAAATTTAATTTGAAAAAAACCTGTTTTCAGTTTTGTTTTTAAGGACTTTTATAATCAGCTTCTCAGTCTCACTGAGCATCCATACTTTAAACAAATCGATCAGTCGTATTTGCCCTCTTGTAAACAAACCGTAACAAATATATTTAAAAAGAATTCACTCGATTTAAGTTCTCTCACCCTCACGTCGCTGGGATCGAATTTTAATTTCCTATGAAATAGTATTCGATCCCATTTCTTTGCTTCCATTTAATTTGGTTGGCACCAAATAGAACATTCGGAAATATTCTTTGACGTTGGGGTAGTGGAATTCTTGTTAAGTTTAAGTTGTAATTAACTGAACAGAATAATTGTTGCTCATGTTTTCATTTACGTGAAAGGAAAGAAAGAAATTCTTGTATTTTATTTAAGGAAAGCAGTATAAAATCGATAAAATGATCAGCTTTACGAAATTAAGAGGGGAATGATTTGGTATTAGTCTACCTTTTTATTTACCTCTGTTTTTTTTTTTATCGTATAGTCTCACGGATTAAAAAAAAATTACGTATTGACTTAAATAAATGTTTTTCGTCTTTTTTCGCTTATTACGAATAAATATTTGTAATGCTTAACATTTGATTTAAAGAGAAGCTATTGTTTTGCCGTTTAGTAACCACTATTTTTTCATTCACCTGTATTTAAGAAAAACAGGTGTCTCCTTTTTTTCCGTTGCGCCTCTTTCTCCCATTTTAAACCAAAAATGTCCTCAAATGAATTTAGTAAAAGGTGGGAAATATTTGCCATATAATTAATAAAGGTTTTCTTACTTCTTATATATAATTTACATTTCTGGTACTACTCGATAACGTTTAAAGATTATTAATTTTCGCAATTTTTTTCCCCAAGTTCTTGGAAAATTAAACCAATTTATAAAAACAAACAGCTAAGAAAACCAGAAATCTAGTCTGTCAGCCGCTTGCCTTTCTGATGATCTTCTTATCTTATATTTGTTCAGGATTGTATTCCTATAAAATCGATTAACTTGCAACTGAATTATTATTGTTTATTTGATTCGGGTCGTTGAATTTCAAACACTTTAAAATCGTAATTTTTCTAAATTGGAAATTTGTTTTTCCTGTATTAATTTCAAAAACGTATTTTCGATCTCTAAGCTAGAAATAAAGTAACTCGTTAATCGGATCTCTCTTCAAGAATAGACAGTGACCCCCTCCCAAAGACCCCCCCCAAAGACCCCCCCCTCATAACAGTCTTGTTTTTGTTTAACAAGTTACCGAAGAAGAAATAGTTTGGTTCAAATTGCACCTCTAGAATATTTTGATTTGAACCAGAAAAGACATTTTTTTAAAAATATTTATTACTTTAAATCACGAAAAAAAAAAAATTCAGAGTTTTATTACTATACAATAGAAAACAATTTAAAAAAATCTTGATGGGTTTAATTTTGTTAATTTTTTAAATAGGATTAATTTTAATGAATTCTTCATAATTGTTTTCAATTCTTTATTTTAGATATTGTAACTTTTTGAAAAACTGTATTCACATCTTAAATAGAAATAAGTTTTTTTTCTCCCTTTTAAAATTGAGCCTTTCTTGTTTCATTTCTTGTTCTTCTTGAAAAATATAATTTTAAGTTAAACATTTTGTCTTCTGGTAGAATATTCTGTGATAATTTTATTTCAGGTAGCGAGTATTTATATGTTTGTGTTTTTAATAGCTTTCATGTGGAGTAACGCATAAAGAAATTAAAAAGAAAAAAATTGAAAACTTAAATAGTTTTCTGAGAACTCCTAAGATTAAATCCTTTTAAACATTACTAATTAAAAAAAAACGTAGTGAACTGAGAAACCGTGCCAAAATAATATAAATAAAAACTGCTTGGTTGGATTTTTAGAAACCTGGTTTGAATTTTACGTTGGTACAGCGTGGACAAAAATCATTTAAATAGAACACTCAGTTTGTAAAGGATGCGAATGTTTTTCATTACGTAATATGAACGACTTTAGAAAAATTATGAAAAACTTAGAAAAAAAATCTTTTTGGAACACCCACAACATTTTAAAAGGCTTTCTTTTAAAAACATTTTTTAGGTCATTAAATATTACTTTTCTGGTTTTATGCTAACAAAAAGCTAAGTGCTATAAATTTCTTTGAGTTAGGCGTTAACTTCTTTCTGTCGAATTGTAAAAAAAATTACACCTTTCTTCACACTTTTTTACAGGTGTTTTTAAGATTTAATGGGATCTCTGAATATTCGCCTAAATTTTTATTATTATTTCTACTTTTTGCGATTTTTTTCACTCCAGTATTTGCTGGTAGTCTTTCACTGGAGTCTGAGTGACAGCAAGTCTCCTCAGGTTTTCAGGACTTCCCTGAGTATTCTGGCCGATCTCAACTAGCCTTTAGTCTGCTTGATCTCGATTCTTCCACTGATTTCTAATCACACCTTAAAAAATTTTTTTTTTATAATAATGATAATACCACTAAAAAGCTGTTGGGATGAACACAATGAAAATAACTGAGTAAAATTTAAGAAAAAATTAAATGTTGCAAATAACACTTGGGAAGAGGTCCTTTTTGTGTTTCGATGTGGAGTAAGAGCATTTAAAAAAACAAAACCCTTCCACAAAATCCCTGAACCATTAAAATATATATAGGTATATTAGGGTATCCGATGAGGATTGAACTTCTTAATTCTAGCTTATTAAATCCCTTTGTCCTCGTAAACTTGCAATAAGTTATATTAGTCCATTTGAAAGAAGAAACGGACTAATTTCTTCCTTTAGTCTTTGGTAATATAATGGGACCGCAAAGTTAAATGACCCCCCACACACACCTAAAAAAAAAAAAAGAAAGATGCGCACCAAGGTTACCTGATGAATAAATGATCCTATAAACAGGGATGTTTATATTCAGAAGGAATTTCGGAACTTAAAATCGGAATTTTTAAATATAAACAATCCTTTAAGCAATGATCCACTGCACCAACTGCAAGAGCTACATTGAATATAAGTGTGTGTGTGTGTGTTCCGAAGATGTGAAAACCAGGAAAGAAATGAACATCAAAAATAGAGAAAAAAAAGTTGCTGCTATCACCTTACGTCTACACAATAGAAAATAAAATGTGACCTGGTGTCATACACACTAAACTACATCTAGTGGTGAGGCTATAGTTCCGAAACTCTAGAGAGTATGGAGTCTTCCCTTTATTACTATTGTTCCCAGGTTCACTTGGATCTGAAGTGGTAGTATTAGATAGGAATACTTGATAACTAATAGCTGTGTGCAAATTATTTGTATTAATAGTTAGTGGAAGCTATAATTGTTTATTAAGGAGTTTTATTTACTTGAAACCAAATAGTATATAAATTATTACTATTGAATAGAAATACTTTAAACCATACAACTCTGTAGATTATCTTTATTAGATAAGAATACAAGGAAGAAGCCTTTTTGTTTTGAATTTAGTGTCTTCCTTCTCCTAAACCTGTTGACATTCCGAGGTTTAAGAGACAAGTTTGCCCTTTTATTTACTTATAGCTGGTTTAGTTTGGTTTTATGGCATATCAACCATTGTAGGTTATTTAATGCCAAATCTTCTTTATACATATATATTAGATATATGATTTGTAAACGTAAGTTAACAAAGTTAAATAGTTCCAAGTATTGCTACCTATCACTAACAATTCAATATCACTCATTTGTTTGCACTCAGTTAAATGATCAAACAGTTCTATTTCAAACAACTCAATTTAGTATAAGTCATTTGTTTGCACTCAGTTTAAATGTCAAACAATTCCATTTGACCAATAGATATGACCCTATCAAGTGTTACTGCTGAAGGCGAGAGTGGGCCTGGGAGCGATGGCAACGAAAGGGGTACACCTCCTTCCTCAAACCTCCAGCATTACTGGAGCCTTACCATCAGATTGTTTAAATTGAGGAGGTGCCCGTGGTGTAGTCGTTATCGTCGTAGTAAATGAACACGGCGACTCGAGTTCAAATCCTGGACGAGACTGATTGCATTTCACATAGCACTAATACCCTTGGGGAAGGTATGAATCCAATTATTCTCCCTCCAGCTATGGGTAAATAGTAGGACAGGCTAGGTTCTTCAGCCTTGGTTAGGCAGCTAGTCTAGGAGAAGGAAAACTCTGAATTCAAACCTGTTAAACTCTGCTTAAAAATTGACCTTGTGTCATATCCTGCCCGAGCGGAGGGGTTGGTAAATAGTACCATCAGATTGTTTAATGTCATATCCAGGACACTCGTTGGTGGAGTCTTACTCCTCTGCCATTGCTCCTAGGTCCACTCTGGCCCGGAGTGGTAGCACCTGATTGGGCCCTATCTATGAGTTAAATAGAACTAACGGCATATTTATGCTTAACTGAATTGTTTGACTAAACTGAATAGCTTGAAATAGAAATGTTTTTGCCAATTAAACCCTACTTACATTTAAACTGCGTGCTTATTGCTAAACTGAATTGTTTGAAATAGAACTGGTTATTTACATGAAAATGGATTCGGCGTTAAATAACCGACAAAGGTTGATTTGCCATCAAACCCAACCAACCAACAATAAGCCCCTTCAAACTTAATATCGTAAATGTGCAAATAAAGTGAATTTTTTAACGTACAACGGAACATTGTAAATAATTAGGACTATAATCTAACATCTTATAAATGAATCAA